>CM077166.1:172766017-173383686 GCA_039583875.1 Platanthera guangdongensis
GTAGAGCTGAGTGTCGTCGCCCGAAGTATATGCCTAGTAGGGCAGCCGACGTAGCCGATGTTATATTGTTTGGCTTTTGTTTGATGATTGTAATTACTTGCGGTGAAATGGTGGGGGTTGGTCCCTTCCGCAGGACCGTTCGTACGGTGCGGGAAGGTTGACGGCTCAAGGCGATAGGGAGATGAGTACCACGGGTGACTGGCCGTATATTCCCTGTCGGGTTTCCTCCGCTGGTCGGCCGAAATGATTCCGGATGTCGCTCACATAAGAGTACACATGGTTGTACGTTAGGGCCTGGGGTTGTGTGGTACGATCACCCCCAGAAGTGTCAGGACTGCCACTGTCACCGACGGCCACATCGGTGAGGCTCGCGGGGCTCGCTACCCTGCTGGAACAGAAGCAGAC
The DNA here is from genome assembly GCA_039583875.1 of Platanthera guangdongensis. Lineage (NCBI taxonomy): Eukaryota > Viridiplantae > Streptophyta > Magnoliopsida > Asparagales > Orchidaceae > Platanthera > Platanthera guangdongensis. The sequence continues at coordinate 172,766,423 of CM077166.1, forward strand.
AAGCTATTTCGACATAGGGTTGTGTGCGCGGCTTTGAATGCCTGCGGTGTGTGCGCGGCTTTGAATGTCTGCGGTATGTGCGAGGCTTTGAATGCCCGCGGTGTGTGCGCGACTATGAATGCCTGCGGTGTGTGCGCGGCTATGAATGCCTGCGATAGATTCAGGATGTGAAAACCTGATGTGCTGATGAGCTAGTGGAGCCTTGTTATAACTGGTTATATTGCTGCTGCTTTTCTTCTCAGTTATGTTATCCTGCACTCTTTTATTGCTCCTAGCTGTTCATATATGAAATGTTGTGCTAACGCTCTCTTGCTTCGGCTATTTAACTTTGTTGGGTGGGTGCGTGCTCGTCCCCAGGATGTGGATCCGGGGAGGAGATTTGTTTCCACTTAGCTCTGTGACTAACGGTTATTTGATTAACCATTCACAGGAGGTGGAGCACCGTAGTGACCCGCTGCCGCAGGAGATTATGCCAGCAGCTAGGTCTACTCGAGCAGATGCACCCCCGCGTCCCCAGAGTTTAGAGACGTGAGTTCCGTCGAGCAGCATAGAGAGAGAGTATATGAGAATTATATGTAGCACATGTACAACCTACGGCCTTATTTAAGTACTTAGGCTTCGGCCTAGAACTCTGTATTATTATGATATGTTATAAAAAATCTGCAATGATTTCTGTTAATGCTTCCGCTATATTCTGATGGGTTGTGAATGTTATGATTCGAGCCGACCAAGGAGACCATCTAGTGCTTAGATAGGGTGGATCGTTTCCCTAAGAGCACTGGGTGGACGTCTTGGCCCCAAGTAGTACCCCTCCAGCCGACCCGGACAAAAGGTTGGGGGTGCTAAAACGGATCAGAGCCATCACGATTCCTCCTTGTGGAGCAGTCTCAGGATCCCTCCGTCCCTCGCTTCATTTTGGGTTCGGGACGAACCTTGCAGCGGAAGCCTGGTGAACCCTAGTGTAGACGCTTAGGGATTCTAGACTGTACGATAGTATGCCCATACACTGTTGTTTCCGCTTGGGTTGTCATTTTTGCAAATTTCCTTAGTTTTGCAAAATACTGACACTCTTTCGTTACTTCTCCAGATACTCTCTCTTTCCTTCCAGATACGGAGTACAGTAATGGGGATCCTCGTCCAGAGGATATGTTCCAGCTACCCACCACCAGACCGGTTGCTCCCGTGGTCGTACCGTTTGCGGAGACAGATATAAGGCAGACACTGACGGCCTATACTAGCGACTTTCCGAGATGCCCTGGCACGGCCACCGTGGAGATGACCGCACCCACCGATCTGCTGACGACTTTCCGAGGATTGAGACCTCCCCCTTTCAGGGTACAGAGACGGCCATCCAGGTAGAGGAGTGGGTGGAGCGAGTGGAGGTGCTGTTGGTAGGGATGATGTGCCCAGCTGTGGCAACAGTCTCTTTGGTGATGACCCTCTTGGAGGATATGCGAGGGATTGGTGGAGAGCGGCTAGTCGCTCTACCTTTCGAGGTCGGCCGATGAGCGCGATCCTTTGGGGAAGTTTTCCATAGCTCTACTGGAGTTCTTTATCATAGATGCAGACCGAGCCGTGCTGCAAGAGAGGTTCCTGCTCATCCGACAGGGTAACCGCACTGTGGCAGAGTATGAGAGAGAGTTCATACACCTGGCACGCTTCGCCGGGAAACTGGCTGCCTCGACAGGGATAGAGCTTCTCGGTTCTACCGAGGAATACGAGACGACCTGAGGCAGGCCCTATTATGCTCTCTCAGGCCACCTTCCACACCATAGCCACCCATGCAGCAGCTTTAGAGTTAGACCAGCAGACGGTGGCTCAGCGGCGCAGAGGTTAGGTAGAGCTCCCTCGAGACCAGAGGCGAGATGGAGGAGTTGCTCCCCATAGACAGGACAGAGAGCGCAGACAAAGAAGTCGCAGCCAGCCTTATAGGCGCCCACAGCACCCCAGCACCCCCCAGCTGCACAGCCAGAAGTTAGACCAGCTCCAGCTCCACAGCCCCCACTAGTAGCCCGACGAGATGTTCCCTTCGCAGGGAACTGCTTCTTGTGTCAGCAACCAGGACATATGAGGCCTTTTGCCCCAGGCGATGAGGAGACCCGGATTAGGAGCAGTTCAGGGTGGGCAGCCGACACGAGAACAGGGTCAGAGAGGCCGCAGAGGCAGAGCTGGCAGGAGAGGCCAGTAGGGCCAAGCAGTGCCCTAGGAGGCCTATGCACTGGACCTGCAGCACGGACCGGACCCTGACGTAGTCATAGGTATATATCTTAGGCGATAGGAGATATCGATCTTCCACTGATGTTGTATATTTATAACATATGTATATATATATTAGTGGATATATATCTATATATTTCCCATGTGTCAGGATCTTGTTGGTAGAAGGACACCTGCCAAAACCCTTTTCGACACAGGAGAGACTCATTCTTTCGTCTCCCACGAATTCATCGCAACGAAGGGAAATGTTATTCGTTCAACCAGACAGTCTATACGAATCCATGTACTAGACGGGTCGGATATGACATCTACCGAAAAGTGTATGTTCCAGGCTACGCTGGGAGAGGTAGAATTCGAGATCTACGCAACCATCCTAGCAATAATTGGATTCGACATAATACTGGGAATGGACTGGCTGGCCGAGCACCAAGCCCAGATAAACTGTTCCACGCGAGAAGTCCGGCTACAGAATCCAAATGGCCAGAGCGTCGCGTTGACAGGTGTGCCCTCTGTCTCGCGCATTATCTCGACTTCTATGCAGATGATGAAATCCGTCCGACAAATGGACGAAACTTTCCTTATTTATTTCGAGATGGAAGACAAATCTCAGGTGCTCGCCAGGGTCCCAGTAGTCCGCGACGTTCCAGATATCTTCCCTGAGTCCCTCCCGGGATTGCCACCCCAGCGAGAGGTCGACTTTCAGATCGAGCTCGTGACCGGAGCATGACCAGTATCGCGAGCCCCCTACCGGATGGCCCCAAGGGAGCTGACTGAACTAAATATCCAGCTTCAGGAACTAATAGATGATGGATTCGTCCGCCTAGTTCTTTGCCCTGGGAGCCCCGGTACTTTTCGTCACGGAAAGAGGGACTCTGCGTCTGTGCCATCGACTACAGGGAGCTAAATAAGCTTACTGTGCGCAACACGTACCCCCTTCCTAGGATCGACGAACTGTTCGATCAGTTGCAAGGTGCTTCGGTATTCTCCAAGATGGACCTGAGGTCCGGCTATTACCAGCTTCGAATCCGAGAAGAAGATATCCCCAAGACTGCCTTCAGCTCCCGTTACGGTCTTTACGAGTTCCTAGTGATGCCCTTTGGGCTCACCAATGCTCCCTCCGCCTTCATGACCCTGATGAATAGAGTCTTCGAACCCTTCTTGGATCACTTTGTTATCGTCTTCATAGACGACATCCTGATCTACTCGAAGACCAAGACAGACCATACCCGACACCTGCATATGGTGCTATTAAAGCTCCGGGAGCACTCTCTCTTCGCCAAATTCAGTAAGTGCGAATTTTGGCTAGAAGAAGTTGGATTCTTGGGCCACACGATAAACAAGGAAGGAGTGACAGTAGACTAAGACAAGATCCAGGCAGTACAGAATTGGCCGCCACTCAGGGCGGCTGCGGATATCCGGAGTTTCCTCGGCCTTGCTGGATACTACAGTAAGTTTGTCGAGGGATTTTCCAAGATCGCCCTACCCCTGACTTCACTCACCAAGAAGGACGTCGCATTCAGATGGATGTCGGAGTGCGAGGTTGCATTCATCGAACTGAAGAAGCGGCTGACTTCCGCACCAATCCTTACGATTCCTTCAGGGACCGAGGGATTCTAGATCTACACCGACGCCTCCCTGAAAGGATTGGGAGCAGTCCTAATGCAACATGGCAAGGTAGTGGCCTACGCTTCGCGGCAATTAAAGCCGCATGAATTAAACTACGCAACGCACGATTTAGAGTTGGGCGCCGTCGTCTTCGCCCTAAATATCTGGAGGCATTATCTGTACGGAGTGAGATGTGAGATCTTCTCCGACCACAAGATCCGCAAGTATATCTTCACGCAGAAAGAGCTGAACCTCCGGCAGCGCCGATGGCTAGAATTCTTATGCGATTACGACTTCGCTCTACAATATCACCCCGGAAAGGCTAACAGAGTCGCTGACGCTTTGAGCCGCCAGCCTGCGATAGCCATGAGTTGGATGGAGCAGATCCCTAAGGAACTTTTCCAGTCTTTGATAGACTTGGAGATTACCCTGGTTGCCCGAAGAGATCTAGAAGAGTACTATTCTCAGCTGTATTGGATGGAGATCTAATGCGATATCCGGGACCGGATATGAGAAGCCCAGAAGATCGACCCAGAGGTGATGCCGATCATCCGATCTCTGCAAGGAGGGTCACAGGAGGATTATAAACTGCATGACGGGATTCTACAATTCAAACATCGCATATTCATTCCCTCTACCGGAGGGATTCGCGAGAAAATTCTACAAGAGGCCCATCAGTTCAGGTACTCGATTCACCCTGGCGTAGTTAAGATGTACGTGGACTTGCGCAGGACCATTTACTGGCCTGGAATGAAAAGAGATGTCACCAACTTCGTGGCCCGGTGTCAGACCTGTCAGAAGGTCAAAGCCGAATGTCGTAGTCCAGGAGGCCTATTACAACCCCTACCAATACCAGAGTGGAAGTTCGAAGACATCTCCATGGACTTCGTCCACGGCCTACCTCGATCCCGCGCTGGGAATGACTCAATATGGGTGGTCGTAGATCGGCTCACCAAGGTAGCGCGGTTTATTCCAAACCAACAGGGTGACGGTGTAGATATCCTGGCCAGGATGTTCATAGAGCAAATGGTACGATTTCACAGAGTACCAAAGTCCATCGTGTCAGATCGTGACGGGCACTTCACATCTAAGGAGTGGAGGCGGGTGCAGGCGTATTTGGGAACTAAGTTGGCCTTCAGCACCGCCTTCCACCCGCAGACAGACGGACAGACGGACAGGACAAACCAGACGATGGAGGATCTTCTTCGACTATGCATAGTGGAGCACAATGAGCCGTGGGAGCAGCTGTTGCCGTTAGTCGAATTTTCATACAATAACAGCTACTAGGCTAGCATTAAGATGGCTCCATACGAGGCCTTGTATGGAAGTCGTTGCCGAACCCCGTTGACTTGGGCTCAGGAAGAGGACCTGAAAGCCTTGGGAGTGGCTTACATCGATGACACTACGGCAGCGATATGGCTGATCCAGGAGAGAATGCGGGAAGCGCAGCTCCGGCAGGCTAAGTACTATGATGCGCGACACCGACCGGTAGAGTTTAGCATGGGGGAAATGGTGTTCCTAAAAATAAAGCCCATGCATGGTGTCTCCCGGTTGAGGAAGCAGAAAAAGTTAGATCCCCGCTTCTTGGGCCCCTATCCGGTGATAGAGCTTGCTAGCCCCGTCACCTATCGTTTAGCCTTGCCCCCAGAGTTGGGGAATCTTCATGATGTATTTCATGTCTCTTCATTGAGATGAGTCCTCCGGCAGCCAGAGCAGTACCTTCCTACCCCTCCAGCGCAATTACAGTCAGATAGATCCGTCCGGCTCGAACCCGTCAAAGTGGTAGATTACAAGGTAAAGACACTACGGAACAAAACCATTCTGATGGTTAAGGTGCTATGGTCAAACTGTGGACGAGAGGAGTTCACGTGGGAACCTGAAGTACTCCTCCGAGAGAAGCACCCAGAGCTCTTTCCCCAGGTATGTTACTCTTTCCCCCCTACTTCAAGCAAATTTTCGGGGACGAAAATCTTTTTATTTTTATTGGATTGTAACATCCCGACTTTTATTGGGCCACCAGAACCCTAGTGGACCCAATAAAAGTGGCCCGAACTCTACCCATGACCCGGTGGGAAATAGCCCTAGGCAGGAAATTGAACTAGAGAACTCCGATTTGAGTTCTGCCAGTTCCTGTGGCCTCGTATAGTTAATACGAGTGCATCAGAACTCGTTCAGTTGGACCCCGAGGTCATATAGTGGATGTGATCATTCCTTGTAAAACGCAACGAGAGCGAGATTTTGGATATCGAGCTAGAGAACTCCGAATCGAGTTCTGTCAGTTCCTGTGGCCTCGTATAGTCAATAGGAGCGTATCGGAGCTCGTCACATCACGATCCGAAGTCAAACGAAAATTTTACACACTTCGGCCATTTTAGCGCGCTGCGACGCGCAAATATCGGACTTTCGCCAAACGGACTCTGATTCGACCCCAGTCAGTGGTGTTGGACTCGTGTGGTCAATACAAAGTCAACGGAAGTCGTCCTGGTCAATTTCGACGACAATTGGTCAACTCGTGGTCAAATCAAGCATAGTCGTGCATCGAAAAGCGTGCGCACACCAATTGTGACACGACACCCAAACTTTGACCCGACCCCGATGACTTGGACCCACTTTGAGTTTGACCAGTAAGGGGGACCCACCCTAGGGTTGACTTGGTCAAACCCTCCTAAAAATCCACTTTTGGATTTTTCTCCAAATAAGGGGCTCACCTCCTCTCCAAAGGAGGATGGCCCATACTCCCCCTCACTTTCCATGGCCCCCCCAACCAGCAAGCTTCCCAAAGTTCAAGTGGAGGCCCACCCATTTCTTTTCTCTCCCTCTCTCTCTCTTTCCCACCTAAAGGCCCAAGCCCACAAAGGGGCCTCATCCATTTTCCCCACATGGTGAAAACGGGAGACCTCCAGCTGTCCTTGGACAGCTGGCTGTCCTTAGACAGCTGGAGGGTGGGATTAATCCCTCCCTAAGGAGGGATTAGTCTCACACCACCCAAAGGGAGGAAGCTCCCCCTCCCCCTCCGTATAAAAGGACCCCACCCCCCTCTCTTTCCCTCACACCTCTCAGAGCAGCTCCCTCCCCCTGCTCCCCTTCTCCCCCCCCCCCCCCCTCTTCCGTAGTTCAGGTGGCCGGAAAAAGCCAAGCGGAGCTCCTCCTCCCCTCCTCCACCACCTTGAGCCATGTCCGATCAAGCCGGCCCCTTCCGAGCCCTCCAAACACAGGTGGAAGCCTTCTCCCTTCCTCCTTCTCCATTTTGGACGTCTTGCATGGCGCTCCCGGCGGCCAGAGCGCCGCCGCTGTCATCCCCCTCCTCTCCCGTTCATTTTTAAAAAAAATGCTCCGGCGACGACCGGCGGCGGCGGGCCGCCGGACCACCGCCGGAGGGAGCGCCCACCACCGGCGGGTTGGCCTGTGCTGGAGCCACGGCCGGCCGGTGGCCGGCCGGCGGCGGAGAAGCCCCGTAAGGGCTCCAGGAAATGACACAGCGCGGGGGGTGAATGTGATAAACAGTATCTGTTTTATAATATATAATATATTACTATATTATATATATATTATTAAATATTTAATAAATATTATAATATTATAATAATAGGTTGATATTTTTGTGAGACTAAAATAAGCTCCTAGTGAAAAAGTATTGAACATGAAAAATGTCCCCTTTGCTAAGGGCTTCCTCCACAAAAAGTTTGAAAATATTTGGAGTTGATTTGGTATTTTTAAAAGCCCAGATAAAATTTGTTTGGCCAAATTAAAAGGACAAAACTATTCGAAAAATTATGAATATTTTTTCTAGGCTCATTTTATACCCTTCCAAGGGTGTTTCAAAAGGTGGACTCATGGGGATAAGTTTTGATATTTTTCTCAAACTATGGAAGTCTAGGGTCGCGCTCGGAATTTATACGCTCATTTTCCTCGAAAGTGAAAATTGGAGCGCGCGACCATTCTCTCTAATTTGAATAATAAATTCAAATTGTCTTATCGACGAGAGTGACTGAGGCAAGTGACCAAGCTCCGGGGGTTTCGAGATTTCACGAAACCGTCGAGCGCCTCGAGTCTCGGGTGATTTGGGCATGCTCGGAAGTGAGAGTACGAGTAGTGAGTTGCATATTATTCTCAATAAATAATGAGGGTGTAACTCCTGATAAAGCCCCGATCTGATTAAGCCGTAATTAATGTGGGGCAACCAAATTAATTGGATCTTAAAAATGGATGTAACCAAGGAAGCCTTTAAAAACGGAGATGAAACTGAATCTCTCCTGGATGGAGATGGAACTGAATCTCTCCTGAGAACGGAGATGGAACTAAATGTGTCTCCTGGATGGAGATGGAACTGAATCTCTCCTGGATGGAGATGGAACTGAATGTGCCTCTTGGATGGGGATGGAACTGAATGTGCCTCCTGGATGGAGATGAAACTGAATCTCTCCTGAGAACGGAGATGGAACTGAAGCCTCATGAATGGAGTGATTGGAATACTAACTTTTTTTCTTTAGATTATTCCAGTCTTACACTGGTCCAGTTCCTTTATTCTTTTCAGTTCAGTACTTTCAATTCAATACCACTCCAGTTTCGTACTAGTCAAGCTTATTTAAGTACTTTCAATTCAGTACTACTCCAGTTTCGTACTTGTCAGCTTATTTCAGTACTTTCATTTTAGTACTACTTCAGTCTCGTACTGGTCAATCTTATTTCAGTACTTTAATTTCAGTACTACTCCAGTCTCGTACTATTCAAGCTTATTTCAGTACTTTCTATTTAGTACTACTCCAGTTGCGTACTGGTCAAGCTTATCCAGTCTCGTACTGGTCACACTTCATTTCAGCACTCAAATAAGCAGCATAATCACCGCACTTATTCTCATTGCAATTTACTATTATGATTCTGGGTCCTGCTCTAACGGGCAGTCTTTGTTAAAGTTGAGCCTTAGTTGGGAATAACTGGAGTTGAAGTAGTCCTCCAGGTATAGCCCCAAATAAAGCGCTCCACGCTCCTGACGAAAGTAGAGCTGAGTGTCGATGCACGAAGTATATGCCTAGTAGGGCAGGCCGGCGTAGACCTGATTTTATATTGTTTGGCTTTTGTTTGATTGATTGTAAATTGCTTGCGGTGAAATGGTGGCGTGTCGGTGCCTTCCACAGACCATTCGTACCAGTGCGGGAAGGTTGATGGCTCAAGGCGACAGGGAGATGAGTACCACGGGTGATCGGCCGCTATATTCCCCGTCGGGTTTCCTCCGCTGGTCGGCCAAAATGATTCACCGGATGCGCTCACATCCAGGAGTACACATGGTTGTACGTTAGGGCCTGGGGTTGTGCGGTACGATCACCCCCAGAAATGGCAGGACTGGCCACTGTCATCGACGGCCACATCGGTGAGGACCGCGTGGCTCGCTACCCTGGTGGAACAGAAGCGGTCCAAGTTATGTCGACATAGGGTTGTGTGCGCGGCTTTGAATGCCTGCGGTGTGTGCGCGGCTTTGAATGTCTGTGTTGTGTGCGCGGCTTTGATGCCTGCGGTGTGTGCGCGGCTTTGAATGTCTGCGGTGTGTGCGCGGCTTTGAATGCCTGCGGTGTGTGTGCGACATAAATGCATGCGGCGTGTGTGCGGCTATGAATGCCTGCGATAGATTCAGGATGTGAAAACTTGATTTGCTAATGAGCTAGTGGAGCCTTATTATAACTGGTTATATTGCTGCTGCTTTTCTTCCCAGTTATGTTATCCTGCACTCTTTTTTATTTGCACCTAGCTGTTCATATATGAAATGTTGTGCTACCCTCTCTTGCTTCGGTTATTTAACTTTGTTGGGTGGGTGCGTGCTCGTCCCCAAGATGTGGATCCGGGGAGGAGATTTGTTTCCACTTAGCTCTGTGACTAACGGTTATTTGATTAACCATTCACAGGAGGTGGAGCATCGTAGTGACCCGCTGTCGTAGGAGTTTATGCCAGTAGCTAGGTCTACTCAAGTAGATCCACCCCCGCCGTCCCCAGAGTTTAGAGACGTGAGTTCCACCGAGCAGCATAGAGAGAGTATATGGATTATATGTAGCACATGTACAGCCCACGGGCTTATTTAAGTACTTAGGCTTCGGCCCTAGAACTTCGGTATTATTATGATATGTTATATAAATCTGCAATGGTTCCTGTTAATGCTTCTGCTATATTCTGATGGGTTGTGAATGTTATGATTCGAGCCGACCAAGGAGACCATCTAGTGCTTAGATAGGGTGGATTGTTTCTCATAAGAGCACTGGTGGACGTCTTGGCCCCAAGTAGTCCCCTCCGCCGACCGGGCGAAAGGTTGTGGGGGGGGGGGCGGTGCTACAACAGGCCCCCACAGTGACATGAAGAGTGATGTCAACATGAATTCTCCACTCCTCATACACCTCAACAAAATGGTGTGGTAGAGAGGAAAAATGAACTTTGCAAGAACTAGCTCGCACTATGATATCTGAATACAAATTACCTAGATCATTTTGGGCCGAAGCTATTAGTACTGCTTGTTATGTTATCAATCGTGTTAAGCTTCGACCTCTCTTAAAATTAACACCTTATGATCTATATTTTCAAAAGAACTCAAATGTATCTTATTTTAAAGTTTTTGGTTGTAAATGTTTTGTTCTGAATACTAAGGATAATTTAGGCAATTTGATAAAAAGTGTGATGAAGGCAAGCCCAAAGGAGGAAGCTTTTCCCCCTCTCTCTCTGTTTCCTTAGACACCTAAAGGCCCAGCCCACAAAGGTGTTAAGCTTCGACCTCAATGGGAAAATGGGAGACCTCCAGTGTCCTAATGGACAGCTGGCTGTCCTTGGACAGCTGGAGGGTGGGATTAATCCCTCCCTAAGGAGGGATTAGTCTCACACCACCCAAAGGGAGGAAGCTCCCCCTCCCCCTCCCTATAAAAGGACCCCACCCCCCTCTCTTTCCCTCACACCTCTCAGAGCAGCTCCCTCCCCCTGCTCCCCCTTCTCCCCCCCCCCCCTCTTCCGTAGTTCAGGTGGCCGAAAAAGCCAAGCCGGAGCTCCTCCTCCCCTCCTCCACCACCTTGAGCCATGTCCGATCAAGCCGGCCCCTTCCGAGCCCTCCAAACACAGGTGGAAGCCTTCTCCCTTCCTCCTTCTCCATTTTGGACGTCTTGCATGGCGCTCCCGGCGGCCAGAGCGCCGCCGCCGTCATCCCCCTCCTCTCCCGTTCATTTTTAAAAAAAATGCTCCGGCGACGACCGGCGGCGGCGGGCCGCCGGACCACCGCCGGAGGGAGCGCCCACCACCGGCGGGTTGGCCTGTGGTGGAGCCACGGCCGGCCGGTGGCCGGCCGGCGGCGGAGAAGCCCCGTAAGGGCTCCAGGAAATGACACAGCGCGGGGGGTGAATGTGATAAACAGTATCTGTTTTATAATATATAATATATTATTATATTATATATATATTATTATAATATTTAATAAATATTATAATATTATAATAATAGGTTGATATTTTTGTGAGATTAAAATAAGCTAATAGTGAAAAAGTATTGAACATGAAAAATGTCCCCTTTGCTAAGGGCTTCCTCCACAAAAAGATTGAAAATATTTGGAGTTGATTTGGTATTTTTAAAAGCCCAGATAAAATTTGTTTGGCCAAATTAAAAGGCCAAAACTATTCGAAAAATTATGAATATTTTTCTAGGCTCATTTTATACCCTTCCAAGGGTTGTTTCAAAAGATGGACTCATGGGGATAAGTTTTGATATTTTTCTCAAACTATGGAAGTCTAGGGTCGCGCTCGGAATTTATTACGCTCATTTTCCTCGAAAGTGAAAATTTGAGCGCGCGACCATTCTCTCTAATTTGAATAATAAATTCAAATTGTCTTATCGACGAGAGTGACTGAGGCAAGTGACCAAGCTCCGGGGGTTTCGAGATTTCACGAAACCGTCGAGCGCCTCGACTCTCGGGTGATTTGGGCATGCTCGGAAGTGAGAGTATGAGTAGTGAGTTGCATATTATTCTCAATAAATAATGAGGGTGTAACTCCTGATAAAGCCCCGATCTGATTAAGCCGTAATTAATGTGGCGCAACCAAATTAATTGGATCTTAAAAATGGATGTAACCCAAGGAAGCCTTTAAAAACGGAGATGAAACTGAATCTCTTCTGGATGGAGATGGAACTGAATCTCTCCTGAGAACGAAGATGGAACTAAATGTGCCTCCTAGATAGAGATGGAACTAAATCTCTCCTGGATGGAGATGGAACTGAATGTGCCTCCTAGATGGGGATGGAACTGAATGTGCCTCCTGGATGGAGATGAAACTGAATCTCTCCTGAGAACGGAGATGGAACTGAAGCCTCCTGAATGGAGTTATTGGACTACTAACCTTTTTTCTTTATGATTATTCCAGTCTTACACTGGTCCAGTTCCTTTATTCTTTTCAGTTCAGTACTTTCAATTCAGTACCACTCCAGTTTTGTACTAGTCAAGCTTATTTCAGTACTTTCAATTCAGTACTACTCCAGTTTCGTACTTGTCAAGCTTATTTCAGTACATTCATTTCAGTACTACTCCAGTCTCGTACTGGTCAATCTTATTTCAGTACTTTAATTTCAGTACTACTCCAGTCTCGTACTATTCAAGCTTATTTCAGTACTTTCTATTTAGTACTACTCCAGTTGCGTACTGGTCAAGCTTATCCAGTCTCGTAATAGTCACATTTCATTTCAGCACTTCAAATAAGCAGCATAATCACCACACTTATTCTCATTGCAATTTACTATTATGATTCTGGGTCCTGCTCTGACGGGCAGTCTTTGTTAAAATTGAGCCTTAGTTGGGAATAACTGGAGTTGAAGTAGTCCTCCAGGTATAGCCCCAAATAAAGCGCTCCCACGCTCCTTGACGAAAGTAGAGCTGAGTGTCGATGCCCGAAGTATATGCCTAGTAGGGCAGGCCGGCGTAGACCTGATTTTATATTGTTTGGCTTTTGTTTGATTGATTGTAAATTGCTTGCGGTGAAATGGTGGCGTGTCGGTCCCTTTCACAGACCGTTCGTACCGGTGCGGGAAGGTTGATGGCTCAAGGCGACAGGGAGATGAGTACCACGGGTGACCGGCCGCTATATTCCCCGTCGGGTTTCCTCCGCTGGTCGGCCAAAATGATTCACCGGATGTCGCTCACATCCAGGAGTACACATGGTTGTACGTTAGGGCCTGGGGTTGTGCGGTACGATCACCCCCAGAAGTGGTAGGACTGGCCACTGTCATCGACGGCCACATCGGTGAGGACCGCGTGGCTCGCTACCCTGCTGGAACAGAAGCGGTCCAAGTTATGTCGACATAGGGTTGTGTGCGCGGCTTTGAATGCCTGCGGTGTGTGCGCGGCTTTGAATGTCTGCGTTGTGTGCGCGGCTTTGAATGCCTGCGGTGTGTGCGCGGCTTTGAATGTCTGCGGTGTGTGCGCGGCTTTGAATGCCTGCGGTGTGTGTGCGACTATGAATGCATGCGGTGTGTGTACGGCTATGAATGCCTGCGATAGATTCAGGATGTGAAAACCTGATGTGCTAATGAGCTAGTGGAGCCTTATTATAACTGGTTATATTGTTGCTGCTTTTCTTCCCAGTTATGTTATCCTGCACTCTTTTATATTGCACCTAGCTGTTCATATATGAAATGTTGTGCTAACCCTCTCTTGCTTCGGTTATTTAACTTTGTTGGGTGGGTGCGTGCTCGTCCCCAGGATGTGGATCCGGGGAGGAGATTTGTTTCCACTTAGCTCTGTGACTAACGGTTATTTGATTAACCATTCACAGGAGGTGGAGCATCGTAGTGACCCGCTGCCGTAGGAGATTATGCCAGCAGCTAGGTCTACTCAAGTAGATCCACCCCCGCCGTCCCCAGAGTTTAGAGACGTGAGTTCCACCGAGCAGCATAGAGAGAGTATATGAGGATTATATGTAGCACATGTACAGCCCACGGGCTTATTTAAGTACTTAGGCTTCGGCCCTAGAACTTCTGTATTATTATGATATGTTATATAAATCTGCAATGGTTTCCTGTTAATGCTTCTGCTATATTCTGATGGGTTGTGAATGTTATGATTCGAGCCGACCAAGGAGACCATCTAGTGCTTAGATAGGGTGGATTGTTTCCCATAAGAGCACTGGGTGGACGTCTTGGCCCCAAGTAGTCCCCTCCAGCCGACCCGGGCGAAAGGTTGTGGGGGGGGGGGGGGCGGTGCTACAACAGGCCCCCACAGTGACATGAAGAGTGATGTCAACATGAATTCTCCACTCCTCATACACCTCAACAAAATGGTGTGGTAGAGAGGAAAAATAGAACTTTGCAAGAACTAGCTCGCACTATGATATCTGAATACAAATTACCTAGATCATTTTGGGCCGAAGCTATTAGTACTGCTTGTTATGTTATCAATCGTGTTAAGCTTCGACCTCTCTTAAAATTAACACCTTATTATCTATATTTTCAAAAGAACTCAAATGTATCTTATTTTAAAGTTTTTGGTTGTAAATGTTTTGTTCTGAATACTAAGGATAATTTAGGCAAATTTGATAAAAAGTGTGATGAAGGCATTTTTATTGGCTATTCTTTAACAAGTAAAGCTTATAGAGTTTACAACAAGAGGTTTAAAATTGTTGAAGAATCTATACATGTTAAATTTGATGAGTTTTTCCCTTGTGTAGAGAATGTAAGTACTAAATCCGACCAAACTATTACGTTAATAAAACAACAGAAAGGTTGTTCTCGCCAGCCTGAGCCCGCGGCTTTTACAATTTTAAATAAGTAAATGAGCGGAAAAGGATACAACTCATGGATGAAAATGGCGGGAGCAGGATTGAAAGACGTCCATGAGCGATTGCTGGAGTATTGCGGTGTAGTCAGACTCAGCTTGGATGACTACGAACTCCACGTCATAGTATGCCTGCCGAGATGCTTCTTCAAGAGTGACCGAGAGAGTGATGGTGCCCATGACTGGTACCGGGACATCCTCTGAAACATGTGCGCTGGCAGATGCTAGCTCAAGGTTGCCAGTGGACAGTTTGAGTTGGAGTAATGTGGATAAAAACAACACATTAACAATCAGCTCCCTGTCCACTAGGACTTGTCTTAATTTGGTGGACGGCTCGCCTATTCTGACGGTTATGCTCTGACTAGGAGGTGGTATCTTTTTTGATAAGAATTGATCAACCGCCCCGAGACTGGTGAGTCGCTAGATTTTTTCCTTCAGACGATTGCATCTATTGGTGCTGTGACCTGGTCCCTGGTGCTGTTTGCAGTACTTTGACAAATCTCCTCGACCGGGAGCGAGCGGTTTGGGCCTGCGCAAGGCCGGATGGTTGCTAATTGCTTCAAAGATATTGCTTCGAGGGGCGTTGAGTATCGCAAGTCGGCGCAGCTTCTGCTAGCCATAGTTTCTCTTATGCTCGAGGTACCCACCGTTCTCTAGCTTCCTTTTCTAGACCTTACTCGGACGTGGATTTTCCAGTGAGGGTTCTTTGGTCATGGCGAACCTTTGGATAAAGAGTGTTGCGAGTTCAACATCGCGGCTTATCCTTTCTTTTTGTATAGAATGAACCCAGGCTTGAGCTTCTCCTTTCAATGTTGTCGGGAACGTCTGGACCATGAACTGATCTAAAGTGTTGCGCGCGTGCATGATAGCTTCGAAATATTCCACGTGAGCCAATGGTTTGCCGGTTCTGCTGAAGTTGTGGATTTTAATGTCGTCTTTCAGGTCTAATTTTATCCAGGAGTCGAATGAGCCATAGTTGGGCAGGAGTTTACTCGGCCCTAGCTTCGTAGCCGAGGAATCGAGTGTCATCCTACTTCCGGGATTCCCCTCATAATGAGGACTGTCGAGGTGGCGATCATGCATCTCCTGGAATGGTATCATGGGAGCGGGTTTAACAACCCCATCCGTTCATATGATATATCTCAGAAGGTCCGGCCGGGGCCCCACAGCATATACCACAAAACAGACAATGAAGCTACGGAGTGATACCAGAGTAGCGCAGCGCACCTTAACACATGTCATTCTAGCGGAAGCCTATACTAATCCGTGAACTCCACAAGTGAATGTCCAACATATAACACAACTCCACAGTGTATATATCTTAACAGGAATGTCTTACAACCACACCAAAGTTGGCCTTATGGTCTTACATGGCTTTCAAACAGTGGCCTAAAACGATTGGCGCGCAGGCCGACCACAATAAAAGAAAAACATAACAAGCATCATAAGCCTTCGAGGGCTAGCAGCAGTAGCAGCAACAGTAGCAGGGACATCAACCTTTATGCGTCCCGCTTGGATCTCCAACACCTGTACAGGGACAATCCACCCAACGGTGGCAAACAGAGGAAACGGTCAACATTCAGCTGACCAAATTATAACGACCCTACCCCTTCTCTCGGGGCAGCGGTAATCTTCCCTGCAGACATAATATATCACAAGCATAGCAACAATATTCATCTAATGTGCTTTCACACACACATGCCATCACAACCGTTCGCCACCCGGCCCAACGGTCCGCGCACTCAGGGCACCTTATTGGTGTTCTGGCAAAGCACTTGCCCACCACCGTATCAGGGTCATAACCCAACGGTAAATCTCTTGAGCATTTACTCCATGGCGTGCAGCCGGAGTTCTAGTCTTACTACACCTGGATGGCCCATATCCCCCCATTGTGTCATGGCGCGCAGGCCTAAGACTCTTATTATGCGCTCCAACAGACCACCCCTTTTGGTCCTCGTCGGACGAACATAACGCAGGTCGGATCCTCCACCCCCCCCCCCCCCCCTGCTCAAATCGCCTTGCTCTCACCGAGTACGGCGTACTCGCGGCTTCATCAAAGGCGCGGGTCGGTCTCACCAATCCTGTTCTTGGCACACAGCCAGGGTATTTCTTACACCCATTCTTTTCTTAACAACAACGGGTCTTTCCTGGGCACACCAGTACTTCATGTTACTCTCTTCATAGGTGGACACCGCAATATCACAAATGTCAGGGGTCTTTCTTGGGCGCACCAGTACTTCCTATTACTCTCTGCACAGGTGGACACCCTACGACATCAAGCATCACAAAAGGCCTTTCCTGGTCACACCAGTACTTCATGTGCCTCATTCATAGGTATGACCCAATAGTACAAGCATAACACGGATATTTTCCTGGACTACCACTCCAGTACTTCCTGCCACTCCTCTTCACAGGCATAACCCGTTGACTCCTTAAACTACACGATTATCACGGAGTCTTCTCCGATTCGTATGCAACATCACCAATCCAGACCAACCTGTACAGATGGGCTTCACACAACATGCCTATTCCATACTCTATTTCCGGATCTATATGCCAACAAAGGGGATTTCATGCATCCACCCAAAGACTCCCAAAATCAGCCACCTCTTGGTGGGGGAATCACAAACATATGCCAAAAGGAAGCCTTCACATGGCTAGGAAGAAAAGTCGTTACCCTTGAAGCCCTCTTTGGTGCCATGAGCTCCAAGCTGGCTTTAACAAATCACAAGAGCTTTTCCTCCGCAAAACTGGCCTCGGAACGTAGCTTAACACTCTCAAGCTCCACCAGCAGCAGCCCTTCCTCTTATTCCTTCTTCTTCCTCTCCCTTTCTCTCTCTACACTTTGAGAAAGATGAAGGCAATATTCAACTGAGAATATTTTCTCAGTTTTCGGCCATAAGGGAACAGGAAAGAAGCTCAGCCCTTGGATCCCAGCTGAAGGAATGGACGGCCACAAATTTGCCAGAAAAGCCTAACTTTTTGCCTGACACGGCCTGTAACATGCCCGTGTCCCAGGCCGTGTGCCTCAAGCAGTGGTCAATCCACTTATCCAAACCAGTGACACGCCCATGTGACACGCCCGTGTCATGGGCCATGCCACCCAACACGCCTCAGACACGCCCGTGTCTGTGGACGTGTTCATCAGGCTGAAAAAAAATCCCAAAATCACCCGAGACTCACACGGCCTGTGACACGCCCGTGTCCCAGGCCGTGTGCCCATACACGATACTAAGACACGCCCAACGCAAAATTCGTCGGGCTGAGTTCGTCGACCCAAAGTGACACGCCCTGGGACACGCCCGTGTCACAGGCCGTGTGTCGCTGCACTCGACAAACGTCGACCGCGTCTCGTGACACGCCCATGTGACACGCCTGTGTCATGCGCTGTGTCACCTGACACGCCTCAGACACGCCCGTGTCTGTGGCCGTGTTCATCAGGCTGAAAAAAATCCCAAAATCACCCGAGACTCACACGGCCTTGTGACACGACCCTTGGATCCCAGCCCTTGGATCCCAGCTGAAGGAATGGACGGCCACAAATTTGCCAGAAAATCCTAACTTTTTGCCTGACACGGCCTGTGACACGCCCGTGTCCCAGGCCGTATGCCTCAAGGGGTGGTCAACCGACTTATCCAAACCAGTGACACGCGCATGTGACACGCCCGTGTCATGGGCCGTGTCACCCGACATGCCTCAGACACGCCCGTGTCTGTGGCCATGTTCATCAGGCTGAAAAAAATCCCAAAATCACCCGAGACTCACACGGCCTGTGACACGCCCGTATCCCAGGCCGTGTGCCCATACACGACACTAAGACACGCCCCAGTGCAAAATTCATCGGGTTAAGTTGGTCGACCCAAAGGGACACGCCCTGGGACACGCCCGTGTCATAGGCTGTGTGCCTCTGCACTCGACAAACGTCGACCGCGTCTCGACACTCGACGATCGTCGAGCAACTTTCGTCGAATGTGCTGACACGCCCGTATCATAGGCCGTGTCCAGAGTCGACCAAATTTGGTCGACACTCGACAAACGCAGGACACGTCTGGGACACGCCCGTGTCCCAGGCCGTGTCACCCAAAAATTGGCCTGCTGATAAAATGTGGGCTGTTACAGCGGGGGAGCTATTTGTGCTTGAGAACTCCTTCTCTATATTGTACTCCTTATTTGGGCAGTGTCTGGTTGAAGCGGAGAGTTCTCCTGGTGGTTGTAAGTCAGCTTGCTTGAATGGCTGATAAGCTCTTAGCAGGCGGGATGCCGGATCCTTCTGCATCGTGCCTGTGCGGGCGATACTCAAAGGGGGATGTTCTTGAAGTGGACGTTGCCCCCCAGTCCCCCTGGGGGGTCACGGCGACAGTTGTCTCCATGGAGCTTAGCTTGACGCCACTCTTCTTGTCTCTCGATGGCTTGTTCCTCTTGTTGCGGAGCTTCTTGGGCCGGACGATAATTTGGCTGCGGCAGTGGGATGACTGGTGCCGCTAATCTTCTGAGTAGAGTGAACATTTCGATCTGCTGTTCCTCCATTTGGCGGACGCGTCTCTCTAGGGTGTCAACAGCCGCGTATGCAACTTTTGCCTCCTTTGGTACGCTCGCTAACGAGTGGGTGCGTGTTGGTTTGGTGGGTCCTCCGAGGATGACTCTTTCAGCAACGTGGGCGCCTCTTTTTTCCATCGGAGCATGACTTTGAAGCAGCTAAGCTGATGATCTAACTCTTTCGAAGGATGCTGGGAATCGTGTTCCCACAGACGGCGCCAAACTGTTGCGGACTAACTCGATGCCCCGGTCGGGCCGGATTTATTCGAACCGTCTTAGCTCACGAGGCGGTCGAGCGCGCACACAGTCAATGAGAGTAGAAAGTTGACACAAGATGTGATGACGTGGAAAAACCCCTTAAATGGGTAAAAAACCACGTGACCGGGTCTGTGCCGATCAAATTCCACTAGATTTTGGTGTTTACAGTATGTTGGAGAATCGGGGCGACAGGTCGCTCCCGTTACAGCTTCGGGAGAGAGAGAGAGACTACGACTTCCGGCGGGCAACAGGCTGCACCGCGGGAGTAGCTTGGACGTTGGAATGCGTGGGACGGTCTCGATGCTCTGGATCCTCTGGTTGCACTCACTTGCTGGTTGCGATCGCCTTCCTCCTTTGGCTCTTGAGGGAACTTGGGCGTTTTCCTACTGGCTACGCGGTGGTGGAGCGCTGGTGGCCGTGGGCGGCCGCTGGTGGTTCACGGCGACTCAAGGCCGACATGGGGGAGGGGCAGGAGAGCTCTCACCTGAAGAAGAAGAAAGCTCCGGGCATCCAAAAAGTGAAGAATGAAGAGCCCCTGGGATCCTTTTATAGCCTCCAGGGGAGGATCATGGCGGGCCCCACCAGTAAAGTGGTGGGTTAGTGGGTGGTTACCCTCCTGATCGAACGGTGAGGAGAGACTCCCCCCGATCGGACGGCGAGGAGGTAGTCCACGGTGATGGGCCGTCATGGAGGTGGTGGTGGTCGGCCGGGCGGCCGGCGGCGGTGGCCCACCGGGTGTCGGCCGCTGCTAGGCCAGCGGTCTGCCGTGGCGAGGCTGGCGGCTTACCGCAGCTTGGCCGGCGGCCTACCGTGGCCGGGCTGGCGGCGGCTAGGCGACCGGCTGGGTGGCCGACAGCGGGAGCGGCCGGCCTAGCGGCCCGCTGCGGCGGCCTGCCGAGGGTGAAAGTAATAGTGCCTAATCACCTAGATGGGGGGGTGAATAGGTGACCTTTATCTTTTTGACTTTAAAGGCAAAAATACAGTACAGTAAATGCAATTCTACAATTATCACAACACAGCAACCATACAATCATACATACACAAAGTGCACACAGGATTTATAGTGGTTCCCCAAGGTCTGGGTACATCCACTTTCCCCCTTTGCCTATCTAGTAGTGTACTAGATTCGGCCTAACTTCTCCACTTCTTCTCAAATCCTCAGATTTTACAACTCAGAACCCCAAACAGTTTCCTACAACTCAGAGTGTCCCCACTCCTACAACTCAGGCACAAATCCTTACCACTCAGTCTTCACCAAGACCTACACTCAGGCTAAACAGCCCTACCTCAGCCTTCAATCAAGGCCTACACTCAGAGAATAGAATCTCCTACACTCAGGCACAAAAGCCCTACCTCAGCCTTTATAGTTTAGGCTTACAACTCAGATATATACAAGATCCTACAGAAAATAAATTTTACAAAGTATTTAACCACAACTCTGAAAGAGAGAGATGAGTTGACTGGCTTCTTGATGAGTTCTTGGAAGAACTAGGCAGAGATCAACCATCCTTGGCTTTCTTCAAAGCTTCTTGAATTAGAACACAGTAGGGTTGAATCTCCTGAAGATGATCTTCAATCAACTTCTATCTTGTGAATCAGATCTCAATCTGAATCTTACTTATCAGCCTGGTTCATCAGCTGTTCTTCTTAGAAGGAGCTCTCTCTCTCCAACTTCTTAGATCTTCTCTTGAAGGTCTTCTTCTTTTTGTTTTGTTTTTCAATTGATTACTTAATCATATTTGTCGAAGGAGAAAGGTCTTTAAATAGTCTTCCTCCAAGGTAACCGGCTGATCCGGTTTCTAACAACCTTCTGACAGCTCTGATAGTAGTAGTTGACCGGTTGAAATGGCAGCTGTCAAGTCATCCAGTCACTTCTTGAAATCACTGTCACTGTCTGAAAGTGTCAAGACAGATAGTCTTTATGTGTCGACACAAATAGACTAAGTGTCGACACAAGTGGACTAAGTGTCGATACTGGCCTTGATGGTGTCGACACAACTCCTTGTGTTGTTGTAACAGCTTCTCGACACTGCTTCTTCAGAATGTGTTGACACTGATCCTGTGTGTCGACACAAGCCTTCTGTTGAACGTGTCGGCACTGATTGAGTGTGTCGACACAAGTACTTCTTCTTTAATACTTAGTTGATTTCTGTTGTGTGTCGACACAACTCCTTTGTGTCGACACAACTTCTTGTATTGAAACTTGCTAAGTGTCGACACATCTTCTTTATGTTGAAACTTTGCTGAGTGTCGACACATCTCCTTTGTGTCGACACATGCCTTTATGTGTTGAAACTTTGCTGAGGGTCGACACATCTCCTTTGTGTCGACACATGCCTTCATGTGTTGAAACTTTGTTGAGTGTCGACACATCTCCTTTGTGTCGACACATGCCTTCATGTGTTGAAACTTTGCTGAGTGTCGACACATCTCCTTTGTGTCGACACATGTACTTTAACTTTGTTGAAGTTTGCTGAGTGTCGACACAGCCTCCTGGTGTCGACACTTTTGATGTCGACAAAGTTTCTCTGGGTGTCGACACTGCCTCTAAGTGTCGACACAGATAATGTTGACAATTCTTCACAGTGTGTCGACACAGCCTGTATGTGTCGACACTTTTCTTCTGGTGTTGACTCTGCCTTCCTGGTTTCGACACAATTACTCCAAGTGTCGACACAGCTTATCTAGGTGTCGACACAAGCCTTCTTAAGTGTCGACACTTCTCCTCTATGTGTCGACACATGGACTTAGAAACTTTTATGCTCCTGCTCCTCATATTTCCTTCATCAACTCCTCATCCAATATTTCCTTCATCAACTCCCCATCCAACATTTCCTTCATCAACTCCCCTTGATGATGTTTCTACACTTCAACAACCCTCTACTTCCATCCCTTCTGTCTCACCATCCAGACCACCCTTACCAATCCACATTACTGAGGAAACACCATCTCCACCTCCTCAATCTCCTCTACCATCACATCAACCATCATAAATTAATGACACACCATATATGGATTCACTATTATCATCTATCAATTTTGATTTACTATCATCTCTATCTCCATAACCATCTCCATCATATTCCCCTATTCAGGAAGATATTATACTCCCTGATGTCACAACCTCCATAATTCTAACAGACATTCAAACATCCTCCATCCCACAAGCATTCACCATTTGTCCAACATGCTCCATGCCATCCTCTTCTTTTATATTATCCCACATTCTTGAGCTTATTACTCCTACCCTCAAGAAGCTGATAGCAGAAGCCATTGCTACACTTGCTGCTACCATCTCTACACTCTCTTCACAGCTTGCTTCCTTCTCCACTATCCCTTCTTCTAGGGGCCCGGATTCAGGACTTTCTAAAACCAGGCAGGGGGAGATATTCAATGAAGAAGCTCCAGTTACTTATGAAGAACCTCTAGCAGCCGCTCCAGCAACAACAAAAACAGTTGCAGCAGCAACAGAAATTTTTGATACTGACATGGCAGAGACAATTCCTGAAATAATCACTGCTAGTGATTTTATTCTCAATCCCACAGTGGATATTCATTTTGTACTTTACTCTTTTGATACAGTTTACAGTAGTCTTCCAGTCTTTGACACTTACTCTAAAGCTATAGTCTGCTGCATAGCACCAATAAGTCCTGAAGTATTGGAACAACTAAGGACTAGTTTTGTAGTTAAAGAAAATACTATAGAGCAAATAAGTACTACAGAGCCAAAGGCATTCTATCCTCTAGCATTTGGCTGGGCTGAATCCCCCATGCCTAATCTTGATGATTTTTATTTGAGGATATAGATACAGATATATAGCCAGAAGTTCAAGTACAGCCTCAGGCTGAATAAGAGTATGTAGCTGAAAAACCACAGGCTGAAATAATGGACACAAACATACAACGATAGGCTCATCCTGTACTTTTTGAGGCAATGCAGGATGATACATGAATCCACGAGTCTTCCACATTTACTAGGATAGGTCCTCCTCTCTCCTCTTGCAGCAGCAGGATCAGCAGGTAATGTTTCTCAAGTACAAAGGTCTACATCTTTTCATTCTACCAGACCATCTTACAGCAGCAGCAAGCAGCATCACAGCTCCCAGGGCAGTAAACAACAATATAAGAAGCAAAGCATCCAGTAGACATCTGAAGCTCGTTAGAAAGAAAAACCAAGTTCAGAAAGACCTTCTTCGTCTTATGATCCAGAATTGGATCCAAACTATAGAATGGTCAGGTTCAATGAGCTGATAGCTATATCTCAGATTAGAAAGGCCAAGGAGGAAAGAAAAGATTCCTCTCAATTCTCTACTATGTCATCTTACAGGAAGAAAAAACTCTAGAAATATCAGGTACAAAATCTTTTCAATATTGATACCTATATGAATTTGCATCCAGAAGCTGTAGTGCCCATAGCTGCATCAGTAAAAAATTTTGGTTCTCAAGACATGAAGATGACCCAAAGAGAAGCAGATGATCCCAGAAGAAAGATGATTTTCACAAAACCTGCTTCCTCTTCAGATACATCAAAGAAACAGTCTTAATCTTCTGATTATGCATTTTGATTTTTATTTTTGCTATATGTAAACTCACAAGGCACATTTGTTCATATCTGCTAAATGTTTTAAAATTCTGTCAGATATTTTTTTATTGCATTGTGATTTTATTCAATTTTATTTTGCATAGTGACATCACCCAAATAGGGGGAGATTGTTGGAACCCTACTTGTGATTTGGGCTAGGTTCACTATTAGGCTTGATGACCCACAATGTATAGTCTAGGGTCATATGTTAGTTTCAGGATTAAGGTCTATCACATTAGGTTAGATTACTGAGACCTACCTTCAGAAGACTTCAGAGAACTCAAGACTTAAGAGACAAGGTAGTTTTGAAGATTGTAGAAAAGTCGCTCGACGATAGCTGAACTTAGCTCGACAATTATCGATCGCAGATCGATGCATTCAGAGTTCCTTCTCTGAGTTGAGCTCGACGAAAGTCTAGCTCAGGTCGACGAACTGTGAGCTTATATCAGAATATCAGCTCGACGAAGTGCCTTCTCAGCTCGACAAACTTAGAGCTCAGTTTGGCAAGTACATTTTCTGTTCGACGATCTTGGAGCTCAGCTCGACGAAGGAGAATTATCAGCTCGATGAACTTGGAGCTCAGGTCAATGAAAACACTACTGAGTTCGACTAACTCCATCCAGGTTCTGTTCGACTAAACTTCTATGCAGATTCTTAGATCGATTAAGTCAGTTTAATTTCAATAATTAAGAAAGGAAAACTCTGTTAATTAATGCTCAATATTCTCAAGAATATAGTCGTTCTTGGCAGCATTAATTATGGAATACACAGCGTTATTACTTAATATATTTACTGGGATATTTGGGGAAACACATTGAAGACAAAATCAGTCATTCCATTTGTTGAAATTTCCCGGACCTTGGAGTGAGCATGGGTTATCTCAACTTAAGTAAGTCATAATCAGAAACACATACAGCAACAAGAGTCTTTATTGATTAACAACAATCTTCTTTACAAAGTGAGACATACATGGCGAGACATTCTTCACCAAAACCAACACAGGGAAAGCAAAGACAATTACAAAGACAAGACAATACAAGTCGTGCTGACTCCAACACGAAGCTGCCGGCCTACTACTGTGGAGTCCGCATAATCTGTCAGGTCGCAAGAAAGCAACCCAAGCCACGCGGACTACCCCTTATTCCAATGCTAGCTCGAGATGCCAATCTACAAGCCGCCTAACCACGAGGTTGCCTAGCCGTCAGACCGCACAAGCTGCGAAGCCGAATTGAACAGTCCGCCTGAAGCAGGTGACTTATTGAACCCCGAACCAAGTTGACAAAGAGAACACCATCTGGTCGCTGTCCGCGACCTGCTGTTTACCACCTGTTACTTAACCGCGGATTCCGTACTGTCCCTGACCGCAATGAGAGCCAAGTCCTGGCTTTCCAATACTATCCGCACAACCTACACAGCACAACCTGGTCAACTCAATCAAATCACACGGACACCAAAAGTCAGGCCGCAATAATTTATCGCGGGCTCAATTACTATTCACTTGGTTCTCTTAGGTTCTTTATTCCTGAGGTGACATGGGTCCTATTTATAGGCACAATGAATAGTGTGGTTATCGTCGTAGATGATAGGATCACCGCCACATCCCGCAGCAAGAACATATGTCCGCAAAGCCCGCGAATACACACCAGTTCGTCGCTACCTGTGCAGGATAGCCAGTCTTCCATTACTTCTCCAAGGCCGAACAGCAACACCAGTCCGCCTTGTTGATAAAGGCCAAGCCAATGTCAAGGCTTCACAAAGGCCGGACACATCGCCAGTCCGCCTTGTCGCCGAAGGACAAGCCAAGACTTCCATAGCCGGACTCCGCAATAGCTGTCCGCCTATCCACGGACATAGCTCCAGTCCGCTTATCCCGAGCCAACAGCCTCGCCACCAAGGCAACTGCCGGACTCAGCGGACACAGCTCCAAGTCGCTTATCCCGAGCCCATAGTCTCGCTACCAAGATGTGACGCCTCGAATCTCAAAAGAGCGACGGGTGGCATTTCGAGCCAAGTTTGGAATTTGGCAGGGGTCACATGGCCTGGGACATGGGCGTGTCCCATGGCGTGTCGTGCTCGGGTCGACGATCTGGCTGTATCCTTCACGGGTTAAAGCCGGGCTGTGGCGTGGTAGATACACAGGGTCGGCACACGGGCCGTGTCAGGTAGACACGGGCATGTCAAATGGGACACGGGCGTGTCCAAGACCCATGTTATTCTCGGGTTGGTGTTGGTCCTCTGTCGATGGAGTAACACGGCACAGTACACTGTCGTGATCTGGATGACACTGGCATGTCAAGTTTGACACGGGCATGTCGGGTGGCCGTGTTTTGTTCGGGACGCGTCGGTTTCGACGGTGAATGGGGAACACGGGCGTGTCACAGGCCTAGATTTTTGATTTCAATGGAGAATCGTGGTCGTTCGTTTCCTTATTTTGGGATCTGATGGCTGGGGGTTGTTCCTGCTGGGATATACGCAGGAATAGGGTTTCAAATCCATCATTTCTCAAACTCAATCTATTTCTAAAGATCTAGAGAGAGGGGAGAGCAAGGAAGAAGAAGGTGGCAGGATCCGGTCACCGGCGTAGCTTTAGAGCTCCAAATCGCGAGCCGACTTCGGATCTACGGAGGCAAGGAGATCGCGGTGCATTTCATCCGCATAGATTTCCATGGCGTCAAGGAAAAATACTAGGGTAATGATTCTCATCCTAGGACATGTGAAGTCCTCTTTTCCTTTGCATAGGAAACCCGCTCTCATGAGTTTGTGGTGAGTTTGAGGCGTTCCTTCGGGTAGACATGAATAATCCCCGTTATGTGCATGTAGAGTCCGTAATCGAGAACAAACATAGGCATGATGTGTGAAGCCTACCCGGACAAGTTGGTCTGGATCAGTGATGTTGCATTACATGAATGGCCGGAGAAGACTCCGCACGAATGGTTGTTTTTCGGGTTTTCTACGCGGTAGATTGCAATAGGGAGCCTTGGGGACTAACTCCAAGGTGCACCCGGAAAACTGGGCAGATGCGTGATTCTGCAAACATGGTGGCCTGGGAGCCAACTTGAACATAACCGGGTTATGTGAAGTGTGTGATGGAAATGGGACTCGGGGAGGTTTGACCCGCGCATATGGCTTAAATTGACGTTGCGGTGTGAGCAACGGGTCAGGCGGAACCGTACCCCCTCTATGTCATTCGGTGGGAGCTGTTGGCATAGATGAGTGTCTTCGGGGGTCTATGGCTTAAATTTACGTGACCCATGCCGAGAAGACAAAAATGCTCGCAAGACTGTCCATCCTAGTGGTGGTTGTGAGACTGAGATGTCTATGGCTTAAATTAACGTGACGTTGACCGGTTCACCGATAATGTGCCCTGAGAGTACGGGTGATGCAATAGCCCGAGCCGACCCCTCTCGGTTGGCCTAGCCAGAGGACCACGTTCTGGCGACCACTGCCAGACTACAGCCCAAGCACCCCACCCATGACCGCGCCTATTCTCAGCGCGGCGGGATGTTGGGGCGAGGTCTCGAACCCAGCCCCCTTGATAAAGATCTTTCCTAACAGTTCTCATCACCAACTGAGCTGCAGCTCAGTTGGTGATGAGAGCTGTTAAGAAAGCTCTTTATCAAGGGGGCTGGGTTCGAGACCTCGCCCCAACATCCTGCCGCGCTGAGAATAGGCGTGGTCATGGGTGTTGTGCTTGGGCTGCAGCCTGGAAGTGGTCGCCAGAACGTGGTCCTCTGGCTAGGCCAACCGAGAGGGGTCGGCTCGAGGCTACTGCATCAACGGGGTGTGTGGCTGTATGTGCCCACGCCTGTGATGAAGTGTTTATCTATACTGCCTGGTTATGCTAACAAAGTGCGGGGAAAGGAGCATCGTCGCCCCGAGTTTGGTGGCGGGATCGTTATAATTTGGTCAGCATAACTGACCGTTGCTTTTGTTTGCCACCGTGCGGTGGATTTTTGTTTGCAGGTGCTACGGAGCCAAGTGGTAAATAGCAGGCAAAAGCCCATGTTGCTGAGTCGGTCCTCGAAGGACAAATTATGAGTGTTTACTTGCTTTATTCATGTGTGACCGGCCTGCGTGCCGAGGTTTGGAAAAACACTGTAATTTGAGTAAACAATTATAATGCCTTAAGGTCATTGTACTTGTGTATTGTACTTCATTCATGTTGGGCTTTGTAGTGGAAATTCATGTTATTTGTCTCGGTTCTTTATTTTGAAACTTTTAATAATTTCTTCCGCTAGAATGTACTCTGTATAGGACGTTGATTCTTAGTTGGATGGTTTTCATTGAGTAACCACCCGGTCTGTCTGTGGTATATGGCGTCGGGCCCCGGCCGAACCTATTGCTATATATTATGCGACGGATAGGGGGTGTTACAATTTGGTATCAGACTACTAGTTTTGATCAACTTAAATGAATTCGTTGGCGAATTCTTTTAAGGGGTGGTGAGCAAATGTGTGTGTAATCGTTATAACATCAAAAGAACCCATGAATGTCCACTTAGGAATGAAAATACACGTGTTTGAGGAACCTGCGTGTTCCTATAATTGAATTAACGGTGTTTTGTATAACTATAGGTGAACAGGAGTGGTGTAGGGCTGCCAGAACATCCGGTTTCTGAGGATTATAGTGCACCTAGTGACGTGCCTGCAACACTTCCCTCCGCTGAAACCATAAGAATGATGGTGGAAGCAGTCTTCGCTGTAATTGGTGCACAAACTAAAAGACGTGTGCAGTCCCCTATTTTTGAGGTAACTCTAACGCCGGGTGGTGTGGTGGAGCAAGCGGTATTTAAAGGACCTTTGGTTCAGCAGTTGAACATGCTTTTAGTGCAGGGTACACACTCAGTTGAGGAATATTTGCAAGAGTTTATGATAACAAGATGCTACTCGGGCTATGAAGTGGAGAGCGAGCAGTCGATGGTCGATAGATTTTATAATGGCCTGCGTTGCGAGTTACGAGTTTTACTGTTAGGACCCAAATTATTGGGATTCTGAGCCTTGGTGGAATCGTCTAGATCTTTGGAAGTAGATTTGGCAAAAGTCAATTGGACGTCGTAGTTCATGGTACTAGACTCTCCAGATTCTGCAAAGTCTGCATACCGAAGGAGGAGGAACAAGAAGTCTAAAATGTCTACTGGTCAGGCTCCATATGATTGTTTTACGTGTGGCAAGGAAGCGCACTTTGCTCGAGATTGTCGGAATGGTGCTCAAAAGTTAAAGAAAGCTATGTCAGGAGCTGGTATAGGACAAAGTGCCAGAGATTTGAATCGAATCCAAGGAGGCAGAGACTTGGATATGCAGAAGACGGAGTTCAAAATGCCGAACTCCTCAAAGTCTGCGTACCGTAGGTGGTATAAGAAGGCTAGGACTTCGGGTCCAGCTCCTTCCTCTGGTGCTTCTGGGGCGACTACGGGTCGAACCCCGGGCGCGTTCTTTAATTGTCGAAAGCTGGGGCACTTTGCCCGAGACTGCTGGAGCGGACGTCTCAAGTCCGAGAAGAAGCACGCTGTCATGATGTCAGGTACGGTTTAAAGTTATGACAGTTTAGCTTTAAATACTTGTTGCCCTTATGCATGTTAGCTTAGAACTACTTGTGTTAAGCTTTGTTCTGAGTTCCGATTAATCCGGCGAGAGCAGCGTTTGTTTAGGGAGCTTCGCATTCCCTTTTGACCAAAGGATTTTTATTGCGCGTCGGAGTACCTCCTTCGATGGCAAAAGACAAATTGGATGCGTTGTTGTCTAATGGTGCTCAATGCGCGCGAGTAGTAACTGTCGTGTTTAGGTGCAGATTGGGAGTCAAGAGTTTGACTTACAAGCGTCGTTACTATCGCTAGGGGAGCTCGACGTGATCTTTGGTGTGGACTGGCTCTCGAGCGGCAAGCATACATTGATCGAAATCGCATGGAAGCCAAGTTGGGAACTAGTCGTGAGACGACATTTATGGGCTTGAAAGGGGTCGAGCATGATGTTGATGTCTGCTCTTCAGGTGGTTAAGGCGGTTCGGTGTGATGCCAAGCCGGTGATATGCTCTTCGTATCGGCTAGCGCTTAAGGAGATGGCGACAGCTGAAAGTGCAACTTCAAGAGTTGTTAGAGAAAGGTTATGTGCGTCCAAGTTCTTCGCCTTGGAGCGCACCGGTCCTTTTTGTGAAGAAAAAGGACGGAAGCTTGAGACTATGTATCGATTATCGAGAGTGGAACAAGCTAACGGAAAAGAACAAGTACCCGATCCCAAGGATTGATGATCTATTCGATCAGTTAGTCGGGTAATCGGTGTACTCTAAATTGGATCTCATGTCCAGTTACTATCAGCTGAGAATAAGGGAGAGTGATATCCCTAAGACAGCTTTTAGTACGAGATACGGGCATTACGAGTTTACGGTCATGCCGTTTGGGCTAACTAATGCGCCATCGGTGTTCATGGATTTGATGAACAGGACATTCAGGGAGTACTTTGACCACTTTGTGATCGTCTTCATTGACGACATATTGGTGTACTTGCAGAGACGCTGAGGAGGAATCAATTGTACGCCAAGTTCTCCAAATGTGAGTTTTGGTTGTCCTCAGTAGCGTTCCTTGGTCACATAGTCAGTGGAGAGGGAATTGCGGTGGATCCGACGAAGATTGTTGTGATACGAGAGTGGCTTGTGCTGTCTACGATAGCGGAAGTCCGGAGTTTTCTGGGGCTTTCCGACTATTGCAGGCGCTTTGTGGAGGACTTCTCGCGGATAGTGTTACCCCTCACGACTTTGACGAGGAAAGAGCAGAAGTTCGTTTGGACACCGGAGTGCGCACGAGCTTTTGAGGAGTTGAAGTGTCGGTTGACCACGGTGCCTGTACTGAGTTCGTCGAGTGGGGCCGAAGGTTTTGAGATCTACAACGATGCTTCGGGCAGTGGTTTGGGTTGTGTGCTACTGCAGCACGGAAGTGTGATAGCGTATGGCTCGAGACAGTTGAAAGTGCATGAGAGAAATTATCCGGTCCATGACTTGGAGTTAGCGGCCGTGATTTTTGCCTTGAAGCTGTGGAGGCACTACTTGTATGGAGTGAAGGTTGATATCTATACTGACCATAAGAGCCTAAAATACTTGTTGGATCAGAAAGATCTAAACATGTGACAGAGGAGATGGATGGAGTTCCTGGGGGACTACACGTTCCAGATCCATTATGTGTCTGGGAAAGGCAATGCGGTTGCAGACACGTTGAGTCATCGGGCCCCAGCTCAAGCCAATTGGTTGTCGGTCCATGACGAGCGGTTGGTTCGGGAGTTGGAGGCATTGGAGATCTCTTGTGTAGACAAGCAGTCAAGTGCTGAAGCGCTATTGAACTGGACTGAAGTTCAGTGTGACCTGGCTGATCGGATTCGGCAGGCTTTGGATATGGATGTCAGCATGAAGTAACTCGTGGTTGAGGCTCTAGATGGGTCAAATTCCCAATTTGTTGTTGATGATGGATTGCTTTGGAAAGACGGTCGTCTATGCGTCCCAAATGTGGGCAATTTACGGGTGGAAATGTTGTACAAGGCGCATCATACCAAGTACTCGATTCACCCGGGGAGCACGAAGATGTACCACGATATGAAGAAATTGTTCTGGTGGCTAGGACTTAAGAAGGATGTGGCACTGTACGTGGTGAAGTGTCAGACATGCGCCTTGGTGACGGCGGAATGCCAAAAGCCAGGAGGATTCTTGAAGTCCTTGCCTATTCTGGAGTGGAAGTTTGACGACATTACTATAGACTTTGTGCACGGGCTGCCAAGGTCGCAAAAAGAGAACGACGCCATTTGGGTGGTCGTAGATCGTCTAACGAAGGTGTCGCACTTCATTCCGCATAGGAAGGATGATTCCGTGGAGAAACTGGCGAAGTTATATGTGGATAACATAGTACGGCTTCACGGTGTGCCCCGCAGCATCGTGAGTGACCGAGATGGGCGGTTCACGTACAATGATTGGAGGTTGGTGCAGCAGATATTGTGAACAAAACTGAGTTTCAACACAACCTTTCACCCACAAATGGATGGGAAGACCGAGAGGGTCAATAGGACGATGGAAGACATGCTTCGCATGTGTGTCCTGGATTTCGGGAAGCAGTGGGAAGACCACCTATACTTAGTGGAGTTCGCGTACAACAATAGCTACCAGGCGAGCATACAAATGGCGCCCTTCGAGGCCCTTTATGGTAGAAGATGTCGCACGTCGTTGTCTTGGTTGGAAACGGGTGAGTCGAAGTTGTATAAGCGCCAAGAGGTGGAAGATGCTACGTCGTTGGTTCGAACAATTCGAGAGAGGTTGTTAATCGCTCAAGACCTCCAAGCTAAGTACTATAATGCCAAGCATAGGAACGTGGAGTTCGCTGTTGGCGATTGGGTGTACTTGAAGATTAAGCCGTTCAAGGGTGTCTCGCGCGTGCGGCGATTGAAGTAGCTAAGCCCGAGGTACCTTGGACCGTTTGAGGTTCTGGAGCGGATTGGTGAAGCAACTTATCGATTGAGGCTTTCAGTGGAGCTAAGTGGTCTACACAATATATTCCACATATCGGTGCTGCGGAAGGCGGTGCAAGAGCCTTCGCAAGTGATTCGGTCGATCAAGTGCCGGTCGATAATGGGTTGACGACGAAAGTCAAGCCCGTACATATTGAGGACTCAGAAGTCAAGCGGCTACGCAACAAAGACATCAGGATGGTCAAGGTCCATTGGGACAATTGCGGTCGGGAAGAGCTCTCTTGGGAGCGAGAGCAGACCATGCTTGAGGAGTAGCTGGAGTTATTTCACTCGGGTACCGTTTAAGTTTTGTGTTTATCTTTCCTTTATAATTTCAGGACGAAATTCTTTTAAGAGGGAGAGAGTTTTAACGCCCCGAAACTCAAAAGAGCGACGGGTGGCGTTTCGAGCCAAGTTTGGAATTTGGCAGGGGTCACATGGCCTGGGACACGGGCATGTCCCAGGGAGTGTCGTGCTCGGGTCGACGATCTGGCCGAGAGGTCGACGAATTTTGGAGTCGACGATCGTCGAGCAGCGAACACGGCCTGAGACACGGGCGTGTCCCAGGCCGTGTCCTTCGCGGGTTAAAGTCAGGTTGTGGTGTGGTTGATACACGGGGTTGGCACACAGGCCGTGTCAGGAAGACACGGGCGTGTCAAATGGGACACGAGCGTGTCCAAGACCCGTGTTATTCTCGGGTTGGTGTTGGTCCTGTGTCGATGGAGTAACATGACACAGTACACGACCATGTTCTGGATGACACGGGTGTGTCAAGTTTGACACGGGCATGTCAGGTGCCCGTGTTATGTTCGGGACGCGTCAGTTTCGACGGTGAATGGGGAACACAGCCCTGGACACGACCGTATCACAGGCCGTGTTCGGCCTAGATTTTGGATTTCAATGGCGAATCGTGGCTGTTCATTTCCTTATTTTGGGATCTGACGGCTGGGGGTTGTTCTTGCTGGGATATACTCGGGAATAGGGTTTCAAATCCCTCATTTCTCAAACTCAATCTCTTTCTAAAGATCTAGAGAGAGGGGAGAGCAAGGAAGAAGGAGGCTAGA
Source organism: Platanthera guangdongensis (assembly GCA_039583875.1). Taxonomy (NCBI): domain Eukaryota; kingdom Viridiplantae; phylum Streptophyta; class Magnoliopsida; order Asparagales; family Orchidaceae; genus Platanthera; species Platanthera guangdongensis. The sequence goes on from CM077166.1 coordinate 172,799,942, forward strand.
TCCGGTCACCGTCGGAGCTTCGGAGCTCCAAATTACTAGCCAACTTCAGATCTACGGAGGCAAGGAGATCGCGGTGCTTTTCATCCTCATAGATTTTCATGGCGACAAGGAAAAATGCTAGGGTAACAATTCTCATCCTAGGACATGTAAAGTCCTCTTTTTCTTTGCATAGGAAGCCCGCTCTCGCGAGTTTGCGGTGAGTTTGAGGCGTTCCTTCGGGTAGACATGAATATTCCCCGTTTTGTGCATGTAGAGTCCGTAATCGAGAATGGACATAGGCATGATGTGTGAAGCCTACCCGGACAAGTTGGTCTGGATCGGTGATATTGCATTGCATGAATGGCCGGAGAAGACTCCGCGTGAATGGTGGTTTTTCAGGTTTTCTACGCGGTAGATTGCAATAGGGAGCCTTGGGGACTAACTCAAAGGTGCACCCGAAAAATTGGGCAGATGCGTGATTCTGCCAACATTGTGGCCTGGGAGCCAACTTGAACATAACCGGGTTATGTGAAGTGTGTGATGGAAACGGGACTCGGGAAGGTTTAATCCGCGCATATGGCTTAAATTGACATTGCGGTATGAGCAACGGGTCAGGCGGAACCGTACCCGCTCTATGTCGTTCGGTGGGAGCCATTGGCATAGATGAGGGTCTTCGGCGGTCTACGGCTTAAATTGACGTGAACCATGCCGGGAAGACAAAAATGCTCGTAAGATTGGCCGTCCTAGTGGCGGTGGTGAGACCGAGACATCTATGGCTTACATTGACGTGACGTTGGCCGGTTTACCGAGAATGTGCCCTGAGAGCACGGGGTGTGTGGTCGTATGTGGCCACGCCTGTGATGAAGTGTTTATCTATACTGCTTGGTTATGTTAACAAAGTGCAGGGAAAGGAGCATCGTCGCCTCGAGTTTGGGGCGGGATCATTATAATTTGGTCAGCATAGCTGACCGTTGCTTTTGTTTGTCACCGTGCGGTGGATTGTTGTTTGCAGGTGCTGTGGAGCCAAGTGGTAAATAGCGGTCAAAAGCCCATGTTGCTGAGCCGGCCCTCGAAGGCCTAATTATGAGTGTTTACTTGTTTTTTTTCATGTGTGACCGGCCTGCGTGCCGAGGTTTGAAAAAACACTGTAATTTGAGTTAATAATTGTAAGGCCTTAAGGCCATTGTACTTGTGTATTGTACTTCATTCCTGTTGGGCTTTGTAGTGGACATTCATGCTATTTGTTTGGGTTCTTTATTTTGCAACTTTTAATAATTGCTTCCGCTAGAATGTACTCTGTGTAGGACATTGATTCTTAGTTGGATGGTTTCCATTGAGTAACCACCTGGTCTGTCTGTGGTATATGGCGTCGGGCCCCGGCCGGACCTACTGCTATATGTTATGCGACGGATAGGGGGTGTTACACAAGGCACCTGCCGGACTCAATGGACACAGCTCCAGTCTGCTTATACTGCGGATACCTCCAGTCCGCATATCCAGCAGACTACTCCAGTCCACATATCCCGCAGACTGCTCTAGTCTACAAATCCTGAGTCCACGACCATTCCAGCAATGCAACTGTTGGACTCAGCAGACCCAGCTCTAGTCCGCACGCAGTTGCGAATGCAATCTCCAGTCCGCCTTTCCCAAACTCGCAACCAAGGCACACAACACTTCTGCCGAGCTTAGTAGACTGAGAAGCAGTCCGCGCTCAACTACGCGATCTCCCCGGACTGAGCTAAACATGGACCTAGTTCAGAACTAACCAAGTCCACACCACTGGCCACAAGGGCCATCCCACACTTACTGGAGGACACTGGATTCAGTACGCCTGCACCTGCGAACTCCAGTATCACTCCGCACTAACTGGAGATCTTCGCGGCTTCCTCTTGATGCTTCACCAGAGCAAGACCAAGACTTCAGCCAAGCCGGTCTGTCGAGCTCCAGTTCTTCAGTCCGCTTCTTGCCGGACTCTGCGGATAGAGTCGCTATCCGCCCAGTTACTTCCTGGGATCCAGCTGCATGTAGAGCATAAGTCCGCCTAGCTAACCGCCATTGTTGTCTGCGTAGTCCGCGTGAACAGACCGCCCAGGCCACCACAGAACAAGCTGTCTGCACCAGCCCCGTCAACCTGGCTGTCCGCCAACCCTGTCCTCGAAATTTTTCTCACTACAATCAGCCACACAATCCCACAATGTGCAACCGAGCACTCGAATACACGAGCCGGGTTAGAGCTCAGAGGCCCTGGCTTATCTCACCCTGAAGCATCGCACCAACTAAACAATACATACAGCACATGCATATATCCCTAACTCCCATCTGTGCACATTCAGCCACAAAATGCACTCAAATGATATATCACCAAATACATCATATAGACATACACCACGATCAATCGATCATTGTAATTACACCAAGTGTGCACCACATTCCATTATTCAACATAACAAATCACATTACACACACAACCATTTCAGTATTCGTACTTTATCTACACTAGTATTCACATATCCCGATATCCAACCATAGACATTCTTTGAGTTGAGTTCATGCTAACTTAAAATGTTGCGCTAGAATGTATTGAGTTAGGGTCCGAGTAGATTTTGATTTCCACAAGTAATTCTGCCGCCTGTCTGTGACATCTGGCATGGGGCCCCGGCCGGACCCACCGTTATATGACACACGACGAGTGGGGGCATTACAAAGCGGCAAGTGGAAGCCGCGGAGATCGCCAGTCAGTGCGGACAGGTGTTGGAGTTCGCCGGTGCAGGCGGACTGAATCCAGTGTCCGCAAGTAAGTTTGGACTAGCCCTTGTGGCCAGTGGTGTGGACTTGGTTGGTTATGAACCGTCCATGTTTGGCTCAGTCCAAGGAGATCGCGCAGTGGAGTACGTGTAACACCCCCATCCGTCATATAGCATATAACAGAAGGTCCAGCTGGAACCCGACGCCATATACCACGGACAGACGGAGGGTTACGCATTAATAACCAAACTATCCAATTAAGACTACTCGTCCTAACACAGAGCATTCTAGCGGAAGCTTTTAAAAGTAGAAAGAACCCAAACTGAATAATCAATTTACATGAATGTCTATAATCACTACCACTGGAATGAAATAACAGTACGCTGCAAGGTACATGGCCTTATGGCCTTACAATAGTTCATTTATCAAATATTATCTTACATACATCGGCTCGCAGGCCGGCCACACATGACAAAATAAAAAAACAACTATACGCTAAGGCCTTCGAGGGCCAGCACGGCAACATGGGCTCCAGCCCGCTATTTTGCACTCGGCTCCGCAGCACCTGCAAGCAACATTCCACCGCACGGTGGCAAACAAGCAACGATCAGCTAAAGCCGACCAAATTATAACGACCCCGTCCCTTTCTCGGTACGGCGGTGCTCCTTCCCTGCATAGCATTAGCCCAGCTAAACAATTATGTATAAACATACTTCGTCACAGGTGTAGGCTCGCACGGCCAAACACCCCGTGCACTCAGGGCACATTAACGGTGAATCCTGATACTTCAGCGTCTTCACCACCACCCTCAGGATGGCAACAACATGAGAATTTTAGCCTTCCTGACCACTGTCTAAGGCTCCCGACTATGCCAACGGCCAGTCCCCTTTTCGGGTCTCTCGCACCGAACCACATAGCCAGGTCCAATTCCACTTGCCCGTTGCTCAACCGCGTAGTTCACCTTAAGACGTACGCACGGGCCAAGCTTCTCTCGGATCCTGACATTTCCAAACAATCACATAACCTAGTTATGTTCAAGGCCAGTTCCCAGACCGCCAAGTTAGCAGAACAACGATTCCGCTCAATTTTTCGGGTGCGCCTTGGAGCTAACCTCCAAGGATCCCTGCTGCAATCTACCGCGTAAAAACCCGAAAACCCAAAGCACGGAGTCTTCTCCGGCAAATCATAACATATGCAACATCACCGATCCATACCAACATGTCCGGGTAGGCTTCACACATAATGCCTAAGCCCGTACTTCGATTCCGGACTCTATATGCAACACAAGGGGGACTATTCCCGTCAACCACAAGGAACACCGCACACTCACCGCACACTCGCGGGAGCGGGTTTTCCCTATGTAAAAAGGAAGAGCTTCACATGCTCAAGTGGAGAATCGTTACCCTTGTAGTACGCTTTGGCGCCATGGAAAAACTATACGGATGGAAATCTTCGCAACGAACTTTCCTCCACGGATCCGCTCTCAGATCTCAAAACGGTGCTCCGATGCTCCGCCGGCAGCCGGAATCCTCCTCCTTCTTCGTCCTCTCTCTAACTCCTTGGAAAGAGAATGGTTTGGAGAAAATAAAGAATTAACTCCCCCATTTCCGGCCTTAACTGAGCAGGAAACCGTCTGAACCATTGGATCTAACTTAAAGAAAATGAATGGCTCAGATCTACACAAAAATCCCCAGACCTGGGCCGAACACGGCCGCGCACACGGCCGTGTCCCAGGCCGTGTGCCTTGATCGAGTCACGATCGTCGAACCCAGAGACTCTCACGGGCTCAGACACGCCCGTGTCTCACTCGACACGCCTGTGTCGGGTCCTCGACACGCCCGTGTTCGGGGGCGTGTCACACATAACCGCCACGCCAACCGACATGACCCTGCTGAACACGGGTACTGACACGGGTAGGCACATGCCCGTGTCCAATGACACGCCCGTGTCATTAAGCCGTGTTCCTTGTCGTGTCCTTCTCGGGATAAAATCGGCCGAAACACCATGCCAGACACGGCCTTGGACACGCCCTTGTCCTAGGCCGTGTATCTCTATATAGGCACCAAAATCACTTTTTAAGCAACCAACTCAAATACAATTTTCGGGGCGTTACAAATCTCCCTCACTTAAGGAATTTCGTCCCGAAATTAAGTAAAGGTACACAAAATTACAAGTTACCTGAATGGTATAACTCGGGGTATTCCTCCAACATAGTTTGCTCTCGCTCCCAAGAAAGCTCCTCACGTCCGTAATTATCCCAACGGACTTTAACCATTCGGATATCCTTGTTGCGGAGTCGCTTGACTTCAACGTCTTCTATACGTATAGGCTTGACCTTTGTCGTCAACTCATAATCAACTAGCACTTGATCAACCGCAACTATTTGCGAAGGCTCTTGCACCGCCTTACGCAACATCGATACGTGGAACACATCGTGTAGCCCACTCAACTCCACCGACAGCTTCAATCTATACGCTGCTTCGCCAACACGCTCCAGGATATCAAATGGTCCAAGGTATCTCGGACTCAGCTTCTTCAAGCGTCGAACCCACGAGACACCCTTGAATGGTTTGATTTTCAAGTACACCCAGTCGCCAACACTGAACTCCACGTTCCTATGTTTGGCATTATAGTACTTTGACTGTCTGTCCTGAGTGATCTTCAACCGTTCCTGAACTGTCCGTATCACTGAAGTGCCATCTTCCACCGCTTGACGTTTGTAAAGCTTCGACTCGCCCGTCTCCAACCAAGACAACGGCGTGCGGCACTTTCTCCCATACAAGGCCTCGAAAGGCGTATTTCCAATACTCGCCTGAAAGCTGTTGTTATACGCAAACTCCACCATGTACAGGTGATCTTCTCACTGCTTTCCAAAATCTAGGACGCACATGCGAAGCATGTCCTCCAACGTCCGGTTGACCCTCGTGGTTTGGCCATCCGTCTGCGGATGAAAGGTTGTGCTAAACTTTAGCTTAGTACCCAACAGACTATGCACCAACATCCAGTCATTCGACGTGAAGCGTCCATCTCGATCACTAACAATACTGCGGGGCACACCATGCAACCGTACAATATTCTCCACATAGAGTTTGGCCAACCTTTCCACTGGATCTTCCTTCCTGATCGGGATGAAGTGCGACACCTTTGTCAACCTATCTACGACCACCCAGATGGCGTTGTTTCCCCTCTGCGACTTCGGCAAACCATGCACAAAATCCATAGATATGTCGTCAAATTTCCATTCTGGGATAGGCAAGGACTTCAGGAAACCTCCGGGCTTCTGACACTCCGCCTTCACCAAGGCACAAGTTTGACACTTGGCCACATAAAGTGCTACATCCTTCTTCAATCCTGGCCACCAAAATAATTTCTTCATGTCGCTATACATCTTCGTGCTTCCCGGGTGGATTGAGTACTTGGTATGATGAGCCTCGTACATCAACTCCTCCCGAAGATTATCCGCACTAGGAACGCATAGGCGACCGTCCTTCCTTAGCAACCCATCCTCAACAACAAACTGGGAATTTAACCCATCCAATGATTCATCCAAGATCTGCTTCATACTGTTATCCTGAATCAAAGCCCACCGAACTCTATCAGCTAGGTCACACTGCACCTCGGTCCAAAACAGTTTCGCCTCAGTAATAGACTGCTTGTCGACGCAAGATATCTCCAAAGCCTCCAACTCACGGACCAATCTCTCACCATGTACCGATAACCAGTTGGCTTGTGCAGGAGCCTTACGACTCAACGCATCCGCCACTACGTTACCTTTCCCTGGTACATAATGTATCTTGAAGGTGTAGTCCCCTAGGAACTCCATCCACCTTTGCTGCCTCATGTTCAGATCTTTTACACCGTACAGATAGTGCCTCCACAGCTTTAGAGCAAATATCACGGCCGCTAACTCCAGGTCATGGACCGGATAATTTCTCTCGTAAGCCTTCAATTCTCGTGAACTGTGGGCTATCACACTCCCATGCTGTAGCAGAACACAGCCCAAACAACTGCCTGAAGCATCACTATAGATTTCGAACCCTTCGGTTCCACTTGGGGAACATAAAATAGGCGTTGTGGTCAACCGCCTCGTCAACTCTTCAAAAGCCTGTTCGCACTCCGAAGAGCACACAAACTTCCGATTCTTCCTAGTCAATGTCGTGAGTGGTAGCGTTATCCGCGATAAGTTCTCTACGAAGTGCCTATAGTAGCCAGCAAGCCCCAGAAAGCTCCGGACCTCCGCCACTGTAGTCAAAGCAGGCCACTCCCGTATCGCCACTATCTTCGCCGGATACACAGCTATCCCTTCTCCACTAACAACATGACCAAGGAACGCTATCGAGCATAACCAGAACTCACACTTGGAGAACTTAGCATACAACTGGTTTCTCCTCAACGTCTCCAACACCATGTGCAGGTGATTGTAGTGATCCTCTTCACACTGCGAGTACACTAGGATATCGTCGATAAATACTATCACAAAACGGTCCAGGCACTCTCTGAAAGTCCTGTTCATCAGATTCATAAACACGGATGGCGCATTAGTCAAACCAAACGGCATGACCAAATCGCGTATTGAATGTTGTCTTTGGGATGTCGCTCTCCCTTATCCTCAATTGGTAGTAACCGGACTTCAGATCTAACTTCGAATTTACCGTTGACCCAACCAACTCATCAAATAGATCGTCAATTCACGGAATCAGATACTTATTCTTTTCCGTAAGCTTGTTCAATTCCCGGTAGTCGATACAAAGCCGCAAGCTCCTGTCTTTCTTCTTAACGAAGAGAACCGGTGCGCTCCAAGGCGACGAACTCGGACGCACATAACCTTGCTCTAACAACTCTTGCAGTTGCACCTTCAACTCCGCCATCTCTTTTGGCGCTATCCGATACGAAGAGTGTGACACCGGTTTGGCACCCGGTACCAGCTCAATAGTAAAGTCTATCTCCCGTTGAGGATGTAACGCCCCCGATTTTTTGATGATTTCATTTGAATGGGTATCGTCATATTTATGACGTCGTGGCGTTACTTTTAACGTCGAGTTGGCGGCGAAATGTCGTTAAGGCATTTTCGCGTCTGTACGGTCGAGTCAGCCGAATTCTTGTTGTAATGAGAAAATTTTGCATTCGGAATTAAGTTAAGTGATTTTGGACTTGCTCGTCAAGTTTCGTCGCAATCCGAGCATTTTTGGAGTCTCGGCGCGCGATTGGAGTTTTGGATTGTTTATGTTCGTCGTATACTTTGAAGATTAATATCTCGGGAATGGCTCGTCGGATTTTAGTTTTGAATTCGTCGTTGTGTTTGTAGCCTCAGTGTTTGCCTACGGTGCGACTTTCGTTCAATTCAGCGCGCGTTTGAGCCTCCGTTTTGAACTCGTGTTTTCTTATTCAAAATATATAAAATATGAATATTTTAAAATTAAAGTACTATTCAAAAATGAAAAACACTATTCATTCATATAGTTTAATTTCCAGGATATATTTGTAAAGAATTTACGGATTTATGCAAATTTCATTTTTTTACTCGAGTGGTCAGTTTATTACACGAGTGAATCTACACTAGTGGTCAGCTTTATACTCGAGAGATTCTTCTATCTTACTCGAGTGATATTTTTATATATACACGAGTAGTTTTTTTCACCTACACGAGTGCTTCTTTCTATCCTTACTCGAGTGAATTTCTTCAGGTACACGTGTGATTAATATATACTCGAGTGATTATTATATTCACTCGAGTGTTTTTCTTCCTGATTACTCGAGTGATTTTATGGACCTACTCGAGTGATTTTTATTACTACTCGAGTAGTCTTTCTCACCTACACGAGTGCTTTTTCTTGTACTCGAGTACTAATTTTTCTGTCTCGAGTAATATTTTTATATACTCGAGTGACTGTTTCTGCCTACTCGAGTAATCGTTTTCTACCTCTCGAGTACCCGTAAGCTTGTTCTCGTGTTGTCCGTTGCAGTTTACATTCAGAAGTCCTTTTGTGTATCAAAACGATGTCGTATGGAAACATGATTAACATGAAATTTGTTCGTCTCGACGAGATCTACAACTTTCATGTTGAACACTTTTCAATTTGAAGCTATCTTAAACCCCTATTTTGTCTTCCGCGCATCCGGGCGTAAATACTCCGTTTTTGGACAGAATATTATATATATATATATATATATATATATATATATATATATATATATATATATATATATATATATATATATATATATATATATATATATATGTATATATATACATATTTATATCAGAGAAAATTCTTCATCTTCTTCGATCTTTCCTCCCGAACCAGAGCGGCGGGAGCGTGAGAGAGAAAATATATTTTGTGAACCCTCCGGTGGCCGCCGACGGTGCTCCGGTGCTCGAAATCTTCATCCGAGCATAGATCTTGAAAGCTCTCGCCGAGATCTACGCCATCGTGGTAATATATTCCCCGTTTCTTGAGTTTTCTCGTTTGTGTTTTTCGGCCCTAACCTCTTTTTCGGTCGTTCTTGTTCAGATTTTGATTCCTCCCGCATCCTTTTGCCCCGATCTACAACGTGGTGTGATTCTGAGGACTTTTCCGGTTAAACCAAGGCAAGTGGTGGTTTCCCCTCATTTCTTCTTGTCCGATTTGATGGTAACGAATGAGTTTTGTTCATTTATCTTCTTTCCAAGTAATAGCTATGTCTAATCTTTCGATCACTTGAAAATTTCTAAATCTTGTGTTGTTAACTGAATCTGGTAGCTTCATATAGGTTTGATAAAATGTTTTTAGTATTGACTTTAATTGCCTTATTTATCGTTATCGAACGTATTAAAGTTTAGCTAAGATTGTAAAGTGTTCGTAAGGGTTGATCAATCGCGTCTTGAATCTAGAAGTGTCACACATAACCGCCACGCCAACCAACACGACCCTGCTGAACACGGGTACTGACACGGGTAGGCACACGCCCGTGTCCAATAACACGGCCGTGTCATTAAGCCGTGTTCCTTGCCGTGTCCTTCTCGGGACAAAATCGTCCGAAACACCATGCCAGACACGGCCTTGGACACGCCCGTGTCCTAGGCCGTGTATCCCTATACAGGCACCAAAATCCCTTTTTACGCGACCAACTCAAATACAATTTTCGAGGCGTTACAGTGCGGACTGTGTCTCAGTCCGCCAAGCTCGACAGAAGTATTGTGTGCCTTGGTTATGAGTTTGGGAGAAGCGGACTGGAGATTGTGTCCGCAACTGCGTGCGGGTTGGAGCTGGGTCCGCTGAGTCCGTCAGCTGCCTTGTTGGCGTGGTTGTGGACTCAGGATTTGCAAACTGAAATAGTTTGTGGTATATGTGGACTGGAGCAGTCTGCGGGATTTGCGGACTGGAGGTGTTTGTTGTGTAAGCAGACTGGAACAGTGTCCGCTGAGTCTGGTAGGGGTCTTTGTGACAAGGCTGGCTCAGGGTATGCGGACTGGAGGTATCCGCAGTATAAGAGGACTGGAGTTGAGTCCGCTGAGTCCGGCAGTAGCCTTGGTGGCGAGGCTGTTGGCTCGGGATAAGCGGACTGGAGCTGTGTCCGCAGATAGGCGGACATCTGTTGCAGAGTTCAGCTGTGGCGGTCTTGGCTTGGCCTTGCGACAAGGCGGACTGGTGATGTGTCCGGCCTTGGTGAAGCCTTGGCGTTGGCTTGGCCTTTGGCGACAAGGCGGATTGGTGTTGTTGTCCGGCCTTGGTGAAGCTTTGGCGTTGGCTTGGCCTTTGGCGACAAGGCGGACTGGTGTTGCTGTCCGGCCTTGGAGAAGTAATGGCGGACTGGCTATCCTGCACATGTAGTGGTGGACTGGAGTGTATCTGCAGGTCTTGCGGATACACATGTTCTTGCTGCAGGATGTGGCGGTGATCCTATAGTCTAGGGCGGTGACCACACTCCTCATCGTGCCTATAAATAGGACTCATGTCACATCAGGAATAGTAACCAGAGAACCGAAGTAAGTGAACAGTAATTGAGCCTGCAACAGTTGCTGCGGACTGACGTTTTGTGTCCGCGCAGTTTGATAGAGTTGACCGGGTTGTGCTGTGCAGGTTGTGCGGATAGCGCTGGAAATCCAGGACTTGCGTCTGATTGCGGGCAGGGACAGTGCAGACTCTGCGGTTAAGCAACAGGCGATAAATAGCAGGTCGCGGACAGCGACCAAATGGTCTTCTCTTTGGCAACTTGGTTCGGGATTCAATAAGTCGCCTGCTTCAGGCGGACTGTTCTATTCAGCATCGCAGCTTGTGCGGTCTGGAGGCTAGGCGACCTCGCGGTTAGGCAGCTTGCAGATCGGCGGGTAGAGCTAGCATTGGAATAAGGGGTAGTCCGTGCGGCATGGGTTCCGGTATGGCGACCTGGCGGACTGTGCGGACTCCACAGTAGTAGACCGGCGGCTTGGTGTTTGAGTATGCGTGGTTTGTTTGTCTCGTCTTGTAATTTTATTCTCTGCTTTTCCTTTGGTGATTGTTTGGTGAAGCATGTCTCGCTATAAATTTCTCGCCTTGTAAAGAAGATTGATGTTAATCAATAAAGACTCTTGTGCTGCATGTGTTTCTGGTTGTGACTATCATTGGTTGAGATAACCTCTGCAAACTCCAAGGTCCGGGAAATTTCAACATGGTATCAGAGCTGGATTGGAGTGGATAAGCAGTGATCAACTGAAGTTGTTATTACTCTTGTGAAAAGGGAACTAGTGGTAGAACCATGGCAGTGGAAGATACAAGTTGTCTTGGAATTGAACTCCTTACAGAGATGAACTTTGATAGGTGGAAGTCTTGTATGGAGAGCTTTCTTCTTGGCGAGGAACTTTGGGAGGTAGTATGCGGAGCAGAAAGACAAGAGACTACTGCTGGCAATGATGAAGAGATGAGAGCTTGGACGGAGACAAATGCGAAAGCGGAGTCTATTCTCAAGCAGGTGATCTCATCAGAGCTCTTGGACCACATCAGTGGATGTCGGTCAGCTGTGGAGGTTTGGACTTCCCTTGATGGGTTGTTCAGGAAGGAGGTGAAGGCTGCTGCAGAGGATGGTCCTTCTACTTCATATCATCAAGAAAGGAGTTGTTCTCCTAGGCGTGATGGGAAGAGGAAGGAAGGACCAAGGTGCTACAGATGTAAGCAGCATGGTCATCTCAGGAAAGAGTGCAAGGTTGTCTTGCTCTCAGCGAACGTAGCATATGTTGGGAGTAAGGAGAAGAACTTAGTTGGGTCATCAACAAGTTCTGGTGCTGATCGGATGAAGTTCAGTGATAGTGCAGCTATCTGGCATGAAAGACTGGGGCATGTAGGGGTGGACAAGCTGAAAGCAATGGCGGAAAGAAGACTCGTGAGAGGCTTGCCTAGATTGTCATCATATGGCAATGGTCAGGGGTGTGCGGGATGTCAGCATGGTGAAGCTTATCGCTTTATGGTTGATAAGGCACAATCTAGATGTAAAGCACCTTTGGAGGTTGTCCATTGCGCTCTGGTTGGACCGACAATCATCGCCAGTCTTGGAGGCAGCAGATACATGTTGATATTGGTTGATCACTATTCAAGGTATAATTGGATATACTTCATGAAGGCGAAGTCGAACATGATGCGCTTGTTTGTGGAGTTCAAGAAGCTTGTGGAATACCAGCTTGGCCTGCGGATCAAGAAGTTGAGTACAAACATCAGTGATGAGTTTGGCTCAATCGAGTTCCCGAACTTTTGCAGAAAGCATGGGATCCGGAAGGAGATTTCTTATGGACATACTTCACAGCAAGGTGGTATTACAGCTCGGATGATTCGTTGGTTGACGGAGACCTGAAAGTGTTGGCTTTGGAGCAAAGGCGTTCCTAAGGCTTTTTGGGCGGAAGGAATGGTTTGTGCTGCTCATATCATCAATCGGATGCCTCTTAGTCCGATCAATGTGTAGACTCCATATGAGCTGATGTTCGGGGTGAAGCCCAGTGTAAAGCACCTACAGGTGTTTGGATCTACCTGCAACGTACACGCTCCGGATGCTCTCAAGATGAAGCTAGTCTTTGTTGGGTATGATGAGCAGAGGAGAAGATGGAGGTGTACGGATCCTGTGACGAAGAGGCTCATCGTGTCGAGAGACGTTGTCTTCGATGAACTGATGTCGTATTGGGATAGCTCTTATGTGGAGCTAGAGGTGAGCAGGTCAGATGGTGGGCTGAAGGAGGCTGCTGCTAAGGATCAGTTGGAGCTACCTGATTCACTAGGAGCTCCAGGTTGTTCTAGCTCCGGGGCAAAGGCGTTAGGGTCGGGAAGTAGGGGGAGCGATGCTCCAAGTACTTCTGGCTCGAAGGAGGAGGCTTCCGACTCAGGAAGCAGGAGAAGCGATGTTCCCAGTAGTTCTTATTCAAGAGCGGAGGCTTCTGGTTCAGGTAGGAGGGGGAGCGTTGCTCCAGGTGCTTCTGGTTCCCGTGAGGTGGTGTCTTGTTCAAGAAGCAAAGGGAGCATTGTTCCGGGTTTACCTGGGAACGAAGCTGGTTCAAAAGGAGCAGCGGAGGTTGTTAGTCGTGATCAGGTTCTTCAGAGATCGAAGAGGATCAGTAACCCACCTGCTCGATATAGCAAAGGGAACACAACGAGCTTGGTCTCATGTTTCCTTGCGAGCCCTCAGGTCGAGCGAGTACCTTCTAGTTGTGATGACCCAACTAGAATCAAGGAGGTGGTTGACACCAAAGTTGACGAGGTGGCTACTCTCAGAGGTAGCGAGGATTGTGCTCATGTGCCCAAGGTAGTTGGTGATACTCCTGTGATGCATGAGTGGAGGTTGAAGTTGAAGAAGAAGGCAGAGGGAAGCATGGCTCTTTTTGGGAGATGCTGGCGGGCTCCATCATGGTCCATGATATGCGGGGCGAGGACTATGTCTTGGAAATCTCTTCGTAGATGCTATCGGAGGGACCAGGTGCAAGGTTACGGGAGCTGTTGGAGTTATTCACCACTTCTCACTTCAAGGGGAGTGTTGAAAATTGTGAAGTGAAAGTGGGTGAATGGAGGACTTGGGCAACCTATCCGCGCGGACTATGCGGACAGGGTTGGCGGACAGCCAGGTCGGCGGGGCTGGTGCAGTCGGCTTGTTTTATGGCAGCCTGGGCGGTCTGTTCGCACGGACTACGAGGACAGCAGCGGTGGTTAGCCAGGCCGGCTTATGCTCTGCAAGCAGCTGGATCCCAGAAAGTAACCGGGTGGATAGCGACTCTATCCGCGGAGTCCGGCAAGAAGCGGACTGAAGAACTGGAGCTCTGCAGACCGGCTTGGAAGAAGCCTTGGTATTGCTCTGGTGAAGCGACAAGTGGAAGCTGCGGAGATCGCCAGTCAGTGCGAACAGGTGCTCGAGTTCGTCGGTGTACACAGGCTGAATTCAGTGTCCACCAGTAAGTGTGGACTGGCCCTTGTGGCTAGTGCTGTGGACTTGGTTGGTTCTGAACCGTCCATGTTTGGCTCAGTCCGGGGAGATCGCGCAGTGGAGTGCGGACTGTGTCTCAGTCCACCAAGCTCGGCAGAAGTGTTGTGTGCCTTGGTTGCGAGTTTGGGAGAAGCGAACTGGATATTATGACTGCAACTGCGTGCGGGCTGGAGCTGGTCCGCTGAGTCTGTCAGCTGCCATGCTGGCATGGTTGTGGACTCAGGATTGCGGACTAGAGTAGTCTGCGGTATATGCAGACTGGAGTAGTCTGCGGGATTTGCGGACTGGAGGTGTCTGCTGTGTAAGCAGACTGGAGTAGTGTCTGCTGAGCCCGGTAGGGGTCTTGGTGACAAGGTTGACTCAGGGTATACGGACTGGAGGTATCCGCAGTATAAGTGTACTAGAGCCGAGTCCGCTGAGTCCGGCAATTGCCTTAGTGGCGAGGTTGTTATCTCGGGATAAGCAGACTGGAGCTGTGTCCGCGGATAGGCGGACAGCTGTTGCAGAGTTCGGTTGTGGCGGTCTTGTCTTAGCCTTGCGACAAGTGGGACTGGCGATGTTTCCAGCCTTGGTGAAGCCTTGGTGTTGGCTTGGCCTTTGGCGACAAGGCGGACTGGTGTTGTTGTCCGGCCTTAGTGAAGCTTTGGCGTTGGCTTGGCCTTTGGCGACAAGGCGGACTGGTGTTATTATCCGGCCTTGGAGAAGCAATGGCAGACTGGCTATCCTGCATAGGTAGCGGCGGACTGGAGTGTATCCGCGGGTCTTGCAGATACACATGTTCTTGCTGCGGGATGTGGCGGTGATCCTATTGGTTAGGGCGGTGACCACACTCCTCATCGTGCCTATAAATAGGACCCATGTCATATCAGGAATAGTAACAAGAGAACCGAAGTAAGTGAACAGTAATTGAGCCCGCAACAGTTGCTGTAGACTGACGTTTGGTGTCCGCGCGGTTTGATAGAGTTGACCGGGTTGTGCTGTGCAGGTTGTGCGGATAGCGCTGGAAAGCCGGTACTTGGCTCTGATTGCGGTCAGGGACAGTGCGGACTCTGCGGTTAAGCAACAGGCGGTAAACAGTAGGTCACGGACAACAACCAGACGGTCTTCTCTTTGACAACTTGGTTCGAGGTTCAATAAATCGCCTGCTTCCGGGGGACTGTTCTATTCGGCATTGCAGCTTGTGCGGTCTGATGGCTATGCGACCTCACAGTTAGGCGGCCTGCAGATCGGCGGCTAGAGCTTGCATTGGAATAAGGGGTAGTCCGCGCGGCTTGGTTTGCGGTCTGGCGACCTGGCGGAATCTGCGGACTCCACAGCAGTAGACCGGCGGCTTGGTGTTTGAGTCTGCGCGACTTGTTTATCTTGTCTTGTATTTGTTGTCACTGCTTTCCCTTTGGTGGTTGTTTGGTGAAACATGTCTCGTCATGTATGTCTCTCCTTGTAAAGAAGACTGTTGTTAATCAATAAAGACTCTTGTGTTGCATCTGTTTCTAGTTGTGACTATCTTTGGTTGAGATAACCCCTGCTAACTACAAGGTACAGGAAATTTCAACAAAGGTCTCTCCCTTAAGGGGGATTAGTCACAAACTATGAGTATAGGAGATATAGGGGTCTTTCCTTCCTATATATACAAGAACCCTACCAACAAAAACTTCACTCCGCTTCCTAACTCAGACGAGTCCTAGCCCCACCCTGTCATAGCTATGCCTCGCCGGAAAACCCCTACTCAAGCCCACCTAAACATTGCTACATCCAATGGAAGATTTTCCTTAGAGCTCCAGGAGGCCCTCCATATAGGTAGATCCTCCCCTCCTCTTCTTCACCAACTCATCGATGACCTACATGTGACCTTCGGCCACCGGAGCGTCATCGCGGCCATTAGAGCATCGTCGCGACCACGGGCTAAGTTAGTATAAGTGTATATTCGGACGAATAACGGGCTCGGGGCTTTGCGCGTATAAACCCTAGGTTTAGCCATATATATACCTAGCTGGGGGGCAACGGAGAGTAAGTTCCACTTAGACTTTCCTCTGGATGTTTCGAGCGCCTCTCACATTCTCGAAACAGCTCCTGTATGGCGCTCGTTCGCGATTTTAGGGTTCGCCATCGTTCCCAATCATCGCGGTTGCGCTCGTCGTCGCGTCGCGCTCGCTTGTTCGCGGTTTTAGGGCACGAGGACGCCGTCGTCGTTTGCGTCTTCCCTAAGCCCTAGCAGTCACGTCTTCCTTGTCACGATCGACATCGATTCGCGTCTTCCTCGACGCCACCGCAGCCTCCTGGTCTCGGATAAGGAGGATGTCGCCTGCTCTTTTTGTTTCGCTGCTTTCAAAGGAGGCCGCCGTTGGTTTTTTCACGATCCGCCTTGTCGCGGTGACAGATTCGCCGCCTGCAAGGGCTCACCGTCGCCTCTTCCCCGTCGCGGAACAAGGGCTTGCAGTCGACAATCGTTTTCTGTCGTCGATCGCCTTTCAGTCGACAATCGCCGCTCGACGATCGCCAAGGAGTTCGTCGATCGCCTTTCGGTCGACGATCGTCGTTCGACGATCGCCAAGGAGTTCGTCGATCGCATTTCCATTCGACGATCGTCGTTCGACGATCGCGTTTCCCATTCGACGATTGCCAAGGAGTTCGACGATCGTCTTTTCCCGCTCGACGATCATTTTTGTTTTCTGGTTGACGATCGCCTCTTCCCCGTCCCCGATCTTGGTCAGCCCTGCTGCCTTGACTCTTCCGGCAAGGTTGCCGATCCAGATCTGGAAAGGTGATGCTGATCCCAGTTTGCTGAGCCCGTGTAGCCGATCCAGTGGAGATCTTCTCTGCTCTCTGTCTCCATCCAGTGGAAGTCTGTTCTTCTTTAGTGAAGGTGCAGCCCGGTGTTTTTTCTTCCAAGATCAAGTGGAGTTTGCTAAGTGTGTTCAAGCAATGAGGAACTCCACCATGTCCTCTTTGGTGCCCATGAACAGGAGCTTGAAGTTCACGGCCACAGAGTTCAACGATTGGAAGTTGAACACCCAGTTCGGGATGAAATACCTGAACGTCTTCTACACCATCAAGTCTACTCATGCTGACGTTGCTGGGACTAAAGATGAGGCGCATTGGGTCGAAGATGAGGACTTCTGCAGGGATTACCTGCTGAACTGCCTCTCCTCCAGCCTGGCCAAGAACTACATCAAGATGCAGTCTGCTAAGGAGATCTGGGAAGCACTGGAGGAGCACTTTAAGCAGGAGGAGGACCTCTCCAAGGCTCATCTGGTGGACAAGTTCCACCCCTTCAGCTTCGACGAGGAGAAAGCCATTCTCCCTCAGGTATCCGAATTTGAAAATTTTGTTGATTCCCTGCATAGTGAGTCTATTAGTCTGCCAGATAGTTTTATTGCGGGCACAATTGTGTATAAGTTGCCCTCCTCGTGGTACAATTTCAAAATGGAGATGTACCGCAAAAAGATGCAGGTTGGTCTGAATGACCTCAAGTGTTTCATATGCATTGAGGATGAGAATAGGATGAAGCATGCCTTGGAAGCTGTTGGCAAGCAGAAGGCTGCTGCCAACATGATTTCAAGCTCTAAGCGTGCTCCTCCCACTCACAAGACCAAAATGCCTCGTAGTAGCCCCCAGGTTGCAGGACTGAGTAGACCCTCTAATAAATTTAAGGGTAAATGTTTTAACTGCAACAAGTGGGGACACTGCGCATCTGACTGCAAGTTACCGAGGAAGGAAAGAACTAAGACACCACAAGAGGGCAACCAAGCCCATCTGGTTAGTCAAGTTGAGCCATCTGACTTTGGTTGTCATGGTCGGACATGAGCAGGCCATCACGGAGTGGTTCCTGGATTCTGGGGTAACGTGCCACATTTGCAACAATTTAATCTTTTGACAGGGTTGAAGAATGTCAAGGAATCAGTGACTGTAGCAGATGGAGGAACAGCTGAAGTATTGAAGGTGGGGAACACAACTCTGATGCTCTCCTCAGGTAAGTCTTTACTTTTAAAGAACGTAAAATTTATTCCTTCTTTATCTGTTAACTTAGTGTCTATTAGTTTATTGTGTGATGCTGGTATGTTAGTTAACTTTTGTAGCGCTAGAGTGACTCTGTCAGTCAACTCTCACTACTTTGGATGTGCTTACGTCCAAAATAGGATATACCGCCTGAATCTAGCAAATTAAGTAGTGCAACAAGTTCAATTGAATTTAGTTAGCCCTAGGACTCTACATTAGAGACTAGGACACGTAAACTACAGGAAAATGTTCCAAGTAGCTAGAACTCACAAGATCACATTAGACACTAAGTCTCCTCTTGGAAAATGTGAAGTGTGTGCTCAGACTAAGATCAATAGGAAACCTTTTGGCACGGTTACTAGGAGCACAACACCTCTTGAGCTTATACATTCCGATATTTGTGACTTTAAGAGTTTTGTCACTAGAGGTGGAAGGAAGTATATGATCACGTTCATAGATGACTGCACAAGGTTTTGTCATATTTCGTTGCTTAAAACTAAAGACGAAGCGTTTAAAAAATTTTGTCTTTTCAAAACCATGGTAGAAAACCAATTAAGCATGAAAATAAAGTGATTTAGGAGTGATAGAGGAGGAGAACATATGTCCAGTGAGTTCAGATGCTTCCTTGCTTCACAGGGCATCATAGCAGAAACCACTGCTCCTTACTCCCCCCAATCTAACGGCATAGCTGAGCTCAAGAATAGAACGTTAACAGAGATGTTGAACTCTATGCTGCTCACTGCAGGCATGCCTTCCGCTTATTGGGGAGAAGCATTCTTGACTGTGAATCACATTTTGAATAAAGTTCCTCATGCTAAGTTAGAGGTTACACCCTACGAGCTTTGGTTTAAGCGACCCCCATCTTTAACTAGACTTAAGACCTGGGGCTGTATAGCCTATGTCAGGGTTCCTGACCCTAGACGGTCTAAGGTTGGACCTAGGACCAATACATGTGTCTACTTAGGTTGTGCTGAAATAGTGTGCTGCAGATAGGTTCCTTGATATTTCTAATAATATCATAATAGAATCTAGGGATGCAGTGTTCTTCGAGGATAAATTCCTCAAAGATAAGAACCTAACGATCCCAGGTATGCAAGCAACTATTACTGAGGAAGATCCTGAATCAGTACCGAGCACCTCCTATTCCGTTCCGGTAGATAACTCTGGCTTAGAGTCTAGGAGGACTTCGATGAGAGAGAGAACCCCAGGACCTTCGGTAGTGATTTTATCACTTACCACGTTGAGGATGATCCATCTAACCTTTAAGTAAGCGATGAGATCAAGGGATTCCCTACTCTGGAAAGAAGCTATTGAGGATGAGATGACCTCTCTCCTTCAGAACGGCACCTGGACGTTAGTTGATAAGCCAAAAGGGGCTAAAACTGTAGGGTGCAAGTGGGTTCTGAAAAAGAAGCTAAATCCCGATGGTAGCGTAGCTAAGTATAAAGCACGCCTGGTGGCTAAAGGTTTCACACAAGTAAGCGGAGTAGACTATTTTGATGCATACTCACCTGTGTGTCATGTAGCAACCATTAGGGTTCTTCTTGCTATTTCGGTCATTGAGAACTTTGTTGTTCATCAAATGGATGTTAAGACTGCGTTCTTGAAGCGGAGATCTGACCGAAGAGATCTACATGAGTCAACCTGAAGATTTCATTGTAGACGGTCACGAAAAAACAAGGTCTGTAAGCTTTTAAAGTCGCTATACGGATTGAAACAAGCACCGAAATTATGGCATGAGAAGTTTGACTATACTGTAAAGAACATGGGATTCATGTCGAGTCTCTCGGACAAATGTCTTTACATACGTCATAGATCAGACAAAGTCGTCATAATATGCTTGTACGTGGATGATATGCTTATTCTTGGATCTGACCAATCCGAAGTGGATGATGTAAAGTCAGGTCTAATTAAAGAATTTAGCGTGACAGACCTCGGTGTAGTTGACACTATACTAGGTATGCAAGTGAGCTTTGGGAAACATGGCATTTCCCTAAGTCAAAGCCACTACATCCAGTCCATGTTGGACACGTGGGGATACAGTGAACGTAAAGCGGCTGAGACATCATACGATTATTCTAACCGCTTAAAGGCCCAATGATGGAGCTGCGGTTTGACAGTTAGATTATTCTAAACTACTTGGTAGCCTCATCTACGCTATGGTTTGTACGAGACCTGGCATAGCCTTTACGGTTGGTATGTTAAGTAGGTTCACTAGCAATCCTAGCCAAGACCATTGGGATGCCCTCGATAGGCTGATGCGATACTTAAAGCACACCCGACAGTATGATTTATGTTATAGTGGTCATCCTCCAGTTCTGGAAGGATATTCTGATGCATCATGGTGCTCAGAAGTAAACGACAGCAAGTCCACTAGTGGATTCCTCTTCACACTAGGAGGAGCAGCTGTAGCCTGGAAGTCCAAGAGACAGTCGTGCATTGCACTCTCATCTATGGAATCCGAACTCTATGCTCTAGCTTCAGCTGTTGAAGAGGCAGAGTGGATAAGAGATTTGGTGATGGCCATTCCACTGTCGAGCCTGAAACTGAGTTCTGTTGCAGTTTACTACGACAATCAGGCTACTAAAACGATTGCTACGAACACGTTGTTCAATAGCAAAAGAATGCAACTACAGATGAAACAAGCCTAGTTGACCTCCCTTACGAGTCAAGGGATTGTGAACCTCGTTGATGTGAGGTCAAAATATAATATTGCAGACGCCCTTACTAAAGGATTAAATAGAGCTCTCACAATCAAAACATTGGGGGAAATGTGATTAAAGTTCATAGAAATATGAAACTTTCCTCCAACATTTATGTTTTGATACGTACGAGCCTATAGATGTCAACATTCAAGCATCTAAATAGTAACAGACTGAAAACCCCAAATAATATTTTGATGAAAACCCAAGATGGTTGGATGCTGGTTATTCCACACTTGATAACCTAACGTCCTCCCATTGTAAGTTAATTCAAGAGTTATTCAACTGGGAATTGAAAGTCGTTGTAAATGTTAATCTAAACATTATTGGTCACAGCACATTATTGCACATTTTGATAATGTTGCACGTGATGTGTGCTCGCATGTGTTGGTGCGGCACATAGTGATCCGTAATGAGTAAGGTAACATAACTAGTCCTAGTTAGACTGGATGAGATGCTGACAGAGTTACTTCACACCGTTGCTAGAAGTGCCAAGCTCATTTAATAAGAGCTATTATTACTTTAAATGTTACTGCATACGTTTATGAATTCATAGAGTCTGACTCATGAAATTCCTTGCAGGCTACGATGGAGATTATGGAGGAGCTGTAGACCTGGACATGGATGACGATGATCTACTAAATGAGTAGAATCATCAAATGTTTAATTCATATCTTTTTTTTGTAATAATTATTCAGACTATGTTTTTTGGGATAGCATATGTGTGATGGTTTGTCGTTTAGGCAAAACCTTTATTTTGATTTATTAGTATGATCTGTCCTGATTGTTTTGCTTAGTTTGAATTATTATTTTGTCTACACTCCAGCACCACGAAACGTCACAGTTATTTGTCACGAATATAGGAGGAGATTGTAAGTGTATATTCAGACGAATAATGGGCTCGGGGGCTTTGCGCGTATAAACCCTAGGTTTAGCCATATATATACCTAGCTGGGGGCAACGGAGAGTAAGTTCCACTTAGACTTTCCTCCGGATGTTTCGAGTGCCTCTCACAGTTAGTGGCCATAAAGGCCGCCCCAACACCTCTTGGCTCACTGGGGAGTGGTAACTTGTCTGAGAAGGCTCTGTGGCCCTCTCTGAGAGGCCCCAAGGCGATGCCGTCGGAGGAGGAAGCTCTGGTTGTGTGTTGTTTTCATTTCACTATGCTAGAGAACGCTGGAGGTTACCAGTGGTGTCAGGTCACTGGACCACCGCTAGAGGAACCGTCAGCCCCAGCGAGTCGGTGGGGAGTCGTGGCCCCGTGAACTGGCGGCCGAACAGCAGCGAGGAGGCCCTGTAAGCCCCAAGTGTTGTCTGATCCCATGATTAGGATCAGATAACCCTAATTTTTTAATTAAACAATGATTAAGCACTCCACAGTGGATCCGTGCATGATCCGTTATGGTTGCCCTATTTCGCATGATTTTGCTCCATCTCAGGCATGTTAAAATTTCTCAAGTGGTCAGCAAGATATCTTCGGCACAACCCAGTTCGCACTTTGGTCTAGCGGAAACACCAGGGAGCAAGCTCAACACACCAAGCACATGGAAAACAAGCAGATCTTATATTCATTAATCTTCTTTACAAGGCGAGGTATACGTAGCGAGACATGATTTCGCTAGTATACAAGCTACAACAGGAAGCACAAAAAACAAGTCGGGCGGACAACACTGGAAACCGCCGAGACCGCCAAGTCGCCAAGTCCGCCGAACCAACCCGAGCTGAAGCTGCAATCCGCCGAATGGACACGGAGTCCACCGAAATCACGAGGCCGCGCGGACACACCTTATTCGCCTCCTGTTGAAGAACTGAGGAACAGACCGTCTACCCGCCTGAGACTGGCAGACAGGTTATTGAAGCTGGTAAAGTTGAAACAGAGAACTGACAAGCCGTAGAGCGACCTGCTAAATCCGTAGAGACCGCACACTTCCAAGTACTGACCGAAGTCAAAGCCAAACTCCTGGCTCCTTAAAGTTACCCGCGCGACCTGCACACAGCAACAGTAAACTCGGAATCAATCCGCGCGGATAGAAAACCGAGACCACAGCACCTCACCGAGCCTCACTTACTGTTCACTCAGTTACTGTAGACCTGCCGGGGGTCCATTTATAGGCGAGGTGATTAGTGTGGTCACCGCCCTAGAGATAGAGACACCGCCCTAGCCTGCGCGCTAGCAAAACCCCGTCCGCCGAGTCCGCAAGGACTTAGCCGGACTCCAAGGAAAACCCCCAGGAGCAAGGCAACTTTGGCGAACCCTCATCAGTCCGCCCAAGCTATGCGGACAAGGCATCAGCCCGCAAAGCCTTCAACCACTGCAGGACAGCAACCCCTTTAGTGACTGTCTGCACAAACCAGAGACAGTCCGCATAGAACAAGACTCAAGCCTCCATCCACCACAAGTCCACGACCAAAGGCAGAGTAGCAACAGTATAACCGGTCAACAGCGGACTTGACGGATACTGCGGACACCCTGGTCTTGGCACAGAGTGTGACCAAGTCCAGAACCACCAAAGGCCTAACGCGAGCATGACGGACATAGCTCCGTCCGCCAAACATCATAGCAACACAGACCGCCACACTCCGCCAAGGAGAAGCAGTCTGCAAGCTACTCGCACACCTGCCCAATGCAATGGCCACCTGCCGGACTCCACACACCAGTCCGCCATAGACCTCCACAGCAGTGCACCTGCTGTACTACCAGAGCTTAGCAAGGCCACAACAAGCTCTAAACCCAGTCTGCAATAGCACACACACCGCGTACACGCCAGTCCGCAAGCTTCCCGCGGACATGATCCAAACTGCCGGTTACACACAAGCTTGCAACGCGGCCACTGAGCAACGCACAGGTCCGCAAGCCTTTATCCGCTCCAGGCCGCTCCTTGGCTAAATCAATCAGCCAACGCCATATCCGCAGATAACAGGCCACACAGTCCGCGGACTTCATCCGTCCAACCCGCTCAGAAGAACAACCAGCTTCCACTAGACCTATCACCAGGCCGCATAACAGCAGTCCGCCCAGTCCGCCGAAACTGTCCGCTCAGGCCGCCCGGCCTGCCCCATCATCCACTTCACTTCACAAAATTTCACACTCCCCCTTGAAGTGAGAAGTGGTGATCAAGCCCAGCAAGCTGCGCAACCGCTCAAAGGGCCCCTTCAACAGTGGCTTCGTGAAGATGTCAGCAAGATTGTCTTCACTCCGAACATGCCCGACCAAAAGAGATCCTTCCAACACCTTCTCCCTGATGACATTGTGATCGATCTCAATGTTGCTTGGTCCTGGCGTGACACACTGGATTGTTTACCCAGCTTGAGAGCACTCTCATTATCACCCCGAGTAAAGTTGTCCTTGCACTTCTTCATGCACATCCTCTATAAGCCTCCTCAACCAGATGGCTTCCCGAGCAGCCAAGGGCCGAAGCCTTATACTCTGCCTCCGTAGTTGAGAACGGACACCGAGTCCTGCTTCTTGCTACACCACGAGATGCTAGCTGAACCGCAAGTGAACACATAACCTGAATTCGACCTTCGATCATCCAAATCACCGCCATAGTCAGCATCTGTGTAACCAAGCAAGGCAAAATCTGAGTCCCTTCTATAGAGAAGTCCCATGTCAGAAGTGACGCTTGACATACTTCAAGATTCTTCGCCGCCACTAGATGAGACTTCCTTGGTTCCGCCCATAAACCGACTTACTCGGCCAATAGCGAAGAAATGTCTGGCCAATAACGTCAGGTAGATCAAGCTCCCAACAAGACTCTCTGCACCAAGGCAGGAAGAATTCTACCGCATCTCGTCGAAGCTTCAGCCCAAGTTCCAGTGGAGTAGAGCACTTCTTCCCTTCGCCCATGCCTAACCGCTTCACAATGCGATCGGCATACCCTTTCTAGCAAATGAGAATCCCTCACTCCTTCCTCTCCACCTCAAGACCGAGAAAAGAAGATCTGAAGCTCTCCCAATCTTTCATCTCGAAGCGTATAGCAAGCTCCGCTCTGAGCCTTGCTACTTCCTCCACGAATTTCCTGTGATGATCATATCATCCACATACAGCAGGACCAGACTTGACGCTCCCCTTCTTCTTGACGAACAAGACCAGCTTGAATCCGAGTTGGAAGCAAGGTATCCACAGAAATGCAAGTACTCTACAAATCTTAATACCAAGCTCTAGGAGCTTGCTTTCAACCCATAGAGAGCTTCCTGAGTTTGCAGACATTGTCCGGATGAATTTCAGAGACAAAACCAAGTGGCTGATCCATGAAGATGTCCTTGTCAATCTCTCCGTAAAGAAAAGTATTCTTCACGTCAAGCTGCCACATTCTCCATCCCTTGCTAGCAGCCAGGCGATCACCACTCTAACTGAAGTCATCTCGCAACCGGACTAAACGTCTCATCATAATCTTCTCCATACTATTGTGAGAATCCTCGAGCAACCAGGCGAGCTTTGAACCTATCAATTCTCCCATCAGTCTCTTCTTCACACTTATACACTCACTTAAGTAGTAACCGGAGTAATGCCTCACCCTTGGGCACAAGGTTCCCAGGTTTCATTCTTCTTCAGAGCATCAATCTCTTCCTTCATGGAATCTTCCCCACTCCTTAACTCCAGTGGCCTCATTGAAGTTTGCAGGCTCTTGCTCATCCAGAGGACCTGCAGAGAAGCAGGAGACAAAGCTCACTGCATTCCCATCACATACCGACCGGTGGCTTAATAACCCTCTTCGATCTCCGAAGGGTCGGCTCCTTGCTTTACTGCTTACGTTGCTTCTTCGGGGCTAAACCTACTTGGGACAAGCATGAGCAGTGCTCCCCCTGCTTCTGAGCCAGAAGGCTCAGCCTCGGAGTTAGAAGCAACCGGAGTTGCTGGTGAAACAGCAAGCTCCTCTTCTAGGCCTTTAGTATCCACCAAGGGTTCTTCATCAACCTTGCTACCGGTTTAGCTCAACCAAGCCACCTCCATATGACGTCAGCTCATCAAAGACAACGTCTTTGACACCATGAACTTCTTCGTCGCTGGGTCCATGCATTTCCATCCCTTCTTCCACTCATTGTAGCCAACAAAGACAAGCTTCCTTGCCTTTACATCCAGCTTAGTCTGTGAAGCATCCGGACATGCACATTTCAAGTTGAACCGAACACCCGAAGGTGTCCCACACTTGGCTTCTCCTTCAGCAACAACTCAACAGGAGTCTTCATATTGATTGGGCTGAGCGGGCATCCTGTTGATGACATAAGAGGCTCAAGACATCCCCTCCGCCCAAAAGGACCTTGGGATGTCTTTCGCATGAAGCCAGCATTTGCAGGTCTCTGTCAAATGACGGATCTTTCCGCTCTGCTATCTCCATTTTGTTGTGGAGTGTGAGCACAAGTGAGCTCTGGTTGGATCCCGTGCTTCCTGCAGAAGTTAGAAAACTCGGAGGAAACAAACTCACCCTCGTTATATGTTCTAAGATTCTTGATCTGCAAGCCAAGCCGGCCTTCCACCAACTCCTTGAACTCCACAAACAAATGGAAAGCTTTTGACTTCTCCTTCAAGAAGTAAACCCAAGTATACCCTGAGTAGTCATCAATCAAGATAAGCATGTATCTGCTTCCACCAAGGCTGGCAGTGACGTATCAAAACTGGTCGTCATGAATGCACTTCAATGGTAGCTTGCTCCTTGTTTGTGATTTATCAAACGGAAGGCGATGTGCCTTACCGTATTGACACCCCACGCAAACATGTTCGTCACCAATGGAAGATAAATTAGGCAGACCTCTCACCAAACTTCTACTAGCCATAGCCTTCAGCTTGTCCATGCCAACATGCCCCAGCCTCTCATGCTAGATAGCAGCGCTATCGTTGGCTCTCATACGATCAACATAAGCATTAGTAGCAAGAACAAATAAGTTCTTGACCCTCCTCCCTATATGAGCAACATCAGCCTTAACTGCTGATACGTTGCGAAGGAACCTCACGTCTGTTGGCCCAAACACAACGTGATAACCAGCATCTGCCGCATTGGTCACCGAGAAGAGGTTCTTCTTCATGCCCGGCACGTGATACACACTCCTTAATGTGAGTGACCCTTGATCACTACCCAAAGACACGACCCCCGACCTCCCTTTCTCTACTGCATAAACAGTATTATCAGCAGTGATAATAGCTTCATTACCTGAGTATGCTTACATGGAGGAGAACTTCAATTTGTCTCCGGTGAGGTGATGACCACACCCGGAGTCCACGATCCACTCGCCGTTGAAGTCCTCAGCAGACAAGGCACGGACACAAGTGCCCGTCATGAAAGCTCTGCCCCATTCTGCTTCCTCACTCCTAGAGCAAGCTTCCTCCTTTCCTGCAGCGTGCCCAGGATGCAGCTTGACCTTGCTGTCCCGCTTGAAGTTCACTCGCTGATGACACCGGTAGCACTTCAAGTTCTTCCTCCAGTCCTTTGGAGCAGCACTCCTCTCCGGCTGATATGAAGTTGAAGGCTCCTTCTCACCAACGACCTGCTTCTTCTTCTTCCCTTCCCATCCTTTCTTCTTCTTTCCTGAGAAGAGAGCTTCATTGCCTTCCTGATTAATATTAACTCCAGCCATCTGCCTTGCCAAGCTCTCCTGTGATGCAAGCAGGTTCTCAAGCTCCAGCAGAGATGGCTGAGTAGCCCAACCTTGAACAGATGTCACAAAGGCAACATACTCCTTTCGCAAGCCGCGGATTATGTGCCTTTTCATCTTAGCCTCAGTGATAGGCTCATCAGGATCAGGTGTCGACAGCTCAGCACACAAGCTCTTCATCTTCAGGAAGTACTTAGAGATGGTAAGGTCTCCCTGAGTTGTTCTGGCCAACTCATTCTCCAGGAACTGAAGTCGCGCCACATTCTTCCTATTGAACAACTCATCAATGGTTGTCCAAATATCAGCAGCCGACTCACATCCAATGATGTGATCAAACAGTTCTGGTGGCACGGCCCTCTTGAGAATAAACTCCTCTTTTGCATTTGTTTTTCTCCAGAGCCTAACCTGCTCAGCAGTACCAAACGCAGCAGTAACTTCCTGTCTGTCGTCACCACCGACGACCTCCCACAGCTCCTCGCCAAGAAGATAACTCTTCATGCACGACTTCCTCTTCTTGAAGTTAGTCGGCGTTAAGAGTTCAATGCCAAGACCTCTTGAATAACTCCCTTCCATTGCAACAACTGCTTGGAAAAGCCTTCAGAAGCTCAAAGCACCAACACAGGTTGATCACCTCTCAAACACAGAGCAACAACACTGGTTGAACACTGCTCAAGCAACTGAACCTCCCTCTGATACCATGTTAAAATTTTCTCAAGGTGTTCAGCAAGATAGCCCAAACTCCAAATTAATATCTTCGGCACAACCCAGTTCACACTTTGATCTAGCGGAAAAACAGGGAGCAAGCTCAACACACCAAGCACATGGAAGAACAAGCAGATCTTATATTCATTTAACTTCTTTACAAGGCGAGGTATACGTAGCGAGACATGATTTCGCTAGTACAAACAGCTGTAATAGAAAGCACAAAAAACAAGCCGGGCAGACAGCTCTGGAAACCGCCGAGACCGTCGAACCCGCCCGAGCTGCTGCAACACGCCGAAAAGACACGGAGTCCGCTGAAGCCGCGAGGCCGCGCGGACACACCGTTATTCGCCTACTGCTGATGAACTGAAAAACAAACCGCCTACCCACCTGCGCCTGGAGGACAGGTTATTGGAACTTGCAAACGTTGAAGCAGAGAACTGACAAGTCGTAGAGCGACCCGCTGAGACCGTAGAGTCCGCACACTTCCAAGCACTTGACCGAAGTCAAAGCCAAACTCCTGGCTCCTTGAAGTTACCCGCGCGACCTGCACACAGTAAACCGTCAGCTCTACTCAACCCGCGCGGACAGAAAACACAGACCGCAGCAATTTGCCCAAGCCCCACTTATTGTTCCCTCAGTTATTGTATACGTGCCGGGGGGTCCTATTTATAGGCGAGGTGAGGAGTGTGGTCACCGCCCTAGTGGATAGTGTTGGATCCCTAGTTGATTTGGGCTAGGTTCACTAACTTAGGATGCGACCCATCATGTATAGCCAGGGTCAACTTGTGTCCTAGAGTCTAGGTCAAGTCCTTAGGCTCAACTCCAGATGGACCAGCTTTCAACAAGACCATCAGAGACTCCAGCCTAACAAGTTTTCAAGACTAAGTAAAGTGAGTTCGACGTTCGTCGAACTCAGCTCGACGAAAGGAGTTCTGCGCTCGATGATCGTAAGACAATTCTTAGTGTTGAGCTCGACGATCTGTGTTCTCTGTGAAAGATATAGTACCTAATCACCTAGAGGGAGGGGTGAATAGGTGACCTAATCCTTTTTGAAACTTTAATGGCAGCAAACAGTTATATCACAGAATCTACTCTACTTTTTCACAGCAATCACAAAGCATACGCAGCAAATCACAATCACAGCACAGCAGACACAGTGTTTTATAGTGGTTCCCCAAGATATGGTTACATCCACTTTCCCCCTTCGCCTATCTAGCAGTGTACTAGATTCGGCCAAACTTCTCCACTAGCTCAGAACTCAAATTGGTTCCTACACCTCAGGCCCAAGGCCCTACAACTCAGCTTTTCCCAAAGCCTACACTCAGCCACAAAGGCCTACACTCAGCCAATCAAGGCCTACACTCAGCCAACAAGGCCTACACTCAGAGATTTCAATCTCCTACACTCAGGCTCTCAAGCCCTACCCTCAGCCTTTATAATTACAGGCTTACAATTCACTCAGATCCAAAGGATCCTACAAGTTAAAATGATTTTACAAATATTAACTCAACAACTCAGAAATAAGAGAGGGGAGTTGAGAGTTTCTTGATGAGTTCTTGGAAGAACTCATCTGGATTCAATCTGACTTAGCTTTCTTCAAAGCTTCTTGAAAGTAGAACTGAATAAGAATGAATCATCCTGCAGTTGATCCTTGATCTCTGCTTCTTAAGATCCAGAATAAATCTGAACCCTTCTTCTCAGCCTAGTTCCAACGGCTGATTTCTTGGATGGAGCCCTCTCTCCAACTTCTTAGATCTGCACAGCTAGATCTTCTTGATTTGATACTTGATCAATAACTCTGTGTACCACTTTAATAACTTGTTCAACAACAATCTGAACCACCTTAACGACAGTTTCTGTAAACTGTATGAGCCTATTTATAGGCCTTCTCCATGGTAACCGGCTGGTCCGGTCCATAACTGAATTCTGACATCTCTGACAGGTGCTGTAGACCGGCTGGAACGGCAGCTGTCAAGTCATCCAGTCAATTCTTGAAAATCTCTAACTGTCTGAAAGTGTCGAGACTTTCTGTCTTTAAGTGTCGACACTTATAGACCAAGTGTCGACACCTGTTGTGTAAGTGTCGACACAAGTCTACAAGGTGTCGACACAACTCCTTGTGTTGTAGATACTATGTCTCGACACAGATTTTTCTTCATGTGTCGACACTGAAATTGAGTGTCGACACAAGTACTTGATCTTCTATCTTTTGCTGAATTCTTCTAAGTGTCGACACATCACCTTTGTGTCGACACAACTTCTTGTGTTGTATCTGTTAAGTGTCGACACTGCTTCTTGGAGTCGACACATAGTCTTTTATGTTGATATTTGCTGAGTGTCGACACAGCTCCTTGTGTCGACACTTGATTCTTCTGTTGAGACTTCAGCTGAGTGTCGACACATTCCCTTAGTGTCGACACTTGTACTTAGAATATTTGATGATCTTGTTGTTCTTTGCTAAGTGTCGACACAGCTCCATGTGTCGACACTTTCTTCAAGTGTAGAGTCTTCAGCTGAGTGTCGACACATTGTTCTAGGTGTCGACACTTACTTCATGTGCTGACTCTTCTATTGAGTGTCGACACTTTGTTCTTGGTGTCGACACTTTCTTCAAGTGCTGACTCTTCTTATTGTGTGTCGACACAATGTTCTTGGTGTCGACACAATGTTCTTGGTGTCGACACTTTAACTTAGTTTCTGCTGACTTTTGCTGAGTGTCGACACAGCTCCAAGTGTCGACACTTTCTGGTGTAGACATAGCCTCACTGGGTGTCGACACAGCTCCTTGTGTCGACACTTTCTGTCTGCACTTTTCTTCACTGAGTGTCGACACAGCTCCTTGTATCGACACTTTCTGTCTGGTGTCGACTCTGCATCCCAGGTGTCGACACAATGACTCCAAGTGTCGACACTGCTTGTCTGGGTGTCGACACAAGTCTTCTTATGTGTCGACACTTTCCCTCTGGGTGTCGACACATGTACTTAGAAATTTTTTGCTTCAGCCCTGCAAATACTTAACCTGCACAAGTAACTCAAAAACACATCAAATACATTTTGATGTATATCATTGAGTTGGGTGAGGCTTCTTCAAATCAGGTACATTTAACCAATGTACCCAACAATCTCCCCCTATTTGGAGAAGTCATAACTCTTAGTCAATGATATACACCATTCATAATAAAATTACAAAATGATGTAAAGCAGAATTAAGTACTGCATGGTAAACATAACATGTATCAATTACACATGTATACACATACATCAACACAGAACAAATAAGAAATAGACATAGACACATTCACAGAACACACATGAAATATATTAATCATATATTGTTCTAATATCTGTCTCATATATTTTCAGAAGTTCACTAAATGTTTTTCATCAAGAAAATTACAAAGTAAACTTCAAGAAAATGCTAAATCTATTTTTGTTCTGGCTCCTTAATCACTATGCATTTGCCAGCTTGAACTTTAGCTTGGACAGCAGCATCAGCAGTTTCAGCATCAGCAGGCTTCTTGCCTTTCAGATCTTTCTTCTTAAGCTCTTCAGCTTTGATCTTCTGTCTTTCAAAATAATGGTATGGCTTTGGAAAGTACTTGCTAGGCTCCAGAGCAGTAGGAGGTAGCTTTCCCATCTTTGCCTTCCTTCTGTGTTGAACTATGGCCTCCTGTCTGGTTTCATGTTTTCTCCATTCAGCTTCAGAGAACCATTTGTTCCTGTCTTGAATGTTATCCTTGGCAGCTTTCCAGGCAGTTAATATAATGTTCCTAGAGGTAGGGCTCCACTGTTCAAAGTCTGGCCTTTGTTCTGCTTGTTCCCTAAACCTCTTCTTAGACAACCTTGTCTCTTCCTCTTT
Organism: Platanthera guangdongensis; assembly: GCA_039583875.1. NCBI lineage: Eukaryota > Viridiplantae > Streptophyta > Magnoliopsida > Asparagales > Orchidaceae > Platanthera > Platanthera guangdongensis. The sequence goes on from CM077166.1 coordinate 172,831,931, forward strand.
CTGCAATGCCTCTTGCATGGCTTCTGATATAGGCTGAATAACCTTTTCAATATGGACATTGTCCTTGCCCCCAGATGGGTTGTACATGGTCTGTACCTCGGCATGAATCATTTCAAAATCTGGAGGTGGATAAATGACTTGAGCTACTTCTGGTTGCTCACCTCCAAGATAGGCAGGGTTAATTCCAGATTCAGCAACATCATTGTCATCACACAGAGGAGGATACCCAAGTGTAGCTCTGATGGAATTTGATATCCACTTAGCATGGTCAGAGCTTGCCTTGACTAACACTCTCTCCCCCTTTATGACTTCTCTAGTCATATGATCTCTGACATCATCCTTTTGAAATCTGATTTGACTATCCAAGTGTCTGATTCCATCTTTAAAGAATGGTTTGAGCTTTTGAAGTTGTTCAGATATGACCTTCTGGGATGCTTGGATAGCAGTCTTAACAGCAGAGATTTCTTCCTGGAATACTTTGTCAAAATCAGCTTTAATAGCAGCAGTGGAAGTAGAAGGTTCAGCAGCCTTGTTCTTCAATTCAGTGACAATAGCATTATGTGAAGCAGTTAAATTGTCATTCATCCTTAGTTGATTTTCAAGAACATAGCCTTGCTTCAATGCTATGTCATCCACTTGTGCTTTGATCTTTTCCTGGTGTGTTGCCTGTTGATGCGCGAAAACGGCACCGGGGGGACAGCTATCACCGAGGGGGTGACTGGGCCTCACAGGCTAGGTGAGGAGGAAGGAGAAGGTTGCGGAGGAAGGGAGAGGCTTGAGAGAAGAGGCGAGCCTTGATCAACAGAGAGGGTTGATCAAGAGGGGAAGAGGAGGGAGACCGGGAACGGTCGAGCAGACAGTAATCGCAATGGTTGCACTTGCAGGTTGAAAGCCGAGGAGAGCTGAGCTGAGCTGAGGGCAAGGCTTGCTGAGCTGAGGAGCAAGGCTTGCTGAGCAGAGGAGCAAGGCTTGCTGAGCAGAGGAGCAAGGCTTGTTGAGCAGAGGAGCAAGGCTTGCTGAGCAGAGGAGCAAGGCTTGCTGAGCAGAGGAGAGAAGAGGTGGCCGCTAGCAGCGACAACAACACACTTCGCCCGTCGCGGCCTGAATGCCACTCCTGCGACGGGCTTTCCTTTTATTAAAAGCTAGAGGTTACAAGCTTACAAGTACACCTTTACAACAAAATCACTTGAAGGGTACAAGGAGAAGCTGGCGGCTAAGAGAGAAGAAGTGCCAGAAAGCAGAGAGGAGAAGCTGCCAGAGACTAAGTAAAATAGTCTGCTACCTGCTGGAGGACTGGGAAACTGAGTCTGCAGAGTCTGCTGGAAAGCTGCTGAAGAGCCGTGGAGAACTGCGTGGACAGGAAACTGAGTCCGCTGAGCTTGCTGGAGAGGTGATGACGGACTGGAAAACGGAGTCCGCAGGGGCAGCTGGCAAGACTTATCTCCACCACCAGGATCCCTGAATGAGAGGCTTCAGGGGGTATTTATAGGCCCAGGGAAGTTCTTGAAGAAGCGGGGCCCAGTGACATCAGCATGACGACCTGCGCGGACTCCGCGGACGGAGATTTTGCGTCCGCCACCTTGACTGATGAAGCAAGCGGATCCTCCTGCAGAGAACTAGAGGTCGCCCCCTAGCGGGCGACCTGGGCGGACTCCAGGGGGAGTCCGCCCGGCGGGACGCCGGGGCCGCCCCCTAGCGGGCGGCCTGGGCGGACTCCAGGGGGAGTCCGCCCGGCGGGCCTGGCCGCCCCCTTGCGGGCAGCCTGGGCGGACTCCAGGGGGAGTCTGCCCAGCTGGTCGCCGGGGCCGCCCCCTAGCGAGCGGCCTGGGCGAACTCCAGGGGGAGTCCGCCCGGCGGGCCTGGCCGCCCCCTTGCGGGCGGCCTGGGCGGACTCCAGGGGGAGTCCGCCCGGCTGGTCGCCGGGGCCGCCCCCTAGAGGGCGGCCTGGGCGGACTCCAGGGGGAGTCCGCCCGGCGGGCCTGGCCGCCCCCTTGCGGGCGGCCTGGGCGGACTCCAGGGGGAGTCCGCCCGGCTGGTCGCCGGGGCTGCCCCCTAGCGGGCGGCCTGGGCGGACTCCAGGGGGAGTCCGCCCGGTGGGCCTGGCCGCCCCCTTGCGGGCGGCCTGGGCGGACTCCAGGGGGAGTCCGCCCGGCTGGTCGCCGGGGCCGCCCCCTAGCGGGCGGCCTGGGCGGACTCCAGGGGGAGTCCGCCCGGCGGGCCTGGCCGCCCCCTTGCGGGCAGCCTGGGCGGACTCCAGGGGGAGTCCGCCCGGCTGGCGGGCAGAGGCCGCCCCGGGTGGGCGGCCTCGACGGACGGCGGCAGGAGGCCGCCGCCTCTCGGGCAGCAGGGAGGTCGCCGCTGGTGGGCGACCCCGACGGATGGCGGCAGGAGACTGCCGCTCCTTGGGCTGATTAGGAGGTCGTTCCCGGTGGTGCTGTTGGCGAACTCCTGCAAGGAAAAGCACTGCACGATTTGCGGACCTAACCACATGTCCCGTGAGGGTGAGCCATGGGAACAGCCCACCGTCCCGCAGGGCACGCGGTTGCTAGGAAACCTAGGCGGACAGGGAAAACTGTCCGCATACGCGGGGACTTGTCGCGATCGAATGGGAGAACCTAAGGGTCGCGACTAGTCAGCTGGCCACCTTGGGAAGGATCGTCGATTTCTGGGTTAACATAATCCCCGCACTTTTTTAAGTTCCGAAGGGAACTTCGAAAAAGTTGGAGACCCACGAAAATCGTGATCCACCCCAAAGGAAAGAGAGGGGGAAGCAAGGAGAGATAGAACCTGAAGCCTCTCCTTACAAGCTTGGTGTTTCCTGTTCTATTTTCCTGCAAGAGGAAAATTAAGGGTAAGCACGTATGAGTGGTACATCGAGTGTGTACCTGAGTTTGATTTTGCAAAACGAAGAAGGCGCTTCTCCTGTAAAGTTCTGCAAAACAATAGTGAGGGAAAACAGAAAGGCATAATAACTTGCAAGTACCTGATAGAGGCTTGCAAGCACCTGTCATTCTCTGTAAAAAAAGAAGGGAAAAGAGTATACAAGGAAAGAAAAAATGAGTTACAAGTACCTGGAAGGAACTTGCAAATCTTTGGTGGTCTCTGCGAGAGAAGAGTTAAGAGTATGCATAGTACATGAAAGTAACTTGCAAGTACCTGAATGGAGCTTGCAAGTGTTGGTGACTTCTGCAAGAAGAGAGTTAGAGGCAGATATTGTATATAGAGATAAGCTGCAAGTACCTGAATGACTTGCAGATGTCTGCTAACCACTGCAAAGTGAAGAGTAAGCAGCAGAGATAAAATAATGATTTAAACTGCAAGTACTTGGATGAGGTTTGCAGGTGTCTGTTGTTCTCTACAAAGAGAAAAGTTAGAAGCAGACAATTTGCATATGAATGGAGCTTGCAAGTACCTGTGGAGAAGGCTTGCAAGGGTTTGCTAACCTCTGTGAGGAGAGAGATTAGAAGCAAATAAGACGCGAGGATAACCTCACCAGAACCATACCAAAAATGTTGATATGACTCGATTAATGTTTGACGCCATTAGACTTTGGCAAGAATAATGAGTAGCTCTGTGAATCTCCATATGATAGAGCTTGAGCAGGCAAAGTATATGAGGTGAGCATAAGCAAAGTGATTGCTGAAAATCTTTTTGAGATAACTCATGAAGGTTGATGAGATAGGGTCGATATGACCAAGTAGCAAGAGAAATGCCCGATGAACATTATCACGAAGTCCAGATTAATGAATCGAGCACTAGCTGTTGACATGGCTGGAAATCCTTTTGGCAGGTTGGATTAACCTGTTCACCTGTGAAAGGAGGGAAGAGAGAAAAGGAGGTCTGTACTCGGAATGACTAAAGAGGGTTGAATGCTGCCACAGGTGTTCCCCGTGGGCCTTATGCATCACTTGCCCGAAAAATCATCCCGAGTACAGTCCTACTCAAAGCGGGCTGGCCGCGCATCCTCAAGGAGGGGGGAAAAGGAAAAAGAGGTCCATATTCGGAATGACTAAGGAGGGTTGAATGCTGCCACAGGTGTTCCCCGTGGGCCTTATGCATCACTTGCCCGAAAAATCATTCCGAGCATAATCCTGCTCAAAGCGGGCTGGCCGCGCATCCTCAAGGAGGGCACAAAAGAGGAAAGCAAGGGAAAGGTCCTGAGAAGGACCGCTAGAAGGACCGCTCTCTCGCCTTGGGTACAAGCATCACTGATCAACGAGACGGGTTGTGCCAAGAGGCCTATCTTGTCTGTGTATTGATCAGTGGAGTTGCGAACCCGAGAAGGCACGGATCGAGGATACCGGAGAGTGCTTCGGCCACCACAGTTGAAGGATGAGCAAAGAGACAAGGCTACGCTTGATCGCCATTGCTTGTCCAGCGAAGATCATCCTAACCGTAGTGTATCCTATAAGACGCACAACAGAGCTAACACATGGGGCTCCCCTAGCACACACTCTGTGTCAGATGTTGGCTAGGATCCTAAGTCTGAAGCCCATTCCCGTGATTGAACTGCTCCCACTGCACACATGGGTATACTCCCGCCATATGTGGTCGAGGCGGTAGTGCGAGAACAAACTACGGAGGGAACGTTTCAGACTCGGCGAAATCTCATTGGCGTAACGATCCTAAGAGAGGGAGAAGAGAGGAAGAGCAACACAAGAAGGGAACTGTGTCAGTACGGGATCCCTGAATAAAAGCTTTGCTGGAAAGCAAGTAAAGAACACTGAGAAGTGTTGTAATGAAAATGTTTGAAAAGGAGAGAGAGTAAGGGTTGAGATAACCCCTGTAGGTTGCAAGAAGCTTTGGAGGACTGTGAAGTCCATCGCTAGCATTGAATCCTCCCCAGCACACCCTCGTCGTTGGCATCGAAGCATTCGACTTCTCTATTAACAACGAGGAGAGGAAATTCTTCGACTTGGCTCACCCCTCTTGAGGAGTGAGGAGCGTCTGCAAGTTCTTTGCCCTTTAAAGTTGCTGGATCAGGGCGATCTTCTTTAGGAAGCAAGTCATGCATCTTGCCTTGCCGGAGCATCCTTTGCACAAGCTGGCGGAATGCTCGGCAGTCTTCTGTTCGATGGCCTGACTCTTTGTGGAATTCACAATAAGGCTCTGAGATTCTAGACCTCTGATCGGTCGGCCGATATGGCTTCTTGTAGTTTGCCCTATCTTTTATGATCTGGACTACTTCTTGCACGACGTCGTCGAGATCAGACTCATGCAAGTCATCGTCTTGCTTTTGTTTGAACAGTTGCTGTTTGAGAATGAGCTAGCAGCAGCAATGAGTCTTGAGCATTGTCTCGGCTTGGGAAGGAGTATCGCTGGCGATGAAGCCTTCTCTCCTTCCTTGAGTAAGCTGGGAAACGATTGCAAGGAGACCTTGGAGGATGCTTGTGGGAGGGATCCTCCTCGGATAGAAGTTTGGAGACGAAGCCTGGATTGCTCTTTTCGCCTCGGATGTATGAGTTGGCCAGAGCAATTAACTCTTGATATGTCCTTGGAGCACGGACGTTGGCTTCAAATTTGAGAGGCCCTTCACGAAGACCGTGGATAAGAGCCACTCGGTACATCTCTTGATACGTAACTTCGATGTCCAAAATCTCTCTTCGGAATCGATCAACAAACTGAGACCAAGTCTCATTCCCGCGCTGCTTGATCTCAAAGAGGGCTTCAGGACCGCCCTTTCTCTTAGTTGACGTAGAGAATCTGAGAAGAAACTCCCTTCGAAGATCAAGGAAGGAAGCGATGGAGTGAGGACGGAGGCCATAGAACCAGTCCCTCACTTGCCCATCAAAAGAGGTAACGAAAAGCTTGCATTTGGTTGCATCTGAGAGAGTCTTGAGAGCAACGGCTGACTCAAAAGCTTGGAGGTGCTTTACTGGATCTGTCTCTCCAGTGTAGGTTGGTAGTCGAGGCTCTCTGAAGTTTGCTGGAGTTGGCTCATGGCGGACACTCTCCGCGAATGGTGAAGGTTCTTCTTGCTCTCCTACAGCATAGGGAAAGAAAGGAGCATAAGCTGCAGCTGCAAAAGGAGCATGAGGATAACAAGGAAAAGCTGCTGCAGGAGGAGCAGGGGCAGGAGCTGAAGGGTAGGGATGACTTCCCTAAAAGTTGAGAACTCTAGCTGGACTTCCCCGGGCTGCTTCCCGGAAGAAGTTATGGCGAGCAGCGAACTCTTCATCTTGAGTCCGCAAAGGAGCTGCAGGCCCTTGCGGAAAGGTTGGAGTGTACGGGGGATAGAACGGCAGACAAGCTTAAGAGTAAGCTTGCTGACGCTCTGCTGTTGGTGTTGGGTTGATTGGAGCAGCTGGAGCAGCTGCTGGATGAGCGTCCAATCGCTGCGTTATAGCAGCAAGAACTTTGTTGATAGCTTGGAACTGTTGAGCATTCTCTCGACGCGACTGCTCAAAGGCTTCCCAGAGAGGATCTTCACTGGGACTTGGAGCATGGTTCTCGGCTGACTGATGGTCTGACATGGTTAGCTGTTGCTTTCACTGCCTGTTCTGATCTGAAGGTTTGCGCGTGAGCTGTTCGGGTCCACGCTCACCGCACCAAATGTTGATGCGCGAAAACGGCACCGGGGGGACAGCTATCACCGAGGGGGTGACTGGGCCTCACAGGCTAGGTGAGGAGGAAGGAGAAGGTTACGGAGGAAGGGAGAGGCTTGAGAGAAGAGGCGAGCCTTGATCAACAGAGAGGGTTGATCAAGAGGGGAAGAGGAGGGAGACCGGGAACGGTCGAGCAGACAGTAATCGCAACGGTTGCACTTGCAGGTTGAAAGCCGAGGAGAGATGAGCTGTGCTGAGGGCAAGGCTTGCTGAGCAGAGGAGCAAGGCTTGCTGAGCAGAGGAGCAAGGCTTGCTGAGCAGAGGAGCAAGGCTTGCTGAGCAGAGGAGCAAGGCTTGCTGAGCAGAGGAGCAAGGCTTGCTGAGCAGAGGAGAGAAGAGGGGGCCGCTAGCAGCGGCAACAACACACTTCGCCCGTCGCGGCCTGAATGCCACTCCTGCGACGGGCTTTCCTTTTATTAAAAGCTAGAGGTTACAAGCTTACAAGTACACCTTTACAACAAAATCACTTAAAGGGCACAAGGAGAAGCTGGCGGCTAAGAGAGAAGAAGTGCCAGAAAGCAGAGAGGAGAAGCTGCCAGAGACTAAGTAAAATAGTCTGCTAGCTACTGGAGGACTGGGAAACTGAGTCTGCAGAGTCTGCTAGAAAGCTGCTGAAGAGCCGTGGAGGACTGGGCGGACAGGAAACTGAGTCCGCTGAGCTTGCTGGAGAGGTGATGACGGACTGGAAAACGGAGTCCGCAGGGGCAGCTGGCAAGACTTATCTCCACCACCAAGATCCCTGAATGAGAGGCTTCAGGGGGTATTTAGAGGCCCAGGGAAGTTCTTGAAGAAGCGGGGCCCAGTGACATCAGCATGACGACCTGCGCGGACTCCGCGGACGGAGATTTTGCGTCCGCCACCTTGACTAATGAAGCAAGTGGATCCTCCTGCAGAGAACTGGAGGTCGCCCCCTAGCGGGCGACCTGGGCGGACTCTAGGGGGAGTCCGCCCGGCGGGACGCCGGGGCCGCCCCCTAGCGGGCGGCCTGGGCGGACTCCAGGGGGAGTCCGCCCGGCGGGCCTGGCCGCCCCCTTGCGGGCGGCCTGGGCGGACTCCAGGGGGAGTCCGCCCGGCTGGTCGCCGGGGCCGCCCCCTAGCGGGCGGCCTGGGCGAACTCCAGGGGGAGTCCGCCCGGCGGGCCTGGCCGCCCCCTTGCGGGCAGCCTGGGCAGACTCCAGGGGGAGTCCGCCCGGCTGGTCGCCGGGGCCGCCCCCTATCGGGCGGCCTGGGCGAACTCCAGGGGGAGTCCGCCCGGCGGGCCTGGCCGCCCCCTTGCGGGCGGCCTGGGCGGACTCCAGGGGGAGTCCGCCCGGCTGGTCGCCGGGGCCGCCCCCTAGCGGGCGGCCTGGGCGGACTCCAGGCGGAGTCCGCCCGACGGGCCTGGCCGCCCCCTTGCGGGCGGCCTGGGCGGACTCCAGGTGGAGTCCGCCCGGCTGGTCGCCGGGGCCGCCCCCTAGCGGGCGGCCTGGGCGGACTCCAGGGGAGTCCGCCCGGCGGGCCTGGCCGCCCCCTTGCGGGCGGCCTGGGCGGACTCCAGGGGAAGTCCGCCCGGCTGGCGGGCAGAGGCCGCCCCGGGTGGGCGGCCTCGACGGACGGCGGCAGGAGGCCGCCGCCTCTCGGGCAGCAGGGAGGTCGCCCCTGGTGGGCGACCCCGACGGATGGCGGCAGGAGACTGCCGCTCCTTGGGCTGATTAGGAGGTCGCTCCCGGTGGTGCTGTTGGCGAACTCCTGCAAGGAAAAGCACTGCACGATTAGCGGACCTAACCGCATGTCCCGCGAGGGTGAGCCATGGGAACAGCCCGCCGTCCCGCAGGGCACGCGGTTGCTAGGAAACCTAGGCGGACAGGGAAAACTGTCCGCATACGCGGGGACTTGTCGTGATCGAAAGGGAGAACCTAAGGGTCGCGACTAGCCAGCTGGCCACCTTGGGAAGGATCGCCGATTTCTGGGTTAACATTGCCAAGTACACCACTGCATTTCCACCCTTGTGGAAGCATTCTGTCATCTCTTTCTTGTTAAGGTTCATTTCAAACCTTATAGACTTGATATCTTGGGCTAGATCAAATTGTAAAGATTTCTGCCCTTCATCTACATACTTCTCTATTGCCTTCCTGTGCTCATCCAGTTTTATCTGCAGTGCAACCATTAAAGCACTATAATCAACAGTTGGAGCTTGCTGAACTATAGGCTGTGGTGCAATGGATTGTAAAGCCTTCTTATAACTTTGGCTTCTTCTTTTGAATACATAGAGTTTCTTTTGCTTAGCCCTAGTAGCCTCCTCATCTTCAGATTCTGAGGAGCTGGCTATGTCAACCCTCTCTGTAGGGCTAGGGGACCTCTCTTTCTGCACTTCAGGTGCCTTCTCAGTTTCCTGCCTTGTAGGCTCTTTCAGAATCTGCTCTTGCTCCCCCTCAGCAGCAGAATTCTCTCCTTCAGCAGCAGCATCCTTGTCCATGTCAAAATCTTGTTGGTCTAGATTTAGGAATAAATCTTCCATGGTGTATTCTTGTGGTGAAGGAGCTGGAGGAATACTAGGTTCTTCAACCACTAAATCAGTAATATCTTGAGCAACAGCAGATGTGTCTTCTATGACAGCATCTGGTACTTGACTATCCAGCTGAGTTTGCTGATGAACATCAGACAAATCAGCATCTTCTATAAGAAATTCTAAAGTATTTAGGTCAGTGAGTACCTCTAGTATGGTGTTGGTGGCTTGTTAACTTTCTAGTGTAGAGGGTTCTTCTACAACTGGAAGCTCCCCCTGGCTTTGATCCTTGTGGATGGGGCTAGCATGAGGCAGCTCCCCCTGGATCTCAGCAACCTCTTGAGGAGCAGGAGTCTTTTCAGCAGGCTCTTTCTCATGCTCATCTGGAGTGAAGACAACCTGTTCTTCACTATCAGAACTGCTAGTGGACTCTTGTGCCACTGGAGCAGTCTTCCTTTTCTTCTTAGGAGAAATTTCTTTCTCAGAAACTAGTTTCTCAGGGGTTGGCATTTCCTTTGACAACACCCTGTCCCATCTAGAAAAGATCCTTAGATGCATCTTCCTCATATGATTTATCTTGCTTCCAGCAGCAGTATTCATTACCTCTGGTATGGTACCAGCTAGGTAGAGACTTAAGATTCTGCCCAGATTGGGCTTCTTCAAGCTTTCCTTGATTTTCTCATAAACTACTATAGACCAGTCTGTTTTTAGTGTGAAGATTATCCTTGTCATTATTCCAAACATATAGGCAGACACTCTGTCATGCCCTCCTGGCTTGCTGAGTAATACTTTACCAACTATCTCAGACATGAATTTGTCTTGATTGTTCATGCCTTTCCTGTTGAAAACAGAACCTATCTTCATCTTAGGATCAAGTCCACACCAGGTTAGAGCTTCCCTGGTCCTGGATGCAGTAACTTCATCTTCCTCTTGAGTTTTTGGAAGCCGTAGAATCTTCCTCAGACTCTTTGGTGATACCTTGACCTTCGTTCCATGAACTATGGATTTGATTCTGTATCCAGACTCATCTACTTCAGCTCCATTTAGGAATTCAAGAACCTCTTTCTTCCATATCTTTGTAGGTTCAGAAACTAAATACTCTAACCCAGAATCGGCTACTAGGGTGACGACAGAATTGATTTCTTGATCAGCATCTTCGAAAGCGCCGCGCACCAGCTCATATCCTTCGTTGACGTTCTCCTCTAGCTTAGGCGTCATTAGGGTTTGTAGAATTTGTCTTGAGAAAAGAGAGGTGTCGACACAGAAGTTTGGTCTCAAAACTTTGAAAGCGTGTCGACAAACAAAGACAAAGCCCTATTTATACCTTTCTAATTTTGAAGATGAACAGGCGGGACAACTAACTTAAAATGTGTCGACACTGGCAATAAGTGTCGACACTGACTTATAATGTCTCGACACATATGTGTCGACACAAGTTTAGTCAACAGATTGTATGTGTCGACACTTGTTTATGTGTCGACACAACATAACTCGACACATAGTCGAGACTTTACTTAGAAAATTCTGAGTAAAACTTAAGTGTCGACACCACATTGGATGTGTCGACACCTACTTGACATGTGTCGACACTAATATTCTGAAGTGTCGACACCAACTTCCTAGATGTGTCGACACCTTTTTCCTGAAGTGTCGACACCACTATTCTGTGTCGACATAGACTTGTCTATGTGTCGACACCTTTTTACTTAGGCATTTTCAATTCTGTAAACTTACTCTAAGTTTATCATTCCTAGTTCAATTTTGAATCTATTGAACTTAGCTTCTTCTAGTGGCTTAGTATACATATCAGCTACTTGATTATCAGTTTTAACATATTCTAATGAAATATCTTCTCTTTCTACATGCTCCCTAAGAAAATGATATTTAATTTCAATATGTTTTGTCCTACTATGAGATACAGGGTTATTAGTTATTGAAATAGCACTAGTAGAATCACAGAAAAGTGGAGTTCTACTTACCTGAAATCCATAGTCCTCTAGCTGATGTTGTATCCACAGAAGTTGAGCACAGCAACTTCCTGCAGCCACATACTCTGACTCTGGTGTGGAGATAGCCACACTGGTTTGCTTCTTGCTACTCCATGAAATTAGTCTCCCACCTAGGAATTGACAGGTTCTAGTAGTGCTTTTTCTATCTTCTTTGCATCCTGCAAAGTCTGCATCTGAATAACTTGTTAGTTCAAAATCCCCATTCCTAGGGTACCAGAGGCCTAGATAGGGAGTGCCCTTTAGATATCTCAATATTCTTTTGACTGCTGTCAAATGAGACTCTTTAGGGCAGGCTTGATATCTTGCACAAACACATGTAGCATACATGATATCAGGTCTACTAGCAGTCAAGTATAATAGGGAGCCAACTATCCCTCTGTACAAGGTTTCATCTACAGGTTTCCCTGCATCATCCTTTCTAAGAGACATACTTGACCCCATAAGAGTCTTCATGGTGCTGGATGAATCCATACCATACTTCCTTATGAGTTCTAGGGTGAACTTGGACTGATAAATGGATAAACCACTCTCAGTCTGTTTAACTTGGAGACCCAAGAAAAGCTTTAGCTCTCCCATGCTACTCATCTTAAACTGACCTTGCATAAGTTTTGCAAACTTTTTGCAAAGGCTGCTTTCAGTAGACCCAAATATAATGTCATCTATATATATTTGGACTAGTATAACTTTGCCTCTAGATTCCCTAAGGAATAGAGTCTTATCTATTTTCCCCCTTGAGAACTTGTTCTCAATGAGGAAACTAGATAAGGTTTCATACCAAGCCCTAGGGGCTTGCTTTAACCCATATAATGCTTTCCTAAGTCTATAGACATGATGAGGTAGAGTTGGATCAACAAAACCTGAAGGATGTTCCACATAGACTTCTTCCTTAAGATTACCATTCAGGAATGCTGACTTGACATCCATTTGGTAAACTTTGAATCCTTGATAGGTTGCATAGGCCAAGAACATCCTTATGGCTTCCAGTCTGGCTACTGGAGCAAAGGTTTGATCAAAATCAATACCTTCTTCTTGCCTATATCCTTTAGCAACCAGTCTTGCTTTATTCTTAATGATGACCCCTTGTTCATCCATCTTATTCCTGTAGATCCACTTGGTTCCTATTATATTGTGGTCTCTAGGTCTAGGAACAAGTTCCCAGACCTTGCACCTTTTGAACTGATTAAGCTCTTCTTGCATTGCTTCAGTCCATTGTGGATCCAGTATTGCTTCTTCAAACTTCTTAGGTTCAACTTGTGATAGAAAACTGGAGTAGATTGCTGCATTCATGTATCTGCTCCTGGTTTGTACTCCTTGTCTTGGATCTCCAATAATCTGCTCTACTGGATGATCTCTAAGATGCCTGTTGGCTGGAGGCATCCTAACTTCTGGTTGAACCTCTTCAGCATCTCCATCATGCTGTATTCCTTGTACTCCATCAGCAATTGGCACATGTAGTTCTCCCCCTGGACAACAGCTACTCTCATCTACTTGCTGTCTTGCAGTAGGTACTTCTTCTATAGTAAGCTTGTCCATTTTCTTTGTTAAACTTGTGGGGCTGCATACAGTACTAGACAACTCATTGTTAATAAGTTTAGTCTCATCAAAAACTACATGCACAGATTCTTCTACAACTTGTGTAGACAAGTTGTAGACTCTATAAGCCTTACTATTATTGTTGTACCCAACAAAAATTCCCTCTTGGGACTTGGCAGCAAACTTAGTCAAGTAAGACTTCCTATTGTTAAGTATGAAGCATTTGCAACCAAAGATCCTGAAGTAGAATAGGTTTAGTTTCCTGCCTTTCACAACTTCATAGGGGGTCTTGTTGAGGCCTTTAGTGATGGTAGCCCTATTTATAACATAGCATGCAGTGTTAACTGCTTCAGCCCAGAAATACTCTGGCAGTATTGTATCACTTAGTAGGGTCCTACCAGCCTCTATCAAGGTCCTATTCTTCCTCTCAGCAATGCCATTTTGCTGAGGTGTTCTAGGTGAAGAGAATTCTTGAAATATCCCAAAGTTTTCACAAAGTTTTGTCATGCTATCAGACTGAAACTCAGTATCATGGTCACTTCTAATCTTGACCACTGTACTGTCTAGTTCATTCTGAATTTTCTTGATAAAGCTATGGAAGACACTAGGTGTTTCAGATTTCTGTCTTAAGAAGAACACCCAGGAAAACCTTGAGTAGTCATCTACAACTACAAGGGTATAGACCTTCCTACCTAAGCTGTGAACTGGCATTGGACCAAAGAGATCCAAGTGCAAGAGGTATAAACACCTCACAGCATCTTTGTTTTCTATGCTTCTAAAGGTGGATTTAGTCTGCTTGCCCTTTTGACAAGCTGAGCAAATACCATCTTTAACACACTTAACTTGAGGATCATTCCTCACTAATTCTTTGCTAAAGAGTTTGCTAATAGTCTTGTAGTTAAGATGGGCTAGCCTCTTGTGCCATTTGACACAATGAGTGACTGTCTCATCAGCTACAAGACAAACTGGAGAACCATTGTTCTCAACCATAATGTCTAAGCAGTAGACATTCATCTTCATATAACCTGTCAAAATGATCTCTTGATCACTTGACCTCTTGATATGACAACCATTTTTAACAAATGAGATGTCATACCCTACATCACTTAATTGACTTATACTTATTAGGTTGTGTTTCAACCCTTTAACATAAGCCACTTGAGTAATGGTAACCAAGTTGCTAGAAATGTTACCAAATCCTTTGATGATTCCTTTTTCAGAACCACCAAAGGTGACTTTTGGACCATCTTTTATTGGTATGTAGTCCTTTAGTAATCCTCTAGTTCCAGTCATATGTCTGGAACATCCATTGTCCAAGTACCATGTTGGGGTATGGCCACTTGGACTCACCTGCAAAACAGATTAATGAACCTTAGAACCCAAAGAATTCTTGGGTCCTTGGTACTTGTTAGTTTGCAATCTGACAAAGCTACCTACTGGTTTTCCAACAGGTAGTTTGGTACTCACTTTGGCACTAGCATTGTGCCAACAGTCCACTGCAAAATGGCCAACTTTGCCACAGCACCAGCATTCAAACTTATTGTACCTTTGCTTAGGTACTGTCTTTGCTGTCTTATCTACAGCAGACTTGTTGAATGTTGGAGCTTTACCCTTGGACTTGGGCTTGGACTGCTCAGTCCTTGCAGGTCTAATAAAACCCAGTCCAGCCTTGCCTTTATGATGAACAAATTCATCAATTAAAGGTAGCACTGACTTAGGTTTAGAAAACCTAGCAACAAGCTCTCTCTCTCTTTCTGAAGATTGATCTCCAGACTCTTGATTTGATCATTCTTAAAGGTGATAGTCCCCATCTGAATCACTGTTATGTGTTTCAGCCTGGCTATCTCATTAAGCTTTTGATCAAATTGCTTCTCAGAATCTGTTACAGCAGCTTTTAGATCTGTAATTTCCATTGCCTGACTTTTGGCTAGGGTCTTGCTTTTCTTGTAAGCTTGCAACAGCACTTTATATTCATCTATAAGCTGATGAATATCATCCTCAGACTCAGATACACTTCCATCACTTGATGAAGATGAATCTGATTCTGTACTAGAACAAGAAACTGAACTTAGAGTTGAACTTTGTACCTTACTGGGTCCTGGATGCTCCAGGATTTTGTCACTCTCAGTCAATGTCATCAGTCCTTGGCACTGACAGTCTTCTTGTTCATAAATAGACTCCATTATCTGCATGAATTCTTCTTCTTCTTCTTCAGCAAACAGCCCTATGTATGCCTCAGCATCAGACTCAGTTTCTGAAGAAGAGATATCTGATAGAGTCTTCTCTTTCTTGGCAACAAAAGACTTTTCTTTCTTGCATTTAAAATGAGTCTTTTTCCTGTCACTAGATTCTTTCCTCTTTTCAGGATAATCTGCAATAACATGGCCCTGTCTATTGCAACAATAGCACACTATCTTAGAACCAGTTGCCTTGCTAGATTTTGTCCTCTTCCTGTCCTTCTTTGAAGCCTTTTTATCCTGATAAAAATCTTCTTTTCCTTTTGAAGTAGAGGGCCTTGTCCTCCACTGTTTCTTCTTCAAGAATTTCTGAAAGTGTCTAGTGAAGGCAGCAAAGTCTTCATCACTTTCACTGCTTTCAGACTTTGTGCTGACTGACTCATTTGTCTCTGATTCAACTACCTTTGGAGGTGGAGTTGGTGACTTATTCCTGCACTTTCTGGAGGCTTCTGTTTTGAAGGCTACTGTTCTTTCCTTATGTTCAGTTCTTGTTGATTTCTCCTCCTCTTTCCTCACTGTCAACTGCATTTCATAAGACAATAACTTGCCAAACAATGTAGGTGGAGGAATTTCTCCCAACTTAGCCATTTCTCTAATGGCACAAATCTTTGTGTCTCAATCTTTAGTTAGGGACCTTAGGAACTTGTCATTTAGTTCATAGTTATTGAACTCTCTTCCATAAGACATGAGTTCATTCACTATCCTGTAGAACTTCTTATAGCACTCAGTTATGTTATCACCCTTTCCTTGTCTAAAACTTTTATACTCCTGATTTAGCAAGGATTTTCTATCTTGTCTAACTTCTTCAGAACCCACCATATACACAATAAGAGTATCCCACATCTCTTTGGTTGTCTTACAGTGTATAAGATTCTGAAATGTTGCATCATCTATGGCACTCACTATAATGTTTTGTGCCCTCTTGTCCATGGTGGCTAGGACAATCTCATCCTTAGTCATTTCAGAGAAATCCTTTGGGGTTCTCTGATTTGCATCTAGAACAGATATCTTCATGGGCACATAAGGCCCCTCTTTTACTGTGATGTAAATTCTAGGGTCTGAGGCCTCCATAAACAGCCTTACCCTTTCCTTCCAGATCCCAAAGATCTCTTTCCTACATATGGGCAATTTCATGGAACCCAATTCCTTGTGATTTTCAGAGGAACCCATGGTTCTTGATTTTCTTGAATCTGTATTTTGACTTAGACTGAATCTGCCACTCAGGATCTCCTCAGACTGTTAGTCCTTTTTGAGCAACCTCGCTTTGATACCACTTGAAAGATATAGTACCTAATCACCTAGAGGGGGGTGAATAGGTGACCTAATCCTTTTTGAAACTTTAATGGCAGCAAACAGTTATATCACAGAATCTACTCTACTTTTTCATAGCAATCACAAAGCATACACAGCAAATCACAATCACAGCATAGCAGACACAGTGTTTTATAGTGGTTCCCCAAGATATGGGTACATCCACTTTCCCCCTTCGCCTATCTAGCAGTGTACTAGATTCGGCCAAACTTCTTCACTAGCTCAGAACCCAAATTGGTTCCTACACCTCAGGCCCAAAGCCCTACAACTCAGCTTTTCCCAAAGCCTACACTCAGCCACAAAGGCCTACACTCAGCCAATCAAGGCCTACACTCAGCCAACAAGGCCTACACTCAGAGATTTCAATCTCCTACACTCAGGCTCTCAAGCCCTACCCTCAGCCTTTATAATTACAGGCTTACAATTCACTCAGATCCAAAGGATCCTACAAGTTAAAATGATTTTACAAATATTAACTCAACAACTCAGAAACAAGAGAGTTTCTTGATGAGTTCTTGGAAGAACTCAGCTGGATTCAATCTGACTTAGCTTTCTTCAAAGCTTCTTGAAAGTAGAACTGAATAAGAATGAATCCTCCTGCAGTTGATCCTTGATCTCTGCTTCTTAAGATCCAGAATAAATCTGAACCCTTCTTCTCAGCCTAGTTCCAACGGCTGATTTCTTGGATGGAGCCCTCTCTCCAACTTCTTAGATCTGCACAGCTAGATCTTCTTGATTTGATACTTGATCAATAACTCTATGTACCACTTTAATAACTTGTTCAACAACAATCTGAACCACCTTAACGACAGTTTCTGTAAACTGTATGAGCCTATTTATAGGCCTTCTCCATGGTAACCGGCTGGTCCGGTCCATAACTGAATTCTGACATCTCTGACATGTGCTGTAGACCGGCTGGAACGGCAGCTGTCAAGTCATCCAGTCAATTCTTGAAAATCTCTAACTGTCTGAAAGTTTCGAGACTTTCTGTCTTTAAGTGTCGACACTTATAGACCAAGTGTCGACACCTGTTGTGTAAGTGTCGACACAAGTCTACAAGGTGTCGACACAACTCCTTGTGTTGTAGATACTATGTCTCGACACAGATTTTTCTTCATGTGTCGACACTGAAATTGAGTGTCGACACAAGTACTTGATCTTCTATCTTTTGCTGAATTCTTCTAAGTGTCGACACATCACCTTTGTGTCGACACAACTTCTTGTGTTGTATCTGTTAAGTGTCGACATTGCTTCTTGGAGTCGACACATAGTCTTTTATGTTGATATTTGCTGAGTGTCGACACAGCTCCTTGTGTCGACACTTGATTCTTCTGTTGAGACTTCAGCTGAGTGTCGACACATTCCCTTAGTGTCGACACTTGTACTTAGAATATTTGATGATCTTGCTATTCTTTGCTAAGTGTCGACACAGCTCCATGTGTCGACACTTTCTTCAAGTGTAGAGTCTTCAGCTGAGTGTCGACACATTGTTCTAGGTGTCGACACTTACTTCATGTGCTGACTCTTCTGTTGAGTGTCGACACTTTGTTCTTGGTGTCGACACTTTCTTCAAGTGCTGACTCTTCTTGTTGTGTGTCGACACAATGTTCTTGGTGTCGACACTTTAACTTAGTTTCTGCTGACTTTTGCAGAGTATCGACACAGCTACAAGTGTCGACACTTTCTGGTGTAGACACAGCTTCACTGGGTGTCGACACAGCTCCTTGTGTCGACACTTTCTGTCTGCACTTTTCTTCACTGAGTGTCGACACAGCTCCTTGTGTCGACACTTTCTGTCTGGTGTCGACTCTGCATCCCAGGTGTCGACACAATGACTCCAAGTGTCGACACTGCTTGTCTGGGTGTCGACACAAGTCTTCTTAAGTGTCGACACTTTCCCTCTGGGTGTCGACACATGGACTTAGAAATTTTTTGCTTCAGTCCTGCAAATACTTAACCTGCACAAGTAACTCAAAAACACATCAAATACATTTTGATGTATATCATTGAGTTGGGTGAGGCTTCTTCAAATCAGGTACATTTAACCAATGTACCCAACACTCTGTTCGACGAAGACTCAATTTCTACATCAAGTCAAAGTCAGGAGAACCTCAAATTTTTCTAAGCCCAGCTTCAAGCTTTGGTCGACGAATTGGATTCTAAGCTCGACGAACTTGGACCTCAAGTTCACAGCTTCTCAGGTCGACTAAGTCAGCTTCTCAGGTCGACGAATGCTATACTCTACTCGATGATTTCTGGACTCAGAGAATTTGTGTTGACACTAAGGTTTTTTGTCGACACCAAGATCGATTTGTGTTGACACCAGGATATCAGTCGACACCAGCTTATGTCGACACCAGAGGATTTTTGTCGACACCAAGATCAATCTGTCGACACCAACTTTTGTCGACGCAGCATTTCAGCAGATGCAGAATGTTTTGCCTAAGTTCAGAACTTTTCTTAGCTCGACGAATGAAGACTGTCTGTTTGACGAATGAATATTGTCTGGTCGACAAACTCTCTCAAGCTCAGTTCGACGAACTCAAGTTCAGCTCGACGAATACAAGTGCAGCTCGACGAATTGTGTTCTTCGTTCGACGAATCCAGACTACGTTTTATTCAAGTTTCCCGTCCCGTTTCTTGGCAATGATTCCTGAACATTTAATGCCAGATCTTCTCGAAATGTTACCGTTAGAACGCGCATTGACTATGGACGATTATATGTCATTTTTCCATGGGACAGTTAGGGAAATTATTGATTGTCGCTTCTTTCCAAAGCCGACTGCAATTACTGCTCGACATTCAAAAGTTTGAATGTTTCTTAGTCAGAAAGTGACACAGTAAGAAAGAAAGAAAAGGATCAAGCAGTGATAGAGGAATAGAATTACAGTACAGCAAGCAATACACAATCAGACAGACACTCTGAGGTTGCAGAGAAGAACAATCATTCTCAAATCAAAAGTTATTGACTGCAATCAGCCTTGACCATAGAACATTTTCAAGAAGAATAAGAAGAACAATCAAATTCAATTAAGAGTCTTCTTCTCTCTATTCTCAGGATAACTTCAAAGGACAATAATTATTCAATCTGTCAAAGAAGTTCCTGAAGCATTTCTGGTCCAGGCATTCTAGGTCATTGAAGACCTATCACCCTAAAGCAGTGCTCCAGCTTTCCTGACCAATTCAAGATCTCAGGGGGAGCAAGATCTGCTACAATCAATCCACAAGTCTTCTCTCTGATTATTGACAGAGAAGACACTATCACCTTCTTTCCATTTCCTGTACAGGGTTTTAAATCCCTTCAAAAGTATTCTGGTTGCAAGTCTCCTTCCAAAAGACTTGAGGTTTGGTTTTTGAGCACCTGAACAAAAGCTCATTGGTGTCAGGCACCTGATCAAAAACCTGAGTGGATTCCTACCAGGGTGGTAGAAGAGTGGATGTACCCAGGTTGGGGAACCACTATAAAATTCTTGTGTCATCTGGTTGCTCTTTTCTTTTGTTTTCTGGTTGTGCTCTGTGATTGTTCTGTGTTTAGATAGTTGCTGTGCTTACTCTATTTTATTTGCTTCCTTGTTCACTTAGGAATACAACAAAAGCTGTAAAAAGTTTTTAGTGAGCACCATACTTTATTCACCCCCCCCCCCCCCCCTCTAGAGTATATCAGATCTAACCTGCACTTTCAACTAGTATCAGAGGGAGGTTGGTTAAAATACCACACCTTAGTGGTTGCACAGGCTAACACCTGAACCACAAAGATCCATCTTGTTAGATCTACTAGTTTGTTATTTGTTATTGGAGTTATTTCTTCACAGACATGGCTCAAAATAAAGATTATGCATGCATCAGACCTCCAGTGTGCAACCTTAACAAGTTTGCCATCTGGAAGGCAAGAATCAGGTTATACATGAATTCTATTGATGAGGATATCTTTTCTGTTATCTTGAAGGGAGTACCACCAGCACCTACAGCTTCTATAATCACTTCAACAAACATGACTGCAGTTCCTCCTCTAGAGAACAATGAAGCCTACAAGAAAGCCAAGATGGCAGATGCTAAGGCAATGAATATCTTAGCCCAGACTATGTCAGATGACATATTCCAGAAGGTGGCTGAGTGCACCTCAGCCAAGGCCATTTGGGATTCCCTCAACCAAATGGTAGCTGGCTCTGCAGATGAAAGAAAGGACAGAAGATCCAATCTCATATCCATGTATGAGAACTTTAAAAAGGATGAGAATGAATCAGTGGCAGACATGTACAACAGGCTGAGCACAATCATCAATGAGCTCAAAACTCTGGATAAGGACATCACCTTGACAGAGGTTAATGACAAGATATTGATATGCTTCCCTAGCTCTTGGGATTTCAGAATCTGGCCAATCAAAGAAGCCAGAAGCCACAATGAGATCTAAACTAAGTCTCTACTAGGCAAATTGAAGTCCTATGTGCAGCTGATCAAATCAAGAGAAGCAGCAGAACAGAAGGCAACAACTGCAGTTAGAAAGGAGCACAGCATAGCCTTAAAAGCATCTGAAGAAAGTGAGACATTAACTTCAAATGAAGAGCTCATGAGCCTCTTTGCCAAAAGGTTCTACAAGATGGCAAGGAAGGACTTCAGAAGGAAATCATCCAGACAGGATGATGAGCCCAAGTATGACAAGACACCAACCAAGGAGGTGGTGTGCTTTGGGTGCAGAAAACCTAGACACTACATTTCAAAATGTCCAGAAAACCAGAAGAAGGACAAGAGCAGAGAAAAGGACTCCAGGAGAAGACATAGCAGCAGACCCACTTCCAGCAAATATAAAAAGAAGGACAAGGGATTTGTTGCTGAGACTTGGGGTGACAGAGAAGAAGAAACATCTTACTCCAGTTCAAGTGAAGAAGAGGAAGAAGCTAGATCCAAGGAGGTGTGCCTTATGGCAATTGATGCCTCTAGGAGCAATTCTGGATCAGAAGAAGAATCAGAAGATGAAGCTGCCTCAGACTCAGAGGCAGATCAGGTTATTTCTAGCTTTGACTTTAGTTCTGATTTATTTAAAAATGAATTCAAAATAATGTGCTTAGACTTAATTAACTCAGAAAAAGAAATAAAAACTCTTAGAGAGAGATTAGGAAGTCTACAATTAGTTAATTCAGAAAACATTAAGCTAACAGACCAATTAACCATAGCAAATGAACAAATAATTAAATTAAAATCTGAATTATGTGAGGCCAAGCAACTTGAGCAATCTCTCAATGGGAGAAGCCTCAAGCTGATGGACATCACAAGCACAGTGAATACCATATTAAATGGCAAGCTGGGCTTGAGTGCTTCATCAAGCTTACCCCCCCATAATTAAGAAAAATATTCTTTCAACCCCCATCAAGTTTATATCTGCAAAGGGAAAAGAAAAGTTAATAGACAAACCAATGTCAGAAAACAATCCTTGACCCATAGACAAGAGAAACAGAAATCTAAAAACAGTAAATAAAAATAAAGTTCAGCAGCATTTGTCGAACTCAGATCGACGAAATATGGCCAGTTCATCGAACCCAGATCAACGAACGCTGAACGCAAACTTCAGATATAATAATTCGTCTAACTGCGATCGATGAACTGTGTATGGTTCGTCGAGCAGAGGTCGACGAACTTGGGGCGCAGAAAATGACTACTGTCATTCTCTGAGCAGAGATCGACGATCTCATCCCTATTCGTCGAACTCTGGTCGATGAACTTACAATAATTCGTCGAACCCAGAAAGACCAAACCTAAACCATTTCTCTTACAGGTACTCTAAGTCAATTAATAAGACATTTAATCCAGTAGCTGATTCGGTAATTCCACCTAGGAGATATCACCCCTTAGGGTATAAATCACAACCTGCTTTATTAGTTATATCTAGTTTTTCATTCCGACCAAATCAAGGACCCAAGGTAAACTGGGTCAAAAATAAATAAATTGTTTTATGTGCAGGTGAAGACCTATCCAACATCCAACCAGCAATGGTATCTGGATAGTGGGTGCTCAAAGCACATGACAGGAAATAAGGAGAATTTCACATCCTTCAAAGCCAAACTTGGACCCAAAGTAATATTTGGTGATTCAAACTTTGGACTAACAAAAGGATTTGGTGCAGTCCAGATTGGCTCAGTCACATTCAAGGAAGTAGCTTATGTGGAAGGACTGAAGCACAGCTTAATCAGCATCAGTCAACTGTGTGATGAAGGCTAGCAAGTGACTTTCAACAAATCCTCATGCAAAATCAAATCAGAGGACAACACAATTGTGTTGACAGGTAAAAGGAAAGGTAACATTTATCTTGTAGATTTTCTTTCAACTAAGGTAGATATATGCTTGTTCAATTCCATTTGTAGACCTAATGAACTATGGCATAAAAGATTAGGACATATAAACCTTAGAACCATTGCTAGGCTATCCAAGAACAACCTTGTTAGAGGACTACCTTCTGGCCCCTACAAGAAGGAAGGACTTTGCAGGGCTTGTCAATTAGGCAAGCAAACCAAAAATAGCTTCAAGTCACTTAATAAGAGTGATTCATCTAGGATTTTGTATCTGTTACACATGGATCTCTTTGGACCCATTACAGTACAAAGCTTAGGAGGGAAATCTTATACTTTAGTAGTTGTAGATGACTTCTCTAGATTCACATGGGTGTTCTTTCTGAGGAAGAAGTCTGATAACTTTAAGTGTTTGACAGAGTTTCTCAAATGCATACAGAGTGAGTTCAATACTCACATTGTCTGATCAGAAGTGATCATGGGACAGAGTTTGATTCTCTTCTTATGTAAGAGTTCTGTCAGAGTGAAGGGATCAGGCATACTTTCTCAGCTCCTAGAACTCCTCAACAAAATGGGGTAGCTGAAAGGAAAAATAGAACCCTTATTGAATCTGCTACTACATTGTTGTCAGATGCTCACCTTCCTCTATCCTTTTGGGCAGAGGCAGTGAACACCTCCAACTATGTATTGAATAGAAGTTTGATACATAAGCTGAAGGGCAAAACTCCCTATGAATTACTCAAAAGGAAGAAACCTAAAGTAGATTATTTTAAAAATTTTGGTTGCATTTGTTACATTCACAAAAATGACAAGAAATACATAGCAAAATCTCAAGCTAAAGCTGATGAAGGAGTGTTTCTGGGATACTCCATGATCAGTAAAGCTTATTGGGTGTATAATAAATCTACTCTTAAAATTGAAGAATCTGTTCATGTATCTTTTGATGAAGCTAACATGTCATATAAGGAGAAAGAGATTTCTACCAATAGCTTATTGCAGGTACCTCAACTGTGTGAGTCTATGGATGGACTAAACCTTACCCAAGAGGTATCATATCATCCTACTCCACAGGTTGCTGAAGAAAGTGAAGAAGAAATTCAAGAGGAAGTGGTTGAACTTCCCTCAACAGCTAGTACCATTCCCCAAGAGGAATTAACTACAGAAGCTGTTGTCCAACCAACTCCACCAACTGATCTTATCACACTTAGAGATCACCCCAGATCTCAAGTGATTGGAGACATTTCAGCAGGTGTACAGACAAGGCATCAACTCAACCAAGACTTGATGCATGCATGTTTTCTCTCTCAAATTGAACCTCTCACCATTCATGAAGCTGAGCAAGATCCCCACTGGATCATTGCAATGCAAGAGAAACTAAATCAGTTTGAGAGATATAGAGTTTGGGATTTGGTTCCAAGACCCCATAACTACCCAGTTATTGGAACCAAATGGGTCTATAGGAACAAGTTGGATGCTCAAGGCAACATAGTGAGGAACAAGGCTAGGCTTGTTGCTCAAGGCTACAGGCAAGAGGAAGGAATTGATTATGACCAAACCTTTGCCCATGTTGCAAGGTTAGAGGCCATAAGAATATTCCTTGCCTATGCAGCTCACAAGAGATTCAAGGTCTACCAAATGGATGTCAAGAGTGCATTTCTGAATGGAGTACTTCAAGAAGAGGTTTATGTAGAACAACCTACAGGTTTTATCTCTCCAATTCAACCCTCTTTTGTTTTTAAATTGCATAAAGTTCTCTATGGTTTAAAGCAAGCTCCAAGAGCTTGGTATGAGACCCTAGCAAGCTTTTTTTTAGAGCATAAATTTACAAGAGAAACCATAGATAAAACACTTTTCACTAGACATCATAAGGACCAAATTCTATTAGTACAAATATATGTGGATGACATCATTTTTTGGTCTACTGATCCAAATTGTGCAAGAGGTTTGCTAACCTTATGCATTCTAAATTTGAGATGAGTAGCATGGGTGAGCTTTCCTACTTCCTTGGTCTCCAAGTGAAGCAGCTCCCAGATGGTATCTTCCTCTCCCAAGCTAAGTATGCTAAAGAGCTTATCAAAAAGTTTGGGATGGGTGATGCTTCAGGGATGAAAACCCCTATGGCTACAAATATTGTTGTGGATTCTGATGCAGCAGGGAAACATGTAGATCAGAAAAATTATAGGGCAATTGTTGGATCCCTATTATACCTAACAGCTAGCAGACCTGATGTAATGTTTGTCACATACCTTTGTGCTAGGTTCCAAGTGAACCCTAAAGAATCTCACCTTATTTTCTTAAAAAGAATTTTGATATATATAAAGAGTTGCCCTAGTCTAGGACTCTGGTATCCTGTAGAGCCAGAGTTTGAGTTAACTGGATACTCAGATGCTGACTATGCTGGATGTAGAGTGGACAGGAAGAATACCTCTGGAACTTGTCAGTTCCTAGGTATGAGACTTGTCTCCTAGTTCTGTAAAAAGCAGACATCTGTGTCTACATCAACTGCAGAAGCAGAATACATGGCTGCTGGCAGCTGCTATTCACAAATGCTATGGATACAAAACTAACACTTAGACTATGGTGTCAACTTAAATAATTCAACACTATTTTGTGATAATACTAGTGCTATTGCTATAGCACAGAATCCAGTTCACCATTCTAGGACTAAACATATTGAAATAAGACATCATTTCATTAGAGATAATGTGGACAAAAAGAAAATTACCTTGATCCATATTCCTACTGATATATAGAGAGCAGACATTTTCACCAAGCCATTGGATGAGAAAACCCATCTGTTCTTTATAAATCAACTAGGAATGATTAATGGAGAAGATTTAACCTAGTTTCTGTCTACATTCGACGAATTTTTCAGAGTTCGTCGAACGGAGTTCGATGAATTAGGGAAAGTTTGAGAGATTCTCATCGACCGAAGATCGACGAATTCTCTGTGTGTGGAAACAATTTTCGTCGACCGGAGATCGACGAACTTTGCTTTAGAAGACATTTCGTCGAACGGAGTTCGACGAACTGTGTTTGATTCTTCTGGATGAGATCGACGAATTATTTGTCTACAATTTATTTCGTCGACCTCAGTTCGCAGAATTTCTCTTTTTCGTGGAACGGAGTTTGTCGATTCATATTCTGAAAATCTTATATCTAGGTTTTCTTCGACCTCCATCCCGCGCTTTCAGTTCCTTTGCTCTTGATCGTCGTTTCTCTCTGTGTTTTTCTTGCAGGTCATCAATGGCAATTCCAGCAAGCACGTTAGCAGTGATGAAGTTTGATACTGGGTTCGATATGTACTTTGATTCTTTTCAGCATTCGGACCCCATCTTTCTGTATATCTTGGAATTACTGGAAGAACTGAATCTGAAGGATTTCATGACCCGGAAAATTAAACTGCATGCTACTGAAATAAGAGAATGGGTTTATACATCTACAATTTCTAAAGAAGATGTTTTGACCGGCAATATAGGGAGTACTGTTGTTTCGTTGTCTCCCGCAATTCTGTATGAGATTTTTGGGTTGGTGAATGGAGAAGACAATATAGAAATGGATTCTGAAGAGTTTGGTGATATGTTGAAGCTAATGGGTTTTTCAGGTAGTAACCCTAACAAACTGCTGAAGAAGCAATTGTCCGCCGCCTACCAATTTCTGGCAGACATTGTAGGGAAAGTGCTAATGGGAAAGCACTCAGCGCATGACTACATAACCCGGCACCAATTTCTAGTTATGTGCGCTGTGGTGAATAAGAGACGTGTCAACTGGGGCACAATCTTCTTTGAATTGATAAGGAAAAAGAATAGCAAGAAGGAAGTCTGCTTTGGCAGAATTTTGGGAGTTTTTCTTCAGGAGAAGGCTGCTGAATGTATGGTCTCCCTGACCATCTTCATAAATGTCAGCAAGCGCCTCACATACGCTCTGTTTGGCAGGTGGGAGAGGACTATCTCCAAGCCCTCAAAGGCTTCTTCCTCTTCCATCCAAACTTCTGAGAGCACAAGGGTTGTAAAGGCCATTCCCCTCCCTGCTGAAGAGGTCCCTCCATCTCAATCATCTCTTCCAGCACCCCTTCCTCCACAGAAGCCTCCTCATGTGCCTACCCCTCCTTCATCTCCACCTCTAGACATCACCAACATCTCATCTCCACATTCATCTTCCCCTCTGCCAGTAAATCAACCATCCACCCCTCCAACTTCACCTCAGGACACTCACATTCCTACACCTCCTCAATCTCCTCTTCCCCCACACTTATCCACCATTCCATCTTACATCATACCCTCAGACACAATCATGCCAAATGCCCCCACTCCATCTGTTATTCCTCCTCTCATTCCATCCCATTCCCCTTCCCCATTTGATCCATCTATCATCATCCCCTGCTCACTCCTCTCATCAAATCTATCATCTAAGAGGCCATTACACCTCTTTTGACCTCCATCAATTCCTTATCTGCCCAGATCTCTATCCTATCTGCTGCCCCCTCTTCATTCAGGGGCCTGGCTCCACGTATTCCTGAACCCAGGCAGGGGGAGATGCTTAGTGATGAAGTTGCAGCAGATGCAGTTGCAGCAGATGCAGCTGCAGTAGTAGCAGCAGTCACAGCAGTAGTTCTCTCTCCAGCAGATGCAGATTCAGATGAGGATACAATAATTTTGACAGATTTTGATTCTGAAATGATTGAGTTAATTCAATTTATGGATACTGACATTGATTTGGATGAGTCAATTGAACAAATAAAACCTGTTGGTGATTTCTATTTAAATACCACAGTGAATTTATCTGTTTTGTTGAGTAATTTTGATACTGCACATATGCAATTCTTTCCAGCAGATTTTACTAAGCCAAGTTTGGCTATTGTACCTTATACCTCTCCAGCTAGTCCAGCAGTTGCTAAGCAACTCTGTGATAATTTTGCTCTCTCAGCTTCAGCCTCCATCTCAGCTTCTAGCCCAAAGGTCATTCCAGAAGATACTTCAGTGCCAGTTTTAGCACCAGATTTTGTTATGGATGACTCTCCCCTGTCATATTTGGATGAGCTTATTCAGGCTGACATTGAAGAAGAAAATAGGATAGCAGCTGAAAGCTCTGTCCCTATTATTTCTGACTCCTGTGCAGTCCCCTCCTCCTCTGTTGTTGATATTCCAGTTCCTAAATCTTCTGCCCCTCCTCCAAAAAAGGCAGTTATTTCTGATAAAGCTTTGAAAGCTTTGGATTCTCTTTATGACATCCCTCAAGGTTCTGAGTCTGAAGAAGATGATGATGATGACTCGGATGAAGATGCTGCTTCTAAGAAAAAGAAGATGCTTTCAAAGAAAAGGAAGGATCCTCCTCCTCCAGCTCCAAAGCCTAATCCCAATGCTGACATTCCTTACTACATCCTGCACAATGTAACTCTATATAAGGGAATGCTTGCATGGATGTGGCTCTCCAAAAACCAGCAGAAAGATAGAAAGAGAAGCAGGAAATATTCCCCTCCTCCAGTGCACAGATACAGGAAGGATCCTCCTCCTCCTCCTCCAGCAGCTGGTATCAGTGGCTCTAGCTCCCAGAGATCTGCCCCAATGCAAACATACCAGAGACAGTCAGGGAGATCTTCTGGAAGCAGCCAGCAGAGGCCATCCTCCTCAGGAAGTCAAAGTCAACAGTATAAGCAGCAGCAACAATAAAGTTCTGAAGTTCAAAAATCTGAAACTCCAAAGAGACCTCTCTCCCCTCCAATTCCTTTTGAAGATCCTGAAACTGCAAATACAGCAAGAATGGCTAGATACCAGGAATTGATTGGACTATCTTTGATAAATAAAGCCAAGGCTAAAGGTAAAGATATCTCTGGATTATCAACCATGTCAAAGTATAGAAAAGAAGAGCTGAAAAGGTTTGACAAAGGAAATAAATTGTTTAATGTTGATGATTATGTGAAACTTCATCCAGAAGCAGTTGTCCCCAGAGCAACATCATTGAATATTATTGGGGCAGCTGACATGACTATGACAATAGCTCAAGCTCGAGATCCAAAGAGAGAAATCATTTTCAAGAAGACAGGAAAGCAAACATCAAAAGATAAACCTCAGCAGAAGAAGCCAAAGAAGTAATCTTTTTGTGTTATTTCATTTTCTGTCTGTTTTTGATTTTCAAACCATGTTATCTGTTTAAACAAAGCTGTGTATATATATATCTGTTGCATGTGTTATAATTCTTAGCCAGATATATCTCTTTTCTTGCTTTGTTTTTCTGTTTTGAGTCTTTATTAGTGACCTCACCCAAATAGGGGGAGATTGTTGGATCCCTAGTTGATTTGGTCTAGGTTCACTGACTTAGGATGTGACCCATCATGTATAGCCAGGGTCAACTTGTGTCCTAGAGTCTAGGTCAAGTCCTTAGGCTCAACTCCAGATGGACCAGCTTTCAACAAGACCATCAGAGACTCCAGCCTAACAAGTTTTAAAGACTAAGTAAAGTGAGTTCGACGTTCGTCGAACTCAGCTCGACGAAAGGAGTTCTGCGCTCGACGATCGTGAGACAATTCTTAGTGCTGAGCTCGACGATCTGTGTTCTCTGTTCAACGAAGACTCAGTTTCTACATCAAGCCAAAGTAAGGAGAACCTCAAATTTTTCTAAGTCCAGCTTCAAGCTTTGGTCGACGAATTGGATTCTAAGCTCGACGAACTTGGACCTCAAGTTCACAGCTTCTCGGGTCGACTAAGTCAGCCTCTCAGGTTGACGAATGTTATACTCTACTCGATGATTTCTGGACTCAGAGAATTTATGTCGACACTTAGGGTTTGTGTCGACACCAAGATCGATTTGTGTCGACACCAGGATATCAGTCGACACCGGCTTATGTCGACACTAGAGGATTTGTGTCGACACCAAGATCAATCTGTCGACACCAACTTTTGTCGACACAGCATTTCAGCAGATGCAGAATGTTTTGCCTAAGTCCAAAACTTTTCTCAGCTCGACGAATAAATACTGTCTGTTTGACGAATGAATATTGTCTGGTCGACGAACTCCCTCAAGCTCAGCTCGACGAACTCAAGTTCAGCTCGACGAACACAAGTGCATCTCGACGAATTGTGTTTTTCGTTCGACGAATCCAGACTAGGTTTTCTTCAAGTTTCCCGTCCCGTTTCTTGACGATGATTCCTGAACATTTAATGCCAGATCTTCTCGGAATGTTACCGTTAGAACGCGCATTGACTATGGATGATTACATGTCGTTTTTCTATGGGACAGTTAGGGAAATTATTGATTGTCGCTTCTTTCTAAAGCTGACTGCAATTACTGCTCGACATTCAAAAGTTTGAATGTTCCTCAGTCAGAAAGAGACACAGTAAGAAAGAAAGAAAAGGATCAAGCAGTGATAGAAGAATAGAATTACAGTACAGCAAGTAATACACAATCAGACAGACACTCTGAGGTTGCAGAGAAGAACAATCATTCTCAAATCAAAAGTTCTTGACTGCAATCAGCCTTGACCGGAGAACATTTTCAAGAAGAATAAGAAGAACAATCAAATTCAATCGAGAGTCTTCTTCTCTCT
Organism: Platanthera guangdongensis; assembly: GCA_039583875.1. NCBI lineage: Eukaryota > Viridiplantae > Streptophyta > Magnoliopsida > Asparagales > Orchidaceae > Platanthera > Platanthera guangdongensis. The sequence continues at coordinate 172,861,935 of CM077166.1, forward strand.
ATTCTCAGGATAACTTCAAAGGACAACAATTATTCAATCTGTCAAAAAAGTTCCTGAAGCATTTCTGGTCCAGGCATTCTAGGTCATTGAAGACCTATCACCCTGAAGTAGTGCTCCAGCTTTCCTGAACAATTCAAGATCTCAGGGGAAGCAAGATCTGCTACAATCAATCCATAAGTCTTCTCTCTGATTATTGACAGAGAAGACACTATCACCTTCTTTCCATTTCCTGTATAGGGTTTTAAATCCCTTCAAAATTATTCTGGTTGCAAGTCTCCTTCCAAAAGACTTGAGGTTTGGTTTTTGAGCACCTGAACAAAAGCTCATTGGTGTCAGACACCTGATCAAAAATGTGAGTTTATTCCTACCAGGGTGGTAGAAGAGTTGATGTACCCAGGTTGGGGAACCACTATAAAATTCTTGTGTCATCTGGTTGCTCTTTTCTTTTATTTTCTGGTTGTGCTCTGTGATTGTTCTGTGTTTAGATAGTTGATGTTCTTACTCTATTTTATTTGCTTCCTTGTTCACTTAGAAAAACAACAAAAGTTGTAAAAAGTTTTTAGTGAGCACCATACTCTATTCACCCACCCCCCTCTAGAGTATATCAGATCTAACCTGCACTTTCAGATAGAGACACCGCCCCAGCTCGCGCGCTAACAACACCCATCCGCCGAGTTCGCAAGGACTTAGCCGGATTCCAAGGATCAACCCTCCAGGAGCAAGGTACCTTTGGGTGAACCCTCAACAGTCCGCCTAGGCTATGCGGACAAGGAACCAGCCTGCAAAGCCTCCAAGCACTGCGGGACAGCATCCCCCTTCAGTGACTGTCCGCATAATAAGAGACAGTCTGCATACTACCACAGCAACGCCTCCATCTGCCACAAGCCCACGACCAAAGGTAGTCCGCCCGGTCAACAGTAGGCTTGGCGGATACTGCGGACACACTGGTCTTGGCATAGAGTGTGACTAAGTCCAGAACCACCAAGGGGCCTAGCACGAGCTCGGCGGACATAGCCCCGTCCGCCAAACAAACAAGCAATACAGACCGCCAAAATTCCGCCAAGGAGAAGCAGTCCGCAAGCTACTCGCACACCTGTCCAAAGCAACAGCTATCTGCTGGACTCCATACATCAGTCCACCACAGCTACAGCAGTGCTGTACTACCAAAGCTCGACAAGGCCTCAGCCAAACTCTAAGGCCAGTCCGCAACAGCGAACACCGCGGACACGCCAGTCCGCAAGCCTCCCGCGGATAGCACCCAAACCACCGGTTAACACAAGCTTGCAACACGGCCACTGAGCAACATACACCAGTCCGCGAACCTTTATCCGCTCAGGTCGCTCCTTGGCTAAACCAACAGTCAATGCCCTATCCACAGATAACAGTCCGCCCAGGCCACGAACATAGTCCGCACAACACTCTCAGAAGAACAGCCAGCTTCCACTAGACCTATCACCAGGCCTCCGCCCAGTTCGCTCAGTCTGCCGGATCTTTTCGCTCAGGCCGCCCGGCCTGTCCCATCAACCACTTCCACTTCACAAAATTCAACAGACACAAGTTCTGTGTGTCGACACAAACACTCCTTATATTGACAAAGTTGGTGTCGACAGAATTCTGGGGTATGTCAACACAAGTTCTGTGTGTCGACACAGTCATTGTCGACAGAATTCTGGAATGTGTCGACAGCTTCTCTGTGTGTCGACACAAGTCTGGCCCTTAGTGTTGACACAGCGTTGTCGACAGATTTTCTGTGTGTCGACACAAATTCTGGATGTAGACACAATCTGGTCCTTGGTGTCGACACAGCGTTGTCGACAGATTTTCTGTGTGTCGACACAAATTCTAGATGTCGACACAATCTAGCCCTTGGTGTCGACACATCCATTCTCAAGTGTCGACACTTGTACTTAGAAAATTTTCCTTTCCATTTTCTTAACCTGCACATAATAACTCAACACAACATCAAATACAACTTGATGCATATCATTGAGTTAGGTGAGGCTTCTCCAAATCTGGTACATATTTTTCAATGTACCCAACAGAAGAGGAGGAGGAGGAGGATCCTTTCTATATCTCTGAGGAGGTGGGGAGTACTTCCTGCTTTTCTTTCTTTCTTTTTGTTGGTTCTTGGACAGCCACATCCATGTTGTCATGCCCTTGTATGCTGTGATCTTCTGCGGTATGTAATATGGAGTGTCATTTGCTGGATTTGGGTTTGGGGCAGGAGGTGGAGGAGCCTTCCTCTTCTTAGTGACTTTCTTTTTCTTGGGATCATCATCATAGTCCTCTTCATCATCATCCTCATCATCAGAGTCTTGAGGAGCATCAAACAAAGCATTAATAGCTTTTATTATTGATTTATCAATGGGCTTTTCAGCCTGAGGAGGAGCTGGAGAAAGAACTGGAGGAGGAGCTAAAGCTGGAGCAGGAGAGCTGTGCATATCAGTGCTTTCAGCAACTAATTTATTTTCTTCTTCTATGTCAGCCATGATCAGTTCATCTAGATCAGGCATTGGGGAATCATCCATGATAAAAGTTGGAGCAGGAGTGTCTCTCGCAGGGGATAAGATAATGATGGGATCAGCTCTGAGTGGAGATGACGGGACAGGAGCCTCTGGAATGGCAAAACTAGCCTTTAGTTGTTTGACAACTTTGGGGCTTATTGGTGAGGTGTAGGGGACTATAGCCATGGATGGCTTAATGCTGTACTCTGGAAGATTATTAAAATAAACTGTATCAAAATTTCTCAACACCTTTAAAAGATCAACTGTGAGATTTATAATAAAATCACCAGCAGTGTTTATTTTCTCTGGAACATGCTCATCCAGATCCATATCAGACTCAATAAAATTAATTAAATAAAATAAATCTTTATCAGCATCTGCATCTGCTGTTGCTTCTACTTCTGCTTCTGCTGCTTCTTTTTTTGTTGTTACTGCTGCTTCTGCTGCTACTTATTCATAGAGCATCTCCCCCTGCCTGGTTTTAGTGGGAACTGGAGCCAGGCCCCTGACTGAAGATGGAGTAGCATAGAGAGCAGATATTTTATCAGCAAGAGAGTATATGGAATAAGCAAGAGGGGTAATATCCTCTGCTATAATACTTTTGAGGAGGGGAGTGAGAAGTGCAATGAGAGATGGAATAATGGAGGGGTCCAATGGCAGAGATGCAGAGGGTATGGCAGAATGTGTTTCAATGGAAACAGAGGGAGGGAGGGAAGATGATGGTGGTGGAGGAGGTAAAGCATCTATCATTTGGGCATCTGGAGAGGAAGAAGTATGAGGAGGGGAAGTGGGCAGAGTGAAGGATGGGATGTTGGCCAGATGATGGGGTAAGGGAGAGGAAGGTGGGGAGTTAGTTGGTGTACCATGGGGAGAGGGAGTGGGAGTGTTGGAGGGAATGTGTGTACCATGTTGGGATGGAGGTGAGGTAGGAAAGTGAATATGAGTTGGGGATGGAGGGACTGGAGATGATGAAGGTGTAGGAATGTGCACTATGGTTTGAACGGTGGATGGGAGTTGTTGTACCATCTGAGGTTGAGTTTGGATGCCTGGAGGTGGCGGAGGTGGAGGAGGGATATCTTCAGCAGATTGGGAAGTGGCTGGAGCAGCCCTAGTGCTCTCAGAAGGCCTGGTGGAAGAGGAAGAAGCCTTGGAGGGCTTGGTGATGCTCCTCTACCACTTTCCAAAGAGGGCACAGGTGAGCCTCTTGGAAGCATTGATGAAAATGGTCGGGGAGACCGGTATTCAGCAGCCTTTTCTTTAAGGAATATTCCCAAAAATTTTCCAAAACAAACCTCTTTCTTTGTGTTCTTTTTCTTAATCAGCTCAAACAGAATATGAGCTCAGTTCACCGACTTCTTGTTCACCACTGCACACATCACCAGGAATTGATGCATGGCTATGTAATCATAGGCAGTGTGCTTGCCCAACAATACTTTTCCCACAATATATGCTAGAAATTTGTATTCAGCAGAGAGGTGTTTCTTCAGCAGTTTATTAGGGATTTCTCCAGAATAATCCATCTTACTCAACATCTCATCAAATTCATCACTAGCAATTTCTAGTTCCTCTTCAACATTAGTTAATCCAAATATTTCAGTCGGAACGGTGGGGGTAAGTGAAACAGCATTACCCGATATGGTGTCTGTCATGGTGTTATCATCTGTTGTTAAAGAAGTATAGACCCACTCTCTGATTTCTGCGCCAGCTATCTTGATCCTGGTAGTCATCAAAGTTTTTAACTGCTGATCTTCAAGCAGTTGCAAGATGTCCAGGAATATGGGGTCTGAATGTTGAAATGATTCAAAGTCCACATCAAATCCTGTATCGAATTTCATCGATGCAAGACTTCCCACTGGAATCGCCATTAGTTCACCTGCAAGAGAAAAACGAAGATCAAGTGCAAGAGAACTGAAAGCGTGGGACGGATGTCGAAGAAAACCTAGATATAAGTTTTCTGGAATATGAATCGACAAACTCTGTTCCACGAAAAATAAATAATTCTTTGATCTGAGATCGACGAAATAATTTGTAGTTAAATAATTCGTCGAGCTCAGTCTGAAGATTTGAAGACATTTTGTCGAGCTCCGTTCGACGAAAGTTTTCTGAAGTAGATTCATCGATCTCCGTTCACCGAAAACAACTTCACTCACACAGAGTTCGTCGATCTTCGTTCGACGAATATCTCAAGAACTTTTCCCAGTTCGTCAAGCTCTGGTCGATGAACTTTGAAGAATTCGTCGAGTGCAGACAGAAGTTAAATCAAAACTTCTCCATTGATCATGCCCAGTTGATTTATAAAGAATAAGTGATTTCTTTCATCCAAGAGTTTGGTGAAAATATCAGCTCTTTGTAGATCAGTGTAGATATAGACAAGTTTGATTTTGTTTTTGTATGCACACTCTCTAATGAAATAATGCCTAATGTCTATATGCTTAGTCCTACTATGATGGACTGGATTTTGTTCAACGGATATAGCACTTGTGTTATCACATAATAGAGTTGAATTATTTAAGTTGAAACCATAGTCTAGGAGTTGATTCTGAATCCAAAACATCTGTGAACAGCAACTGCCAGTTGCAATGTATTCTGCTTCAACAGTTGATGTGGACACAGATGATTGTTTCTTGTAGAACCAAGACACTAGTCTCATACCAAGGAACTGGCAAGTTCTTGAGGTACTTTTCCTATCAACCCTGCATTCAGTAAAGTCAGCATCTGAATATCCAGTTAAATCAAATTCTGACTCAGTAGGATACCAAAGGACTAGACTAGGACAACTCTTTATATATCTCAAAATTCTTTTTAGAAAAACTAGGTGAGATTCTTTAGGGTTCACTTGGAACCTAGCACAAAGACATGTGACAAATATTATATCAGGTCTGCTAGCTGTAAGATATAATAGGGACCCAATAATGCCCCTATATAGTTTTTGATCAACTGTTTTCCCATGCTCATCAGTGTCTATTACATTAGTAGTAGTCATAGGTGTTTTCTTAGCTGAGGCATCAGCCATCCCAAACTTTTTAAGAAGCTCTTTAGCATATTTAGCCTGGGAGATGAAGATGTCATCAGGTAGCTGCTTCACTTGGAGACCAAGGAAGCAGGAGAGCTCATTTCAAACTTTGAATGCATGAGGTCAGAAAACCTCTTGCATAGTTTGGAATCAGTAGACCCAAATATAATGTCATTTACATATATTTGTACTAATAAGGTTTGGTCCTTATGGTGCCTAGTGAATAATGTTTTACCTACAATGCCTCTAATGAATTTATGCTCTATCAGAAAGCTAGCTAAGGTCTCATACCAAGCTCTTGGAGCTTGCTTTAGACCATAGAGGGCTTTATGCAATCTAAATACATAAGAAGGATGGGTTGGAGAGATAAAACCTAGAGGTTGTTCAACATAAACCTCTTTTTTTAGTACTTCATTTAGAAAGGCACTTTTCACATCCATCTGATAGACTTTAAACTTCTTGTAGGCAGCATAGACAAGAAAGATTCTAATTGCTTCTAACCTTGCAACGGGGGCAAATGTTTGGTCATAGTCTATACCCTCTTCTTTCCTGTAACCTTGAGCAACAAGCCTAGCCTTGTTCCTCACAATTGTACCAGGAGCATCAAGCTTGTTTCTATATACCCATTTGGTTCCAATGACTGGGTAGTATTTGGGTCTTGGAACCAAATCCCAAACTCTACATCTCTCAAACTGGTTGAGTTCATCTTGCATTATAATGATCCAGTGAGGATCTTACTCAGCATCTTTTATGGACTGAGGTTCAACTTGAGAGAGGAAACAGGCATGCATCACATCTTGGTTGATTTGATGCCTTATCTGTACACCTACTATTATGTCTCCAATCACTTGGGATCTAGGGTGATCCCTTAGTGTGACAAGATCAGTGGGTGGAGTTGGTTCAGCAACAGCATTTAGAATTAATTTCTCTTGTGGAACTATGTTTACTGTTGGATGAGGTTCAGCCTCTTTCAAAGATTCATCTTCACTGTCTTCAACACCTTGTGGAGGAGAGGGTGCTATAGCTTCTTGTGGAAGGTTTAATTCACCCATTTTCTCACACAAGTGAGGTACCTACAAAGTGTTACTGGTAGAAATCTCTTTCTCCTTATAAGACATGTTAGTTTCATCAAAAGTTACATGAATTGATTCCTCAATTTTTAAGGATGATTTATTAAATATCCTATAAGCTTTGCTTACTTGGGAATATCCTAGAAAAATTCTCTCTTCAGTCTTAGCTTCAAACTTTCTAATATATTTCTTGTTATTATTATGTATATAGCATACACATCCATATACTTTAAAATATGTGATTTTAGGTTTCTTCCCTTTTAGTAATTCATAGGGAGTCCTATTCTTTAGTTTATGTATCAAACGTCTGTTCAGTACATAATTTGTTGTGCTTACAGCCTCTGGCCAAAAGGATAGTGGCATGTAAGCATCTGCAAGTAATGTGCCTGCAGCTTCAATCAAGGTTCTATTCTTCCTTTCAGCTACCCCATTTTGTTGGGGAGTTCTAGGAGCTGAGAAGCAGTGTTTGATACCTTTCTTCTCACAGAACTCATGCATAAGAAGAGACTCAAACTCTATACCATGATCACTTCTGATCAATGCAACATGAGTAGAGTACTCAATCTGTGTGTTTCTGAGAAAATCTGTAAGAACCTTAAAGGTATCTGACTTAGATCTTAGAAAGAACACCCAAGTGAATCTTGAGAAGTCATCTACAATGACTAGAGTATAGGATTTCCGTCCTACGCTCTGTACAGCAATGGGTACAAAGAGATCCATGTGTAGCAAGTACAAGATCCTAGGTGAATCACTTTTATTAATTGATTTAAAACTAGATTTAGTTTGCTTGCCTAGTTGACAAGCCCTACAAAGGCCTTCCTTCTTGTAGGGACCAGAAGGTAAGCCTCTTATAAGGCTGTCTTTAGATAGCCTAGCAATATTTTTCATGTTTGTATGTCCTAGTCTTTTATGTCATAATTCATTTTGATTGCAAACAATATTAAGCAGACAAATATCTGAATTGGCAGAAAGAAAATCAACTAAGTATATATTTCCTTGTCTATTTCCAATTAAAACTTTTTGTTTTTTTTTATTAGAAAAATACAGGATGTAGAGTTAAAGTGTACCTGATAACCTTCATCACATAATTGGTTGATAGAGATGAGGTTATGCTTGAGTCTTTTACATAAGTCACCTTCTTGAATGTGACTGCTCCAATCCTTACTTCTCCATAGCCTTCAGACTGGCCACACTTTGAATCACCAAAGATTACCTTTGGTCCCAACTTGGACTTGTAATTATGTAAGTTGTCCTTGCTGTCAATCATGTGTTTGGAGCATCCACTGTCCAGATACCATAGTTGATTAACAACTGGACAGCTCTTTACCTGCAGAGAAAATAATTAATTGTTCTTGACCCAGGTTACCTTGGGTCCTTTGTTTTGCTGATAGGAAAAACTTGAAATCACAGAAAATTCAGGTTGTGATTTATATCCTAATGGGTGATATCTTCTAGGTGGAATTATCCAATCACCAAGTGGGTTAAATGGTTTCCTAGTTTGATTAGAGTTGTTGTCATAATAGTGATTTTTACTAAGTCTGACTGGGTTCGACGAATAGTTGTGAGTTCGTCTACCAGAGTTCGACGAAACGGGGTGAGATCGTCGATCTCTGCTCAGAGAATGAACATGTCCATTTTTTGTGCCCCAAGTTCGTCGACCTCTGCTCGACGAACCATGTCGATTGTAGTAAGACGAATGATTATTATATAGATTTGCGTTCAGCGTTCGTCGACTTGAGTTCGACGAACTTGCCACATTTCGTCGATCTGAGTTCGACGAAATCTGCTGAACTTTATTTTTGTCTAAGGTTTTCTGATTTTGATTTTTCTTGTTTTTATGTGTGATTTCAGTTTGATTGTTGTTCATTACTTATTTATTCTTAGCTGACATAAATTTAATGGGGGTTGATAATATGTTTTTCTTGAGAATGGGGGGTAAACTTGATGATGCACCCAAGCCCAGTTTGTCATTTAGTCTGGCATTGACTGTGCTTGTGATGTCCATAAGCTTAAGGCTTCTCCCATTGAGAGATTTCTCAAGTTGTTTGGCCTCACATAGCTCTATTTTTATAGAATTAATTTGTTCATTAGCTAGAGTGAGTTCATTTTTTAGCTTAGTGTTTTCAGAAATTATATTTTCTTGATTAGCTAGTCTTTCCCTAAGTGTTTTGATTTCTTTTTCAGAGTTTATTAAATCAATACACATGGTTTTAAATTCAAATTTGAAAGAATCAGAATTATAGTCAAAAGATAAAAGTACCTGATTAGCTTCTGTTTCTGAAGCTTCTTCATTTTCAGATTCTTTCTCTTCATCTGATTGACTTCTTGAGGCATCAATGGCCATGAGGCAGACTTCTTTGGCCCTTGCCTCTTCTTTTTCTTCACTAGAACTTGAAGATGTGGATTCATCCTCAGTTTCACTCCAGCTTTCTGCTATAAATCCCTTCTCCTTCTTCTTGTATTTACTGGAAGAAGGTCTGCTGCTTTGCTGTCTTCTAGAATCTTTTTCTCTTCTCCTTTCTTTCTTTTGATTTTTTGGGCACTCTGAGAAGAAGTGTCCAGGTTTCCTGCAGCCAAAGCAAACTACCTCTTTAGTAGGGGTTTTGTCATACCTTGGCTTGTCATCCTGCCTGGATGACCTCGTCCTGAAGTCTTTCCTTGACATTTTATTAAATCTTTTGGCAAATAGACTCATTAGCTCTTCATTCACTGTTGAAGTTTCTGTCTCTTCAGCAGGCTTGAATGCCAAGTTGTGTTTCTTCCTTGCTGGTGGAGGTGTCCTTTGCTCTGCTGCTTCTCTGGATTTAATGAGCTGCTCATAGGACTTGAGCTTTCCCAAAAGAGATTCAGTGGAAATCTCATTTAAGCTTCTGGCCTTCTTGATTGGCCAGATCCTTGAATCCCATGAGTTTGGGAAGCATATAAGGATTTTGTCATTCACCTCAGTGAGGGTGATGTCCTTTTCCAAGGTCTTCAGCTCATTGATGATTGAGTTCAGCCTATTGTACATATCTGCAACTGATTCTGCTTCCTCCTTCTTGAAGTTATCATATTGGAAAATGAGATTGGATCTTCTATCTTTCCTCTCATCAGCTGATCCAGGTACCATTTGGTTGAGAGAGTCTCAAATAGCCTTAGCTGATGTGCATTCTGCCACTTTTTGGAAAATGTCATCAGACATTATTTGGGCCAGAATGTTCATGTCCTTGGCATCAGCAACCTTGGCTTTCTTTTGTGCTTCAGTCCACTCAGGTGGTGGAACTGCATTAGTGCTTGAAGCTGCTGTAGATGTAGAGGCAGTTGCTTGAGGAGGACCTGTCAAGATGGAATTGTAGATATCCTCATCAATAGAATTCATATATAATTTTATTCTTGCCTTCCAGATGGCAAATCTATTTAGGTTGCACACTGGAGGTCTGGTGCTTGCATAGTCTTTTTTTGTGTCATGCTATGCATATAAACTTAATAGAAGTAAAAGTCAGATCTAACACAGGATCTCTTGGTTCAAGGGTTAACTTGTACAACCAAAAGAAACTTGCTTTGATACCAATTGAAAGTAAGGGTTAGATCTGAAATACTCTAGAGGGGGGATGAATAGAGTATCTTAAAAACTTAAAAAACTTTTGCTATAAATAAAAATAGACCTAAGATAAATTAATTTAGCACTATCACATGCACAGCAAAACCAAATATAACAAACATAGCACCTAGCTAGCACAGCCACAGCAAGAACAAAAGAAAAGGTGCAACCAGACAACACAAGAATTTTATAGTGGTTACTCAACCTGGATACATCCACTCTTCTACCACCCTGGTAGGAATCCACTCAGGTTTTTGATCAGGTGACTGCCACCAATGAGCTTTTGATCAGGTGCTCAAAAACCAACACAAGTCTTTTGATCAGGAGACTTGCAACCAAGAATAACTTTTGAAGGGAGTTAAAGAACCCTTTTTACAGTGGGGGTGAGAGACCTAAGAGTTAAGGCTTCTCCCATTGAGAGATTTCTCAAGTTGTTTGGCCTCACATAGCTCTATTGTTATAGAATTAATTTGTTCATTAGCTAGAGTGAGTTCATTTTTTAGCTTAGTGTTTTCAGAAATTATATTTTCTTGATTAGCTAGTCTTTCCCTAAGTGTTTTGATTTCTTTTTCAGAGTTTATTAAATCAATACACATGGTTTTAAATTCAAATTTGAAAGAATCAGAATTATAGTCAAAAGATAAAAGTACCTGATTAGCTTCTGTTTCTGAAGCTTCTTCATTTTCAGATTTTTTCTCTTCATCTGATTGACTTCTTGAGGCATCAATGGCCATGAGGCAGACTTCTTTGGCCCTTGCCTCTTCTTCTTCTTCACTAGAACTTGAAGATGTGGATTCATCCTCAGTTTCACTCTAGCTTTCTGCTACAAATCCCTTCTCCTTCTTCTTGTATTTACTGGAAGAAGGTCTGCTGCTTTGTTGTCTTCTAGAATCTTTTTCTCTTCTCCTTTCTTTCTTTTGATTTTCTGGGCACTCTGAGAAGAAGTGTCCAGGTTTCCTGCAGCCAAAGCAAACTACCTCTTTAGTAGGGGTTTTGTCATACCTTGGCTTGTCATCCTGCCTGGATGACCTCTTCCTGAAGTCTTTCCTTGACATTTTATTAAATCTTTTGGCAAATAGACTCATTAACTCTTCATTCACGGTTGAAGTTTCTGTCTCTTCAGCAGGCTTGAATGCCAAGTTGTGTTTCTTCCTTGCTGGTGGAGGTGTCCTTTGCTCTGCTGCTTCTCTGGATTTAATGAGCTGCTCATAGGACTTGAGCTTTCCCAAAAGAGATTCAGTGGAAATCTCATTTAAGCTTCTGGCCTTCTTGATTGGCCAGATCCTTGAATCCCATGAGCTTGGGAAGCATATAAGGATTTTGTCATTCACCTCAGTGAGGGTGATGTCCTTTTCCAAGGTCTTCAGCTCATTGATGATTGAGTTCAGCCTATTGTACATATCTGCAACTGATTCTGCTTCCTCCTTCTTGAAGTTCTTATATTGGGAAATGAGATTGGATCTTCTATCTTTCCTCTCATCAGCTGATCCAGGTACCATTTGGTTGAGAGAGTCCCAAATAGCCTTAGCTGATGTGCATTCTGCCACTTTTTGGAAAATGTCATCAGACATTATTTGGGCCAGAATGTTCATGTCCTTGGCATCAGCAACCTTGGCTTTCTTTTATGCTTCAGTCCACTCAGGTGGTGGAACTGCATTAGTGCTTGAAGCTGCTGTAGATGTAGAGGCAGTTGCTTGAGGAGGACCTGTCAAGATGGAATTGTAGATATCCTCATCAATAGAATTCATATATAATTTTATTCTTGCCTTCCAGATGGCAAATCTATTTAGGTTGCACACTGGAGGTCTGGTGCTTGCATAGTCTTTTTTTGTGTCATGCTATGCATATAAACTTAATAGAAGTAAAAGTCAGATCTAACACAGGATCTCTTGGTTCAAGGGTTAACTTGTACAACCAAAAGAAACTTGCTTTGATACCAATTGAAAGTAAGGGTTAGATCTGAAATACTCTAGAGGGGGGATGAATAGAGTATCTTAAAAACTTAAAAAACTTTTGCTATAAATAAAAATAGACCTAAGATAAATTAATTTAGCACTATCACATGCACAGCAAAACCAAATATAACAAACATAGCACCTAGCTAGCACAGCCACAGCAAGAACAAAAGAAAAGGTGCAACCAGACAACACAAGAATTTTATAGTGGTTACTCAACCTGGATACATCCACTCTTCTACCACCCTGGTAGGAATCCACTCAGGTTTTTGATCACGTGACTGCCACCAATGAGCTTTTGATCAGGTGCTCAAAAACCAACACAAGTCTTTTGATCAGGAGACTTGCAACCAAGAATAACTTTTGAAGGGAGTTAAAGAACCCTTTTTACAGTGGGGGTGAGAGAGTGATTATGTCTTCTCTTTCTCAAAATACAACTGAGAAGACTTTAGTGGTTATATGATGTTAGCAAAAGCTCCCCTGAGATATTGAACTCGGGAAGATTTGAGCCATGTTGTAGGGTGAGTAGGCCTTTAATATTTCAGCCTTGACAAGATGGTATCCAGGAACTTCTTTGACAGATAGAATATTTGTTGTCCTCTGAAGAATCCTGAGATGAAGAAGGAAGAACACTCTTGATTTTTTGATTGATGTTCTTCTTCTTCAGCTTGTTGTTCTTTCTCTGGTTTAGGGCTTCTGATTTCTCTGCTGTGTTATTACCTTGTGTATATTGTTCTTTGTGTTTAGACGAGAAGGAAGAAGAAAAGCCTATGCACTGTGTTGTGTTGTCTCTGTTATTCTTCTTGCTACCAAAGGAAGAAGAAGTAAAATCCTTTTTATATTTCTGTGTAATGTTCCTTCTGAATTTTGAATTTCTTCCTTCATTCAATGCTGACAGCCTCGAGAATATTTGCATTGATTGATTTCCCCAACTGTCCCATTGAAAAACGACAAGCAATAATCCTGATGAAGTCCATAATCAATGTTGCGTCTAACGGTAATATTTGGAGAATGTTAAGCATTGATTACTCAGGAATTATCGCAATAAAATAAGAGACAGAGGGAGGGAAAGTCCATGTCTGGATCTGCATAGAAATCGTCGAATAGAGAACAGAATTTGTCGATCTGGGTCCAGAGTGTTGGGTACATTGGTTCTAATGTACCTGATTTGAAGAAGCCTCACCCTACTCAATGATATACATCAAAATATATTTGATGTATTTTGAGTTGCCTTATGCAGGTTAAGTATTTGCAGGGAAAGATGAAAAGATTCTAAGTCCATGTGTCGATACCCAGAAGGAAAGTGTCGACACTTAAGAAGACTTGTGTCGACACCCAGGCAAGCAGTGTCGACACTTGGAGTAATTGTGTCGACACCATGGATGCAGAGTCGACACTAGACAGAAAGTGTCGACACATGAAGGCTGTGTCGACACTCAATGAAGAAAAGTCCAATGGAGCAGTGTTGACACTCAGAAGCAGTGTCGACACCCAGAGGAACTGTGTCTACATCAGAAAGTGTCGACACTTGGAGGTTGTGTCGACACTCAGCAAATTTCAGCAGAGTCTAAGTATAAGTGTCGACATAATAAAGAATGTGTCGACACTCAGCAGAAGACTCAACACTTGAAGAAAGTGTCGACACAATGAAGAATGTGTCGACACATAGCAGAAGACTCAATACATGAAGAAAGTGTCGACACTAGGAGACTGTGTCGACACTCAGCAAAGTTCAACAAAAAATTCTAAGTACAAGTGTCGACACAAAGGAGATGTGTCGACACTCAGCCAAAGTCTCAACAGAAGAAGAATGTGTCGACATAAGGAGCAGTGTCGACACTCAGCAAGTATCAACATAGAAGGCATGTGTCGACACCAAGAAGATGTGTCGACACTGAACAAGTTCAACACATGAAGATGTGTCGACACAAAGGTGTTGTGTCGACACTTACAAGAATTCAACTAAGTACTGAAGAACAAGGAGTTGTGTCGACACTCAATATCAGTGTCGACACATGATGAAGAAGCAGTGTCGAGATATAAATTCTACAACACAAGGAATTGTGTCGACACCTTGAAGGCTAGTGTCGACACTTAGTTAACTTGTGTCGACACTTAGTCTATAAGTGTCGACACTTAAAGACAGATTGTCTCGACACTTTCAGACAGTTAAAGTTATTTCAAGAACTGACTGGATGACTTGATAGCTGTCATTCCAGCCGGTCTACTGCACCTGTCAGAGTTGTCAGAAAGCTGTTAGGAACCGGATCAACCGGTCACCATGAAGAAGGTCTATAAATAGGCTTATATTGTCAACAGAAAGAGTGATCCAACACAGATTAACACAAATCAGTGGAAGTGATCTGAAGATCTAAGAAGTTGGAGAGAGAGAGCTCCATACAAGAAGACAGCCGTTGGAACCAGGCTGTGAAGAAGGGTTCAGACCTAGTTCTAAATCTTAAGTTGCAGTGATTGAAGATCAGCTGCAGAGAATAAATCCTATTGTGTTCTACATTCAAGAAGCTTTGAAGAAAAGCCAAGTGTGATTGTTCTCAGCAGAGTTTTTCCAAGAACTCATCAAGAACCTATCAACTCATCTCTCTACTCTGAGTTGTAGGTATATACACTTTGTATTTTATATTTTCTTGTAGGATCCTTAGGGATCTGAGTTGTAAGCCTGCAATTATAAAGGCTGAGTGGTAGGGCCTGTGTGCCTGAGTGTAGGAGATCTGTATCTCTGAGTGTAGGCCTGTTGTGGCTGAGTGTAGGCCTTGTGGCTGAGTGTAGGCTTTGTGAAGAAGCTGAGTGTAGGTCTTTGGAGAAGACTGAGTTGTAGGGCCTTGGGCCTGAGCTGTAGGAACCTGTTTTGGGGTTCTAAGTTTAAGATCTGAGGATCTGAGATAGTGGAGGAGTTTGGCTGAATCTAGTACACTACTAGATAGGAGAAGGGGGAAAGTGGATGTACCCAAACCTTGGGGAACCACTATAAATCTGTGTGTCCACTGTGTGCATGTGTTATTCTGTGATTGCTGATTGATTGCTGTGAAAAAGTAGATATAACTCTGTGAAAATAATCTGCAATCTGCCTAATAAGTTTAAAAAGATTTAGTCACCTATTCACCCCCCCCCCCCCCCCCTCTAGGTGATTAGGTATAATTTCTTTCAAGTGGTATCAAAGCGAGGTTACTCAAAAAAAGGATTTAACTGTCTGAGTAGATCCTGTTGGCAGATTCAGTCTAAGTAAATTGCAGAATCAAGAAACTCAAGAACCATGGGTTCAACTGAGAATCATAAGGAACTTGGATCCATGAAGTTGCCCATTTGCAGAAAAGAAATTTTTGGCATCTGGAAAGAAAGGGTGAGACTGTTCATGGAAGCCTCAGACTCTAGAATATATATCACAGTTAAAGAAGGGTCATATGTGCCTATGAAGGTTTCAGTCCTGGATGCAAATCAGAGAACACCTAAGGATTTCTCTGAAATGACAAAGGATGAGATAATTCTAGCCACAATGGACAAGAGGGCTCAGAATATCATTGTGAGTGTCATAGATGATGCTACCTTTCAGAACTTGATACACTGTAAGACATCTAAGGAGATGTGGGATACTCTTATAGTGTACATGGAGGGTTCAGAAGAAGTGAGACAGGATAGAAAATCTTTGTTAAACCAAAAATATGAAAGTTTTAGGCAAGGTAGGTCTAATAGCATCACAGAATGCTATAAGAAGTTCTATAGGATTGTCAATGAGCTAATGTCCTATGGAAGAGAGTTCAGTAATTATGAGCTAAATGATAAGTTTCTAAGGTCCCTAATAAAGGATTGGGACACCAAGATCTGTGCCATAAGGGAAATGGCAAAGTTAGTAGATATCCCTCCACCAACACTGTTTGGAAAACTGCTATCCTATGAGATGCAGTTGATGGTGAGGAAAGAAGAGGAGAAGTCTACAAGAAGTGAACATAAAGAAAGGATAGTGGCATTCAAGACAGAAGCCACCAGAAAATACAGAAGTAAGTCACCAACTCCACCTCCTAAAGTAGCTGAGACTGATTCAGATGATTCAGAAAGCAGAAAGTCTGAAAGCAGTGAAAGTGATGAGGACTTTGCAGCATTCACAAGACACTTTCAGAAACCTCTAAAGAAGAAACAATGGAGGTCAAAGCCATCCACTTCACAGGGCAAAGATGACTATTATCAGAACAAGAAGTCATCAAAGAAAGACAGGAAAAAGACCAAGTCAAGCAAAGCAACTTTATCAAAAAATGTTTGTTATTGCTGTAACAGACAAGGACATGTTAATGCTGACTGTCCTGAGAGAAGGAAAGAGTCTAATGATAAGAAAAAGACTCAATTCAAGGGCAAGAAGGAAAAGTCTTTTGTTGCCAAGAAGGACAAAGGCTTGTCAGACATGTCTTCTTCAGAAACTGAGTCAGAAGTTGAAGCTTACATAGGACTATTTGCTGAAGAAGAGGAAGAAGAGTTCATCCAGATCATGAACTCCATATATGAGCAAGAGGACATCCAGTGCAAAGGACTGATGGCCTTAACAGAAGGTGACAAAATCCAGAAGCAGCCTGGACCTAGTAAGGTACAAAATTGTTCTTTAAGTTCAATTTCTAGTGCTAGTTCTGATTCAGTTACATCAGCATCAAATGAAGCCAGTGGATCTGAATCAGAAGGGGATATTCATCAACTGATTGATGAATATAGAGTTCTGTTGCAAGCTTTTAAGAAGAGCAAGTCCCTAGCCAAGAGTCAGGCAAAGGAAATTGCTAGTCTCAAAGTTGCTTCAACTGATTCTGAGAAGATGATTGATCAAAAACTAAATGAAATAGCCAGACTGAAGCACATAACTGTGATTCAGATGGGGACTATATCATTTAAGAATGATCAAATCAAAAGTCTGGAGATTAGTCTTCAGAAGGAGAGAGACATTGTTGCAAGGTTTTCTAAACCTAAGTCTGTTCTACCTTTGATTGATGTGTTTATACCTCACAAGGGTAAAACTGGATTGGGGTTTACTAACCCTGCTAGGACTGTCAAGTCCAAGTCTAAGGGCAAAGCCTCAGCTCTCAACAAGCCAGCTATAGATAAAACAGCTAGGGATGTACCTAAGCAAAGGTATAATAGATTTGAGTGCTGGTGCTGTGGCAAGGTAGGCCACTTTGCCATAGACTGTTGGCATAATACAAATGCCAAGTTGAGTAGCAAACTGCCTGTTGGAAAATCTGCAGGTAGCTTTGTTAGGAGGCAAACTAACCAGTACCAAGGACCCAAGAATTCTTTGGGTTCTAAGGTCAACTAATCTGTTTTGCAGGTAAGTCCAAGTGGTCATGCCCCAATATGGTACTTGGACAGTGGATGTTCCAGGCACATGACTGGAACTAGGGGATTGCTAAAGGACTACATACCCATCAAGGATGGTCCTAAAGTCAACTTTGGTGGTTCTGAAAAAGGAATCATCAAGGGTTTTGGTAACATTTCTAGATCCCATATAACAATTACACAAGTGGCTTATGTTAAAGGTTTGAAACATAACCTTATTAGTATAAGTCAATTGAGTGATTTAGGATATGACATCTCATTTGTCAAAGATGGTTGTCATATCAGGAGATCAAATGATCAAGAGATCATTTTGACTGGTTATAGAAAAAGAAATGTCTATTATCTAGACATTATGTGTGAGAACAATGGTTCTCCAGTGTGTCTTGTAGCTGATGAGAAAGTCTCTCATTGTGTCAAATGGCACAAGAGGCTAGCCCATCTTAACTACAAGATAATTTGCCAACTCTATAGCAAAGAGTTAGTGAGGAATGGTCCTCAGGTTAAGTGTATTAAAGATGGAATATGCTCAGCTTGTCAAAAGGGCAAGTAGACTAGATCCACCTTTAATAGCATTGAAAATAAAGATGCTGTGAGGTGTTTATACCTCTGCATATGGATCTCTTTGGTCCTATGCCAGTTCACAGCCTAGGTAGGAAGGTCTATACCTTTGTGGTTGTAGATGACTACTTAAGGTTTTCCTGGGTGTTCTTCCTTAGACAGAAATCTGAAACACCTAGTATCTTCTATAGCTTTGTCAAACAAATTCAGAATGAACTAGACAGTACAGTGGTCAAGATAAGAAGTGACCATGATACTGAATTCTAGTCTGATAGTATGGCAAAACTATGTGAAGAATTTGGGATATTTCAGGAATTTTCTTCACCAAGGACACCTCAGCAAAATGCCATTGCTGAGAGGAAAAATAGAACCTTGATTGAGGCTGGTAGAACCTTATTAAGTGACACATCTCTACCAGAATATTTCTGGGCTGAGGCAGTTAATACTGCATGCCATATAATTAATAGGGCTACCATTACTAAAAGCCACAACAAGACCCCCTATGAGATTGTGAAAGGCAGAAAACCAAACTTGTCCTATTTCAGGATCTTTGGTTGTAAGTGCTTTATACTTAATAATGGAAAGTCTTACTTGACTAAGTTTGCTGCCAAGTCCCAAGAGGGGATCTTTGTTGGGTACATCAACAATAGTAAGGCTTATAGGGTCTACAACTTGACTACACAAGTTGTAGAGGAGTCAGTTCATGTAGTATTTGATGAAACTAGACTTATTAACAATGAGTTGTCTAGTAGTATTTGCAGCTCCACAGGTGTGACTGAGAAGATGGACAAGCTCACTATAGAAGAAGAACCTACTGCAAGACAACAAGTAGAAGATAGTGGTTATTATCCAGGGGGAGTACTACATGCACCTGATGCAGAAGAAGTCCAAGGAGTGCAGCAAGATGAAGAAGTTGTAGGAGTTCAACCTGAAGCTAGGATGCCTCCAGCTAATAGGCATCTAAGAGATCATCCAGCAGATCAAATCATTAGTGATCCAAGACAAGGGGTACAAACAAGGAGCAGAAATCAGAGTGCAGCACTCTACTCCAGTTTTCTATCCCAAGTAGAGCCAAAGAAGTTTGAAGAAGCCATCCTAGACCCTCATTGGATTGAGGCAATGCAAGAAGAGCTGAATCAGTTCAAAAGGTGCAAAGTCTGGGAGCTTGTTCCTAAACCAAAAGACCACAATATAATTGGAACCAAGTGGATCTTTAGGAACAATATGGATGAACATGGAGTCATCATAAAGAACAAAGCAAGATTGGTTGCTAAAGGATATAGGCAGGAAGAAGGTATTGACTTTGATCAAACCTTTGCTCCAGTAGCCAGACTGGAAGCCATAAGGATGTTCCTGGCCTATGCAACCTATCAAGGATTTAAAGTCTACCAAATGGATGTTAAGTCAGCCTTTCTGAATGGTAATTTGAAAGAAGAGGTCTATGTGGAACAGCCATCAGGTTTTATTGATTCAACTCAACCTAATTATGTCTATAGACTTAGGAAGGATTTGTATGGGTTAAAACAAGACCCAAGGGCTTGGTATGAAACCCTGTCTAGTTTCCTCATTGAGAATAAATTCACAAGGGGGAAAATAGACAAGACTCTATTCCTTAGGGAATCCAGATGCAAGATAATACTAGTCCAAATATATATATATGACATCATATTTGGGTCTACTGAAAGTAGTCTTTGCAAAAAGTTTGCAAAACTAATGCAAGGACAATTTGAGATGAGCAGTATGGGGGAACTTAAGTTCTTCTTGGGTCTCTAAGTTAGACAGACTGAGAATGGATTATCCATATGGCAGTCTAAGTTCACCCTAGAACTCATAAGGAAGTATGGTATGGATTCATCCAGTACCATGAAGACTCTTATGGGGTCAAGTATGTCTCTTAGCAAAGATGATGCAGGGAAACCTGTAGATGAGTCTTTGTATAGAGGGATAGTTGGCTCCCTATTGTATTTGACTGCAAGTAGACCAGATATCATGTATGCTACACGTGTCTGTGCTAGGTACCAAGCATGCCCTAAAGAGTCTCATTTGACAGCAGTCAAAAGGATACTGAGATATCTAAAGGGCACTCCTTATCTAGGCCTTTGGTACCCTAGGAATGGGGATTTTGAACTGACAGGTTATTCAGATACAGATTTTGCAGGTTGCAAGGAAGATAGGAAAAGTACAACTGGTACCTGTCAATTCCTAGGTGGAAGACTGATCTCATGGAGTAGCAAAAAGCAAACAAGTGTGGTTATCTCCACAGCAGAATCAGAATATGTGGCTGCAGGAAGTTGTTGTGCTCAACTTCTATGGATACAGCATCAGCTTGAGGATTATGGTATTCAAGTAAGTAGAACACCACTATTTTGTGATTCTACTAGTGTTATATCTATTGCAAACAATCCTGTTTCCCATAGTAGAACTAAACATATTGAAATAAAATATCATTTTCTAAGGGAACATGTAGAAAAAGAAGATATTTCACTAGAATATGTAAAAATAGATAATCAACTAGCTGATATGTATACTAAGCCCTTAGAAGAAACAAAGTTCAATAGGTTTAAAATTGAACTAGGTATGATAAACTTAGAATAAGTTTACAGAAATGGATAAGTAAAATAGTGTCGACACACAGAGTTGTCTGTGTCGAGGCAGAGAATTGGTGTCGACACTTCAGAGAAAATGTGTCGACACATCTAGGAAGTTGGTGTCGACACTTCAGAAAATTAGTGTCGACACATGATAAGTAGGTGTCGACACATCCAAGGTGGTGTCGACACTTAGGCATTACTCAGAATTAGTGAAGTAAAGTCTCGACTATGTGTCGAGCTAAGTGGTGTCGACACATAAACAAGTGTCGACACATATATTCTTTTGACTAAACTTGTGTCAACACATAGGTGTCGAGACATTATAAGTCGGTGTCGACACTTATCAACAGTGTCGACACAATTTGAGTTTGCTGACGCACCCTTTCATCTTCAATCCTAGAAAGGTATAAATAGGATTTCGCCATTGACTGTCGACACGCTCACTAAAGTTTCGAGACGAAACTTGTGTGTCGACACCTCTCTTCCCTCAATTCAAATTCTTCAAACCCTAATGGCGCCAAAGCTCGAGGAGAACGTAAATGAAGGCTATGAACTGGTGCGGCATGCGTTTGACGATGCAGAACAAGAGATCAAGGATGTGGTAACCCTAGTTGCAAACTCAGGGTTAGATTTTCTTGTTTCAGAGCCAACCAAAATATGGAAGAAAGAAGTATTGGAATTTCTGAATGGAGCAACCCTAGACGAATCTGGATTCAAGATAAAGTCAAAGGTACATGGAGAAAAGGTGAAGGTCTCACCAAAGAGTTTAAGAAAGGTTCTAAACCTACCAAGGACAAAGGAAGAAGATGAAGTTACTGCTTCTAAGACCAGAGAAGCTTTAACATGGTGTGGTCTGGATTCCAATATGAAAATTGGATCAGTGTTCAATCGGAAGGGGATGAACAGCAAAGGAAAATTCCTCTCTGAAATTGTTGGAAAGGTGATCTTGAGTAAGCCTGGAGGGCATGACAGGGTATCAGCCCATATGTTCAATCTTATGACAAGGATTATCTTCTCATTGAAAATTGATGGGTATGTAGTAGTCTTTGAGAAGATTAAGGAGAGTCTAAAGAAACCCAATTTGGGTAGGATACTCAGTCTTTACTTGGCTGGTAGTATACCAGTAGTAATGAGTCAAGCTGTTGGATCTAAAATAAATCACATGAGGAAGATGGACATGAGACTCTTCTCAAGATGGGATAGGGTCTTGACCAAAGAATTGCCTACTCCTGAGAAAATAACTCAACAAAAGAAGAAGAAGAAGATAGCCTCAGCGGCTCAAGAATCTTCCAGCAGTTCAGAAGAGCATGTTGTCTTCACTCCTGATGAAGAATACATTGGAGATGCTGGAAAGTCTCTAGCTCAACAAGATGTTGCAGAGAGGCAGGGGGAGTTACCTCAAGCTAGCCCCATACACCAGGATTCTATCCAGGGGGAGCCCCTACTAGTGGAAGAGCCAACTCCACTAGAGAGTGAACAAGCAACCCACACTATTCTTGAGGTAATCACTGAGATTAATGCATTAGATTTTCCTATAGAGTATACTGTTTTGTCTGATTCATTAAATCATGTTAATCAGTAACCTCAGATTGATAGTCAACCCCCAGATATTGTCATGGAAGACACATCTATTGCTGCCCAAGTTGTATCTGATCAAGTTGTTGATGAGACAAGGGATTCTCCATCACAACCTCAACAAGAGTTTACAATGGAAGATCTCTTCCTTAATCTGGACCAAACAGACTTTGAGAAAGCAAGTGATGTTGCTGAGTGGGAGAATGCTCCAGTTGAGGGGGAGCAAGTGGAAATTCTAGAAGAAACAGCAAGGAAAGAGCCTGAGAAGCCAAAGGAAGTTGAGGAGCTCCCTAGGGAAAGGGTAGACATAGCAAGCACCTCAGCTTCTGAGGATGAGGAGGCTGCAAGAGCTAAGAAAAGGAAATTCCAAGTATTTAAGAGAAGGGGCCAGAATTACAAAAAGGCCTTACAAACAATAGCACCACAGCCTATATCACAGCCAGCACCATCTGTAGATTATAGTTCTCTCATGGTTGCTATGCAAATAAAACTTGATGAGCAAAGGAAGGCCATAGAAACATATATGGATGAGGGACATAAGTCTTTACAGTTTGATCTTGCCCAGGACATTAAATCTATAAGATTTGAAATGAATCTGAATAAGAATGAGATGAATGACTGCTTCCACAAGAGAGGGAATGAAGTGGTATACTTGGCTACACATCAGGAGAAGATAAAAGCTTAAGTGGATGAACTTGAAGTAAAGCAAGGATATGTACTGGAGAATCAAATCAGAATGAATGATAACTTGACAGCTTCTCACAATGCTATTGTCACTGAACTTAAGAATATAGCAACTGCCCAGAATGTAGCCCTGACTACTGCCAAAGAGGAATTTGATAAAGAATTGCAAGAGAGCCCCACTGCTGTAACTTCTGCCATTCAAGATTCTCAGAAGCTCCTCACTGAAAAACTCCAAAGGTTAAAACCTTTCTACAAGGATGGAGTCAATTATCTAAATGCTCAAATCAGATTTCAGAAAGATGATTTAAGAGATCATATTGAAAGAGAAATCATAAAGGGGGAGAGGGTGTTAGTCAAAGCAGGCTCTGATCATGCAAAGTGGATTTCTAATTCTATCAGAGCTACTCTTGGTTATCCTCCTTTATGTGATGATGATAATGTTGCTGAGTCTGGGGTTAATCCTGCTTATCTTGGAGGTGAGCAAGCTGAAGTAGCTCAGGTGATCTATCCTCCACCAGACTTTGATATGGTACAAGCTGATATATAGTCCATGTATAGCCCACCTAAGGGACAGCAAAATGTTATCATAGAGAAGGTGGTTCAGCCAGTATCTGAGGCTTTACAGGAAGCTATACTGAAGGAACAAGCTGAACAAGAAGCTAGATTGTCTAAGAAGAGGTTCAAAGAGCAAGCTAAACAAAGGCCTGATTTTGAACAGTGGAGCCCCACTTCAAGAAATATTCTTTTGACTGCTTGGAAGGCTGCCAAAGATAATATACAAGACAGAAACAAGTGGTATTCTGAACTAGAATAGAGAAAGCATGAAAACAGGCAAGAAGCCATAGTGCAATATAGAAGAAAGGCAAAGATGGGAAAGCTACCTCCTACTGCCCAGGAGCCTAACAAGTACTTTCCCAAGCCTTATCATTACTTTGAGAGGCAAAAGATTAAAGCTGAAGAGCTAAAGAAGAAGGATCTGAAAGGGAAAAAGCCTGCTGATACTGAAGATGCTGAAGCCCCTGTACAAGCCAAGATACAGTCTGGAAAGGGAATAGTGATCAAGGATGCTGAGCAAAAATAGAATAGAATTTTTCTTCAGTTGACAATTGTAATCTTTTGATTTTAAACACTTTGTAAACTTTTGAAAAATGAATATGACAAAGTTGATAGAACAATGTGATGTGTGATAAATCTATTTCATAATTGTTCTGAGATGATATCTATGTATACATGTTTGTTTAATACATGTTTATGTTTTCCCTGATTGTATAATCTTGTTTACATCATACTGTGATTTGGTTATGTATGGTGTATATCATTGACTAAGGGTTATGACTTCTCCAAATAGGGGGAGATTGTTGGGTACATTGGTTCTAATGTATCTGATTTGAAGAAGCCTCACCCTACTCAATGATATACATCAAAATGTATTTGATGTATTTTGAGTTGCCTTGTGTAGGTTAAGTATTTGCAGGGAAAGATGAAAAGATTCCAAGTCCATGTGTCGACACCCAGAAGGAAAGTGTCGACACTTAAGAAGACTTGTGTCGACACCCAGGCAAGTAGTGTCAACACTTGGAGTAATTGTGTCGACACCATGGATGCAGAGTCGACACCAGACAGAAAGTGTCGACACATGAAGGCTGTGTCGACACTCAATGAAGAAAAGTCCAGTGGAGCAGTGTCGACACTCAGAAGTAGTGTCGACACCCAGAGGAACTGTGTCTATATCAGAAAGTGTCGACACTTGGAGGCTGTGTCGACACTCAGTAAATTTCAGCAGAGTCTAAGTATAAGTGTCGACATAATAAAGAATGTGTCGACACTCAGCAGAAGACTCAACACTTGAAGAAAGTGTCGACACAATGAAGAATGTGTCGACACATAGCAGAAGACTCAATACATGAAGAAAGTGTCGACACTAGGAGGCTGTGTCGACACTCAGCAAAGTTCAACAAAAAATTTTAAGTACAAGTGTCGACACAAAGGAGATGTATCGACACTCAGCCAAAGTCTCAACAGAAGAAGAATGTGTCGACACAAGGAGCAGTGTCGACACTCAGCAAGTATCAACACAGAAGGCATGTGTCGACACCAAGAAGATGTGTCGACATTGAACAAGTTCAACACATGAAGATGTGTCGACACAAAGGTGTTGTGTCGACACTTACAAGAATTCAACTAAGTACTGAAGAATAAGGAGTTGTGTCGACACTCAATATCAGTGTCGACACATGATGAAGAAGCGGTGTCGAGATATAAATTCTACAACACAAGGAGTTGTGTCGACACCTTGAAATGGCTAGTGTCGACACTTAGTTAACTTGTGTCGACACTTAGTCTATAAGTGTCGACACTTAAAGACAGATTGTCTCGACACTTTCAGACAGTTACAGTTATTTCAAAAACTGACTGGATGACTTGATAGGTGCCATTCCAGCCGGTCTACTGCACCTGTCAGAGTTGTCCGAAAGCTATTAGGAACCGGATCAGCCGGTCACCATGAAGAAGGCCTATAAATAGGCTTATACTGTCAACAGAAAGAGTGATCCAACACAGATTAACACAAATCAGTTGAAGTGATCTGAAGATCTAAGAAGTTGGAGAGAGAGAGCTCCATCCAAGAATACAGCCGTTGGAACCAGGCTGTGAAGAAGGGTTCAGACCTAGTTCTGAATCTTAAGTTACAGTGATTGAAGATCAGCTGCAGAGAATAAATCCTATTGTGTTCTACATTCAAGAAGCTTTGAAGAAAAGCCAAGTGTGATTGTTCTCAGCAGAGTTCTTCCAAGAACTCATCAAGAACCTATCAACTCATCTCTCTACTCTGAGTTGTAGGTATATACACTTTGTATTTTATATTTTCTTGTAGGATCCTTAGGGATCTGAGTTGTAAGCCTGTAATTATAAAGGCTGAGTGGTAGGGCCTGTGTGCCTGAGTGTAGGAGATCTGTATCTCTGAGTGTAGGCCTATTGTGGCTGAGTGTAGGCCTTGTGGCTGAGTGTAGGCTTTGTGAAGAAGCTGAGTGTAGGTCTTTGGAGAAGACTGAGTTGTAGGGCCTTGGGCCTGAGCTGTAGGAACCTATTTTGGGGTTCTGAGTGTAAGATCTGAGGATCTGAGATAGTGGAGGAGTTTGGCCGAATCTAGTACACTACTAGATAGGCGAAGGGGGAAAGTGGATGTACCCAAACCTTGGGGAACCACTATAAATCTGTGTGTCCACTGTGTGCATGTGTTATTTTGTGATTGCTGATTGATTGCTGTGAAAAAGTAGAT
Source organism: Platanthera guangdongensis (assembly GCA_039583875.1). Taxonomy (NCBI): domain Eukaryota; kingdom Viridiplantae; phylum Streptophyta; class Magnoliopsida; order Asparagales; family Orchidaceae; genus Platanthera; species Platanthera guangdongensis. The sequence goes on from CM077166.1 coordinate 172,888,070, forward strand.
ATAACTCTGTGAAAATAATCTGCAATCTGCCTAATAAGTTTAAAAAGATTTAGTCACCTATTCACCCCCCCCCCCCCCTCTAGGTGATTAGGTACAATTTCTTTCACAGAGTTCGTCGAGCTGAGAAGTCAAGTTCGTCGACCAAATAATAGTTTTTTGTCGATCTAAGATCCAAGATCATTGACCTGAGGACAGATAAATGCTTTCTCTGGAACCTTGCCAACTTTGTGCATCAAGATCGTCGAGCTGAGATTCTGACTTCGTCGACTAGTGTTCAGCTAACTGCTACTTGAGAAAACTTGTTAATGTTGTGGTCCAAGTTCGTCAAGCGGAGAATATGAATTCGTCGGCAGGAGTATGATTCTGGACTTAGAATATTTTAGATGTTTTTGGACTTTAGAATGTTGATATAGACCATCCAGAAATCGTCATCCTGAGAACTGTTAACTACTACCTGATAAAAGCTTGTCAAGATTGTGGTCTAAGTTCGTCAAACTGAGAACATGAATTCGTCGACTGAAATATGATTCTGGACTTAGAATATTTAAGTATTTCTGGTCTTAAAATATTGAAGTAGATGATCCAGAAATTGTTGACCTAAGATCCAAGTTCGTCAAGCTGATATTCTAACTTCGTCGATTGGAGTTCAGTGAGAATAATTCTGGACTTAAAATGTTGAAGTTTAGTGTCCAGAGATCGTCGACCTGAGAACTAAGTTTGTCGAGCTCAGCTCAGAGAATTTTCTCTGAGTTCGTCGAGTTGAGCACGACTATCGTCGACCTGAGTTCGATGAACGTCGAACTCATTTTTTGATTCTTTGAAATTTCTCTAAGTCTTGAGTCTTTTGCAGTCTGTTGATGGCTGGTCCATGTAGTGTTGACTCTAAGGACATGGCATATACTCTAGGACACAAACATGACCCTAGCTATACATGTTGTGTCAAACATCCTAGTTTAGTGAACCTAGCTCAAATCTAACTAGGGATACAACAACTATAATGGATTTGGAAGGTGTAGTCCCCGAGAAACTCCATCCACCTCCGTTGTCGCATATTGAGATCCTTCTGATCCAATAGATACTTTAGGCTCTTATAGTCCGTGAATATATCAACTTTCACGCCATATAAATAATGACGTCACAATTTAAGTGCAAAAATCACCGTCGCTAACTCCAAGTCGTGAATGGGATAGTTTTGCTCATGCACTTTTAACTGTCGTGAGCCATAAGCTATCACTTTTCCAAACTGAAGAAGAACGCAGCCTCAGCCGCTTCCTGATGAATCACTGTAAATTTCATAGTCGTCTGTACCACATGGTGACGTCAAAACAGGCGTCGTGGTCAAATGACTCTTCAATTCTTCAAAAGCTCGTACGCACTCCGGCATCCAAATGAACTTCTGATCTTTTCTCATCAGTGTGGTGATAGGCAAGGCTATCCATGAAAAGTTCTCTATGAAGCGCCTGTAGTAGACTGCAAGTCCAAGGAAACTCCTGACCTCAGCTACGGTAGACAAAATTGGCCACTCCTGTATTGCAACTATCTTCACCGGATGCACTGTTATACCTTCTCCACTAACCACATGGCCAAGAAAGGACACCGATATCAGCTAAAACTCACACTTGGAGAACTTGGCATAGAGTTTATTTCTCCTCAGGGTGTGTAACCCCGTCCGCAAATAGTTTGCACGATCTTCTTCACATTGAGAGTACACCAAGATGTCATCAATAAATATAATTACAAACAAATCTAAGTACTCCCTAAATGTTCGGTGCATTAAGTCCATGAACACCGATGGCGCATTGGTTAGTCCAAACGACATTACCGTGAACTCATAATGACCATAGCGTGTTCCAAACACTATCTTGGGAATGTCACATTCCCTGATCCTCAACTGGTAGTAGGCAGACTTCAAATCTAGCTTTGAGTATACCGTTGACCTAGCCAGCTGATCGAACAAGCCATCAATCTGTGGTATCAGATATTTGTTCTTCTCTGTCAGCTTGTTTAGCTCTCTATAATCAATGCATAGACGCAAGCTACTGTCCTTCTTTTTCACGAATAGGACCGACGCGCTCCAAAGTGACATACTTGAGCGTATATAGCCTTGCTCTAACAACTCTTGCAACTGGACTTTTAGTTCCGCCATTTCCTTGGGCGCTACACGGTACGGCGAATGGGCCACATGTTTCGCACTATCACCAGTTCAATAGCAAAGTCAAACTCTCGTTGGGGCAGTAACCCAAGAAGATCCTTAGGAAACACAGCAACATACTCTGATATAATCAGAACGTCACTCACACTGGCTTTTGGCTCAACTGGTTGTATAAGCGTGAAGAATTACTTTGCGCCCTTATGAACAGCTTTGACGACTTGGAGAGCAGACATCAATATCCTGCTCGATCCTCGCATAGCAGCGAATTTAGTCTCCATCTCGGTATTCTGACCCAGTGTGACTTCCTTTGAGTTACAATCAATACAGGCACGCTGCTCCGAAAGTCAGTCCATACCAAAGATCGCATTAAACGCAGATATCGGCAGCAAGGATGCTTCCAAACTGAAATCCCGACTTCTTATTTGTACCTTCACATAGTAAGCCCTATCCACATGCATCATGCATCTGTTAGGAAATAACACCTTCATATTATATGCTGTTATATGAATATGCACTCTGATCTGTGACATGAAGTCCTCAGATAGAAGCGAATGTGAAGCACCTGTATCGAACAGTGCTCTCGTCGAACAGTCCCAAATAAGGACAAAGCCTAACAAACACAAGTCATGCACAAGTAACACACAAGGTACTAAGTATGGAAAGTAGTAAAAAACTGTATATTAACTCATACCTGTGATGACGTCACTTTGCTTTATGGCCTCCTGTTGGCCTATGTTATACACTCGGGATTGTACCTGGGATGCAGAGGACTCCACCGCTGTCTTTCTTTTTTCCGCATACGATGCCCCTGCCTTCTTGTCAACCTTTGGAGGACAAACCCGACAGTCACGAGAAAAATGCTCTGGCTTGCCACATGCATAGCATATATGAGGCCCTTGCCTAGAAGTTCCTCCTGAATCAACATTAGAAGGAGTCTGCCCAGAAGTATTGGACTTCTTACCCCATCTTTTGCGGTAACTAGACTTTTAGGGCACGACACTTCGAACTCACTCAGATCCACTGACCACTTTTCCAATCTTCCCAAATTCTCCACCCCCTCAAAGATGTTGTGGAGGGGATGGTCAATCACCACTCAGATGGAGTGCGCCTGGAAGTAGGGTCTGAGCCTCCGAGCCGAGATAACCAGTGAAAAAGCTAACTTCTCCAGAATCAGGTACCGGAGCTCTGCCTTCCTCAAAACCTGGCTCACGTAATAGATAGGTAGTTGCTTCTTTCCCTCTTCTCAGACCAAAACGGAGCTCAAGGCCTTGGTCCAGTCCCCAAGGTATAGGGATAGAACTTCCCCCTCCTTCGGACCTTGGAGTAACGGGGCCTGAGTCAGCTGCCTCTTCAAGGCTTGGAACGCCTCCTCGAACTCCTTAGACCATTCAAATTTTTGATTTCCCCTTAGCGCTTCGAAGAAGGGGAAGCACTTCTCTCCTACCCGAAAGAGGAACCTGCTCAACCCTACCAATTTCCCCATCAGTCGCTGGACCTCCTTAGTGTTCCGAGGAGACCCCAAATCCATGATCCCCTCACCTTATCAGGGTTGGGCTCTACGCCTATGGGAGAAAGGAGATGGCCTAGGAACTTTCCCATGCTTGCCCCGAAGACATACTTCAAGGGGTTCAGCCTCATTTTGTATTTATGCGGGGTAATGAAGGTCTCCTCCAGGTCCCGGAGGTGAGAGTCGACATCCCGACTCTTGATCATGAGATGATCCACGTACACCTCCAGGTTCCTCCCCTTTTGCTCTTGAAAGACCTGATCCATCATCCTTTGATATGTTTCCCTTGCATTTTTAGCCCAAAAGTCATCATCTTGTAGCAGTAGCACCCGTCCCCGGTGATGAAGGAGATATCTTTTATGTCATGCGGGTGCATCCTGATTTGATGATAACCTTAAAAAGCATCTAGAAAACTCATTACATAAAAACCAATGGCTGAGTCAACCAGCGCTTCGATTCGAGGCAAGGGATAAAAATCCTTAGGATATGATTTATTAAGAAGAGAAAAATCTACACATATTCTCCAGCGACCGTCTCCTTTTTTTACCGTTACAAAATTAGAGACTCAACTGGGGTACTGGATCTCAGACACGAATCCGGCCTTGAGGAGCTTATCCACCTCCTCCCGGATGGGTTCGGCCAGCTTGTCTGTGGTAGACCTCTTCTTCTGCCAGATGGGGAGAGCCTCGGGATCCAGGTTGAGGCGATGGCAGGCGACGTCTGCATCAATCCCCGACATGTCTGTTGTGCTCCATGAAAATATGTCGACGTTCTTTTGGATGCACTCTAGCATCCTCCCCTGTCCTTCAGGCTCAACCCTCCGTTGATCTGCACTTGCTCCACCCTACCTTCCTGGGTGAGAACCTCCATCTCCACCACCTCTTTCGCTGCTTCCAGCCGGGACTGATCTCCCCATTCGCATGCGGCCCCCTCGCCTGGGGCCAGAACTTCTTCCTCAACCTCCTCCACGACTATCACCTCGGCCTGCTATTCGAGATATTCTTCTGCCGCTTCCACCTGGGTGCGGATCTCTCCCTCCTCTACCTCCATCTCCTTAGCTCCCCCTCCATCCTCCTTCCTGGACTCTTCCTCCATCCTTCTCTCCATCTCCTCGTCTCCCTCTTGCTAGGAGATGGAGTTGACTGCGGTCATGTAGCACTACCTTTCTAACTTGGGGTATCCCCGGACCAGACTTGGATGCCTTCCACGTTGAACTTTAGGCACTAATGGAATGAGGAGGGCACACAACGAAAGGCGCTGATGAGGGTCTGTCTGAATATGGCGTTGTAGCTGGTGGGAGCATCCACGATGATGAACTGGTAGTTTCTGGACTGGCCCCCCAGGGTAACATGGAGTCCCACTCCTCCTTCCACCTCCTTCCTTTCCCTAGAGAATTCGAAGAGAGGACCATCCGAGGCCAACACCCACCTGGCCTCCACCTTCATCGCGTTTAATGCCTTCTTGAAGACGACGTTGACCGAGCTCCCGTTATCAATGAGGATCCGAGAGAGAGTAAAATTTTCAACCGCGGCCTGGATCACCAGCGCGTCACATAATGGATCCTCATGATCTGGCATATCTTTCTTTGAGAAGGCGATCTTCTCCTCCATGGGTGGGGCTAAGGATGTCGAAGCAACGCTTTGGCGATACATGGTATGGAGGCTTTCCATGCGGGCGGCCTCAACTCCCCCCCAGTGGATCACCCTGATCCTTCCGCGAACTCCAACATCGGCCCGGTCCTCGCACCTATCCTCCTCTGCCCCGGGCAGGACTTCTTAAATCTGCACTTCTTAGCGGGGTTGCTACTGCTACTCCCTGTTTCCTCTTATCTTGAGGAACTCCGGGCACGTGGTCGTGGCATCCTCCTCCTGATGGAAGTCACAATTGGGCAGCTCTTCCCTTCCTCCTTGCCTTCTCCTCTGCTTGCTCTCCTCCTCCTCCCCAGGGCTATTGCCATAGCCTGATATTGATCAGGGAGAGGAGGCCTCTGGCCCTGCCTCCAGCCTGGATGGTTGAACTAACCATGACCCCCATGGCAGTTGTCTCCTCCATGGAAACCTCTCTGCTGGACCTGGTCTTGCCACTACTGTTACCTCCAGCCGAGCCGATTGTTCGGCTCCTGATGCCCCCACCTCGGCTGTTGCTGCTGCTGCTTCCTCTGCCTAGGCTCGGGCCTCCGCACCTCTTAGCCCTTTCCACCTCTCGGCTCCTCCTCTGTGGCCCACCTGGCCAACTTCCTCGCGAACTCGGGGTTCGACGCCTCTCCGTCGACTTCACTTGTTGCCATCTCCATCAGCTCCTCGAAGGAGAGAGGCAACACCCTCTTCATCTTCATCCTGAAGAATCCTTGTTGCAACTTCAGGGTGAAGGCCATCATCAAGGTATGCCCTGGCATCTCTTGGACTTAAAGTACCTCCTTTTGGAACCGGTCCACGTAGCTCCCCGGGGTCTCGTTCACCCTCTACTTGATGTGTAACAGAGACTCAGATTCTTTCTTCCTCTTCTTGGAAGTGGTGAACCTCAGCATGAACCCTCGACGTAGGTCCTCGAAACAGTAGATGGAGCTGGCCGATAGCTGATGGAACAAATCTCTTTCCTTCTTCTTGAAGGTGATGGCAAAAGCATGCACTTGAATGCATCTGACATCTTTCGGATCGAGACCACATCCTCAAACCACTGGATGTGTTGAATCAGATCATCCTTCCCGGTGTAGTAAGACATCTCCGGCTCAAGAAACCCTTCTGGAACTGTGGTAGATGAGACCAACTTGCTGAAAGGGTTGTCACCGCCTGCAGAGCGAGCCGGGCGATCTCGCACCTCAGCCTCGCCAGACCGGCTCGCGCTTGCCGAGCCGGGGAACAGAACTCGCCCTGGCAGATCTCGCGCCCTCCCCTCCTCTACTACCTCCTTCCAAAGTTGCCTATCGAGGGCGTTCTCACCCAGGGTTGGGGCTGCGACAAATGGGACCACTGGCATCGAGCACTCGGCGTGCATTCCGAGTGCGGGCTTGATGAGGCTAAGCACCTCCTGCCTGAAATCCTCGAACATCCCGAGGGTAGCGAGTGGAGGGGTAAGTGGCGAGTTGGCCCTGCCCGAACCTCGTCCTTCGTCTCCAACCATCGAACTCACAAAATATTTTCGGTGTTGATCACTCTCCATGCTCACTGCACCAAAATGTTGAAACTAAAATTCAGCTTTCATGAAGTTCGAACCCTCGGGGAAGGGGTGACCACACACTTACTTCTCCCTAGCGAGCTTGAACGATCAAAGACTTAAAACCAGTACCGATCCAAGGCTACAACATGGAGGTCTCATCACACACCCGGAAGATATTAGAGCGCTTCCCCTCCTTAGTCTGTGCTGAGCTAAGGGCATCTCAGAAAGCACTAGAAGATTAGAGAGTAAGGAGACTGGAATGCTTGAAAGGCTTGCCTTCTGAGTTACCCCCTTGGGTCTATTTATAGTTTTTTGAAGTTGGTCTGCCAACAACGCACCTCCGTTGTTTGGAACGGCTTATATGCAGTCCAAGGTGGCCTGCCAACAACGTAACTCTACTGTTCTGAAAGACTATGCGCAGGCTAGTGGGGGTAAAAAAGTGAAAATACAATAAAGATGACTAGGCTAGTGGTCCCCAAAAATCTCCACTCCCCTGGGGCGGCGAGTGCTCGATGAGGATGGCACTCGCTGCCTCCCCAGGGCCCTGGGCTAGTGCAGGCCCGACCCGCCCCACTCGCCTGTTGTTGTCGAGCTGGAGGCTAGTGCGAAATACCTATGGTCTAAGTCTTGGAATGAACCAAGCTACTTGGCTAGGTATTAGAGGGGAGAAATTTAGGCTTATTACAAAATTACCCTAGACAAGTTTAATTAATTCAGATTCCTCTTTCTTACATATATGGGTTGTTACACCTTTCCTAAGTTTTCTTTCCTTTTCGAGGCTCTGAGCGCATTTACGAAGACAAAGTCATGGAGGCTTATCGATAGTGAAGGTGTATCAACAATTCTATGAAGGCGGAAGGGAAAATGACTCCGAGCTCATCTACGAATCTCAAAGGCGAAAAGAAACCGACGACCTGCCCCAAGGGCAGGCAACTACAAAGTGATCAGCGACAGGCGATGAGGTTAGTGTTTTAATCAATTTTGTTGTCATTTTAAAGTTCAAGGTTGCCTGAGGCTGAGGTTGGATGAGTACTCAATATTGTTAGACCGGGGAATATATCTCATTTTCTTCCATGTCGTCTACTTCCTGCTGTGATCTTTGTTATTAATTGGTATTTTGGGAGTTCTCCTATGAGATTGTTTGTTACACTGGGAGTTATCATAAGAATTTCTTCTATTGTATTGTTGTTGCTACCTGCACCCCCACAATGCGAATCAAATAATGCAAAAAACAACTTCTCAACCATTGATTTTGATATGTACTTTTGATATTTGCACGATCTGATATTGCAGTTAAAAGAGTTTCTAATACGTTTTGTTGTGTGTGCAGGAACCCAAGTGACGCCCTGGAAGAGAGATGGTGTTGTTTCTGCTTCTGCTGTTGCAATTCAAAGATTATGATGTGTTGTCCTCATTTGCTTTGTCATGGTTCCTTGCACGCCTGACTTGAGATTTTTAGTTTATGTCCAATCAGGCGGGTGATTTTATTTAATCTCGTGGGAGTAATGTTTTAAGGAATGTATAATTGTTGCCATGGTTTAATCTAGATGCTCTTATTTGCTAGCTACCGCCATTCAGCATGTAGCCTAAGATGCAATTCTCAAGCTTTGATTCAAGAACTCATCTATCTTTTGTAGGGAACGAGATAATGCTTGTAGGGATTGAAGCATGCTATGAAAGTGAGGGATAGATCTCATTTACACTAGAGGGGGTGAATAGTGTATATTAAAAACTTGAAGTTATTTTTATAGTGGAATTAAAGTAGGTGATAAATAAGTATATGAGAAAAGAAAACTATCACAACACACAAACAAAAGAAGTAAAGACAATCAAGATGACACGAGAAATTTATAGTGGTTTCCCAATAAACCTGGGTACATCTACTCTTTTACCACCCTGGTAGGAATCCACTACAGGTTTTTGCTTAGGTGTCCTACCACCACAGGTTTTTGCTCAAGTGTCATGTCACCAGAAGATCTATTTTTCTAAGGGAGATCTAGCAACCCTTTGAGATTTTGATCAGGTACCCAAAAACCAAACTCAAGTCTTTTGATCAGGTGATATGTGTGAAAGTCCACCTAGTGTCAGCTATGTGCACCTATGGGGGGGGAATAGGTGACGAGCAAAGCTTTTGCGGAATTTACGACGGTACCTGCACAATAAAAATAAAAAGCACAGCACACAGAATACACAGGCAATTTATAGTGGTTCCCCGACTTGGGTACATCCACTTTCCCCCTTCGACCTATCTCCCCAACAAGGGACGACTCGGTCACTTCTCCAACGGGATTGAAATCCAATCCCTGCACTACCGGAAGGAACCCTTCCACACGTGAGAGTCAACACTCCCACAAAACGGGTTGCACCCAACCCTTACAACACGGAACAAAAGTTCCTTTACAACAAAAGTAAATATAGAATGTACACGAGATACAAACTTCGTTTGGAGACTACGGTGTTCCTCTTCGTTCAACGACGTGTTCGTGAAGTCAACGAAGAGTCTACAACCTTGGTCTCTCTTGGAGAGGATCTTCCCGAAACCGGCGGCGGCAATCCGAGCGGCGGCTTGGTTCGGGATCGACGGCAACGAAGGTGCGCGGCAGCAGTACTTCTGAGATCCAATCTTCGTTGCAAAGCAAACTAGGTCTACCAACGGTCACTCTAGGATCGGTCGTCTCGATCGATTCGGACGGGGGAGTTTTTCCCGGTCAACAAATCGAGAGACAAGGGATCTCTGGATAGACACGTGAGACTCAAGCTTTGTTAAGCTTCTGTCGCCGGAGATCGGGAAGAAATGCGATCAGCAGCGGCGACGGACTAGCGCGAGCGGCGACGGAGGCGGCGGAGAGATTTCGCGATTTTAGGGTTTGCACTCGCTCGGCTTCTTTCTGTCTAGGTATTCCGTTCAAAATACCCGTGTATAAATACTGTAGATGCTTTCCAAAATGACCATTGTGGGACCCACAAGCTGAATCCCTAAGTCCCGGTCCAGAATCTTAACAGCGGCAGAATCCGGTTCAGGAAGTTCCAGAAAAACGCCCAAGTCAAAATCAGTGAGAATCGAAAGTGATTCTCGCCGATTCGGCGAGAATCACTTGTGATTCTCGCCGATTCATCGAGAATCAAAGATGATTCTCGTCGAATTTGCCTTGGTTGCACGCACTGCTTTAGGCCAGGTCGAGACGGCGAGAATCAACCAGTGATTCTCGACGATTCGACGAGAATCACTAGTGATTCTCGCCGAATCGGCGAGAATCACTTGGTGATTCTCGTCGATTCTTACTTAGAAGCAGAGGTGCTTGCTTAGAAGTGGCTGGGTCGAGTTCGGCGAGAATCAACATCTGATTCTCGACGAATCGGCGAGAATCACAAGTGATTCTCGCCGAATCGGCGAGAATCACTTGGTGATTCTCGTCGATTTAAACTTAGACGAATTTTCGTCTTTCCACCTATGAGTTGCTCCTTGACCCATCCTTGCTCCTTGTCTGCTCCTGCATATTTACAGCCCTGTGCTTGAAAATAAGTGCACTCCAATAGAGAGAATACACGTAGGCCAACACACTGATCTGCTCAACGAGGGATTACGTCGTGCAGACCCGTGTATATTGACCTACTGCACCCTGACATTGGTGTGCACTTAGCGTGGAAAAACTGCAAGCACAACTAGAAAGATTTTATCAAATACATAGTCTATTGACCTTAGCTTGTCCAGGGGCTTCTTCAAATCAGGTACATTGTGGATACAATACCCAACAATCTCCCCCTATTTGAAGAAGCCTAAACCCTACAAGCTAAGGTGAATAGAGCAAATGGGAATGAAAACCATAAACGTAAAATTGAGTTGAGAGAGTTATCCCTTACCAATACCAATTTCTTGGGAGCAAGCTTGGAGCCACCTTAGCCTTAGCCGAGAGGATAATCTCCCCCTTTTCGGCTTCTGCAAATCGGGGTCTGTAGCGTTTGGCCCTTTGCTCCCCCTCAGTTCATGCATCTGTACTCACACTGGAGTTCCTTGCTCCCCCTCAGATCATGCATGAGCCTGGAGCTTCTGTAGTCTTCAGTCCTCATACTTGAGCATCCCCAATTCAGTCTTGAAAAGATTGAACTTGGCCTCGTCTAAGGGCTTGTGAATATATCAGCAATCTGCTTGTCCGTGGGGACATAACAGAGAGAGATGTCCTTGTTTTCCACGTGCTCCCGAATGAAGTGGTAGCGCACTTCAATATGCTTCGTTCTGCTGTGCGATACAGGATTGTTGGCAATGGCAATTGCACTGGAGGAGTCGCAGTATATGGGTACTTCCTTGAACTGAAGGTCGTAGTCGGCTAACTGGTTTCTGATCCATAGAAGTTGTGCGCAACAGCTTCCTGCTGAGATGTACTCGGACTCTGCTGTGGAGGTTGCAACACAATTCTATTTCTTGTTGTTCCATGAGATAAGCCTCCTGCCGAGGAATTGACACGTCCCGGAGGTGCTTTTCCTGTCATCCCTGCTCCCTGCAAAATCAGCATTTGAAAAGCCTATTAGCTCGACATCATTGTTTCTCGGGTACCACAAACCAAGATTAGGAGTACCTTTAAGGTATCTTAGAATTCGCTTTGCAGCGACATAGTGAGATTCCTTAGTGTTCACCTGATATCGGGCACAGACACATGTGGAGAACATAATATCCGGTCTACTGGCAGTAAGGTAGAGCAGGGATCCAATGATGCTTCTGTATTTGGTTTCATCGAAAGGTTTACCTTTCTCATCCTTATCCAGAGACATGGTGGATCTCATTGGAGTCCTCATAGAGGTTGCACTCTCCATACCGAATTTCTTAAGGAGTTCATTTGTGAACTTCGTCTGAGAGATGAAGATTTCATCCTCAGACTGTTTCACTTGAAGTCCTAAGAAATACTTGAGCTCTCCCATACTGCTCATTTCAAACTTTCCTTGCATAAGTTTAGAAAACATTTTGCAAAGATTGTTGTCCGTTGAGCCGAATATTATGTCATCGACATAGATTTGCACCAGCAAAATCTTGCCTTTGACTTCCCTGAGAAACAATGTTTTATCTATTTTACCTCTAGAGAACTTGTTCTCAAGAAGAAAACTAGATAAAGTCTCATACCAAGCTCGTGGAGCTTGTTTCAACTCATATAAGGCCTTATTAAGGAAATAAACGTGATTGGGATAAGTAGGATCGACAAAACCTGGGGGTTGAGCGACGTATACTTCCTCTTTCAGGTCTCCGTTCAGGAATGCCGATTTCACATCCATTTGATAGACTGTGAATCCTTTGTGTGAAGCATACGCCAGGAACAACCTGATTGCCTCGAGCCTTGCTACTGGTGCGAAGGTCTGGTCGAAGTCAATCCCTTCCTCCTGTCTGTAACCTTGAGCCACCAGCCTGGCCTTGTTCTTTACGATGACACCATGTTCATCCAGCTTGTTTCCGAAGATCCACTTCGTGCCAATCACATTCTGCTTGTATGGTCTGGGAACCAGCGTCCAAACATTGCAACGTTCGAATTAATGTAGTTCCTCTTGCATGGCCAGAATCCATGCCGCATCCTTGTTCGCCTCGTCGAACTTCTTTGGCTCAACCTGTGACAGGAAGCTAAGATGCAATACTTCGTTAATAGTACCTCTTCGAGTTCTGACACCGACACGAGGATCTCCGATGATCTGATCTCTAGGATGATCCCTCACGTGCCGGAGCTCAAGAAGTCTGGCGTCTGGAACTTCGACTACTTCTTGGGCTTCTCCTTCTTCTAAGATATTTGTTTCATTTTGATCTTCAACATTTTCAGATGACGTGGATGTGGAAACTTTGACGCACTTGGGAGCGTCATCTTTAGCGGTCTCATCCAGACTCAGTTGTTCAAGTCTAGCACCTGCATCTTCAAGAATACTACTGGAAGAATTGCTGTTAAGCAAACTTCCTTCATCAAATACAACATTTATTGATTCTTCTACCACTAGGGTTTTCTTATTGAAGACCCTATATGCCCGACTATGGGAACTATAGCCCATGAATATGCCTTCGAAGCATTTTTCACCGAATTTAGTACGCGGGTACTTCCCATTATTCAGTACATAGCATCTGCAACCAAAAATCCTCAAGTAGGACATGGTTGGTTTCCTGCCTTTCAGTAGCTCGTAGGGCGTCTTACGATGATGCTTGTTGATCAATGCTCGGTTTTGTACATGACAAGTCGTATTGACACCCTCTGCCCAGAAGTATTCCGGGAGAGAAGCGTCTTTCAAAATTGTCGTGCAGGCTTCAATGAGAGTTCTATTTCTCCTCTCCGCAACTCCATTTTGCTGAGGAGTGCGCGGGGAGGAAAACTCATGAAAGATACCTTGTTCTTCACAAAATTCTGTCATTGCACCAGATTCGAATTCTGTTTCATGGTCACTTCTGATTTTGACCACGGAGCAGTTAAATTCGTTCTGAACCTGCTTGACAAAATTAGTGAGGATGTCAAACGTATCTGACTTTCGTTTCAAAAAGAACACCCATGTAAACCGAGAATGATCATCAACTATCACTAGCGTATAGGACTTGCCTCCCAAGCTATGAACTTGCATTGGACCAAACAAGTCCATATGTAGAAGGTAAATACATCGGGAAGAGTCTTTGTCTGCGATGCTCTTAAAGGTAGCCCGAGTCTGTTTGCCCATCTGGCATGCAGGACATGGGCTATCTTTGATGCACTTGATACTGGGAGCATCCCTTACCAAGTCCTTAGAAAACAGCATACTAATTGTCTTGAAATTAATATGTGTCAATCTCTTGTGCCATTGTTCACAAAGAGATGCATTGCATGTTGCCACAAGGCATACGGGGGTAGATGAATCTAAACTGAGAAAATCTAAACAAAAGATATTTCTGCTCCTAATGCCTGATAATACCGTTTCAGAAGAGGTACGTGAAATTATCAGACATTTATCCATGCAGAACTTAACGTCATAACCTTTATCATATAACTGACTTACACTGATCAGGTTATGGTTTAACCCTTCAACATAAGCCACGTCGGTGATAGAGATTATACCGTTGGAAATCATACCATAACCTCTGGTGACTCCTCGATCTGACCCTCCAAAGATGACTTTGGGTCCATTCTCGACTGGAGTGTAATCACGCAGCAGGCTTCTTGTCCCGGTCATATGCCGGGAGCATCCACTGTCCAAATACCAGATCGGCATTTTGGTGGCCTTTGGACATTCCTGCAAAACAAAATTAATTTGCCTTAGGAACCCAATCAAACTTGGGTCCTAGATTCCTGGTTAGCACACTCCCCCTCGGTTGGTTAACCCTACGAGTGGTCGGTCTCGCATTGCTAACATGGGGAGTCTCGTAATTCCTTGGATTAAACCAACAATCCACGGCAAAGTGACCGACTTTGCCACAGCACCAATAGTCGAACCTGTTGTATCTCTTCCTAGGCTCCTGCCTTACCCTGGGAACGATGGGTACAGCTGGGGCCTTGGATCTGGAGGTGGAGGCCTCATGATGACGGCAGTCACATGACTTCGTCACCTTCTGTATAACAGGCTTGACTTTTGGTGCCTGCTTTCCATTATGGCCGCTAGAGAATGGACCATAATTTCCTATGTGGATTTCCTCATAAGGTGCCTTGAAGGCAATCTCACCGAAGTTCCGGGGAAAGTTCCAACCGTCATACCGGCTCTTTGGCTTTGCAACCGAGGGCCGGAAATGATGTCCAAATGTTGACTCAAAGTCATGTTGGTTGCAAGGAAAGCCAGGCTTTCTGAACGCAACAAGACTAAGAGGAGCCTTACCCTTTTCATCAGCAGAGGCCTTCTTGGCGGCCTTATTCTTCCTCTGGTTCTTGTTTCTCCTAGATGAAGAACCAGATACCCCTTTATGCACCAAGCCAGCTCCTTTGGCCTGAGCAGAGAAGGTATCAACGACTGGAAGAACTGTTTTTGGCATGGAGAAGCTCTTGACGATCTTCCTTTCTGCCGCAAGTAGTTCTTCCAACTTGTCGACTTCCTCCTGCTTAAGATCAAGGAGCTTAAGAGACTCTGAGTGCTTTGAAGTCAGGTCGAGGTGTTCCTGTCGGAGAGAGATCAAGCTGGTGACCTCTTCCCTTAGGGAAACACACTCTCCCTTAAGAAATTTTACTTCCTTTTTCTCAGCCTTCAATCTCTTTCGGCACTCCTCGAAGGTGTTGAGCAGAAGCTCATACTTCTCGAGGAGCTCAGCTTCGCGGACCGAAAGGCTATCCTCAGGTTCATCATCCTGAGACTCAGGATCAGAGTCAGAGTCGGAGAGAGGTGTGTGAGCTTTTACCTTCCCAGTAAATGGGGGACATTCTCCTTCTGAGTCGGAGCGACCCACCAGCCCGAAGTAGGCTTCCTCATCATCACTGGAGTCTAAGGAATCAGACTCACTTAGTGTCTTTGGCCTTCTGGCGATGTAGCTCCGCTCCTTCTTCTTATCTCTGGAGGATTTGAGCTCCTCTCCTTTCCCTTTTTCTCTTTTGCTTTGATGGCAGTCGGCCACGACGTGTCCTGGCTTGTTGCATCCAAAGCAAATAATATCAGAAGAACGATGTTTGTTAGGTTTAGATGCATACCTGTCAGAAGAATAATTTTTCTTCTGATGCTTGGAGGAGGAGCTGTCTTTCTTTCTTTGATTCCTCATCTTGAGGAACTTCTTGAACTCTCGGGTGATGAGGGAGAAATCCTCCTCCGACAGCTCTGAGCCGGAGGAGCATGGTTCAGAGTCCTCCTCCTCTTCCTTATTCCTCGCACGGTATGACATCGCACCCTTGCCCTTTCTGGAGTAACTGGCTTTTAGGGCCACAGTCTTTTCTTTTGCAGCAGCCTTCTCTGCTTCTTCCTCTGCTTTCCTGGTGTTCAGCTGAAGCTCATAGGACATCAGCTTCCCAAACAGGATTTGTGGATTAGTTTCTGCTAGTCTGCCAAATTCTCTGATGGCGCAGATCTTTGTGTCTCATTCCTTAGTAAGGGACCTAAGGAATTTTTCATTGAGTTCACCATTGGTGAACACTCTTCTGTAGCCCTTGAGGGCGTTGACAATCTTTAGGAAGTTCTCGTATGTGACTCCGATCTCTTCCTTAGGCCCTTGCCTGAAGGCCTCATATTTTTGGTTCAGGAGGGATCTCCGATCATCCCTCACTTCATCCGTGCCCTCCATTAGGATGATCAGGCACCGCCAGATCTCCTGAGCTGTCCTGCAGTTGCTGAAATTTTGCATCATGGAATCATCAACTGCGCTCACCAGAATGTTTCGTGCCTTCTTGTCCAGTCCCACGAGCACCATCTCGTCTTTGTCCATTTCAGAAAGTGTCTTCGGCACCTTCTTGGTGGGATCGATGGTGGAGGCCTTGGTGGGGACATAAGGTCCCTCCTCCACGATCATGAAGAGTCGAGGATCGACTGCTTCCATGTAAAACCTGATTCTTTCCTTCCAGATCAGAAAGTTTAGCCTGGTGCACACTGGGATCTTGCCGGAGAACTTGAGCCCGTCCATAGTAGATATTTGTCTTCTTCTTGACACTAGGGGCAGGATTCAACTCAAGGTGTTGACCTTTTTGATGAGTAACCTCCCTCTGATACCACTTGAAAGTCCACATAGTGTCAGCTATGTGCACCTATGGGGGGGGAATAGGTGACGAGCAAAGCTTTTGCGGAATTTACGACGGTATCTGCACAATAAAAATAAAAAGCACAGCACACAGAATACACAGGCAATTTATAGTGGTTCCCCGACTTGGGTACATCCACTTTCCCCCTTCGACCTATCTCCCCAACAAGGGACGACTCGGTCACTTCTCCAACGGGATTGAAATCCAATCCCTGGACTACCGGAAGAAACCCTTCCACACGTGAGAGTCAACACTCCCACAAAACGGTTTGCACCCAACCCTTACAACACGGAACAAAAGTTCCTTTACAACAAAAGTAAATATAGAATGTACACGAGATACAAACTTCGTTTGGAGACTACGGTATTCCTCTTCGTTCAACGACGTGTTCGTGAAGTCAACGAAGAGTCTACAACCTTGGTCTCTCTTGGAGAGGATCTTCCCGAAACCGGCGGCGGCAATCTGAGCGGCGGCTTGGTTCGGGATCGACGGCAACGAAGGTGCGCGGCAGCAGTACTTCTGAGATCCAATCTTCGTTGCAAAGCAAACTAGGTCTACCAACGGTCGCTCTAGGATCGGTCGTCTCGATCGATTCGGACGGGGGAGTTTTTCCCGGTCAACAAATCGAGAGACAAGGGATCTCTGGATAGACACGTGAGACTCAAGCTTTGCTAAGCTTCTGTCGCCGGAGATCGGGAAGAAATGCGATCAGCAGCGGCGACGGACTAGCGCGAGCGGCGACGGAGGCAGCGGAGAGATTTCGCGATTTTAGGGTTTGCACTCGCTCGGCTTCTTTCTGTCTAGGTATTCCGTTCAAAATACCCGTGTATAAATACTGTAGATGCTTTCCAAAATGACCGTTGTGGGACCCACAAGCTGAATCCCTAAGTCCCGGTCCAGAATCTTAACAGCGGCAGAATCCGGTTCAGGAAGTTCCAGAAAAACGCCCAAGTCAAAATCGGTGAGAATCGAAAGTGATTCTCGCCGATTCGGCGAGAATCACTTGTGATTCTCGCCGATTTGTCGAGAATCAAAGATGATTCTCGTCGAATTTGCCTTGGTTGCACGCACTGCTTTAGGCCAGGTCGAGACGGCGAGAATCAACCAGTGATTCTCGACGATTCGACGAGAATCACTAGTGATTCTCGCCGAATCGGCGAGAATCACTTGGTGATTCTCGTCGATTCTTACTTAGAAGCAGAGGTGCTTGCTTAGAAGTGGCTGGGTCGAGTTCGGCGAGAATCAACTTCTGATTCTCGACGAATCGGCGAGAATCACAAGTGATTCTCGCCGAATCGGCGAGAATCACAAGTGATTCTCGCCGAATCGAGAATTTGGTGATTCTCGTCGATTTAAACTTAGACGAATTTTCGTCTTTCCACCTATGAGTTGCTCCTTGACCCATCCTTGCTCCTTGTCTGCTCCTGCATATTTACAGCCCTGTGCTTGAAAATAAGTGCACTCCAATAGAGAGAATACACGTAGGCCAACACACTGATCTGCTCAACGAGGGATTACGTCGTGCAGACCCGTGTATATTGACATACTGCACCCTGACATTGGTGTGCACTTAGCGTGGAAAAACTGCAAGCACAACTAGAAAGATTTTATCAAATACATAGTCTATTGACCTTAGCTTGTCCAGGGGCTTCTTCAAATCAGGTACATTGTGGATACAATACCCAACAATGTGAACCAAAAGGTTAACTTTTGAAGGGAGTTATATGTAACGCCCCGAAACTCAAAAGAGCGACGGGAGGCACTTTGAGCCAAGTTTGGAATTTGACAGGGGTCACATGGCCTGTAACACGGGCGTATCATAGGTCGTGTCCTTGGCGAGTTGTGGCGTGTTTGACACAGTCTGCTGTGTTGACACAGGGTCTGCTGTGTCGACACACAGGGTCTGCTGTGTCGACACGGGGCCTGCTGTGTCGACACGGGGCCTGCTGTGTTGACACGGGGCCTGCTGTGTCGACACGGGGCCTGCTGTGTCGACACGGGGCCTGCTGTGTCGACACGGGGCCTGCTGTGTCGACTCGGGGCCTGCTGTGTCGACACCGGGTGTCGACACGGGGCCTGCTGTGTCGACACCGGGTGTCGACACAGGTTGTAAGGTGTCGACACAGAGTGTCGACACAGGGGTTTTGACAGGATCTTGACTAAATGTCCCGACATAGTTTGAGTTTGTCGCGGACATGTCCTGCTCTGGTTTGTGAACCGTGCGGTGTTCGGCCCAGTTTTTTCAGGTAGACATGAATAGTCCTCATTGTGTACATGTAGAGTCCGTAATCGAGAACAAATATAGGCATGATGTGTGAAGCCTACCCGGACAAGTTGGTCTGGATCGGTAATGTTGCATTGCATAAATGGCCGGAGAAGACTCCGTGCGAATGTTTGTTTTTCGGGTTTTCTACGTAGTAAATTACAACAGGGAGCCTTGGGGATTAACTCCAAGGTGCACCCGGAAAACTAGGCAGGTGTGTGGTTCTGTCAACATGGTGGCCTGGGAGCCAACCTGAACATAACTGGGTTATGTGATATGTATGGGAGATATGGGACTCGGGGAAGCTTGACCCGTGCAGACGACTTAATTGACGTTGCGGTGTGAGCAACGGGTCAGGTGGAACCGTACCCGATCTATGTCGTTCGGTTAGAGAGACCTAAGGTATGTGGTACTCGCCGTTGGCATAGATAGAGGGTCTTAGGCAGTGGCCAGAAAGACCAGATGCTCACGAGATATTGTCGTACTAGGGGCGGTGGTGAGTCGGCGAACTTTGACCGTGATCACCGAGAATGTGCCCTGAGAGCACGGGGCGTGTGGTCGTGCGTGCCAACGCCTGTGATGCAATGTATATATATACTGCTTGGTTATGCTAATAAAGTGCAGGGAAGGAGCATCGCCGCCCCGAATTGGGGGCGGGATCGTTATAATTTGGTCAGCATTGCTGACCGTTGCTTTGGTTTGTCACCGTTGCGGTGGTTTGTGCTTGCAGGTGCTGCGGAGCCGAGCGGTAAATAGCGGGCTAAAGCCCAAGTTGCTGAGCCGGCCCTCGAAGGCCTAATTTTGAGTGTTTTCTTTTATTCATGTATGGTCGGCATGCGTGTGGAGGTTTGAAAAACATGTAATTTGAGGAAAACAATTGTAAGGTCATAAGGTCAGTACTTGTGTATTTGTACTTCATTCTTGTTGGCTTTGTAGTGGACATTCATGCTAGTGTTGGGTTCTTTATTAATGCAAAAAATTTTAATCGCTTCCGCTAGAATGCTATGTGTAGGACGTTGTTATTAGTTGGATGGTTTCCATTGAGTAACCACCCAGTCTGTCTGTGGTATATGGCGTCGGGCCCCGGCCGGACCTACTGCTATATGCAATGCGACGGATAGGGGGTGTTACAATTTGGTATCAGAGCCAGGTTATAACAACACATGTGTGTGCGTTATAACGATGACGCACACATCGTTATAACAGCAAAAGAACCCATGAATGTCCACTTAGGAATGACAAATACACGTGTTTGAGGAACCTGCGCGTTGCTATAATTGCGTTTTGCAATTTTGTTTGGTCGCTTAATGGTGTTTTGTACAACTATAGGTGACCAGAAGCGGTGTCGGGCCGTCAGAACGCCGAGTTTCTGAGGTTAGTAGTGCACCAAATGATGCTCCTGCAACACCTCCATCGGCTGAGACCATACGATTGGTGGCCGAAGCAGTGTTTGTCATGATCAATGCGCAGCCTGCAAAGCAAATGCAGCAGCCCGCTCCTGCGATGGAGCAGGTACCTATTCCAGAGGTTGAGCCGAGAAGAGTGGAGCAGGTAGTAGTGGAACCGTTGGTGCCGAGGAGAGCAACCGAGAGACAGCTCAAACATGTCATGAGCTTTAATACTCCGGTATTCTCGGGGTTGGAAACCCCATCTCAAGCTGAAGACTAGCTCTCCCGTGTGAAGAGAGTCTTGACAGCGACGGAGACGGAGGAGTGGCAGATGACCACTATAGCTATGTTCCTGTTGGATGGAGATGCTAGGCTGTTGTGGGAGGGTTTGAAGTTGCATCTATTGAGAGGAAGGCAACTTACAGACGTCTTGGTGGAGGAGTTCTCGAGACTGTTCTTGGCTAGGTACCTCCCTTCAACTCAGAGGATAGCTTTCGAGAATGAGTTCCAGAGGTTGGTACAAGGAGAGAGTAGCATGGATGAGTATCTCCACGAATTCACTCGGTTGGGTCGGTATGCTAGCTCCACCATCGCTGATGAGGAGCGCAAGACAAACCGATTCCACAAAGGTCTGAGAGATGACTTGAGGCTACTACTCTCGGGGCCGATGACGCAGTATTTCTTGACCCTGGTCAACACGGCTCGGTCCTTGGAGAAGGACATGAAGAATGTTCAAGCGAAGAAAAGCTTGGGTGATAAGAAGTCTGAGTTCAAGGTGCCGGCTAACTCAAAGTCTGGGTACCGTAAGTTCTTTAAGAAGGCTAGGACTTCGGGTCCAGCTCCTTCTTCCGGTACTTCTGGGGCAACTACGGGTCGGACCCCGGGTGCATGTTTCACTTGTGGAAAGCCGGGGCACTTTGCCTGTGACTGCTGGAGCGGACGTCCCAAGTCCGAAAGGAAGCCGGGAGCAACTTATGAAGAGAAGGGCAAGGCGGTGGAGTCAACCGCGTCCCATTATGCTCCGGCTCAACCAAGGGTTTATAATCTTGGCCAACATGAGGCCATCAAACAAGCGGATGTGGTGACATGTACGATTTAAATTTGTGGCAAGTTAAATTTCTTTAAATACTTGTTATGAGTATGTTACCTTACCACTGCTTATTCAGGATTTGTTTTGATTTGTGAGTTTCCGGCGAGAGAACTCTTTGATACGGGAGCTTCACACTCATTCTTGTCCGAAGGATTCATATCGCGCATCGGAGTACCTTCTTCGATGGAGAAGGACAAGTTGGATGTGTTGTTACCGAATGGGTGTTCGATGCGCGCGGATAAAATCTGTGGTGTTAAGATTCGCATTGGGAATCAAGAGTTCGATCTGCAAGCATCGTTACTACCGCTGGTGGAGTTCGACGTTATATTTGGCATAGACTGGCTCTCGGAGCAGCAAGCATATACTGATTGCGGTCGCAAGGAAGTCAAGTTGGGAGCAAGTCGTGAGACGACTTTTACGGGCTTGAAAGGGTCGAGCAAGACGTTGATGTCTGCTCTTTAGGTGGTGAAGGCGGTTCGTGCTGGTGCATAGCTGTTCTTTACACTAGTGGAGGTTGCAAAGCCAAAGCCTACGTTGGATAGTATTTCAGTGGTAGTTGAGTACCCTGATGTGTTCCCTACCGATCTTCCTGGAGCCCCGCCTCAACAGGAGATAGATTTCACGATTGAGTTAGTGTCAGGTGCGAAGCCTGTGTCACGATCTCCGTATCGGCTAGCGCCTAAGGAAATGGCGGAGCTGAAGGTGCAACTTCAAGAGTTGTTGGAGCAAGGGTTTGTGCGTCCAAGTTCGTCGCCTTGGAGCACACCGGTCCTCTTTGTAAAGAAAAAGGACGGGAGCTTGAGACATTGTATTGATTATCGGGAGTTAAACAAGCTAACGGAAAAGAACAAGTACCTAATCCCAAGGTGTTGGAACACCCTATTACTGATTTGGGCAAGGATCACTATGTCCCTTTAGGAAATTTGTTTTGACCTTCTTGTATAGATCTAAAGGTCAATTAGAACCGAGTCTAAGGGTTAGTATTTAGGTTTGGAAGCTTCCCTCAAGACCCTCAAGACCAGATATTTCAGTTCAGGAGACTAAGGCATTTCGTCGAGCTCAGCACGACGAATCGTCGAACTCCATTCGACGATCTCTGAGCTCACCACGACGAGTCGTCGAACTCCATTCGACGATCTTCGAGCTCAGATCGACGTTCTTGTCTCAAGTTTGTTTCCTTATCTCTGAGCTCAGTTCGACGATAGTTGAGCTCAGATCGACGATCTCTGCTTCAGTCTAAGTCCAGTCTCTGAGCTCAGGTCAACGATAGTTGAGCTCAGGCCGACGTTTTTATGGAGAGATCGACGTTTTTCTAGATTCAAATTTAGACAGTTATGGAATTATTCTCAGCATTTATGTCAAGGATTTTGTAGCCGTTTCAATTAATCTGGAGCAAGTTTTAAGGGATTTTCAAAGGAATGTTTTATTGGACTTTCCTCCAGAAGACAAAATGCAGTTAAGGAAGTCATTTATGACAGGCTAACGGCTATCTTGGACAGAAAAATATTCTATTCAGATCTAAGGAATAAAAGATCAATGTTTTAATTCCTGATGCAGACCATCAACATCATCAACAAGAAGAACAATAACTATTACAACAAGAACAATAGAAAGAGAAAGAGTTGCAGATATTCTCAGTCTTAGAATTCATACAAGAACACACATCACAAAAGGAGATCAACATACTGAAATTTTCAGATCTCTTCTGATTCCAGTGTTCAAAGGCCATCATCATTCAAGACTCCAGACAACACACATTTCAGCTGCTGCTGGAATCATCTTTTGTTGGAGATTAAATCTTCTGAAGGCCTATCACCCTACTGCAAAGCTTCACTTCCTGAACAACTCAAGAACTCAGGGGGAGCTTTGACAACATCCACTATCTTCTCTCTGATTGTTGACAGAGAAGATCATCTCATCCCTCTCTCTCTCTCTCTCTCTCTCTCTCTCTCTCTCTCTCTCTCTCTCTCTCTGTTGTAAAGGGTTTATCAAACTCCCTTCAAACATTTGTGCTGGTTTCTGAGAATTTATCAAAACGCAGTGGTGGCAAGACACCTGATCAAAAAATCTGGTTTGGTTTTTGAGTACCTTATCAAAAGCTCATTGGTGCCCAGGACACCTGATCAACTCATCCTGCAGTGGATTCCTACCTAGGGTGGTAGAAGAGTGGATGTACCCAGATTGGTTGGGGAACCACTATAGCTCCTTGTGTCTTCTGGTTGCTTATTTTCTTTTGTTTTCTGGTTGTGGTTTGTGTTTGTTCGGTGATTGCTTTTTGATTAGATAGTTGATGTAGTTCATTTGCTTCCCTGTTGACTTAGGAATACAACAAGAGTTGTAAAAGTTCTTAGCAAGCACCATACTCTATTCACCCCCCTCCCCCCCTCTAGAGTATATCAGATCTAACTTGCACTTTCAATTGGTATCAGGGGCAGGTTGGTTAAAAATACCACACCTTTGTGGTTGCACAGGCTAACACCTGAACCCAAAGATCCCTCTTGTTAGATTTGCTTGTTTTAAGTTTGTTGTTAGATTTATTTCTTCACAGAACATGGTCCAAAACAAAGATTATGCTAGCACCAGACCTCCAGTGTGCAATCTATCTAAGTTTGCACTTTGGAAGGCAAGAATTAGACTGTACATGAACTATATTGATGAAGACATTTTCAATTCTGTTTTGACAGTGTGTCCAAGACCTCCAGAAAATACAAGTACAAGTGTTGTTCCACCTCCTTCAGGAACAGATGCAGAAATAAAGAAATGGAAATTGGCTGATGCAAAAGCTATGAACATTCTAGCCCAGACTATGTCTGATGAAATATTCCAAAAGGTAGCTGAATGCAACTCAGCAAAGGACATATGGGACAAGCTATCTGAGATAGTCTCAGGATCTGCTGATGAGAGAAAAGATAGAAGATCTCATCTCATAACCCAATATGAGAACTTCAAGAAAGGAGAAGCTGAGTCAGTAGCAGACATGTATAATAGACTCAGTCTCATAGTCAATGAGCTGAAAACTTTGGACAAGGAGATCTCATTGACTGAGCTAAATAATAAAATCATAATATGCTTCCCAAGCACTTGGGACTCAAGGATCTGGCCAATCAAGGATGCCAGAAGCCTAAATGAGATCACAACTGAAGCTCTCTTGGGAAAGCTCAAGTCTTATGAGTTACTCATCAAGAATAGAGAAGAAAAGCAGAAGACTGGCTCACTAGCTACAAGAAAAGAAAAATCAATAGCTTTTAAAGCCATTGAAGATCAGCCTGAAGACAATGTCATAAGAAATGAAGAGCTGTTAAGCCTACTGGCCAAAAGGTTCTACAAAATGGTCAGGAAGGATTTCAGGAAAAGATCACACAGAGAGCATGACAAGCCAAGGTATGACAAATCAAATAGCAAAGAGATTATTTGTTTTGGATGCAGGAAACCAGGCCACATTGTGCCTGACTGTCCAGAAAATAAAAACAAGGACAAGAAGGACAGGAAAGAAAGGAGAAAAGAAAAGGACTTCAAGAAGAGAAGCAATGGCAAACCCTCCTCGAGTAAGAACAAACATACAAGGAAGGGGTTTGTTGCTGAAGCTTGGAGTGAGACAGAAGAAGAATCTGAAGCTTCATCCAGCTCAAGTGATGATGAATATGATGCTGATGAAAAAGAATTCTGTATGATGGCTATCAATGCCTCACAATAAAGTTCTGATGCAGAAGAGTCAGAGTCAGAATCAGAGACTCAATTTGAAGAGTACCAGGTAATAAGTTTTTTTGATTTTAATTCTGAGGACTTCAAGTGTGAGTTTAAAGTACTGTGTTTAGATTTACTAAAATCTGAGAAGGAAATCATTTCCCTCAGAAATCAGCTATCTGAACATAGCTCTTTAAAATCAGAAAACCTCAAACTCTCTGAGGAGTTGGAATGTTATAGGGATCAGATAGCCTCACTGAAAAGTGAACTATCAGAGGCCAAGAAGTTTGAAGAATCCCTCAATGGAAGAAGTATCAAACTAATGGACATCACAAGCACAGTGAACT
This sequence comes from Platanthera guangdongensis, assembly GCA_039583875.1. Lineage (NCBI taxonomy): Eukaryota > Viridiplantae > Streptophyta > Magnoliopsida > Asparagales > Orchidaceae > Platanthera > Platanthera guangdongensis. The sequence goes on from CM077166.1 coordinate 172,913,286, forward strand.
TAAGATTTAATAGTACACAGGGCTTGGGTGCTTCATCCAGCCAACCTATAGTATTATCAACCCCAATCAAATTTATCTCTGATAAAGGGAAGGGAGTTGTGGAGGTAGCTAGGAAGAATTCTGATCTACCTAAGAAAACCAAAGTTCAACAGAAATCGTCGAACGGAGCTAGACGATCGTCGAATGCAGATCAATGATCTCAGGCTAAATCGTCGAACTCAGGTCGACGATCTCTAAACCCTGAACTCTGCCACAGTCGATCTTCGAACGGAGCTCGACGATCTGACCCAAGATCGTCGAACTCAGCTCAGCGATCGTTGAGCAGAGATCGGAGTTTTGAAAAAGTTTTCAAAGGTAAATCAAATTTCAAACCTAGGGGTCCTTCATCCCAAAGATTTAACCCTTATACTGAATGGATAATACCTCCAAAGAGATATCATCCTGAAGGCTATAAGAGTCAACCAGGGATGTCTTTTATTTCTGAATTCAAAGGTTATTAACCTAGGCCCAAGGTAAACTGGGTCAAAAATAAGTAATTGTTTTATGTGCAGGTGAAAACCTATCCAACATCAAACCAGCAATGGTATCTGGATAGTGGGTGCTCAAAGCACATGACAGGAAACACGGACAATTTCACATCCTTCAAAGCCAAGCTTGGACCCAAAGTAATATTTGGTGATTCAAACTTTGGACTAACAAAAGGATATGGTGCAGTCCAGATTGGCACAGTCACATTCAAGAAAATAGCCTATGTGGAAGGACTGAAGCACAACTTGATCAGCATCAGTCAACTATGTGATGAAGACTACCAAGTGACTTTCAGTAAATCCTTATACAAGATCAAATCAAAGGACAACACAACTGTGTTGACAGGTAAAAGGAAAGGTAATATCTATCTTATAGATTTTCTTTCAACCAAGGTAGATATTTGCTTGTTTAACTCTATTTGTAGACCTAATGAACTATGGCATAAGAGACTAGGGCATATAAACCTTAGAACCATTGTCAGGCTATCCAAGGACAATCTTATTAGAGGACTACCTTCTGGCCCCTACAAGAAGGAAGGACTCTGCAGGGCTTGTCAATTAGGCAAGCAAACCAAAAATAGTTTCAAGTCACTTAATAAGAGTGATTCACCTAGGATTTTGTATCTGTTACACATGGATCTTTTTGGACCCATTACAGTACAAAGCTTAGGAGGGAAATCCTATACTTTAGTGGTTGTAGATGACTTCTCTAGATTCACATGGGTGTTCTTTTTGAGGAAGAAGTCTGATAGCTTTAAATGTTTGACAGAGTTTCTCAAATGCATACAAAGTGAGTTCAATACTCACATTGCCCTGATCAGAAGTGATTATGGGACAGAGTTTGATTCTCTTCTTATGCAAGAGTTCTGTCAGAGTGAAGGGATCAGGCACACTTTCTCAGCTCCAAGAACTCCTCAACAAAATAAGGTAGCTGAAAGGAAAAATAGAACCCTTATTGAATCTGCTACTACATTGTTGTCAGATGCTCACCTTCCTCTATCCTTTTGGGCAGAGGCAGTGAACACCTCCAACTATGTGTTGAACAAAAGTTTAATACATAAACTGAAGGGCAAGACCCCCTATGAATTACTCAAAGGGAAGAAACCTAAAGTATATTATTTCAAAATTTTTGGTTGTATTTGTTACATTCATAATAATGACAAGAAATACTTAGCAAAATTTCAAGCTAAGGCTGATGAACGAGTGTTTCTGGGATACTCCATGATCAGTAAAGCTTATAGGGTATATAATAAATCTACTCTCAAAATTGAAGAATCTGTTCATATATCTTTTGATGAGTCTAACATGTCTTTCAAGGAGAAGAATACTTCTACCATAGAACCTTTGCAGGTATACTCTCTTGCAGAAGACTTGGATAGAATACAAATTATTCAAAAAGATGAAAGCAGTGAAGATGAAGAAGACATTCAACATCTTGAAGAGAAACTTCTTGAAGAGTCAGTTGTTGTACCACCAGAGGAAACAACAACACAGGTTGGTGAACAATCAACATCTCCTGTTGATTTAGTAACATCAAGAGACCATCCAATCTCCCAAGTGATTGGAGACATCTCAGCTGGTGTGCAAACCAGAAATCAGGTCAACCAAAACCTGATGCACACTTATTTTCTTTCTCAAATTGAACCTCAATCCACTCAAGATGCAGAGCAAGATCCACACTGGATCATTGCAATGCAAGAAGAGTTGCATCAATTTGAAAGGAACAAAGTTTGGGAACTAGTACCAAGGCCAAAGGATCACTCCATTGTTGGAACAAAGTGGGTGTTCAGAAATAAATTGGATGATCAAGGAGTCATTGTAAGGAACAAGGCAAGGCTATTTGCTCAAGGGTACTCTCAAGAAAAAGGGATAGATTATGTCCAGACCTTTGCACCAGTTGCAAGGTTAGTGTCCATAAGAATCTTCTTAGTATATGCAGCACACAAAGGATTCAAAGTATATCAGATGGATGTAAAGAGTGCTTTTCTCAATGGAGATATCAAAGAAGAAGTCTATGTCAGACAACCCCCAGGTTTTATCTCTTCAACTCATCCTGATTATGTTTTCAAATTGCATAAAGCATTATATGGTCTAAAGCAAGCTCCTAGAGCATGATATGAGACTCTAGCATGTTTTCTTCTGAAAAATGAGTTTATAAGGGGTAGAGTAGACCAAACTCTTTTTATTAGAACTCATAAGTCTCATACCCTACTAGTACAAATCTATGTAGATGACATTATATTTGGTTCTACTAATTCAAATTTGTGCAGAAGGTTTTCCAATCTAATGCATTCTAAATTTGAAATGAGTAGCATGGGTGAGCTATCCTTTTTTCTAGGATTGCAAATCAAACAACATGCTGAAGGCATATTTATTTCTCAAACCAAGTATGCAGAAGAATTGGTTAGGAAATTTGGTATGTCTTAAGCATCATGTATGAAAACACCTATGTCTACTAATGTTGTATTAGATGTTGATGAACATGGGAAACCTGTTGATCAGACAACATATAGAGCAATGATTGGTTCTTTATTGTACCTTACAGCTAGTAGACCTGACATAATGTTTGCTACATGCATATGTGCTAGATTCCAAGTGAGCCCTAGAGAGTCACACTTAACCTTAGTAAAAAGGATTCTTAGGTATGTAAAAAGTTGTCCAAATCTAGGTCTCTGGTATCCAAAAGATTCAGCATTTGACTTAACTGGATTTTCAGATGCTGATTATGCTGGATGCAGAATAGACAGGAAAAGCACCAGTGGAACTTGTCAGTTTTTTGGTGACAGACTTGTCTCCTGGTTTTGCAAGAAACAAACATTTGTGTCAACTTCAACTGCTGAAGCTGAATATATGGCTGCAGGTAGTTGTTGTTCACAAATCTTGTGGATTCAAAATCAGCTCCTAGACTATGGCTACAACTTAGAGAAGTCAAAAATATTTTATGATAATACCAGTGTTATTTCTATAGCACAAAATCCAGTCCTTCATAGTAGGACAAAACACATAGAAATTAGGCATCACTTTCTAAGGGATAATGTTGAGAAAAATAAAATTGAACTTCAGTATATCCCAACTGATTTGCAAAGGGGAGATATTTTCACCAAACCCTTAGATGAAAAGAAACATACATTCTTCCTGAATCAGCTAGGAATGTTAGATGGAGGAAGTCTAAAATAATATCCCAGATTTTAAACCTCTAAAATTGACCAAGACTAGGCAAACATTCTGTTTTTTCTATTTTTTTTAGTGTATGGAGTGTTTCTGGTCTCTGAACTGCGCTCGACGATTTTCCCCAAGATCGTCGAATGGAGATCGACGATGTCCGAAATCATCGACCTGAGTTCAGCACTTCTCAGATAGTGCTAAACTATCTTTCTTCAGGTCAGCGATCGTCGAACGGAGCTCGACGCTCTCCAATATCATCGAACGGAGATCGACGATATTGATGACCTTTCAGTTTCCTTTAGAAGCCCAGATCGTCGAACAGAGTTCAACGATCTTTCCTTTTCTGCGTCGAACCCTAATATAAAACTCATTTTTCGGCCGTCGTTCTCCCTTTGCGCTTTCATACTCTCTGCAAATTTTCTCTTTTCCTCCAAACTCCTCTACACTTGGTTGTTTGTTTGTTCATTTTTGCAGGAATCAATGGCAGTTTCAGTCGCAATCTTGGCCGAAATGAAGTTTGACGCAGGCTTTGATATCGACATGGATTCTTTCAATAACAGCGATCAAATCTTCAAAGACATTCTGGAACTTTTCAAAGACCAACAGCTAGTTACCATAATGACTATAAGGATCAAATTGGCTGCAGATAAGATAAAGGAATGAGTGTATACTGCCCACAATATGGATCAGAACACAGTGGTTGGAACCATATCAGGAACTCAGGTATCTCTAACACCTGCTGCTTTGACAGAGGTTTTTCAATTGAATTCTGGAGAAGATTCTGTTGAGCTTTATGGAGAGGAATTTTCTAATATGCTTGAAAGGATGGGTCACTCAGAAGCAAACCCTAGCAAATTGCTTAAGAAAAATCTGTCTGTTGAGTACAGATTTCTAGCTGATGTTGTTGGAAAAGTGTTGTTGGCCAAACACTCAGCTCATGATACCATATCTAGGTATCAGCTCTGTTTGATGGGTGCCCTGGTGGACAAGAAACAACTGAACTGGGGAGAAGTCTTCTTTGACTTAATCAAGAAGAAAATTAACAAGAACTTTGTTAATTTTGGGAGGATCTTAGGGCTGTTTCTTCATAATAGATGTCCTGCACTGCTTGTTTCCAGTGGGATGCACATCAATGCCTCCAAGAGGCTTACATGTGGCCTATTTGGGAAATGGGACAGGCAGATTGCAAAGCCCAGCAGACCCTCTACAATCTCTACTTCAGGCACAAGGACAGCTTCAGTCTCTTCCCCTCAGGTTTCTGCCCCTGCAGAAGACTTGTCTGCTTCATCTCCTCCTCCTCCACCTCTTGTTTCATCTACAACAGTCACCATCACAATTTCATCCCCCATTTCCATCCCATCTCCAACTTCAATCCCTTCTCCAACTCCAACATTCACTGAAGAAATCTTTCATCCCCTACATCATTACCCACACCTGGATATTGATTCATCATCTCATATTCCATCTTTCACTCTTATAGATGATTCTTATATGGATGATTCCCCTTCATCCCCTCCTGAGCCATCATCTTCATCCACTTCTTATCAACAACTCCTTCAGGACATCATTGCTCAACCATCATTCACACCATCCATTTCCATTCCATTATCTTCCATCTCCACAATTCCAATATCCCAACCATCACTTCCACCATCCATAGGTTCTCCACCAACATCTCCTGCTGCTCCAACTTCCATCCCTACCTCTACTTAAGTCCCTCTTGAGCAAGTAGATCTTCCAGCTCTTGCAGACAGGCTATATGAGCTGATAGCTCCAAGGCTATCACTTTTGCTGGAGACCTCTTTGGCTTCACTTCTAAAAACAGTTCAGGAGCTGTCTGCCAGGCTATCCTCTTTTCTTCCACCTCAGGCAATCCCTTCTTCTGGGTGCCTTGATCCAGTTCTCACTGAATCTAGACAGGGGGAGATATCTTATGAAGCTGAGAGATTGCCTGCTGAAGTACCTTCAGACCTAGCTCCAGTTGCAGTCATTACAGTGGACCTCAGGTCACTATTGTCAGTTTTTGACTCTGTATACTTCAACTGCCTTCCAGTCCAGCAAACTGAAGATCTTACTAAGGCCATTGTGCCTATTTCCAGCTGTAACCCCAGCTTAATAAGCTCTTATATAAATTCCTTCAATGCTGTTGAAGTTACTGTTGTTGTTGTTTCAGTGTCTGAGGATGTGCATATGACAGAGGCATTTGATTTTGAGCATGCTGTTTTTATCTCTGAATCTGTTACTTCAGTTACCTCTGCACTTGTTGTTTCTGTTTCTGAAGTTGTTTTTCCAGTTTCATCTGTTTCTACTGTTTCCATTACTGCTGTTGTTGCTCTTGTTTCTGAAATTGCTGTATCTGAACCTGCTGTCATAGCTCCTTCTGTCAGTGTTGCTTCTACTCCACTTCCTGCTGTTGCTGCTGCTACTGTTGCTGTTTCTGCTGTCTCTTCTGCTCAGTCTCAACAACAGAAAGATTACCTCAAAAGGATTGATGCAATGTATGATAATCCACAAAGCTCAGACAGTGATCAGTTTAGAACTAACTCTGATGATTCCTCTGAAATAATTGCAAGGAAAAGGAAAGCCAGAAGCAAAGCCATGAAGAGAGTTCCTCCAGATAAAGTGAAAGATACAAATGATATTCCATACTACATACTGCATGATTGCCCTATCACAGAACCATGGATGCAGTACTCCAGGAATCAACTGAAAGCTATGAAGAAGAAAATAAAATATGACAAAGGATCATCCCATTTCAATACTCCTCCTCCTCCTCCTTCACCTGATGCAGGTGTAGGTGGTAGTTCTGCCTTCCAATCTACTGCCAGAAGCCAAAGTTCATATCAACCTCAAGGAAGATCCCAGTACAGAGGAAATCAGTCCAGAGGCAGTACATAGGAAATCAAAGAGAACTCAGAGTGTATTCCAGGCAACATACTTATCAAAGGGAAGGACAAGGTCCCTCTGACACTACTTCTGGTCCCTTCCCTTATAAGCTTAAAGATTTAGTCTCTTCCATAGCTCCTCCTGATAATCCTTCAAACAGATATGAGCCTCCTGTTCCATTTGAAGATCCAGAAAACAATCCCACCTCATGGACAGCATGAATGAAAGAATTGGGTGCACTAGACCAAATCAAGAAAGCTAGAGAACAAGGAAAAGATACTTCAAATATCACTACTCTATCAGATCAAAGAAAGAAAGAACTTGAGAGATACTCCTCCAGCAAATTCTTTGATTCAGAAAGTTATATGAAGATGCATCCAGAAGCTGTAGTGCCCAGGCCAAAACATCAAACTTCTCTAGGTGTAGCTGATGATAGGAGATCCAAGAAAGAAGCTCTCAATACCAACAGAGAAATAGTTCTCATAAAGAGCAAGGAAAAGGAATGATTCTGTAAGATGACAGTAAATTTTGTTTTCTGAACTATCTGTGATAATGTCTGTGTTTCTGCAATGTTTTGTTTGTTATATTTCTGCTTTGTATGTCTTTGTTTTTTTTTCAATGTCTGTAAATAGTAATCCTAACCCAAATAGGGGGAGATTGTTTGAACACCCTATTACTGATTTGGGCAAGGATCACTATGTCACTTTAGGAAATTTGTTTTGACCTCATTGTATAGATCTAAAGGTCAATTAGAACTGAGTCTAAGGGTTAGTATTTAGGTTTGGAAGCTGCCCTCAAGACCCTCAAGACCAGATATTTTAGTTTAGGAGACTAAGGCATTTCGTCGAGCTCAGCACGACGAATCGTCGAACTCCATTTGACGATCTCTGAGCTCACCACGACGAGTCGTCGAACTCCATTCGACGATCTTTGAGCTCAGATCGACGTTCTTGTCTCAAGTTTGTTTCCCTATCTCTGAGCTCAGTTAGACGATAGTTGAGCTCAGATCGACGATCTCTGCTTCAGTCTAAGTCCAGTCTCTGAGCTCAGTTCAACGATAGTTGAGCTCAGGTCGACGTTTTTATGGAGAGATCGACGTTTTTCTAGATTCAAATTCAGACAGTTATGGAATTATTCTCAGCATTTATGTCAAGGATTTTATAGCCGTTTCAATTAATCTGGAGCAAGTTTCAAGGAATTTTCAAAGGAATGTTTTATTGGACTTTCCTCCAGAAGACAAAATGCAGTTAAGGAAGTCATTTATGACAGGCTAACGGCTATCTTGGACAGAAAAATATTCTATTAAGATCTAAGGAATAAAAGATCAATGTTTTAATTCCTGTTGCACACCATCAACATCATCAACAAGAAGAACAACAACTATTACAACAAGAACAATAGAAAGAGAAAGAGTTGTAGATATTCTCAGTCTTAGAATTCATACAAGAACACACATCACAAAAGGAGATCAACATACTGAAATTTTCAGATCTCTTCTGATTCCAGTGTTCAAAGTCCATCATCATTCAAGACTCCAGACAACACACATTTCAGCTGCTGCTAGAATCATCTTTTGCTGGAGATCAAATCTTCTAAAGGCCTATCACCCTACTGCAAAGCTTCACTTCCTGAACAACTCAAGAACTCAGGGGGAGCTTTGACAACATCCACTATCTTCTCTCTGATTGTTGACAGAGAAGATCATCTCATCCCTCTCTCTCTCTCTCTATTGTAAAGGGTTTATCAAACTCCCTTCAAACGTTTGTGCTGGTTTCTGAGACCTTATCAAAACTCAGTGGTGGCAAGACACCTGATCAAAAAATCTGGTTTGGTTTTTGAGTACCTTATCAAAAGCTCATTGGTGCCCAGGACACCTAATCAACTCATCCTACAGTGGATTCCTACCTAGGGTGGTAGAAGAGTGGATGTACCCAGATTGGTTGGGGAACCACTATAGCTCCTTGTGTCTTCTGGTTGCTTATTTTCTTTTGTTTTCTGGCTGTGGTTTGTGTTTGTTCTGTGATTGCTTTTTGATTAGATAGTTGTTATAGTTCATTTGCTTCCCTGTTCACTTAGGAATACAACAAAAGTTGTAAAAAGTTTTTAGCAAGCATCATACTCTATTCACCCCCCCCCCCCCTCTAGAGTATATCAGATCTAACTTGCACTTTCACAAGGATCGATGATCTTTTTGATCAGTTAGTCGGGTCGACGGTATACTCTAAGTTGGATCTCAAGTCTGGTTACTATCAGCTGAGGATAAGGGAGAGTGATATACCTAAGACAGCGTTCAATACAAGATACGGGCATTACGAATTTACGGTCATATCGTTTGGGCTGACTAATGCGCCGTCGGTGTTCATGGATTTGATGAACTGGACGTTCAGGGAGTACTTGGACCATTTTGTGATCGTCTTCATCGACGATATTTTGGTGTACTCGCAAAGTGAGGAAGATCACTTCAGGCATCTTCATTTGGTTTTGGAGACGCTAAGGAGGAATCAATTGTACGCCAAGTTCTCAAAATGCGAGTTTTGGTTGTCCTCAGTGGCATTCATCGGTCATATAGTGAGTGTAGAGGGTATTGCAGTGGATCCAGCGAAGATTGTTGTGATACGAGAGTGGCTTGAGCTTTCTACGGTAGCGGAAGTCCGGAGCTTTCTGGAGCTTGCCGGCTATTATAGGCGCTTCATGGAGAACTTCTCGTGAATAGCGTTACCTCTCACTACTTTGACGAGGAAAGAACAGAATTTTGTTTGGACGCCGGAGTGCGCGCGAGCTTTTGAGGAGTTAAAGTGTCGGTTGACCACGGCGCCGGTTCTTAGTTCGTCATGTGGGACCGAAGGTTTTGAGATTTATATCGATGCTTCGGGCAGTGATTTGGGTTGTGTGATGTTACAGCATGGAAGCGTTATAGTATATGGCTCGAGACAGCTGAAGGTGCAGAAAAGGAACTATCTGGTCCATGACTTGGAGTTAGCGGCCGTGATTTTTGCTTTGAAGTTGTGGAGACATTATTTGTACGGTGTGAAGATTGATATCTACACCGATCACAAGAGCCTGAAATATTTGCTGGATCAGAAAGATCTGAACATGCGGCAGCGTAGGTGGATGGAGTTCCTGGGGGACTATACATTCAAGATTCACTACATGCCTGGTAAAGGCAATGCAGTTGTGGACGCGTTGAGTCGTCGGGCCCCAGCTCAAGCCAATTGGCTGTCGCTCCATGACGAGTGATTGGTTCGGGAGTAGAGGCATTGGAGATCTCTTGCATAGACAAGCAATCAAGTGCTGAAGCAATATTGAATTGGACTGAAGTCCAATATGACCTGGCTGATCGGATTCAGCAGGCTTTGCATATTGATGTCCACATGAAGCAACTCATGATAGAGGCTCTGGATAGGTCAAATTCTCAATTCGTTGTGGAGGACGGATTACTTTGGAAAGACGGTCGTCTGTGCGTCCCAAGCGTGGGCAATTTGTGGGTGGAATTGTTGTACGAGGCGCATCATACCAAGTACTCAATTCACCCGGGGAGCACGAAGATGTACCGCGATGTTAAGAAATCGTTCTGGTGGTCAGGACTGAAAAAGTATGTGGCGCTCTACATGGCGAAGTGTCAAACTTGCGCCTTGGTGAAGGCGGAATGCCAAAAGCCGGGAGGATTCTTGAATTCCTTGCCTATTCTGGAGTGGAAGTTCGACGACATTACTATGGACTTTGTGCACTGGCTGCCAAGGTCGCAAAAGGGGAACGACTTCATTTGGGTGGTCGTAGATCGTCTAACGAAGGTGTCGCACTTCGTTCCGCATAGGAAGGATGATCCGGTTGAGAAATTGGCAAAGCTGTATGTGGATAATATTGTGCGACTTCATGGTGTGCCCCGCAGCATCGTGAGTGATCGAAATGGATGGTTCACATCCAATGATTGGAGGCTGGTGCAGCAGATGTTGGGAACAAAGTTGAGTTTTAGCACAGCCTTTCATCCGTAGACGGATGGTCAGACCGAGAGGGTCAATAGGATAATGGAAGACATGCTTTGCATGTGTGTCCTGGACTTTGGAAAGCAATGGGAAGATCACCTATACTTGGTGGATTTCGCGTACAACAATAGCTACCAGGCAAGCATACAAATGGCGCCCTTCGAGGCCCTTTATGGTAGAAGATGTCGCACGTTGTTGTCTTGGTTGGAAACGAGCGAGCCAAAGTTGTACAAGCGACTAGAGGTGGAGGATGCTACTTCTTTGGTGCGGACCATTCGGGAGAGGTTGCTAATCGCTCAGGACCGCCAGGATAAGTACTATAATGCCAAGCACAGGAACATGCAGTTCGCTGTTGGCGATTGGGTGTACTTGAAGATCAAGCCGCTCAAGGGTGTCTTGCGGGTGCGGCACTTGAAGAAGCTAAGCCCGAGGTACCTTGGACCGTTTGAGGTTCTGAAGCGGATTGGTGAAGCAGCGTACCGGATGAAGCTGTCAGTGGAGCTTAGTGGTCTACATGATGTATTCCATATATCAGTGCTACGGAAGGCGGTACAAGAGCTTACCCAAGTGATCGCGGTCGATCAAGTGCCGGTCGATAGTGGGTTGACGACGAAAGTCAAGCCCGTACGTATTGAGGACTCGGAAGTCAAGCGGCTACGTAATAAATAGATCAGGATGGTCAAGATCCGTTGGGACATTGTGGTCGGGAGGAGCTCTCTTGGGAGCGAGAGCAGACTATGCTTGAGGAGTACCCGGAGTTGTTTTTCCCAGGTACCGTTTGATTTTTATGCTTATCTTTCCTTTATGTAATTTCGTGGACGAAATTCTTTTAAGAGGGGAAGAGTTGTAACGCCCCGAAACTCAAAAGAGCGACGGGAGGCGTTTTGAGCCAAGTTTGGAATTTGGCAGGGGTCACACGGCCTGGTACACGGGCGTGTCATAGGCCGTGTCCTTGGCGAGTTGTGCTGTGTTGACATAGAGTCTGCTGTGTTGACATAGAGTCTGCTGTGTTGACATAGAGTCTGTTGTGTCGATATATGGCCTGCTGTGTCGACACAGGGCCTGCTGTGTCGACACAGGGCCTGCTGTGTCGACACAGGGCCTGCTGTGTCGACACAGGGCCTGCTGTGTCGACACAGGGCCTGCTGTGTCGACACAGGGTGTCGACACAGGGTGTCGACACAGGGTGTCGACACAGGGTGTCGACACAGGGTGTCGACACAGGGTGTCGACACAGGGTGTCGACACAGGGTGTCGACACAGGGTGTCGACACAGGGTGTCGACACAGGGTGTCGACACAGGGTGTCGACACAGGTTGTGATGTGTCGACACCCTGTGTCGATACAGGGATTTTGACAGGGTCTTGACTAAATGTCCCGACACAGTTTGAGTTTGTCGCGGACGTGTCCTGCTCCGGTTTGTGAACCGTGTGGTGTTCGACCCAATTTTTCCAGGTCAGACCCGGATCGTAGCCGTACATTTCTTTATGTTGGGATCCGATGGCTGGAGGTTATTCCTATTGGGATATACCCAAGTGTAGGGTTTCAAAACCCTCATCTTCTGTCCGCTGGTTCTCTGTCTAAGTTCTAGAGAGAGAGGAGAGCAACGAGGAAGAAGAAGTCTAGATCCGGTCACCGGAGGAGCTTCGGAGCTCCAAATCGTGAACCGACTTTGGATCTATGGAGGCAAGGAGAGGGCGGTGCTTTTCATCCGCATACTTTTCCATGGCGCCAAGGAAGAACGCTATGGTAACGATTCTCTACTTGAGCATGTGAAGCTCTACTTCTTTTGCATAGGGAAGCCTGCTCTCGCGAGTGTGCAGTGAGTTTGAGACGTTCCTTCGTGTAGACATGAATAGTCCCTGTTGTGTACATATAGAGTCCGTAATCGAGAACGGATATAGGCATGATGTGTGACGCCTACCCGGACAAGTTGGTCTGGATCGGTGATGTTGCATTGCATAAATGGCCTGAGAAGACTCTGTGCGAATGTTTGTTTTTCGGGCTTTCTACGTGGTAGATTGCAACAGGGAGCCTTGTGGATTAACTCCAAGGTGCACCCGAAAAACTGGGCAGATGCGTGGTTCTGCCAACATGGTGGCCTGGGAGCCAGCCTGAACATAACTGGGTTATGTGATATGTATGGGAGATACGAGACTCCGGGAAACTTGACCCATGCAGACGACTTAATTGACGTTGCGGTGTGAGCAACGAGTCAGGTGGAACAGTACCTGATCTATGTCGTTCGATTAGAGAGACCTAAGGTACATGGTACTCACTGTTGGCATAGATTGAGGGTCTTAGGCAGTGGCCAGAAAGACCAAATGCTCACGAGATATTGTCGTCTTGGGGGCAGTGGTGAGTCGGCGGACTTTGACCGTGATCACCGAGAATGTGCCCTGAGAGCACGGGGTGTGTGGTCATGCGTGCCAATTCCTGTAATGCAATGTATATATATACTACTTGGTTATGCTAAAAAAGTGCAGGGAAGGAGCATCGCCGCCCCGAATTGGGGGCGGGATCGTTATAATTTGGTCAGCATTGCTGACCGTTGCTTTGGTTTGCCACCGTTGCGGTGGATTGTGCTTGCAGGTGCTGCGAAGCCGAGCGGTAAATAGCGGGCTAAAGCCCAAGTTACTGAGCCGGCCCTTGAAGACCTAATTTTGAGTATTTTCTTTTATTCATGTATGACCGGCCTGCGTGCCGAGGTTTGAAAAACATGTAATTTGAGGAAAACAATTGTCAGGGTATAAGGCCAGTACTTGTGTATTTGTACTTCATTCCTATTGGCTTTGTAGTGGACATTCATGCTAGTGTTGTGTTCTTTATTAATGCAAAAATTTTTAATCGCTTCCGCTAGAATGCTCTGTGTAGGACGTTGTTATTAGTTGAATGGTTTCCATTGAGTAACCACCCAGTCTGTATGTGGTATATGACGTCGGGCCCCGGCCGGACCTACTGATATATGCTATGCGACGGATAGGGGGTGTTACATTATAAACTTGTACACAGTGAAAGAAAGATGAAAATGGTATTGTCTTCTCTGTCTCAAATCTCTGAGAAGACCAGTCGATTGTTGATGATGTCAAAGCTCCCCCTGAGTTGTGTAGATGATCAGGAGAGGGAAGTATTGCTTCAGGATGTAGGCCTTCTTTGAAAATTTCTTCCTCCAGTAAATGTTTCTGAGAGATGTGAACTTCTTAGTCTCCGATTGAAGATCTATTGCTGGAAGAAAAGCTTGAAGCAGATGATGAAGAACAAGATGTATCTGTATCTTTTTTCTTTTAGAAAAGTTCTGAAAATCTCTCATTCATAATGAGAAGAATTCAAATATTTGAATTCATTAATCCAGAAACGGCTGGAGAATTCCCGAGAAGGTAACTGCCTTGTAAATTGGTTAGAATGGAAATAAGAACTCTGTGATTAAATTCATATTTAATGCTGCCTCTAAACGGCTATATTCGATAGAATATTTAGCATTAAATATCAGAGTTATAGCTGTTTGCAATTAAGCCATTAATTATTCTGCCTTCAGAATATCCTGAAATTGAGCCTGGAAATATACTTCTTCTGCTTAAGCTAACTGTTTAAGACACTGCCTGGAAATCGTCGAACTGAGCCTGCATTTCGTCGACCTAAGCTCCAAGTTCGTCGAACGGAGATAGTCCTTCGTCTAGCTGAACTTCTGATATGAGATCACAGTTTATCGATCTCAGATAGACTTTCACCGAGCTCAACTCAGATAAGGAACTTTGAGCTCGTCGATCTGAGATCGACGATCGTCGAGCTGAGTTCAGCTATCGTCTAACGCCTTTTTTGCATTCTTTTTAACTACTTTTCCTCTGAAGTCTTCTGTCTCTAAAGTCTTCTGAAGGAGGGTACTGACAATCTAAGTATGTGTTGCTGACCTTGACCATGGAAATAACCTATGAGCCTAGACTATACATGTTGGGTCATCTAAACAATCCTAATAGTGAACCTAGCCCAAATCATGAGTAGGGTTCCAACAATCTCCCCATATTTGGGTGAAGTCACTATAAAAAATAAAGAAAATCACAAAGCATGAAAAATATCTGACAAAATTATAGAACTTCAGCAGATATAAACAATTGTGCCTTGTGAATATATATACAGCGATAATATAGTTCAAAATGCATAAGCAGAAAAATATAAATCTTTCTTTGGAGCATCTGAAGAAGGGTCTGAAGTAGGTTTTGTGAATAACATTATTCTTCTGGGGTCCTTTGCTTCTCTTTAAGTCATTTTCATATCTCTAGCACCAAGAATCTTCACTGATGTAGCTCTAGGCACTACTACCTCTAGATGGAGATGCATATATTCATCAGCATTAAAAAGATTTTTTACCTGATACTTATCTAATTCCTTCTTTCTATAAGATGACATTGTTGAAAATTGAGAAATGTCTTTTCCTTCTTCCTTGGCTTTCCTTATATGTGAAAGTGCTACAATTTCCTTGAATCCGGCCATTCTAAAATTTGGATCCATCTCTGGATCATATGTAGGAGAAGGTGACCTTTATGGACTTGATTTTTCTTGTTGATTACCTTGAGATATCTGCTAGTTGCTTTGATTATTATGCTGGTGTTGTTGTCTTTTTTATTGGCTGCTGGTTTAGGGTTTAGGGTTTAGGGTTTATGCACTGAGATTCTGACCTTGAAGGTCTGTCTTTGCTACTTTGAGTAGGTCTTGATTGATGTGAATGAGAAGTAGACATATGAGCTTGAGAAACATTTCCTACTGATCCTGCTGCAGGAGGAGGAGGAGGAGGTTCTCTCCAAGACCTTTGAGGACGAGAACCATACCTTTTCATCTTTTTCATGTTCTTTTATTCATTTTTAGAAAACCTCATCTAGTAAGGAGTATCTGGAATGAGTGTAATTCCATGCAAAATGTAATAAGGAATGTCATCATTTGATAAAAGTTTAGGAGCAGCTTTTACTGGAGCCTTCTTCTTAGCTTTTCTTTTCTTTGAACCAAAATCTTCTGAATCATCTGAATCAACATCATCATCATCAGATTCATCTTCTGGATGATCATATAAATCATCTAATTGTTTAATTAAATCAGCCAGATTCTTAGCTTGAACTTCTGTCTCTTTAAGTACAATATTTGTAACAACTTGAGCCTCAACACTGTCAATCTCTGGTTCCATATCTTGAAACATGATTTCATCAAGATTTGGCATAGGAGTTTCATCCCAAGCATTAGTGGGAGGGGAAGAAACTAGCTCTATGACAATTATCATATTCTCAACTGTTATAGTCTCATAGACTGAAGAGATATTAGTAGGAGTAATACTGAAACTAGATCTAATCTTTTTTAAAAATAGAAAAATCGACTGGAGCAGTATAACAAACTATAGTTTTAGAATAATTATAAAAAACTGGAGCAAAACTGGGCTGAACTTCAAAAACAGATAATAAGGAAGATAAGTCAACTATGGGATTAATAAAAACATCACCAACAGTGATAACTTCTAGAGTTGAAAAATTTGTTGCTGCCTCTTCTGTTGTATAAACCATTTCAGTATCATCAAAAATTTCAACTGATGCTGCTGCTGGAGTTGATGTTGCTGTTGCTGGAGCTTCTTCATATGATATCTCCCCCTGCCTGGATTTAGAGAGACCTGAACCCGGGCCCCCAAAAGAAGGGACAGTGGAGGAGGAAGGCTGAGCAGAAAGAATGGAAATAGAAACAGCAAGAGGGGCAATAACTTCAGCTACGGATTTCTTCAATGTGGGGGTAATGAATTCAAGAATGTTAGCAGAAATAGAAGAAAAATCAACATACATATAATCATTAAGATTAGCATATGTGGCAGGTTGATTAGTAGTAGAAGAGGATGGCATGGAGTAGGTTGGACATATGATAAATGCTTGTGGAATTGAAGATGTTGTAATGTCAGATGGAGTGACATCAGGAATGGTGGCTTCCTGAACATGGGAATGAGGTGAGGATATATGAATTGGAGATGAATAAGGTGGAGATGATAGTAGATCAAAATTTGGAGATGACAGTGGTGGATCTGTATGAAGAGAAGTGGATGGTATGTCATCAAGATGTGATGGTAGAGGTGATTGAGGAGGTGGATATGGTGTATCCTCAAAATTGTGGATTGGTGAGTGTGGAGGAGATGGTGGTTGAGATGGTGAGGTAGGAGGGATGAGAGTAGAAGGTGTGTCTGCAATAACAGTGGATGGTTGTTGAGGAGAAGGAGATGGTAATCTGGGTGAAGGAGGTAGAGGTGGAGCAAAAACTTCTTCTGGGGTTGGAGGAGTGACCGTATCAATCCTTGTGTCCTCAGAAGCTCTGGAGGAGGAGGCCCTGGAGGGCTTGGTGATAACACTCTCCCATCTTCCAAAGAAGGCTGATGTGAGCCTCTTGGAACCATTAATAAATATGGTCTGTGAGACCAAAAGTTCTGGGCACTTAGCTTGCAGGAAAAGCCCAAGAATTCTCTCATACCCAACATCCTTCTTATTTACCTTCTTCTTAATAGAATCAAACAATATAACTCCCCACTTCACTAATTTTTGATTTACCAGGGCACTCATCAGAAGAAATTTGTGTCTGGTTAGGTAGTCATGCGTAGAGTGCTTGCCCAAGATTACTTTTCCAACAACATTTGCTAAGAACTTGTATTCAACAGATAAGTTCTTTTTCATCATTTTGTTAGGGTTTCCCTGGGAGTGACCCATTCTAACTAGCATATCATTAAACTCAGCACTAGACAGTTCTATATCATTTTCCCCATTAATAAAACTAAAAACTTCAGTTAAAATAACAGGTGTGAGAGGAACCTATTTTCTAGATATGGAGCCAGTGAGAGTTGTGGAATCTGGAGACGATGATGAGAATACTCATTCCTTTATCACCTGCATCGGAAGTTTAATCCTTGTGGTCATGAACTTCCTTAACTGTTGAGCCTAAAACAACTATAAGATGTTCTTGAAAACTTGATCAGAATGGCTGAATGAATCCATATTGATGTCGAAGCCTGCATCAAATTTCATTTCGGAAAGTGTCGCCGCTGAAATCGTCATTACCTGCAAAAACAAGAGATCGAGTGCAAAGGGAAAATGGAAAAGCACGGGATAGAGTTCGATGAAAAACCTAGTTATAAGTTTTCAGAAGTTGAAAGACAAACTCCGTCCGACGAAAAATAAAAAAAACTTTGAACGCAGTTCGACGAAAAATCTCGCAAAGAAATAAAATCGTCGATCTTAGTTTGAAGAGAAGAAAACATTTCTTCATTCTCCATTCAACGAAAATTTTCTGAAACAACTTTTGTTGATCTCCGTTCGACGAACACTCCATAAAGAGTTCACAGTTCATCGAACTTCGTTTGACGAAAAGTGGAAAATTCGTCGACCACAGACAAAAATCAAATTAAAGATTCTCCATAAATCATACCTAGCTGACTTAGGAAGAACAAATATTTCTTTTCATCTAAGGGTTTGGTGAAAATATCTGCCCTTTGTAAATCAGTAGAGATAAAGGCAAGATTAATTTTATTTTTGTCCACATTGTCTCTAATGAAATGATGTCTTATCTCTATATGCTTGATCCTACTATGATGCAATTGATTTTGTGCAATTGAAATTGCACTGGTATTATCACAAAATATGGTTGAATTATTTAAGTTGAAATTATAATCCAGAAGATGGTTTTGAATCCACAGAATCTTTGAACAGCAACTACCTGCTGCTATGTATTCAGCTTCAGCAGTTGAAGTTGATACAGATGTTTGCTTCTTGCAAAATCAGGACACAAGCCTATCACCAAGAAACTGACAAGTTCCTAATATGCTTTTTCTTTCAACTATACATCCAGCAAAGTCAGCATTTGATAATTCAGTTAATTCAAATTCTGACTCAGTAGGATACCCGAGTACTAGATTAGGACAACCCTTTATATATCTTAAAATCATTTTTTAATAAAATAAGGTGAGATTCTTTTGGACTTACTTGAAATCTAGTACAAATACAAGTAACAAACATAATATCAAGCCTACTAGCTGTAAGATACAATAAAGACCCAACAATAGCCCTATATATTTTCTGATCAACTGGTTTTCCCTGTTCATCAGAATCAACTACAGCATTGGAAGACATGGGTGTTTTCATAAGACATCTGACATCCCAAATCTTTTAAGTAGCTCTTTTGCATATTTAGACTACTATATAAAGATAACATCAGTGATTTGCTTCACTTGAAGACCAAGGAAGTAGGATAGTTCACTCATACTACTTATTTCAAACTTTAAATGCATCAGGTCAGAAAACATTTTGTATAGTTTGGAATCAGTAGAACCAAAGATTATATCATCTACATATATTTGTACTAGCAAAATTTTAGAGTTATGATGTCTAATATATAAAGTCCTATTTACAATGTCTCTAATGAACTTATGCTTTAAAAGAAAACTAGCCAAGGTCTCATACCAAGCTCTTGGAGCTTGCTTTAGACCATAAAGGGCTTTATGCAACTTAAAAATATAAGATGGATGAGTTGAAGAAATAAAACCTGGAGGTTGTTCAACATATACTTCCTCATTAAGTTCACCATTTAGAAAAGCACTTTTTACATCTATCTGATATACTTTGAAGTTCTGGAATGCAGCATAAGCAATAAAGATCCAGATAGCTTCAAGTCTTGCAACAGGAGTAAAGGTTTGATCATAATCATTGACTTCTTCCTGTGAATATCTTTGGGCTACCAGCCTAGCTTTATTTCTTACTGTTACTCCTTGTGCATCCAACTTGTTCTTGAAGACCCATTTACTTCTAATGTTGGGTAGTCTTTGGGTCTTGGAACAAAATCCCAAACTCTATACCTCTCAAATTGATTGAGCTCCTCTTGCATTGCAATAATCCAGTGGGGATCTTGCTCTGCATATTTAATGGATTGAGGCTCAATTTGAGAAATGAAGCAAGCATGCATCTAATCAATGTTGATTTGATGCCATGTTTGCACACCAACTGATATGTCTCCAATCACTTGAGATATAGGGTGATTTCTAAGTTTGACAAGATCAGCAGGTGGAGTTGGTACATCAACAGCTAGTGGAGTTAATTCCTATTGTGGAATTACATTTGTTGTTATTGGTTCAACAATTTCAACATTATCTTTATCACTTTCTTCATCAATCTGTGGAGAGGGATGCAAAGTAAGCTCTTGTTTAAAGTTTAAATCATTCAACTTCTCGCATAGATTGGGTACCTGCAGTGAGTCTATGGTAGAAGAATCCTTCTCCTTATAAAACATGTTAGTCTCATCAAAAGATACATGAACGGATTCTTCCATTTTTAGTGTTGATTTGTTAAAAACCCTATAAGCTTTGCTGATTTGAGAATATCCAAGGAAAATTCCTTCTGCAGCTTTAGCTTCAAATTTCCTTAAGTGTTTCTTGTTATTATTATGAATATAACACTTACAGCCAAATACTTTAAAATAATCTACTTTAGTTTGCTTCCCCTTAAGTAATTCATAGGGAGTCTTACCCTTAAGTTTATGTATTAAACTTCTGTTAAGAATATAATTTGTTGTGCTTACATCCTCTACCCAAAAGGATAGGGGCAAATAAGCATCTGTAAGTAATGTCCCAGTAGATTCAATAAGAGTTCTATTTTTCCTTTCAGCTACCCCATTTTGTTGAGGATTTCTAGGTGCAGAAAAATTGTACCTGATACCTTCCTTCTCATAGAATTCTTGCATGAAAAGAGATTCAAACTCGGTGTCATGATCACTTCTAATCAATACAACTAGAGTAGAGTACTCAATCTTGATGCTCTTAAGAAAGTCTGTAAGAACTTTAAAGTTATCTTACTTATTTTTTAGAAAGAAAATCCAAGTGAATCTAGAGAAGTCATCAACAATAACTAGAGTGTATGACTTTCCTCCCAAACTTTGTACAGCTATAGGGCCAAAAAGGTCCATATGTAGTAAATACAAAATCCTGGATGAATCACTTTTATTAATGGATTTGAAATTATTTTCAGTTTGCTTGCTTAATTAACAAGCCTTGCAAAGTCCTTCCTTCCTGTAAGAACCAGAAGGAAGTCCTCTAACAAGGTTGTCTCTAGATAATTTAACAATATTCCTAAGGTTTACATGACCTAGTCTCTTATGTCATAAATCATTAGTGTTACTGATTTGGTTAAATAAACAAATTTTTGAATTAGCAGATTTGAAATTAACTACATATATATTTCCTTGTCTAATTCCAGTTAAAACAGTTTTGATTTTATCAGAAGTAATAATACAAGAAGACTGATTGAATGATACCTGATAACCTTCATCACATAATTGGTTTATGGATATTAGGTTATGCTTGAGATCACTTACATAGGCTACCTTCCTGAAGGTAACTACTCCAATGTTGATATTTCCATATCCTTCTATCTGTCCACAGTAGGAGTCTCCAAATATCACTTTTGGTCCAAGCTTTGCTTTGAAATCAGTTAGGTTATCTTTACTTCCTGTTATGTGTTTTGAACAACCACTATCCAGATACCACTGTTCTTTTATGGTAGGATAGTTCTTCACCTACATAAAAATAGGTTAGGTGTTCTTGACCCAGGTAACCTTGAGTCCTTGATTTCTTTCATATTTATAGCTAGAGATATACGAAAATTCAGGTTGGTCCTTATAACCTAGTGGATGATATCTCTTATGAGGAATAATCCACTGAGTAAAAGGATTGATAAAGGTTTGATTTTGATTAAAATTTTGAAAAGAATTAAAGTTTCTATTATAAGAAACTGGGTTCGACAAATTGTAATAAGTTCGTCGATCTGCAATTGACGAATAGGGATGAGTTCATCGAATTTCGTTCACATAATGAAAGTATTCATTTTTTGCACCCCACGTTCATCAATCGTGGTTCGACGAACCATATTGAGTTCGTCAAGCACAGTTAGACGAATAATTATACTGAAAGTCTGCGTTCATAGTTCGTCGATCTGAGTTCGACGAACCGTATTCATTTCGTCGAGCTTGGTTCGACGAAATATGTTGAACATAATTTTTATTAAAATTTTTCTTTTTCTTTTGCTTAGTCTTATATAAAACTTTTGTTTCTTTATTAGTGTATTATACTTTTTCTTTTTCTTTTTCAGAAATGAATTTAATAGGAGTAGATAAAGTATTTTTTTTATAATATAGGAGGCTGACTAGATGAAGCTCCCAAACTCAGTTTGTCATTAAGCCTGACATTGACTGTACTTGTGATATTCATCAATTTGATACTTCTCACATTAAGGGATTCTTCAAATTTCATAGCCTCAGATAATTTAGTTTTCAAAAATATTATCTGTTCTGAAGCATTATCTAGATCATCTTTGAGTTTAATATTTTCAGAAAATAGGTTATAAAATTCAATTAGCTTTTCTCTGAGGAATTTGTTTTTCTTCTCAGATTTAATTAAATCATTGCATAACAATTTAAATTCAGTTTTAAATTGATCTGAAGTAAAATCAAAAGAAGAAATTACCGAATCTTTTTCTGATACAGATTCATCTTCTGAGTTGTCAGCTTCTGAATTAGCAGCCTCAGAGTTGCTGCAAGATGCATTAATTGTCATCAAACATATCTCTCTGGACTTGGCCTCTTCTTCATCCTCACTGGAGCTGGATGAAGATTCATCCTCAGATTCACTCCAGGTTTCAGCAACAAATCTTCTCTCCTTCTTTTTATATTTGCTGGAGGAGGGCTTGCTAGAATGTTTCTTGGAGTTTTTCTCCTTTCTTTTGTCTTTCTTCTGATTTTCTGGACACTCTGGTAATATGTGTCCAGCTTTCCTGCATCCATAACAAACTATTTCTTTAGTTGGAGTCATGTCATACCTTAACTTATCTTCTTTTCTAGAAGATCTTCTCCTGAAATCCTTCCTAACTATCTTGTAGAATCTCTTAGCCAAGAAACTCAATAGAGCTTCATTGTCTAGAAGAGCTTCTTCTTCCTCAGATGCTTTAAAAGCAATGTTTTGCTCTTTCCTCCTGATGATGAAGTCCATTGCTCAGCTTTTCTGGTCTTGATGAGCTGTTCATAAGACTTGAGCTTGCCCAACAAAGTTTCAGTAGATATTTCATTTAGGCTTTTGGCTTTCTTGATTGGCCAGATCCTAGAGACCCATGTGCTAGGGAAGCACATAAGGATCTTGTCATTTATCTCTGTCAATGAGATGTTCTTGTCTAGAGTTTTCAGCTTATTTATTATGAGACTGAGTCTGTTATACATGTCTGCAATTTATTCTAACTCTTCCTTCTTGAATTCTCATACTGAGGGATCAAGTGTGATCTCCTATCTTTTTTTTCATCAACAAATCTTGCTACCATAGCATTTAGGGAGTCTCAAATGGCCTTCGCTGAAGTACATTCAACAACCTTTTGGAATATGTCATTATACATAGTTTAAGCCAGAATGTTCATTGCTTTGGCATCAGCAATCTTAGCCTTCATCTGAGCATCAGTCCACTCAGGTGGTGGCACTGTACTGGTACTTGTAGTTGCCATTGGTAGTAGTGGACTTGTCAAATTGGAATTATATATATCTTCATCAATGAAATTCATGTAAAGCCTAATCCTTGCCTTCCAAAGTGTAAACTAATTTAGATTGCATACTAGAGGTCTAATGCTTGAGTACTCCTTATTTTGTGCCATGATATAAAAGACAAACTAGAGTAGATAAGATCTATTAAAGATCTTTTGGTTCAGGTGTCATCCTGTAAAACCAAAGAACTAGCCTTCTGATACCAATTGAAAGTGAGGGATAGATCTCCTTTACACTAGAGGGGGGTGAATAGTTTATATTAAAAACTTAAAGTTATTTTTATAGCAAAATTAAAGTAGGTGATAAATAAGTATATAAGAAAAAAAAACTCTCAAAACACATAAACAAAAAAAGTAAAGGCAAACTAGACAACATAAGGAATTTATATTAGTTCTCCAATAAACCTGGGTACATCCACTCTTCTACCACCCTGGTAGGAATGCACTACAGGTTTTTGCTCAGGTGCCCTGCCACCACAGGTTTTTGCTCAGGTGCCTGTCACCAGAAGATCTATTTTTCTAAGGGAGATCTAGCAACCCTTTGAGCTTTTGATCAGGTGCCCAAAAGTCAAAGCCAAGTCTTTTGATCAGGTGACTTGTGAACCAAAATATTAACTTTTGAAGGGAGTTATAACCATATACACAGTGAAAAAAAGATGAAAATGATATTGTCTTCTCTGTCTAAAATCTCTGAGAAGACTAGTGGATTGTTGATGATGTCAAAGCTCTCCCTGAGTTGTGTAGATGATCAGGAGAGGGAAGCTTTGCTTTAGGGTGTAGACCTTCTTTGGAAACTTCTTCCTCCAGTAAATGTTTCTGAGAGATGTGAACTTTTTTGGTATCAGATTGAAGATCTGTTGCTGGAAGCTAGAAAAGCTTGAAGCAGATGATGAAGAACAAGATGTATCTGTTTCTTTTTTTTTCTTTTAGAAAAGTTCTGAGAATCTCTCATTCATTATGAGAAGAATTCAAATATTTGAATTCATTAACCCTGAAACGGCTGGAGAATTTCCGAGAAGGTAATTGCCTTGGAAATTGGTTAGAATGGAAATAAGAACTCTGTGACTAAATCCATATTTAATGATGCCTCTAAACGGTTATATTTGATAAAATATTTAACATTAAATATCAGAGTTATAGCTGCCTGCAATTAAACTATTAAATATTTTGCCTTCAGAATATCCCGAAATTGAGCCTGGAAATATTCTGTTTCTGCTTAAACTAACTGCCTAAGTCATTGCCTGGAAATCGTCGAACTGAGCCTGCATTTCATCGACCTAAGCTCCAAGTTCGTCGAACTGAGATAGTCCTGTTGGGTACATTGGAATAAATCTACCTGATTTGAAGAAGCCTCACCATACTCAATGATATACATCAAAATGTATTTGATGTATTCTGAGTTTAGTTGTGCAGGTCAAGTATTTACAGGGAAAGCTGAAAAGTTTCTAAGTTCATGTGTCGACACCCAGAAGCAAAGTGTCGACACTTAAGAAGACTTGTGTCGACATCCAGAGAAGCAGTGTCGACACTTGGAGTAATTGTGTCGACACCAGGGATGCAGAGTCGACACCAGAAGGAAAGTGTCAACACATACAGGATGTGTCAACACTCAATGAAGAAATGTCCAGAAAAGCAGTGTCGACACTTAGAAGCAGTGTCGACACCCAGTGGAACTTTGTCGACATCAGAAAGTGTCGCCACTTGGAGAATGTGTCGACACTCAGCAGAAGTCTCAACACATGAAGAATGTGTCGACACAAAGGATCAGTTTCGACACACAGCAGAAGTCTCAACACATGAAGAAAGTGTCGACACAAGTAGCTGTGTCGACACTCAGCAAATTTCTATGAAGACTAAGTACAAGTGTCGACACCAAGCAGATCTGTCGACACTCAGCAAAAGTATCAACACTGAAGGCATGTGTCGACACCAAGAAGATGTGTCGACACTTAACAAGTTCAACACAAGAAGATGTGTCGACACAAAAGAGTTGTGTCGACACTTCCAAGAAATCAACAAAGTACTGAAGAACAAGGAGTTGTGTCGACACACATTATCAGTGTCGACACATGTTGAAGAAGCAGTGTCGAGAAGCAAATTCTACAACACAAGGAGTTGTGTCGACACCATGAAGGCTAGTGTCGACACTTAGTCTACTTGTGTCAACACTTAGTCTACAAGTGTCGACACTTAAAGACATACTGTCTCGACACTTTCAGACAGTTACAGATATTTCAAGAAGTGACTGGATGAGATGACAGTTGCCATTCCAGCCGGTCTACTACAACTGTCAGAGATGTCAGAAAGCTATTAGAAACCGGATCAGCCGGTCACCATGAAAAAGTCCTATAAATAGGCTTATTCTGTCAACAAAAGAAGAGATGAACAACAATCAGAGAAGAAGATCAAGCACTTCATTGAAGAGTTAATTCAAGTGAAGATCTAAGAAGTTGGAGAGAGAGAGCTCCTTCCAAGAAGACAGCTGTTGGAACCAGGCTGTGAAGAAAGTTTCAGACTTAGTTCTGATTCTTAAGTTAGCAGTGATTGAAGATCAACTGCTGATCAAGTTGTTGATCAAGTTGTTGCTGACCAAGTTATTGATGAGATAAGAGTTTCTCCACCTCATCCTCAACAGGAATTTACCCTAGAAGAGTTATTCCCAGATCTTCTTCAAACAGACTTTGAGAAAAAAAGTGCTGCTGCTGAGGGGGAGAAAGTAATTATTGAGGGGGAGCAAGTGGAGTTTATAGAAGAAACTGCAAGCAAAGAGACTGAGATGCCAAAAGCTGCTGAAGGCCTACAAAGGACAGAGAAGGAGCTATCTCCAAGTCCAAAGGACAGAGTGACTATTGATAGCGCATCTGCTTCAGAAGATGAAGAGGCTGTAAGAGCCAAGAAGAGGAAATTCCAAGTCTTTAAGAGAAGGAGCCAGAATTATAAGAAAGCTCTGCAAACAATTGCACCACATCCTACACCACAGCCAGCACCATCTGTAGATTACAGTTCTCTGATGGTTGCAATGCAGATAAAGCTTGATGAACAAAGACAGGCTTTACAATCTTATATGGATGAAGGGCATAAGTCTCTACAGTTTTATCTGGCCCAAGATATTAAGTCCATCAGATTTGAAATGAATCTGAATAAGAAAGAGATGACTGACTGCTTCCATAAAGGAGGGAATGCAGTGGTCTACTTGGCTACACATCAAGAGAAGATCAAAGCTCAAGTGGATGAAATTGCAGTGAAGCAAGGCTATGTCCTGGAGAACCAGCTGAGAATGAATGACAATCTCATTGCTTCACACAATGCAATAGTCACAGAAATGAAGAATATAGCTACTGGTCAGACTACAGCTAATGCTACAGCTAAGGTAGAATTTGATAAAGCATTACAAGAGGGAATAACTGTAGTTACAACTGTTATAGTAGACTCTCAAAAGGCTATAAATGACAGACTCCAAAGGTTGAAACCTTTCTTTAAGGATGGAGTAAACTATTTGGATGCACAAATAAGATTTCAGAAAGATGATCTGAGGGATCATGTTGAAAGAGAAGTCATAAAGGGGGGAGAGGGTGTTAGTCAAAGCCAGCTCTGATCATGCAAAATGGATTTCCAATTCCATCAGAGCCACCCTTGGATATCCTCCATTATGTGATGATGATAATGTTGCAGAGTCTGGAATTAATCATGTATATCTTGGAGGGGAGCAAGCTGAAGTGGCTCATGTAATTTACCCTCCACCAGACTTTGATATGATACATGCAGATATACAGTCAATGTATAGCCCACCTGAGGGAAAGCAAAATGTCATCATAGAAAAAGTAATTCAGCCAGTGTCTGAGGCTATACAAGAAGCTTTGCAGAAAGAACAAGAAGCCAAATTGTCTAAGAAGAGATTCAGGGAGCAAGCTGAACTCAGGCCTGACTTTGAACAATGGAGCCCCACCTCCAGGAATATCATTCTGACTGCATGGAAGGCTGCCAAAGACAATATTGTGGACAGAGACAAATGGTATTCTGATGTGGAGTGGAGGAAGCATGAAAACAGGCAAGAAGCTATTGTATAATATAGAAGAAAGGCAAAGATGGGAAAGCTACCTCCTACTGCCCAGGAGCCTAGCAAGTATTTTCCCAAGCCTTATCATTACTTTGAGAGGCAAAAGATCAAGGCTGATGAGCAGACAAAGAAGGATCTTAAAGGCAAGAAGCTTGCTACTGCTAAAGATGTTGAAGCCCCTGTTCAAGCAAAGATACAATCTGGAAAGGGCATAGTTATCAAGGAGGCTGAGCAGAAATAGAATAGAATTATCTTAAGTTTACTATGTGTAATCACTTGTATTAAAACTTTCTGTAAACTTTTGATAATGAAAATGTTGAAGTTCTTAGAACTATGTGATATGTGTTATATTCTTGTTCTGAGATATTGGTATATACATGTTTTGTTTATTACATGTTTATGAATTTACCCTGTTATATAATCCTGTTTTACATCATACTATGATTTTATTATGTATGGTGTATATCATTGACTAAGGATTATGACTTCTCCAAATAGGGGGAGATTGTTGGGTATATTGGAATAAATGTACCTGATTTGAAGAAGCCTCACCCTACTCAATGATATACATCAAAATGTATTTGATGTATTTTGAGTTTAGTTGTGCAGGTCAAGTATTTATAGGGAAAGCTGAAAAGTTTCTAAGTCCATGTGTCGACACCCAGAAGCAAAGTGTCGACACTTAAGAAGACTTGTGTCGACATCCAGAGAAGCAGTGTCGACACTTGGAGTAATTGTGTCGACACAATGGATGCAGAGTCGACACCAGAAGGAAAGTGTCGACACATACAGGATGTGTCAACACTCAATGAAGAAATGTCCAGAAAAGCAGTGTCGACACTTAGAAGCAGTGTCGACACCCAGTGGAACTTTGTTGATATCAGAAAGTGTCGACACTTGGAGAATGTGTCAACACTCAGCAGAAGTCTCAACACATGAAGAATGTGTCGACACAAAGGATCAGTGTCGACACACAGCAGAAGTATCAACACATGAAGAAAGTGTCGACACAAGTAGCTGTGTCGACACTCAGCAAATTTCTATGATGACTAAGTACAAGTGTCGACACCAAGCAGAACTGTCGACACTCAGCAAAAGTATCAACACTGAAGGTATGTGTCGACACCAAGAAGATGTGTCGACACTTAACAAGTTCAACACAAGAAGATGTGTCGACACAAAGGAGTTGTGTCGACACTTCCAAGAAATCAACAAAGTACTGAAGAATAAGGAGTTGTGTCGACACACATTATCAGTGTCGACACATGTTGAAGAAGCAGTATCGAGAAGCAAATTCTACAACACAAGGAGTTGTGTCGACACCATGAAGGCTAGTGTCGACACTTAGTCTACTTGTGTCGACACTTAGTCTACAAGTGTCGACACTTAAAGACAGACTGTCTCGACACTTTCAGACAGTTACAGATATTTCAAGAAGTGACTGGATGACATGACAGCTGCCATTCCAGCCGGCCTACTGCAACTGTCAGAGATATCAGAAAGCTGTTAGAAATCGGATCAGCCGGTCACCATGAAGAAGGCCTATAAATAAGCTTATTCTGTCAACAGAAGAAGAGATGAACAACAATCAGAGAAGAAGATCAAGCACTTCATTGAAGAGTTAATTCAAGTGAAGATCTAAGAAGTTGGAGAGAGAGAGCTCCTTCCAAGAAGACAGCTGTTGGAACCAGGCTGTGAAGAAAGTTTCAGACTTAGTTCTGATTCTTAAGTTAGCAGTGATTGAAGATCAACTGCAGTAAGTATCAACCTTATTGTGTTCTACATTCAAGATGCTTTGAAGAAAGCCAAGTGTGGTTGATCTCAGCAAAGTTCTTTCAAGAACTCATCAAGAAACCTATCAACTCTTCTCTCTTATTCTAAGTTGAGGTTATACACTTTGTATTCTTATTTTTTTGTAGGATCCTGAGGGATCTGAGCTGTAAGCCTGAAATTATAAAGGCTGAGTGGTAGGGCCTATGTGCTTGAGTGTAGGAGATCCATATCTCTGAGTGTAGGCCTTATGGCTAAGTGTAGGCCTTGTTGAAGGCCGAGTGTAGGTCTTTGTGAAGACTGAGTTGTAGGGCCTTGGGCCTGAGCTGTAGGAACCATTTGGGGTTCTGAGTGTAAGATCTGAGGATCTGAGGAATAGTGGAGGAGTTTGGCCGAATCAAGTACACTTCTAGATAGGCGAAGGGGGAAAGTGGATGTACCCAAACCTTGGGAACCACTATAAATCTGTGTGTTCACTGTGTGCATGCTTTATTCTGTGATTGCTGATTGATTGTTGTGAAGAAGTAGTTATAAATCTGTGATATAATCTGCCTAAAAGTTTAAATAAATTTAGTCACATATTCACCCCCCTCTAGGTGATTAGGGTACAATTTCTTTCAAGTCCTTCGTCAAGCTGAACTTCTAATATGAGATCACAGTTCGTTGATCTCAGCTAGACTTTCGTCGTGCTCAACTCAAAGAAGGAACTCTGAGTCCATTGATTTGAGATCGACAATCGTCGAGCTGAGTTCAGCTATCATCGAATTCCTTTTCTGCATTCTTTTTAACTATTTTTCCTCTAAAGTCTTTTATCTCTAAAGTCTTCTGAAGGAGGGTACAGACAATCTAAGTATGTAATGTTGACCTTGACCCTGGAAATAACCTATGACCCTAGACTATACATGTTGGGTCATCTAAACAATCCTAATAGTGAACTAGCCCAAATCACAAGTAGAGTTCCAACATGCTAATTGCTACCATTCTTATCTATTTCTTGAGCTTTGATTACTGCTTGGTTTCACACACATGAATATATTTTATTCAGGTGCATGTGCATTATTCTTTTGCTATAAAGTCCATATTTCATTATGTTAGTAGGCTTATTACATTTTTATAAATCTAAAATGATCATTTTTTAATCTTTTAAATCATAAATTAATCCATTATTAGAAAGTGTTATTATTTAATTTCATTTTTTGAAACAAACAACTGTTTTTTATATTATAAAATATATTAATTTACTCTAAAATTTACAATAATTTAATTTTTTTTAAGTACTATTAATCTCAACTGAATCAAAGTTGACACTTTGGATGACCCTAAACTCAAAATAGATATTTTGCATCCTGAATTACCCGATTTTGACATTTGCACCTTGGATTTTTAAAATTGACACTTTGGACCTCCTAATTACAGATTTTTGGTATTTGCACCCCAATGCTGAAATTTTAGAGGTATTTAGATCAGGACACTGCTCAAAATACTTATTTTGACACTTTTGCAAATAGCTAAAATATGATATTTCAAAATATAAAGTATCATAATATATACAGTCTCCCCCAATATTTCAAAAGAATTCAGAGGAAGCAAAAGTGAAAAGGGACTTGAATTCCTCCAGGAGAAGAAGCATGTAGTGGGAGGGTGGGTGTTGAATCAACGACCAGATTTAATCAGTTTAATCCAACGACAAAGATCAGCCACCACATGGTAGAACATGAGCTGGGCATTGGATCTCATTAAATGTAACGGCTATATATAAAGTCGGGTTTAGCCTATAAATAGGAGTTTTGTCATGTAGTTTGTAAGAATGTTTTTGATGAATAAAGTTTAGATGCTCTTCTTTCTTCCTCTTCCCCTTCGTCATCCTTTTCCCCTGGCCGTCTCTTGGCCTTTCTGCCACCATAGTTCAAGAGAGTAGTCAGAAACATCGTCGGATCGCTACATCTTTGGTGCTCTCATTGAGAGTAGCATCTACCGGCGACCATGATTGAAGGAACTCGCTCGAAAGATATAGCGCATCAAATTTCATATCTCAAGAAAGCGTTTGATGATGAAAGAAGTACAAGAAATGCTCAGATTGAAGGAGTTCAACGTCAATTCATCACCGAACTGCAAGCTAAGGAAAATTTCTTGGTACAACAAATCGTAGATTCAAAGGAATAGGCGACCAATCACCTCAACAACCAGTTTACAAATCTAAAAAGTGAAATGATGGAGAAATTTTGAAATCTTAACGGGCCACCAAGGGGAGTGGAAGAAAATCTTGCATCTAATAACATTCATCATGAATTCAGCAACAATTCCACAAACCAGAACATAAGTCAACACAGAATTCCAGACAGAGCCTTCGATGTAATGTTCAGCCCACCAACAGCATTTCCAGGAATCGGCGCAAATTGGGAACCCAAACAACACTCAAAAGGAGTATTAGGAAACAGTCCCAACATGGCTCCAAACCCGGTAATAATGAACCGACCTAATCAACTCGTCTATTTACAATGTCCTAGATTCGCGGATGGAGATCCTACTGATTTTCTTTATGAATTGCAATAATATTTCAATTTTCATAATGTACAACCCCAAGATTACCTCATTTTAGCCACATTACATTTAGACAAGCCTGCTTCGAAATGGTACCAAGCAATGCTTAGAGATCACCCTGCGTTAACATTCCCTATGTTCGTTACGGCTTTACAAAAATGATTTGGACTATCTTGGTACAATGATCTGTCTGGATCATTAACTAAACTTCACCAAACAACCACCGTAAACGCATGTAAAGCGGAATTTGAAGATCTTACCACCAAAGTACTAGGGCTAGCTCCTTGGTTTCTTGGGAGCATGTTTGTATCTAGATTAAAGGCTAGTATTTAACAAATGGTAATGATTCATCAACCCAGTGAAGTACATGACGCATATGTGTTAGCTAGGACATTCGAAGAGCAAGAAAAAGAAAATGAGAAAAGTCATAGCTCAAATAAATCTTATATCAGAAATAAATCAATTAATCTCAAGGTTTACCACTCCAAACCTGGGAATTCTTAATACCCGCCTATTAAAAGACCAACTCCCGAAGAATTACAAGCTAAACACGAAAAAAGGGCATGCTACAATTGCGATGAAAAATACTACGCAGGACATCATTATAAGGGAAAAGGAGCACTGTTGTATGTCCAGGGAACTAAAGGAGAATGATCAGAATATGAGGATATATTCGAAAATGATGAAATTATTCCAGAGTCTGCCGTGGCCATACATGCTCTAACTGGACAAACTCACATACATGGGTTAGGAGTAACAATGTATTATACCACAGTTTTATTTCAATCCGTAAAGCTAATTTTTTGCAATTACCAGTACATTTTATTAAGAAATTTCCTGTATACATGGGTAATGGAACGACCTCAATATGCAGCGGATTGTGTAGGGAGCTGAAACTGCTCATACAGGCCAGATATTACATCATAAATCTCTTTGTTTTAGACATTGAAGGGTCTGATGTCATTTTAGGAATTCATTGGTTACAAACCTTAGGACCAGTAACCACCGATTATAACCAAAACACCTTATCTTATACTGATTCGAAAGTGACAGTGGTATTAAATGGACAGAAAAACCACCAATGCAAAGTCATATCATCATCACAGTTATCCCGATTAATTTATTACAATCCACTGCATATTGTCTAGTCATTGCCACTGGAGAAAGTGTAGAAAAGATTGAAAATAAAATAGCTAGAGAAATTAAAAATGATAAGTGTCAAAAAAAATATTGAAAGATTATGATCATCTTTTTAAGAAACCAAATGAACTACCCCCAAAAGTACTAATAGATCATGGGATCCTATTATTACCCGATTCCAGTCCACCCAGCATTAAAACATATCGATATCCATATATCCAGAAAAATGAGATGGAGAAAATGATTAAGTAAATGTTAGACACAGACGAGATTCGACAGATCACTTCAAGCTTCAGTTCTCTAGTCATTTTAGTTAGAAAAAAAGATGGAGGGTGACACTTTTGTATAGACTACAGAGCTTTAAAGACACAGACGAGATTCGACAGATCACTTCAAGCTTCAGTTCTCTAGTCATTTTAGTTAGAAAAAAAGATGGAGGGTGACACTTTTGTATAGACTACAGAGCTTTAAATAAGCTAACCGTAAAGAATAAGTTTCCAATTCCCACCATCGACGAATTACTATATGAGTTATATGAGGCTAGATGGTTTTCCAAATTGGATCTTAGATCCGGTAACCATCAAATTAGGATGGCTGAGGAAGATGTTCACAAAACGACTTTTAGAACTCACCAATGCCACTATGAATTCAGAGTCATGCCATTTGGCCTCTCAAATGCACCATCAACATTTCGAGTCTTAATGAATAATATTTTTCAAAAATATCTTAGAAAGTTCATCATAGTATTTTTTGATGATATCCTTGTTTATAGTAATTCAGAAGATGAACATGGAGAACATCTCAAACTAACCTTGGAGATTCTATCGCAAAATCAACTGTTTGAAAAACAAAGCAAATATAGTTTTTTCCATCCCAGATTAAGTTCCTAGGACATATCATTTCGAGGGGACAAGTCATGCCAAATGAAGTCAATATACAAGTTGTGAAGAAATTTCTTGTACCCACAAACCAAAAAAAAGTAAGAGCCTTTTTAGGACTTTCTGGATACTATAGGAAATTCATTCAGAACTATGCCACCCTAGCCATCCATTGACTAAATTACTTAAGAAAATATCTTTCCAATGGTCTGAGCCAGCACAGGAGGCCTTCAAGAAATTAAAAGAAAAATTAATAACTTTTACGATTCTAACACTACCCATTTTTAAAGATCCTTTCACCATTAAAACGAACGCTTCCGGAACAGAGATATGAGCAGTTTTACTACAGGATAAGAAAACCATAGCCTGTTACAGTAAAAACTTATCTCCACTGATGCAACAAAAATCGACTTATGAAAGAGAAATGTATGCGAAATCAGCCGTTGTAGCAAAATGGAGACAATATTTACTATGGCACAATTTTACCATATTAATAGATCATCAAAGTCTACATCACATGCTCACACAAGAGCTGCATACACCAAAACAACAAAAATTCATAGTAAAACTATTAGGATTTGACTACTCTATCAAATATAAAACATGAAAACTAAATCTAGTAGCCGACACATTATCACGAATCACCCCAGATTCGGAGCAAGAGAAAGCAGTGAGCATCCAAACAATATCCATTCCAACTTCACCTTTATTAGAGGGATTGGATGAAGACTACAAAAAACGATTAAGAAACCACAAACCAGTTCCACAAGGTAAAGTCACAGCCACATTTAAATCTAGAGTGGACTATCAAAGGAAACTTCCTATATTATATGCATATATTATACATTCCAGACAATTCAAAAGTAAACAAACTCATATTGCAGGAGGCTCATGACTGTCCCCTGGGGGGCATTCAGGGATTAATTGTACAATGCATAAGCTACAAGAGCAGTTCCACTGGAATAAAATGAAAGAAGAAATAATCAGTTATATAAACAACTGTGAGTTATGTCAAAAACTATACCACTGAACCACAGACCCTATGGTTTGCTTCAACCATTACCAATACCTCAAAAACTATGGGTTGAGTTAACTATGGACTTTATAACTCATCTTCCACAATCAAATTCTTTTACTATCATAATGGTCGTAGAGGATAGACTATCTCGAGAGGCTCATTTTTCTCCTATCAAAGGGCCTTTAACTGGACCAAAAGTAGCTAACGCATTCTGGGAGGATGTACGAAAAATTCATGGTATGCCTGGATCAATTATTTCTGACAGGGATACGATATTCCTAAGTGATTTCTGGAGAGAATTGTTCATCAAACAAGAAACATCATTGAATTATAGTTCATCATATCACCCATAAACAGACGGTTTAACTGAGAGAACAAATAGATGTGTATGCCAATATATACGTATTTTCGCTCACAATACACCCAAAAAATGGTCTTACTTTCTTAGCCTAGCAGAATATCATCATAGTACAACATTTAATGTGTCGATCAACATGACCCCTTTTGAGGTCATGTTCGGTCGAAAACCCTCTTGTTTGCTCTCATATTGTGTAGCTGTATCCAACAATGAAGCAGTCAAAGCAACATTACAAGAGAGAGATACAGTCCCACAACAGCTGAGGAACAACTTACTTAAAGCTCAACAGAGGATGAAGCCGTATGCATACAACAAGAGGACCGACATCATGTTCAAAGTAGGAGAATGGGTACTGCTAAAGTTACACCCCTACGGTCAACCAACTCTCACCAGGACTTCAAACCGAAAGCTTAGTCTGAAATTTTATGGACCTTCCAGATTTCTGCGGTGATCAACAACACATCATATCGATTGGATTTACCCGCAGAATCAAAGATACATAACGTTTCCATGTATCTTTGTTAAAGCCCTATCAAGAAGATCCTAGATCTCCCATCATCACGTTACCTCCGAAGAATTTTGAGAATAACCCACTACATGAACCCTTAGCCGCCATTAGTACTCGAGAAATCATCCGGCAAGGCACTCGAGTAGAACAAGGTCTAGTGTAGTGGAAGGGTTTACCTCCCACAGACATTATATGAGAAGACATTGCTTCACTACAACCAGATCTACTGAGAGGAACTCAAAGCTTTACAGCAGCTCAGACCACCAATACTTATGCTTGGCAGAAGAAGAAAAAAAAGAGGAACTAGAGGAAGAAACAAAAAACTAGAGACTACGACTAAGGAGGAAACTCGAACCTTACGAACAGAAGCTCAACTTTTGGAAGACTCAAGCAAGAGTTATTGAGTTCAGAACCTTCAGGAGATGGTTATTCCTCTGCCATCTCCATTGCAGACCTCCAAAGTTACAGAACCTCCGGGAAGCTCCGCCGTTCCCTCTCCTAGGGTATATGTCACGACAAATGGTGAAAGCGATGAGTACATCACTCTTTAAGGAGAAGGCAATGTTGAATCAACGACTAAATTTTAATCAATTTAATCTAGCGGCACAGATCAGCCACCATGTGGCAGAACAGGAGCTGGGCGTTGGATCTCATTAAATGTAACGACTATATTATAAAGCCGGGTTTAGCCTATAAATAGAAGTTTTGTCCTGCAGTCTGTAAGAATGTTGTTGATGAATAAAGTTTAGATGCTCTTTAAGGAGAAAGCAATGTTGAATCAATGACCAGATTTAATCAGTTTAATCCAACGACAATGATCAACCACCACGTGGCAGAACAAGAGCTGGGCGTTGGATCTCATTAAATGTAATGACTATATTATAAAGCTGAGTTTAGCCTATAAATAAGAGTTTTGTCGTGTAGTTATAACAATATTTTTGATGAATAAAATTGACGATTGTTAACCACAACCCGGTTTTGGCTATTCACACTCAATTGTTAACCGCAACACAAAAATATAACCGCACCCCGTTTTTTATCTTGCCGCACCCAGATATTTTTTTGACGCACCCGAAAATATCGCCTATTAGTGTGCATGAGACAGCTAATAGAGTAAGATGACGCGAGAAAGATGCCGGAGACGGGAGCAGCTTGACGAAAAGAAAGACCGGGTGCGACTTCTGCGAAATGGAAGAGATGAGATGGGAGTAAAATTTTAAAAAAATATTTTTTAAAATAAAATAGGATGCGGAGAGCTACAAGAGAGACGGGCCCTTGAATTTTAGATGCTCTTATTTCTTTCACTTCCCCTTTATCATCCTTTTCCCGTCGCCGTCTCTTGGCCTTTCTGCCACCATAGTTCAAGAGAGTAGTCGGAAACATCGCCGGACCGCTACCGAGGGGCAGCAGGGGGGCGAGAGAGCGATCGAGAGAGAGAGAGAGAGAGAGAGAGATGGCAGCACGCGTTCCGGGAAAAGCCACGGCCACCAGAGCGAAGACGACGGCTCTTAACTATATAAATCTTTCGAATCCCGACATTCGAAAATCCACTTCCCTTCTCAAGCAGGTTTCTCCTCCGATTCCCACTACGACGTATTGATTCTTCTTTTTTCCCCTGAATTTGGCATTTTTAATTCAAGTTCGCTGTTTTGTAAATTAAAAAACAAACTTTTTCCTGTCGTTTCTTTCCTCACTTTTGTGGGACAGTTTAAGCTGAATGTTTTGGTTTTGTTACTTTGTTATCTTTTTCTTCACACATAGCAAGGTATCTGTGATAATTATGAATGCTTTCTATTATTTACTCAATAAAGTGTACTTTCGTTGCCTGTAATCCTTTATATACAGCATATAGTTTGAAGGCCCCACGCTTGGTTTGATTTTATTCTTGAAGTAACTCCATTCCATTATTCATGATCTTCCCATTATGTTGATAAGGAATGTTTTCTCTCCTTACAAATATAACATCGCTTCAGCGTCGTTCACACCTAAGGCTCAGAGGATATCATCCAAGCAATTCCTCATTTTTTGTGTCGGGAGGAAACTTGAGGTGACCAAAGAAAAAGGCTGAGGAAATAGCCGCGTGTGTGATGATGCATTGTATTGCATGGGAAAAATGAATCAAGGTGAAATAGAAGACCTCGAAGGTGAATTGCAGGGAACCTTGGAGGAAGAAGTTGACATGCTGGCCAAGTGTAGCTATCTTGCTACTCTGATTCCTAATTGTCTACCCGAAGAAGGCTAAGAGGGTGGCCGGGGATTGAGGGAGATGAACTGTTGGAGCCAAAAATGTTACCAACTTTCCGTGCGCTGTTCCCGACTAGGGTGGTCGGTAGAGGAAAAAGTGGTTCGCAAGCGGTCGGTTACTTGCTCTGCGGACGGCGTGAGCGAGTAAAAAGAGTGAAAAAAGAGAGTGCCGCTGGCAGTGACGAACATCAGACTTGACCCGCCGTGACTGATGCCTTCCTTGCGACGGGCCTCTTGATTCACCATAACAAGGATTACAAGAGTATTCCGACGGATTCTAGGGGGAATAAGAGAAAACTTGACCAGACTTGGTGTCCGCACCAGCAACCAGGCTAGTTCTGGGCTCAGTCCGCCTCTCCTCCCAAGCACCCCTGGTCCCCCTTTTATACTTGAGGGTAGGCTGCGTGGGCGGTTCACGAACCGATGAGCATTTTATGCCTTATTAACTGTGGCATTAAAAGCGCAGCCGCCCGAGGTATGTGAAGATTCGAGCGGAGGGGAATAAAAGAAGTGGCCGCATGAAATCGCGCGACGATGCCTGAGCTGGATTGAAGAAAAAGAGTCCATGCGGGCTTGACTGTAGCGTCCGCACGCACTCCAAACCGGAGCTTCCGAACTGCACTTTGAGAGGCCGCCTGATGGTCGCCTGTCGATTGTCCGCGCCGAACATTGTTGTGCCCCTAGCGGGGTGTCCGCGGGTACTCCAGATTGTTTGCCCGAGAGGCCGGCGAACGCCGAGAACAGTTGCTGGACAACTAGTCATGGGGAAAAAGCCTGGGCCCGGCCCGAAAAAAGCCCGGCTAGGCCCGAACCAGGAAAAGGTCGGTCCGGGCCAGGGACGGGCTTGGGGCCCTTACCGGGCCCCCATTTTTGCCGGTTGCCCGGCCCGGTGCCCTTCCTGGGCCGGGCCGGGCAAAGCCCGTGCGCCGGGCTATCCTGAGCCCGACACCCTGGCTGGCAGAAGCCCGATGCGGGATTTTAATCCCACCTATTTAGGCGGGATTAAAATCCCGCCTAATCATAGACTGGATTAATCCCGTCTATTTAGGCGGGATAATAGGCGGGATTAATCCCGCCTGATAAATAGGCGGGATTAATCCCGCCTGATAAATAGGCGGGATTAATCCCGCCTAGTTATTCAGGCCGGCCCGGCAAAAGCCCGGCCCGGCCGGGGCCGTCCTGAAGGGCCTTATCGGGCCCTCTTTGAGAGGGAGCCCGAGCCCGGCCCGACACGGTTCACACTGAGCCCGGTCCGAGCCCGATTGGCAAAAAGACTGGGCCCGTTCGGGCCGGCCCAAGCCTGGCCCGATCGGGCTTTTTGCCCATGACTATGGACAAGTGGTCTCTGCTTCTTCTGGATGCTCTCCTCCGTCATCGTAGGATTTGGGTTAACAAGAACTAGGCGAGAAAACCTAAAAATGTAACTTTTATTAACATAATACTTGAGTTCTCATTTTAAAAAATATCGATATTTATACATTATTACAATTAATAAAAAAGAAAATATAGCCGTTTGAGGCTTTTGAGGCATTGTAGCTTGGCTGCATTCTGTCCGTCTGTGTGGCTTAATCTGCTGGCTTGTTCTGAAATGTATTGTACTTGAGATTTATCTTGACTGGAGGCTTAGTTATCAAGGCGCGCCTGAGGCGCTGGGCGCCTGGGCGCAGCCCGCCGCGTCTCAGCACGACTGAGGCGAGTGATGTGCCCCAGGCGCGCCCCGGGTGCGCGCCTGGGCCTTTCGAGGTTTTGTTTTTATTTTTTTTGATATGGACAAAACATGATCTTAGACGCACCCGAGACACCCCTAGGCGCACGTGAGCGCCCAATTCGCTGAAATTGAGCGAATTGGGCGCCCAATTCGCTGAGCGCCCAATTCGCACAATTTCAGCGAATTGGGTGCCCAATTCTCTCAATCAGCGAATTGGGCACCCAATTCGCTGAATTTCAACGAATTGAGCTCCCAATACGCGCAGCGAATTGAGCTCCCAATAAGCTCAATTTCAGGGAATTAGGCATCCAATTCGCACAAATTAAGGGAATTGGGCGCCCAATCCGCTCAATTTCAGCGAATTGTGCGCCCAATCCGCTCAATTTCAGCGAATTGAGCGCCCAATCCGCTCAATTTCAGCGAATTGGGCGCCCAATCTGCTCAATTGCCTTTTCCCCAATTTTTACGCCTCACGTGCCTCAGACGCGCCCCTGCGCCTTGCGCCTAGGCTCCAGGGGCCCTTTGCGCCTCGGTGCGCCTTGCGCCTTTGATAACTTGGACTAGAGGATATATTTATGATGGCTAAGAAATGATCAGGGCCCTTGATCTAACATCAACTCTCCCTTTTAAAGCGATCTTCTCATTGCTAGGGTATTTATTTCTATCGTGAGAGCCAGCCCTAGGGCATAACGCAAAGGAACGATGGAGCTTCTCGGTGCTTCCCGAAGTCTATGTGGCTAGTGATGGAGAAGACAACAAAAATGGTGGGGTTGCTTTGAAAAAATGTTGGAGATCTGCAACTCTTGCAGGATGCTGCAAGCAAAGAAGCATCAGTCGTAAGTTTTGAGTTGCCTTGTTAATGTGGTAGATCGTTTTTTCAACACTTATTTATGCGTTGTCCTCTTTTCTTCTTCTTCTTCCTCCATGCAATCTTTGTTATCGTTGCTCTAGTTATGGCGTCACTTTTTTCGAATCTTTCATTGCAGCTGTTTCATTTGGCGGGAAGTGAGGATAGTCTGGTAGGGAAGTGAAATTCTCCCATGTACTGTCTGCCAGTGGTAATCCCTTTTACTGGATGAGTCCTTGTTGTATTTTCTTACGCTGCCAGAGGATTTGGCGAGTGATGATGATGGGCAGGGGTTCGTGAATGGGCTTATTCCAGTACTGGCCTGGTAGAGTAACAATTGTTAGGCTTGGATCCTAATGCAACCGTCGCCGCCTCCGAGAACGCGTGATATCATCATGCGACAACTATTATTATTATTATTATTATTATTTTCTATTGTTTTGTTTATAACATCTTATTTTCCCGTGCATCAATTCCATTTCTAGATTTGCCTCGTCGGATTGACCACCCGATGAGACCATGAATAAATGGTCTGACAATTTTAGTAGTTAGGACAAGTAGGGGGCAAACCTAATTTATTTAAAAGAATACATAAAATTAAAATTAAAAAAATTGGCAATATGTCATTTTAGCAGTTCAAAAGGGAATCAAGAAATCCACAAGATTTATTTGCTTCCCGTCAGAATTAATGAAGTATCTTGGAGAGATTTATTTGAAAGTTTGCATCAAAGCAATTAGAATGAAAATTTGGAAAGGATTTATTTTGCAATATTTTGAGACTTATTTGGGAAGAGAAATTCTTGGAAGTGGCAATAATTCCTCCTATTAAAGCTTCCTCTAAGACCGAGTCGCCAGTTTCAAAGGCTGGCTGCATCTTCTTCCTGTTCGATCAGGGTTCTCGCGTGACCTCAAACTATCGCCGACGATTTCCGCCTGGATCTCATTCCTTGGATCGTCGTCCACCTCGAAAACCCCTATTCCGATGTTTCAGAACGCGACCTAAGCCGTCGACCCCGCCTTCCACTCCAGCTCCGTTCGTGGGTGCTCAATTTGCGGGGTTGTGTTCCGTGCACTATGTATTTGGATCGAGCCAATTTTCTTCGTGGTATCTGAAAGTGTGAACAGTTGTGTAAAATCTTCTGAGAATTCTCTAGGGGGGGGGGAATAGAGATTTAAAATTTCTTCTTAAATAATTTCATTTATCTTTGGATTTGCAGCCCACACAGAATTAAAACCAGGAATTATTCTCAGCACAACACAAAAATAAAATAAGAAAGAAATGAAACAAACACAGAATACACCAAATCTATAGTGGTTGCCCAAAATCTGGGTACATCCACTCTTCTACCACCATGGTAGAAATACACTATCCTAGTTCCCGAGTATTTTGATAAGAAGACTCTCGGAACCAACCACTAGATCTTTTGGTGAAGAAGATCTTGAACCACTACCAACTGAGTCTTTTGACAAGTAGACTCTTAGAACCAAAACCTGAATCTTTTGAATAGAGATTCTGAAAAATCTTTACTCAGTTTATACAAAAGCGATATAGAGTCAGAGAGAGAAGGTTGAGAAGAAGAATTCTTCTAAATGAGTTCTCTCAGCAAGAATCTGAGGACTGTTTGTCACTAATTGTTGTAGGGGGTTATAAGCTCTGGATCCAATGAGCTTCTCTGAGTATTCTAATAGATTAGGTGTTCCAACACTAGAAGAGAAGAATGAGAGTTGAGAAGATCAAGAAGATGAAGAACAGTCGGCTGGTTGTATATGTTCTTGTTCTGTGTGTTTCTTGTATTTTGCCTTCCCTTCAGTGATTATATTATGTCTGGACGATTTTGAATTGTTTTTTTCATAGCTTGAAATCTTAAAAAGAAATGCGAATATATTATTCCAAAAATACTTTCATCAATCTCGTTTTCTTGTTCAAAAAATTTCTATAAAATTATCTCTGAATCTGATAGTGGAATCTTTTCTTTAGTCTATCTCGCAATCGTTAGAATTGTTTGAATAAATTTCATGGAAGTTCCTTGGATTAAGCCTGAAACAATTCTCTGAAAATTTCCTTTCTAATCTGTACTCGATGTTACGTCGACTTCGTGTAAGAGCAACGTCGACTTCCTGCTTCTGTATAGAATAAGTCTGTTGTCGAAGTTGCGTCGATATCTTATCAGCGTATGCGTCGACTTCTTTCTTGAAGTAGCGTTGACTTCAGTATATGTCGTTGCTCTTAATTCTTATCGAAGTGATGTCGATATCCAATCGACGTTGCGTCGACTTCTAGTCGACGTATGATTACTTTTCTTGATTTTCTTCTTCAATTCAGAGTGCCTAGCTCATTTCCTTGACTCTACTGACTTCCTATGACCTCTATGACCATATTATTCTTTTTATACAACATGAGTAATTTACCTAGGATGTAAAATCATTTTAAATATAATTTGTTAAGTTAAATCATAAGGGGTTTTCAAAACAATCTTCCCC
Organism: Platanthera guangdongensis; assembly: GCA_039583875.1. Taxonomy (NCBI): domain Eukaryota; kingdom Viridiplantae; phylum Streptophyta; class Magnoliopsida; order Asparagales; family Orchidaceae; genus Platanthera; species Platanthera guangdongensis. Next base: position 172,955,969 of record CM077166.1, read on the forward strand.
TATTTAGCTTAACAAATTTTACAAATTTTCAATTGTGATTTTACCAGAATAGAACATGAAATACACAAAATGATGTTCAATAAGCATTTGTAACTACACAAATAATTGCATGGACATAAGTATGATTGACAATTAAATGATTTGCTTTGAATAAATTGTATAGAGAAATAATTGTTGCATAACATCATGATTCATGACTCCCTGTAGCATACGATTTCAGTATATATATGTATATATATCACCTTTAAGAGTCTGCATCTTTCTTAAAGGATATTTTTCTTTTTATGGAGAATTGAACAAGTTTCTTAGCTGGTTTCCCTTCATCTCACTTGTCCTGATTCTCCCCCTGGATTGCTGGATCATTCTTTAACTCACAGACTACCTGCACCGCTTCCTTTGCAATTTGTAGAATATTAGCAGTCATTCTCCCTCTTTTTGGGTGACTCCCCCTGGATTGCATTTGTAGGGATTTGAGCCATTTGATTATTAGCTTCTTCTTTAAGCAAAGCTTTTTTAGTTGTTTTACTCAGGGCCTCATTTTCTTCTAATGGTTCCATGTGATGAACTTCCTTTGATATATCCCTCTTTTGAACCTCATGAGCCAATGAGGTTAAGAAAGATCTAGTTATACCAGTGGAAACCAACTTTGCTTGAACCCCCTTCATAGTCTCTTTGACTTTATTCAGCTGAGTCTCCATGTTTTGAAGAGAGGTTATGAAGTGCGAGGCATTGATGCACCCTCTGTCACATCCAACATTACATGATGTCACTATGCGTCATGAATTTTTATTTTATTTATGCATTTATTTTTCATGTATCTCCTTCATCATGCTCCTATTTATTTGAAATTGCTCGGCTCGTTGGGTTGATCGTCCGATGAGACTCTCAATAAAAAGGTCCGTTAATTTTGGTAGTTAGGACGTAACGAGTAAGCTCAAAATTATTTAAAACGCATAAATTTAACTTTAAAATTTGAAAACATTTTGTAATCATTTGGAAAGAGTTAAGGAAAATAAGTATTTGGAAGAAATTTATGAGGATAAATATCTGGAAATTATTCAAAGGAGATGAACCTTTAGGAATCATTAATTGGCCGATTAAATAAACTTTTGGAAACTATTAAATTTGGAAATCATAATTGATGGGCCCTCTCATTTAGAAAGTTACATGAAAACCTTTTAAAAGAAGTCGTATGAATTGAGAAGTAGAAGGACCGGGCAAATACAGGGAACAAACCTAAATTGTTCTCTGTTAGCCGGTGCAGCCCCACGCCAGGAAGATGACGCCTCAATCTCTCTCGCTCACGACATCTATAGCCTGTCAGTGTCAGACAAACTCTTCCACGTCCGTTGAAGTCCTTCCCCAGCCGACCGCTGTCGACGTCAACAAGCCGATTCCAGTGTTCCACCCCGCGCCGGTTTCCGCTGTTCTCAAGCTCCAGCAGCTGATTGCTTCAAGTCCACCCTCCGACGGACTCCTGAACCCACGTTAGGTGTGGTTTGCTTTCGACTCCAGCAAGCCGTCCACCAAACTGCTGATCCGGCGGTTCATCCTGCAGAGATTTGGGATAGTATTGGTCTCCTGTGGTTACTTCACCATTCTCTTGCTCCGCTGTGTTGTTTTAGATTTATGCACACTTAAATGATTTAAGAACTTGCCCGAATGTTCAAATTACTATTGTTACCGTTATTCATAAATTGTTGATTGTGTTTTCTTGTGGGAGGTCAGTCTTTCGCTTCGATTCAAGTCATAAAATGCTCGAACGGTCGTACTGAAATAACAGTTGACAGTTTTGGGGCACTAAGTTTGAAACTTGGCCCTCTCGATCTTCATAAGTGGTTTCGAACTCATCAAAAGACCTATTTCTCAAATTCTGTAAAATTTTCATTAATGAATAAAATATTTTGCTTAATGATATTTAAAATATGTGAAATCCTAACCCTAGACTACATCAGTTTGGTATTAGAGCTTTGTGATTTGCTCCTATCACGAATCACGCGATCCGGATTTCAAAAATAAATAAACAAATTCTATTTCAAAATTAATTATAACCTGTTTTAAAAAAAGATTTTTTTTGTAATGTTAAAATTTTATTTTAAAATTACAGAAAGTATAAAAAAATAATAATTACAAATCAATTTTTTTTAAAAAAATGGAGAAACGAGTCGATCACTTTGAAAATAGCGCAGGGGATCTGACCCAACGTCTGAGCGACTTAATGAAAGCGGTCAACAATCTTTCCACCATCGTTAGAGGTCTTGGTCATGTAGTAAACAGATTACGCACATCGGTCAACACTATAGAAGCCACCATGCACTTAAGTTGAGCACCTATCCCAGTGGTCGACGCCGACCCTAATCCTAGGCCACTAGAGTCTGCATAACCTGAACCACGTAACCCCCCTCGATGGGATGCAGGAGTCAAATTAGACGTTGGTTATTTTAAAGGACACTCAGAGCCCGAGGGTTGTTTAGACTGGTGTGAACGGATGGACCGCTTCATGGCTTGGAAGCAATTGCCACAAGTTAGGCAAGTTGAGTATGCCATGCTGAGACTAAAAGGATTCACCCTAGTTTGGTGGGGACAACTAAAGCGATCTAGATTTAACTTAGGGATATCCCCGATCATCACATGAGCAAAAATTAAAACGCAAGTTCAAAAATGATACATTCCACCCGATTATTTGCAGACCCTCTATCGTCAGTTTCACAACCTACAACAAGACAAATTATCGGTGGATGAGTATACAAATGAGTTCCTAGTCCTACAGTCTCGCCTCGACCTCCGAGAGCACGATTACATGACCGTATCCCGTTATCTGAATGGATTACGCTATTCTATTAGAGACTAGCTCGAGTTTTTTTGCTTATAAGGACTTATGAGAGATTTCGAGTCGCACACGGAGAGTGGAGTCCTTATAGAAGCGGACCCCCAAAGGTAGGACTACTGAGCGATCCACATTGAGCATCACCACTACCACCACTGCTAGGATATCAGATTGCCCTCACCCTCCTATCACTGTCGGAACTCCGACTTCGTCCACTGTTCCCTCCAAGGGAAATGAGATTATTGGGGACAAGCCCAACACCGGAGTATTCCGATGCTTCAAGTGTATGGAGCCTGGGCACAAATCATCTGAATGCCCGCGACACCACTTCGTCGGTATTATTGATTCTACCGATGGACGTGAGCCCGAGTATGGAGTTTGCGTTAATGAATCTAACCTTGTGCCTGAGCAAGTGACTGAAATATGTCGTAGAAGTGGAAGGTGAGCACGCTGAGCATTTAGTCTGTGTCCTGCATTATAGTCTGATTACCCCTAGCAAGGCCACTGAGGACGACCATAAAAGACAAAAGTTTTCACACCACTGCACGTATTCAGGGACAATTTTGTTCTATTATCATCGATATTGGTAGTATGTAGAATTTTGTATCTCAACACATGGTTGACATATTAGGGCTTGCGAGGCATCCGTTAGAACAACCATACAACCTATCCAGAGTCAATAGTCATTTGACTATGCCCGTCACACATTACTGTCTAGTGGAGTTTTCTATATGGAACATGTACTCGAATAGGGTATTATGTGATGTCACTGCTATGAATATTTGTCACGTTCTACTAGGGTAGGTTTGGCAATATGACCAACTTGTCATGCACGATGACACGAGGAACTTTCACTCATTCGAACACCACAGACACAAGATTGTTCTTTTACCCCAGAAGAATTGTTTTATTCCAAGGGCACGCGAAAGGACCTCTTCAACTTTTAGTTCACTTCTCACTGACTCCACCACATTACTACTCACCGCATTCCCCCCCGAGCCCTCATTCCATGTGATGAATCATAGCTCAGATGTGTCGCTCACCCCACATTTATCAATTCCTGATATGCCACCTGTTATTACTCAGTTTTTTCACACTATACCTGTTGAACATTCACTCTACACACCCCATTTTGTCGATTTCATATTTAGTTTCTGTGTTTTTAATTCATCTTACTATCATTTAGAGATATACAAAAGTGCAACAATCCATTATAAATTTTTATCATATTTTTGGAATAACTTATGGGGTCGAAAAGGAATCAAATTCGAATTTAATAGCTCATATTACTCTCCGATCGATAAACATACCAATATCATTAATTGAGATTTGCAGAACATCCTTAGGCGCTTAAGTGAGGCGAATCTGACGCATAGAGATCTTATACCTCCCCAAACAAGGTCCACAATTAATAATTCTAAAAATTGCCATTTTATTATATCTCCTTACGAGGCCATCTCTGCATTACTCCACCTATCTGACCGCCATCATCTTTCATTCCATGAACGTATTTCATTCGATGTGCAAGCTCATATTAATTATTTAAAGAAACTGCATAAATTTAATGTTAACAAATTGCGAGCAACATTTGAAATTATAAACTCACGGACGGTCGTTATCGCTGTGAGTTATATTTTTCAAAGGGAGATTGAGTGTTTGTTTACTGCACGAGGTCCGATCTATTTCAAATTCAGGAGCATATCAAGCTAACTGTCAAAGCTTCAGATATATCACCTGATCCAGCACTAGGGACAACATCAGATCTCTCCACTGCCGGTCTTTGCGAGTTCTCGTCGGGGTCGAGCTCTTTCTACCCCGGGAGAATTGATGCACCCTCCGCCGCATCCAACATTACATGACGTCACTATGCGTCATGAATTTTTATTTTATTTATGCATTTATTTTTCATGTATTTCCTTCATCGTAACTCCTGTTTGTTTGAAAATGCTCTGCTCGTCTGGTTGACCGTCCGATGAGACTCTCAATAAAAAGGTCTGATAATTTTGGTAGTTAGGACGTAACAGACAAGCTCAAAATTATTTAAAACGCATAAATTTAAATTTAAAATTCAAAAACATTATGTAATCATTTGGAAAGAGTTGAGAGAAATAAGTATTTGGAAGAAATTTATGGGGAACAAATATCTGAAAATTATTCAAAGGAGATGACCCTTTAGGAATCATTAATTGGCCAGCTAAGTAAACTTTTGGAAACTATTAAATTTGGAAATCATAATTGATGGGCCCTCTCATTTAGAAAGTTAAATGAAACCTTATAAAATAAGCTGTATAAATTAAGGACCAAACAAATACAAGGAACAAACCTAAATTGTTCTCTGTTAGCCGGTGCAGCCCCACGCCAGGAAGACGACGCCTCAATCTCTCCCGCTCACGACATCTGCAGCCTGCCAGTGCTAGACGAACTCTTCCGCGCCCGTCGAAGTCCTTCCCCGGCCGACCGCTGTCGACGCCGACAAGCCGATTCCAGGGTTCCGCCCGGCGCCGTTTCCGCCGTTCTCAAGCTCCCAGCGGCCGATTGCTTCAAGCCCACCCTCTGGCGGCCTCCTGAACCCACATCAGGTGTGGTTTGCTGTCAACTCCAGCAAGCCATCCAACAAACTGTTGATCCGGCGGTTCATCTTGCAGAGATTTGGAACAATATTGGTCTCCTGTGGTAACTTCGCTATTCCCTTTCTCTGTTGTGTTGTTTTAGATTTATGCACCCATTTAAATTATTTAAGAGCTTGTCCGAACGTTCAAATTGCTATTGTTACCGTTATTCATAAATTGTTGATGGTGCTTTCTTGTGGGAGGTCGGTCTTTCGCTTCGGTTCAAGTCATGAAATGCTCGAAGGATCGTACTCAAATAACAATTAACGGTTTGTGAAGTTTATCTACCGAAAGTAATTTTTGGCGCACTAAGTTTGAAACTTGGCCCTCTCAATCTCCATAAGTGGTTTTGAGTCCATCAAAAGACCTATTTCTCAATTTCTGGAATTTTTTTATTAACGAATAAAAGATTTTGCTTGGATATATTTAAAATCTGTGAAAGCCTAACCCTAGCCTACATCAGGCATGTTCATCCATCAAGCTAATGAGGGAGGTAAATGCCTGTTGGATTGCTTGAAGAATAATAGCCTCAAGATGGGAGGCAGGTATAGAAGGGGCTGCAGAGACACTTATGCTGACAGGAGGAGAAGGTAGTGTTGGCATTTGCTCTAATGCAGAAGATGGTAAGGTGGTGCCCCCTGGTTGGACCAATTCATGAACATTATCCTGAGGGAATGATAATGTATTGTCTCCTGCTTGGACATTTGTTTGAGTATCAGTTGGAGGTGATGATGGAGGGGTGGACTCTTTTTGAGACCTAGACTTGACAATCTGCCTGGTCCACTTGGAAAGAGTGCAATTGATAGTCTCTTCCCTGAAAGGATGTTCACACCCTTTGATTTGCACAAAGTGGGATAGTGATACTTGAGGATCTGACTCATAAAAGTCATATAGCCGTTGTCTTTGATACCGTATTTGTGTCCTATTAGGTGCATAACACATTTGCTCTAGTCGATTTTCTTCCTCAGCACCAAAATTCCCATGAGATGCAACTGGGCTTTGAGAATGACATCATGTGCAGAGATTTTACACGTCAACACCTTCCCCACAATATTAGAAAGAAACTCGTATTCTTTAGAGAAGTCCTTTTTAAATGGATTGGTTTATCTTTAGAGAAGCTCATCTTTTGCAGCACCTCCTTTATCTCTGTATTTGAGAGTTCTGCATCACCTTCTCTAAAAGGTAGTTCAAAAGTCTCTTGAATCATCTCCACAGTAATTTGTACATCGGTTCCAGTTATCTAGCCAGTCAGTATCCTGTCTTAATCAATTGTTACAGTGTTCAAATACTCCGAGAGCTCTGCAGCATACAATGGACATCTTGTGATAATTAGCTTATTCAGCCTTGCATTATTGAAAAGCTGCAAAATTCCTTTGAAGTTCTCTGCCACCGCGGTGAAGGATTCTAGGTCAACACTGAATCCATAATTGGGTTTTGTCGCCATTTCTGTACCTGCAAGAATACTTGGAAAAACACTGGAGTGAAAGAGAACTGGAGAGTACCGAGCTGAGAAGATGAAGAGTTTGAAAGTGTATTGAATAATAACAGAAGTCTGATAGAAATAGACAAAACATCGAGAACTTTGTGCAAAAAGCGACGCACTGTAGAAGATTTAGGCGCGCGCTATATTGTCGACGGTGCGTCGAATGGAACTTGACGTTACATTGACTCTCTTTATATCAGCCTAGCTGTCGACACATGCGTCGGTATATGTTGACGTTGCGTCGTGTATGTTCAAACTCTTCATAATCACTGGCTCTAGACGTTGCATTGAGTAGAAGTCAATGTTCCGTCGACTTGTACTCGACGTTATGTCGATTATAGACTTAGATTTTAAGTCTCCTGCTGGTTTTCCCCAACAATGTGTTTGTATAGATGGTGTATTTTGTGCCTGTTAGAATATGATTTACTGACATTCATCAAGCATACCTATTGCATTGATAAAGTGCTTGTGCTTGATCACATCAAGATGTTTAGTGAAAATATCAGACTTTTGATTTTCAGTGGAAACATATTCTAGAGAAAATTTCCATTTCTCAACATTGTCCCTGAGGAAGTGATACCGAATCTTTATGTGCTTAGTCCTACTGTGCAGTACTTGATTGGAGGCAATGAAGATTGCACTGGAACTGTCACAATATATTATGAACTTTGAGAAATTTAAGTTGTAGTCAAATAACTGATTTTGCATCCATAATAATTGTGATCAACAACTTCCAGCAAGTTATTGAAGTGCTAAACCAAGAGATCAGTGTAGCACCCAAGAATTGACAAGTTACTGAAGTGCTCTTCTTGTCCAATCTACACCTAGTATAATCAGCATCTGAGTATCCATGTAACTCAAAATCTGATTCTGTAGGATACCATAACCCCATTTCAGGTGTACCCTTAAGATACCTTAATTTTTTTTTACAGAACTTAGATGTGATTCCTTTGGATCAACCTGAAATCTTGCACGCACACATGTGACAAACATTATATCTGGACTACTTGGTTGTAAGGTAGAGAAGAAAGCCAATGATTGCTCTATAAGTTTTCATTGTGTAGGCATTTTTCCATCCCAAACTTTTTGATTATTTTTTTGCATGCTTAGATTGAGATATGAAAATATCTTCATCAATTTGTTTAACTCGAAGATTAAAGAAAAATGATAATTCTCTCATGCTACTCATTTCAAATCTGAACTGCATTAGGTCAGTAAACCTTTTGCAAAATCCTGGATCTGTGGAATCAAATATAATATCATCCACATAAATTTGGACAATAAACATCTGATCTTTATGTGTTCTTGTGAAAAGTGTTTTATCCATCTTTACTCTTGTGAATGAATGTGATAAAAAAAGTGGATAAGTTCTCATACCAAGCTCTTAGTGCTTGCTTGAGATCATATAATGTTTTGTTTAATTTAAATACATAAGATGGATGAGTTGGATTGACAAAACCTGGAGGTTGTTGAACATAAACTTCTTCTTGCATTGTTCTATCGAGGAAAACACTCTTTACATTCATCTGATATACTTTTATCTTCTTGTAAGCAACATATGCAAGAAATAACCTGATTGCTTTCAGTCTGACAACTGGTGCAAATGTTTGGTTATAATCTATTAGAAAAGCCCATGTAAAAGGCCCATTTAATGGCCTATTTTTTCTTCCTCCTTCTTTAGTCCCACATCATGTATAGGATTTATTCTTCTCTCTTCTCTCCTATATATTTGTATTCTCTCCTTGTATTTACATACTGAAATAATACATACAAGCTTTGGGCTCTCTCAACATGGTATCAGAGCCAGGTTGCGTCTAGCCGCGGACTGCCCCTTCTCTGTCCGCCCGGTCTCCTGCGGACTGCCCCTTCTCTGTCCGCCCGGCCTCCTGCGGACTGACCCTTCTCTGTCCGCCCGGTCTCCTGCGGACTGCCCATCTGCTTCTGCCCGCCCGGTCTCGTGCGGACTGCCTTCTGCATCCGCTCCGGTCTCGTGCGGACTGCCCTTCTGATTCCGCTCCTCTTCTCTCCCTCCGTGGTTCCACCCTCCCCAGGCTTCTTATAGCCATCTTCTGCTCTGACACGTGGGGCCCACCTCTCTCCATCCGCTCCGGACGATCATTCCTGTCCGCTGCGGGCTCTGCTTGTATCCGCTCGAGCCTCTCTGCTCGCGGACTGCTACCTCTAGCTTCTCTCTCTCGCTGCGGGCTCTGCTTGTATCCGCTCGAGCCTCCCTGCTCGCGGACTGCTCCTTCTTGTCCGCTGCGGGCTCCGCTTGTATCCGCTCGAGCCTCTTTGCTCGCGGACTGCTCCCTTTAGCTTCTCTCTCTCGCTCGCTGCGGGCTCTGCTTGTATCCGCTCGAGCCTCCTTGCTCGCGGACTGCCCCCCCTCTAGCTCGCTCCTTTTTTGTCCGCTCGAGCCTCTGCTCGCGGACTCTCTCTCTCCGCCTTCCCTTGCGGACTGCTCCTGTCCGCTGCGAGCTCTGCTTGTATCCGCTGTGCTCCTCTTCTAGCGACCTGCCCACAGTTCGCCGCGACCTCTTGCGGACTGCTCCTGTCCGCTGCTGCGACCTGCCCCAGTTCGCCGCAGCCTCTGTCGCGGACTGCTCCTGTTCGCCGCGGCCTCACTCAACTCGCCGCGACCTCCAGACCGCCGCGGCCTCCAGCCCGCCGCGACCTCCAGACCGCCGCGACCTCCAGACCGCTGCGGGTTGTTCTCTCCGCGCCCTGCTGCTCTTCAGTCGCCATGTCCTCCAGCGACTCCACTACCGCTCAACCCCCTGCCGACCACGTGGCTCCTCTCGAACTCTGGGATGAGCTTCAGATCACTACTATTTCTCTCTCTGGCAAGGCTAATTTCATTCCCTGGGTCCACTCTGTCCGCCGGGTCTTACAGGCCAAGGGCCTTGCCCGTCACCTTACCCAGGGCCCACCAACTCCGTCTACTGATGATTGGCTCCGCAATGACGGCCGTGTCCAGACCTGGATCCTGAACTCAGTCGAGGGTGAGCCGTACCAGATGATCATGTATCATGAGACTGCTAAAGCCATGTGGGATGAACTTCATTCGCTGTACTCCGGAAAGGACAGCCTTCAACACCTTTTCGACATCCTCACTGATCTTCAGGCCTTGGATGTTGACAAAGCTCTGGACATGACCTCCTTCGTGGCCCGTGCTAAAACTCTCACGGAAGCCTGGATTCAGCACCAGCCCGCGACTACTGATCTCGCTGCCCAACGCGCCCAGAAGGAGGCTGTTTGTATTGCTATGATTATGGCTCGCGTCCCGCCACACCTACATAGTATTCGGGCCCAGGTTCTGGCTTCACCCACTACCCCTTCTTTCTCTGATGTCTGCTCGATGTTACTTCGCGTACCACCTCCTCCGGAGGCTCCTGCACCACCCTCGCCGGCCCTTCTTCAGCAGGCCCTTCCTCCTTTACTCCCACAACCCTCCTTTCCTCGGGGTGGCCGTACGGGCTCCCGTGGGCGGGGCCGTGGTGGCCGCGGACGGCCCAAGTGCACCTACTGCGGCCGGGATGGCCATACTGAAGCCGTTTGTCACATGAAACATGGCTACCCCCCTCGCCCGCCTACTGCTGCTGTTACCGATAGCTCTCCTCCGACTGGTACGGATCTTGAGGCTCTTCGCCTACAGCTGCAACAACTCCAAGGGCTCCTCAACCCCCCTTCTGCTTCCCATGCCTCCACCTCCCATGCAGGTATTGTCTCCACCTCCGCTGCAGGTACTGCCTGTCTCTCTTCCAGCTCTCGCTGGATCCTGGATTCGGGAGCCACCCACCACATCACTTCCATGCGACCGCCCCAGTTCTCTACTGCTGCTCACCCCCCGTCTATTACTGTGGCCAATGGTGCGCTTGTCCCGGTCTCCGGCTGCGCGGACCTCCTCCTTCCTCCCTCTCTCTCTCTTCGCTCCGTTCTTTATGTGCCGGCCTCGCCTTTTAATTTACTCTCTGTTGGTCGTCTTACTACGGATATAAATTGCTTTATCACCTTCACCTCTTCTGGTTTTTTGATACAGGATCGGCAGACGCGGATTACCATTGGTAGGGGTCGGCTGCAGAACGGGCTTTACCTCCTCGATGTCTCTCCCACATCCCTTTCCTCCGTTTCCTCGTCTGATTGGCATTGTCGGCTTGGGCATGCCCCTCTACCTATCCTCCAGAAGGCGCTTCCAGACATTTCTCTTCCTGCTTTTCAATGTGATTCTTGTATTATTGGCAAACAGCCTCGCTCTTCTTTTCCAGCTCATTGTACTAGGAGCTAAGCTCCCTTTGATTTAATACATTCGGATATTTGGGGCCCCTATAAAGTCCCTAGCATTTCTGGTTATCGTTATTTTATAACATTTATTGATGATTACTCTCGTACTACTTGGTTGTATCTCCTGCATGATCGCTCTGAGCTTCCGCGTGTCTTTCAGGCGTTTGTGTTAGAGACTCGCACGCAATTCTCTACCACCATTAAAACTTTTCGCTCTGATAATGCTCGGGAATACACTAGCCACGAGTTTGCCACTCTCTGCGCAAACTTCGGTATTGTTCACCAGACCTCTTGTCCCTACACCCCTCAACAAAACGGGGTCGCTGAACGCAAGAACCGCCACTTGCTCGATGTGGCTCGCTCTCTCATGCTTCACATGCACGTTCCCAAAGTCTTCTGGAACTTTGCGGTCTCCACAGCATGTTTTCTTATCAACCGTCTCCCCTCTCCCGTTCTCCACAACGCTACACCCTTCAGCCTTCTTTTTCCCTCCACACCCGCCTTCCCCCTCACCCCCCGGGTTTTTGGCTGTACCTGCTTTGTCCATAAACTGGGCCCCCCTCTTGACAAACTGGATCCCCGTGCGGCCAAACACATTTTTGTCGGCTACTCACGTACCCAAAAGGGCTATGTTTGCTACTCTCCGCTCACCCGGAAGGTCTCTGTTTCGGCTGATGTTACTTTCTGGGAGGATCAACCCTTCTTCCCTCCTCCGTTGCCACCACTTCTCCCACCACCTACTACCACACCCTCCCTTCCCCGGCCGGTGATCCACGTCCACTCACCTCCCACCCTCCCTCCGCCTCCTCCCACCATTGACCCTCCTCGACCCCCAGTTATTCGGGTCTATGCTCGTCGCCCTCTTCCTCCCGTTGCTCCTCTGCAGTCGGCTTCGACCTCGGCTTCTCCGTGTTCTGCTGCTCCGGTGTCGGCCTCTACCGCTCATCCACTGGCGGACTATGTTTCTCTCCATCGCCTCTCTCCACCTCTACAGGCCTTGGCTACTTCGCTCTCCTCGGTCTCTATTCCTACTTCTGTCCAGGACGCTCTTCAACATCCTGGGTGGCGTGCGGCTATGGAAGAGGAGATGGCTGCTCTTTGGGCCAACCAGACTTGGACCCTGGTGCCCCTTCCTCCCGGCCAGAAACCCGTTGGGTGCAAATGGGTTTTCGTCATTAAACATGCTCCTGATGGGACCATTGATCGCCTCAAAGCTCGGTTGGTTGCTCGTGGTTTCACCCAGCAACCGGGGCTGGACTATGACGAGACCTTCTCTCCGGTCGCTAAGCTCAACACGGTCCGCATTCTCCTCTCTGTGGCTGTCCATCGCCAGTGGCCCTTGTTTCAACTCGACGTCAAGAACGCTTTCCTGAACGGCGACCTTCAGGAAACGGTTTACATGCAACAACCTCCCGGGTTTGAGACCACGGGGGAGTCACGGGTTTGTCATCTTCTCAAATCTCTATATGGTCTCAAACAATCCCCTCGGGCATGGTTCGACAAGTTCAGCAAAGCGCTCCGGGACGTTGGCTTCACTCGCAGCTCGGCTGACTTCTCATTGTTTACTCGTCACCAGGCCACTGGTACGGTTCTCCTGTTGGTATATGTCGACGACATCATTATTACTGGCAGTGACTTGGACGACATACAGGCCGTTAAGCTACATCTGAGCTCCGTCTTCCAAACTAAAGATCTGGGTCCTCTTCGGTACTTCCTCGGTCTGGAAGTGGCCAGACGGTCAGATGGATTGGTTCTCTCTCAGCGCAAATATTGCCTGGATCTCCTTCATGATGCAGGCTACTCTGGTTGCAAACCTATTAACACTCCCATGGATGCAAATCACAAAATATGTGCTCAGGGCTCAGATTCTGATTCGCTTCTACCAAATCCCGAATATTACCGTCGTCTTGTTGGGAAGCTTATCTACCTAACAGTATACAAAACCTCATCCTCCATTCCTACACTAGTGGCATACTCTGATGCCGACTACGCTGGCTCCCTCGACGATCGACGATCTACTAGCGGGTTTTGTACATATTTTGGAGGACATCTGATTACTTGGCGAAGCAAGAAACAAGCAGTGGTTGCTCGATCCTCAGCCGAAGCAGAATATCGGGCAATGGCTGCTGTGGTCTCTGAACTCACATGGATTGAGAGTCTCCTTACCGACCTTGGAGTTAAACTACCTTCTCCTGCTCTCCTCCTTTGTGACAGTCAAGCTGCCATACATATTGCCAAAAACCCGGTCTTCCATGAAAGAACGAAGCATATCGAGGTAGATTGTCATTTCATCCGAGAGAAAGTCCACATGAAGAAGATCGAGCTCAAGCACGTTCCGGGTACTGAACAGGTTGCCGACATCTTCACCAAAGCTCTTCCTAGTACCCTCTTCTATCAGTGCCTATCCAAGCTTGGCGCATATGACTTGTACGCTCCAGCTTGCGGGGGAGTATTAGAAAAGCCCATGTAAAAGGCCCATTTAATGGCCTATTTTTTCTTCCTCCTTCTTTAGTCCCACATCATGTATAGGATTTATTCTTCTCTCTTCTCTCCTATATATTTGTATTCTCTCCTTGTATTTACATACTGAAATAATACATACAAGCTTTGGGCTCTCTCAACATAATCTATTCCTTCTTCTTGCCTATACCCTTAGACAACTAGTCTGGCCTGTTTCTGACTATTACCCCATTTGAGTCCAACTTGTTTTTATATACTAATTTTGTTCCAATGATTGAGTAATTTCTAGGCCTTTAGACTAATGTCCATACCTTATTCTTTTCAAACTGAGTTAACTCTTCCTGCATAGCAACAATCCAGTGGGGATCATTATCTGTTTCCTCAAACTTCTTTGTTTCATATTGTGAAAGGAGGCATTGTAGCATAACCTCAGTTGTTAGTTGATTCCTTGTTCTGACACCCATTATCATCACCTATCACTTTGGATTGGGGGTGATCCCTAAGGATAACCCTCTCTTGATCCATTCTTGCTACCTTTAGTGTAGGGTTTATTTCTTCTTGTACTTCATTTAGATTAGTTTCTTCTTCATGTTCCTATTCTGCTGTCTGTCCTGACGTTATGCTCGACTTGATCATTATGTCAACATTGTCTTCATCATCAGAATTAGTTTTAGCACCTTCCAGCTGATGATGGTGCTCTTCAGATGATCCTTTATTATTCTCTTTTATAGTCAGTTTCTCTAACTCATCAACCAGAGGAACCTGTTCCTACAAAATGCTCATGGTGGAAGTTTTCTCCCCCTTGGAAAATGCATTAAATTCATGAAAGACTACATGCATAGACTCTTATATTTTGAGAGTCCTCTTATTATAGCACCTATAGGCCTTGCTGGATGATGAATATCCCAGAAATATGTTATTATCAGTATTCTTGTCAAATTTGAAAAGATGTCTCTTCCCATTATTGAGAATAAAGCAGACACAACCAAATATTGTAAAATAAAAAACTATATGTGGCTTCCCCTCTAGTAGCTCATAAGATGTCTTCAACTTAGTTTTGTAGATAAGACTGTTATTCAGAATATAGTTGGCAGTGTTAACTGCTTAAGCCCAAAAAGACTTAGGCAAATTCGACTCGACCAATAATGTCTTTTCTGATTCATTTAGAGTTTCATTTTTCCTTTCAGCTACCCCATTTTGTTGGGGAGTTCTAGGAGCTGAAAAACTTTGCCTTATTTCTTCATCCTCACAGAATCTACAGATTAACTGGTTTTCAAACTCTGTGGCATGGTCACTTCTAATCATAGACACTTGAGTGTTGAAATCAAATTGAATCTGTCTAATGAATTGGAGAGAATCCAAAAGGTGTCAGACTTAGCTCCTAGAAAGAACACCCAACTGAATCTAGAAAATTTATCTACAATGACTAAAGTATAAGACTTTTCTCCTAAGCTCTGAGTAGTCAGTGGACCAAACAAGTCCATATGCAGTAGATACAAAGCTATAGGAAAATCATTTTTACCAATTGGTTTGAATGATGACTTAATTTGCTTACCCAGCTGACATGATCTACAAAGATTTAACTTTCTATACTTACCTTTTGGCAAGTCCCTAACCAGACTATCATTTGCAAGCCTGAATATGGTCTTATGATTAATGTGACCAAACCTCCTATACCAAAACTCATTTTTGTCTACATCAACATTAAATAGATAGATTTCCTTCTCACTATAGCTGAACTCAACAACATACACATTTCCCTTTCTAGACCCAAATAACACAATTGCATATGTTCTAGTGTTGACAATTTGACATAAGTTGTGGGTGAAAACAATGTTGTATTCACCATCATACAGCTGACTATTGCTAATTAAATTATGTTGAAATCCTTCAACATAAACTACTCTAGAGAATATGATATCTCCAATTTTGATCAGTCCATAGCTTTTGATCTGACCATAATTAGAGTCACCAAAAATTACCTTGAGACCATTCGTGTTCTTGAAGTTTTGCAGCAGTTCTCTGTGCCCAGTTATATGTCTAGAGCATCCTCTGTCCAAGTACCACAACTCGCTTGTGGAGGGACAGTCCTTTTCCTGATCTTTTTCATCATTTGAGTAGGCTCCCAAGGCCATCAGACAAGCTTCCTCGACAACAGCCTCATCTTCACTTTCTGAAGATGAACTCGACTCTGAATCAGAGTCACTACAGGTTTCTGCAGTGAAACCTCTTTCTTTCTTCTTATACTTCTTGCTGAAGGGCTGCTTCTTGTGCTCCATTTTGTTGGGCTTATCTTTCATTTCTTCAGGACATTCTGAAGCAATATGACCTGACTTCCTGCAAGCAAAGCAGATGACCTTCTTGCTTGGAGTTTTATCAAACTTGGGATTGCTGCAACCCCTTTCTCTTCTCCTTTAGTTTTCTGCCTTTACCCACCTTTTGAACCTCCTTGACATGATATTAAACATCTCTTCTGAGGTTGAAGGTTCTCCATCTCCAGCCTTCAGAGCATTGGACTTCTCTCTAGGGGTAGAGAGTTTGTCCTACACTTCAGACTCATCCCTACTTTTTAATAGAAGTTCATAAGACTTGCTTGCGTAATAGGACATCAGTGGTGATTTTTCAGTGGCATCTGGACTCTCTGATGGCCCATATTCTTGAATCCCAAGTGCCTGAGAAGCACATGAGAAGCTTGTCATTGATCTCAGTGAGTGAGATATCTTTGTCTAGTCCTTTCAGCTCATTGACTATGATACTGAATCTTTCATACATTTCAGTTGTACAACCCCATGTTTGCCGAGTGGACGTGCCAGAACGACCCTACCGCTCCAGGCGAGCCAAAGAGGCGGGCTTACGCTCGCCTAAAGCGGCAAGTACCTAGTAAGCGGGGCGAGTCAGGAAGTTGGACCACACTCTCCCCAGACAGGCGAGTGCTCAGAAACTCGCCAAAGAGGTGGGCGAGTGCCAGTTTCTTCAGGCACTCGTCACTCCAAAGAGGCGGGCGAGTGCTGGTTTCATCAGACACTCGCCACTCCAAAGAGGCGGGCAAGTGCCGATTTCATCAGGCACTCGGCACTCCAAAGAGGCGGGCGAGTGCCGGTTTTCATCAGGCACTCTCCACTCCAAAGAGGCGGGTGAGTGCCGGTTTCATCAGACACTCACCAATCCAGGCAGGTGCTCGTTTACAAAGGTACTCGCCATAGAGAGCGAGTCGAGCCAGAGGCTGGCAGGTGCCTGCTCCATCAGGGCACCCGCCATCCAGGACTATTCTTCGTGCAATGTTGTATTTATTTGTCTGCTGATAGCCATTCCAACCAATGGAGTTTGGCTGTTTGCAGACCAATTTGTGGTGCTTTTAATAAAACCAAAAAAGCGGGATTGTGCTATTGACAGGTCCCGCTAGAAAAAACTATAAATGGACCTTGAAGGGTACCTTTGAGGATCAAATTTTTTGACTTCTTCCTCCTCTGATCAGTTTTGGTTGGCTTCAAAGGCTCTCCAAGGTGCCCAGCTTCAACATTGGTGTGATAGGGGAAGCATTCTAAGATCTTCCTGTTGTGAGGTGGGACCTCCGCGCTGTTGCCCAGGGTCCGTGCCTGGTTCTAAACCTTCAATCAAGCGTTCTTCCTCAGGAGAAGTGTTAGCTGCACTCTTTGAGTCCGAACTCCTTGTTGGGCCAAACCCCGGTTCCAACATTTTTAGTGCGGTGAGCGTGGACCGCAGCTTACACAAGAAAATTCCAAGAAAGTTCCATGTCTGGAGATGAAGATCAAGGTGTCGACGTAGGAAGCTCGCTGTCACCCACGACACCCGCCACGGTTAAGATGCTTGAAGACTTCAAGAAAGACTTTTTGGAGACTATCCACTTCGCATTCGCCGCGTGGGGCGAGTGCTCGACCCTAACTGCTCAGGAGGTTACAACACTAGGTTTGTGTGAGAATGCCCCGAGGAGACCCAGAAAGGAGGCGGCAGTAGGTGGTTTGAGCGAGATCTCGCCGAGCGAGAGCTCGCCGAGCGAGAGCTCTTCCCCAATCCAGCGGATGTGGTCCCGGTCAGCGGGCTGATCATGCGAGTAGAGCAGGCGAGACCGACGAGTGGTGGTAGCCCATTTTGCGAGCTGGTGATCTCGACACCGGTTTCAGAGGGGTTCAGGGAGCCAAAAATGACGTATTACACTAGCAAGGATGATCCCGACCAGCACTTGCAGTGGTTCGAGGACATGGTGGGTAGATGTGAAAGAAAGAAAGAAAGTTTGAATATGCCCTCGATTGGATCCCGCTGACCAGACTCCCACTAGCTGACAGGGCCGGCAGGTCGCTCGAGTGGCTACACCCCCCGATTGGATCCCGCTGACCTGGCTCTCACTAGTTGACATGCCGACAGGTCGCTCGGGTGGTGGGTGTTTGTGAAAGAAAGAAGGTTTGGCTAAGCGCTCAATTGGATCCCGCTGACCAGGCTCCCACTAGCTGGTAAGGCCGACAGGTCGCTCGAGTGGCTACACCCCCGATTAGATCCTGCTGACCAGACTCAAACTAGCTGGCAGGGCGGGTATGTCGCTTGGGTGGTGGGTGGTTTTGAAAGAAAGAAAGTTTGGCTAAGCCCTTGATTGGATCCCGCTGAGCAGACTCTCACTAGCTGGCAGGGCCGGCAGGTCGCTCAAGTGGCTTCACCCTCGATTGGATCCCGCCGATCAGACTCTCACTAGCTGGCAGGGCCGGCAGGTCGCTCAGGTGGTGGGTGGTTGTGAAAGAAAGAAAGTTTGGCTAAACTCTCGATTGGATCCCGCTGACCAGGCTCCCACTAGCTGCCAGGGTTGGCAGGTTGCTCAAGTAGCTACACCCCCGATTGCATCCCGCTGAATAAGCTCTCACTAGCTGGTAGGTCCGACAAGTTGCTCGGGTGGTGGGTGGATGTGAAAGAAAGAAAGTTTGGCTAAGCCCTCGATTGGATCCCGCTGAGCAGACTCCTACTAGCTGGCAGGGCCGATAGGTCGCTCAAGTGACTACACCCTCGATTGGATCCCGCTGACCAGGCTCCCACTAGCTGACATGGGCGGCAGGTCGCTCGGGTGGTTGGTGGTTGTGAAAGAAAGAAAGTTTGGCTAAACCCTCGATTGGATCCTGCTGATCAGACTCCCACTAGCTGGTAGGGCCGGCAAGTCGCTCGAGTGGCTACACCCCCAATTGGATCCCGCTGCCAAGCTCTCACTAGCTGGCAGGGCCGGCAGGTCGCTCGGGTGGTGGGTGTTTGTGAAAGAAAGAAGGTTTGACTAAGCCATCGATTGGATCCCGCTGACCATGCTCCCACTAGCTAGCAGGGCCGGCAGGTCGCTCGAGTGACTATACCCCCGATTGGATCCCGCTGTCCAGACTCTCCCTAGCTGGTAGGGCCTACAGGTCGCTCAGTTTGTGGTATGTTGTGAATGAAACAAAGTTCGGCCAAGCCCTCGATTAGATCCCGCTGACCAGGCTTCCACTAGCTGGCAGGGCCGGTAGGTTGCTTGAGTGGCTACACCCCCGATTGGATTCTGCTGACCAGACTCTCACTAGCTGGCAGGGCCGGCAGGTCGCTCGGGTAGTGGGTGTTTGTGAAAGAAAGAAGGTTTGACTAAGCCATCGATTGGATCTCGCTGATTAGGCTCCCATTAGCCGGCAGGGCTGACAGGTCGCTCGAGTGGCTACACCCCGATTCGCTGACCAGACTCTCACTAGCTGACAGGGCCGACAGGTCGCACGGGTGGTGGGTGGTTGTGAAAGAAAGAAAGTTTGTCAAAGCCCTCAATTGGACCCCGCTGACCAGACTCTCACTAGCTGGCAGGGCCAACAGGTCGCTCGAGAGGAGGGAGTTCCGTGGGAAAAGAGTATCAAAATAATGGGTTGACGAGCACGGGCCGGCGCTCGCCCCAGAGTCGGAAGCAAGTGGTTGGCGAATGCCCATCTTGCTAGTCACTCGTGGGCTGATGAAGGGAGCAAGACTTCCCTGCGGCACGAAGACAATAAGAAAGTTGGACGGTGATCTCGAATCCCACTCGCGCATCACTAGTGCTCGCATCCCGTCGATAGGAGGGGATGCCGAACCTCGGGTCTTGTGCACACCACGGGTGTGCAACCAACCACAACACATAAAATTCGCCTAAGTCATAGCAAGGGTTCAAGGCAGCAAAAACGTAGGCCGCTATTCGCAAAAGGACCTGCGCAATGTTACGATATAATCCTTACTGATGCAGTAGGAGCCCATGTAACGCGAGTTAGTTGCGCGGGTGCGAACACATCGAAAAACAACTCATGGGGTTAAACAAAGACATAAAAGAAAAGCGAGAGCTATCACAAAGGTCTCACCCATGAGGAAAAAGTAGAATTATGAGTAAAAAGGGGCTTTGCCCGTTAAGTACAGAACAAAAAAACAAAAAGTAGTAAAGGTCTCGCCTCGAACATTCATACGATGTCAAGAACAAAATGAAGATAAAAAAGAAAATATTTACAAAGGTTTACTCCGAGTCTCCGGACTTCTCGCTCTCGCGAAGGGGCGGGTTGATGTCGTCTTCGGACTTCGGGAGGGGGAGGAACAGCTCCGGGACAACATCTTTGACGGTGAGCCCCATGCCGTCGCCAGTCACGAGGCCGGATCGCTGCATCACCCGAAGCGTGTGCTCCGCCGCCTTGGTTGTGTTCAGCTGCATCATCCTCTCGATCTCGCGATTCGAATACTGCTTGAACTTGCTTCCACCCGGGGCCGGCGGGAGGACATCCTCGATTAGCTGGCGGTTCTGGGTCTGTAGCTCCTTGTTCTCCTTTTCCAATGCAGCGATACGGGCATGGAGTCGCTCGGCAGTTGCAGCATCCTGTGTGGAAACAAAATTGAGAATCAAAGCAGGATGACGCGAATGAATTAGCACTTACCACCCCGCCCAAGTGTCCGACGAGAAGCCTGTCGGAGGTCTCTAACCTCTTCTTCAGACTCGCAACCTCTTCTAACGCGAGACCATGCTCTCGGGGGCGAGCGAGGTCGGTAGAAATTACTTGGTGCTCGCTTACAGTGGATGTAGGGGAAGGTCTTGCTCCCCTGCAATGGTCTCAATGTCAGATAAAAGCGATAAGGGGAGAAAGGCACATGGAAGTGCAAGAAGAGGATACATGCGCCCGGAGGGACGGTAAGGAGTGTGTCGACATTCTTCCTCAGGTGGCCGACCTCGAAGTTTTTCCCAATGAAGAAGGTGAAGAGGTTGGCTTCGTGACCTCCCACAGTAGGGGGCGGTAGGTCGCCTCATCTTGTTGGATGAGCGAGAAGGGGATGTTTCCGAAGTCCCCCTCGGCGAACCCAAACTTCCTTAGCCAATTATGGTTCTTATTGGCCATCTCGTGAACTTTGACATGCTGACTGGAGAAGAACGCGGTCCCGTCCTTATTATTCTGAAAGGCGAAGAGTTTGCGGAAGACGACGAGGCTGAACTCGATACGCTCCTCGCGCAAGAAGCAAGCGAACGCCACTAGCTTGTCGACGAAGTTAGGGTTGAGTTGGGCCAAGACCACGCCCAGGTACCGGAGAACCTGGCGCACTTCCGACCAGAGCGGCAGTTGCAACCCCACCTCGAAATGCGAGATGAGGATCGCGAGTTCGTCAGTGTGGAGGTCATTGATCAACTCGAACTCCCCCGAGAGGCGGGTGACGAACCCGAGCGAGATATATTGGACGACTACTGGGAGGTACTCGCTCTCGGTAAGGTTACAGTGTAGGAATGTGTAATCTGAGAAAGCCCATGCACCTTTTGATCTACCCTCAGCATCACCGCCACCGCCTCCCATCGTGCGAGTGCTTGCGCAAAAAATTGAAGACGAGTGCTCGGGGACGAAGACGGCGGGGGAAGGGGAGATATTAACTGTGGTAGGTTAGGGAAAAGAGAGGGACTATTTATAGGAAATAGAATGGGCGGGAAGAAATCGAGGCGGTAGGTGTGCGGATAGCAAAACATCATTACACACCTTGATTCCCGGGTCGGCCCACTTCCCATCTCATTCGACATCAAATCAAGGTTAATTTTCCAATTTTGATCCCAGGAAAGAAAAAGAGGTGCGAAAAATGAGGCAACGCACAATGCGAACAGAATAAAACCCATACCGGGCGAGAGTCTCAAGCTCCTAATTGCAAATACTCGAGCAAGTCCATTGTTTAAATATTACAGAATTTGAAAGATTATAAGCGATCAGAGTATGACCCGAGAGGAAGTGTGGGGATTGCGAGTGCCGGTAGGCTCAGTATTGGAACCATTTTCATCTACCCTGACCTCGCACTCCAGAATTAGGCGGCCCCCGAGGATAATGATACTCGCGGACTGCACGGATCTTCTGTTGTACCAGGAGCAGCTGATCCTCGACCCGCGAGTTATGCATCCCCGGGGAGGTCGCCTCGCTGATTGCTCCTCGCTGCATCTCGTCGAGAAGTTGAGCATAGTCTCTCTCGAGATTTGAGAGCCGCTGCTCAGCGGCGCCCCTATCCTCTTGGACCTGACTGTAGATCTCGCACAGCATCAGGCCGTGCTTTCTGAACAACTCAGTCATTCGTCTCTTCAGCACCACAACGTCCATCGGGTCGCCCCAGAAGTCAACGACGTTATCCGAGGAGGGAGGAGGCAAGAATTCTTCCTCGCCCACATCAAGTTCGATGGATGAGGCCTCTCGGTAGCCTGCGAGAGATATTATTAGCCAAACAAAAATCAATCTTAGGGGGAAGAGAGAAGCGAGTATTCCTGTTAACCTGGTGAGGGTACAATCCCCTTGTCGGGGCGTTGGCGGGAGTTGCCGGGCCGACCTTGAAAGGGTTCTTTGGTGGTGATTGTAAAAGATTTCCCCAATCCGGGGCGGGCTGGCGCGTGGTCGGCAATCTGGTGGGTGACAGGTGTTGAGTCATCGAAAGCTCCTTCGGTTGGGAAGCCAGAGCCCGGGGTGACGATGAGTGCGGCTGGGCGAACTGGCGATTTCGGTGGTGGAACCTACAGACCTGTAGTCCTAAAGGTGGTGACTGTGAGAAGTAGCAATGGATGAGAACCAAGAACCAAGAAAGGTCAGGGCGAGAGGGCGGCAAGCGGCTCACCAGGCGGGGGAGGAAGATCACTTTGGACCACTTGGAGGTTAGTTTCCATAGCCACCATGCCAGCCCCTCCTTCAGACGAGTGTGGTTGGGCGTTTGCTGGGTCTCCACCCGCGACTTCCTTCTTAGGGAGTGTTCCCTGCGAGTAACCAAAGCATCATCAATCCATCTAAACCACTGGCGAGCGAAACGGTTGGCTTGCATACCAGGGGAGCTAGCTCAGTGTCAAGCGGCGGATTCGGAAGGGAGGATCCTCCCTCCCCTGGTTGCGCTTGACCATCTTCGCCTTCTGCATGAAAGGCGAGCTCGGAGCCCGCTGGGCAAGCCAGGGCGCGAATTCTAGGGTGAAAGACTTGTTCTCCTCCCTCGTGGCATCGAGGCGAGCTTGGATTTCCTTTGAAATCGACATTGTTAGCTACAGTAGAATGCGGCGGAGAAAAGGGAAGAAGTTAAGAAGCTCCCCACTCTTCCTCATTGGAGGTATTTATAGTGTAGGAGAAGAGCCCACCAAAAGATTCCGTCCAGGCCAGCCAGCACTCTGCGAACACTGGAGTTTGCACTTTTCTTTCCGAGCTTGAGGCAATCTCGCAAAGAGCGAGGATTGTGTATAACCCCGTGTTTGTCGAGTGGACGAGCCAGAGCGACCCCACCGCTCCAGGCGAGCCAAAGAGGCGGGCTTACGCTCGCATAAAACGACGAGTACCTAGTCAACGGGGCGAGTCGGGAAGTAGGACCACACTCGCTCCAGGCAGGGAGTGCTTAGGAACTCGCAAAAGAGGCGGACGAGTGTCGGTTTCTTCATGCACTCGTCACTCCAAAGAGGCAGACGAGTGCTGGTTTCATCAGACACTCGCCACTCCAAGGAGGCGGGCGAGTGTCGGTTTCATCAGGCACTCACCATTCCAAATAGACGGGAGGAGTGCCAGTTTTCATCAGGCACTCGCCACTCCAAAGAGCCGTGCGAGTGCCGGTTTCATCAGGCACTTGCCAATCCAGGCAGGTGCTCGTTTACAAAGGCACTCGCCATAGAGAGCGAGTCGAGCCGGAGGCTGGCAGGTGCCTGCTTCATTAGGCCACCCGTCATCCAGGACTATTCTTCGTGCAATGTTGTATTTATTTTTCTGTTGATAGCCATTCCAAACAACGGAGTTTGGCTGTTGACAGACCAATTTGGGGTGCATTTGGTAAAACCAAAAAGACGGGATTACGCTATTGGCAGGCCCCGCTAGGAAAAATTATAAATAGATCTTGAAGGACACCTTTGGGGGAATCCAGTTTTTTGGCATCTTTCTCCTCTGATCAATTTTGGTTGGCTTCAAAGGCTCTCGAAGGTACCCGACTTTAACATTGGTGTGAGAGGGGAAGCGTTCTAAGATCTTCCGGGTATGAGGTCGGACCTCCGCGCTGTTGCTTAGGGTTTGTGCCTAGTTCTAAACCTTCAGTCAAGCGTTCTTCCTCAGGAGAAGTGTTAACTGCACTCTTTGGGTCCGAACTCCTCATTGGGCCGAACCTCGGTTCCAACATCAACCACTGCCTCTTCAGATTTCTTTTGGAAGTTCTCATACTGGGATATGAGAAGAGATCTCTTATCCTTCCTCTCATTTGAGCTTCCATCTACAATCATAGACAATAACTTTTAGATTTCCTTAGCTGACCGACAATCACCAACATTTTGGAAAATATCATCTGACATGGTTGACACTGAAATGTTCATATCCTTTGCATCCTAGTCCTTCATCTTCGTCTATTCATCTGTCCATTGTGATCTTGGGACATGTTCTGATGTGATGTTGCCTCTGCATTGTTCTTGTATGACATGAGTGGTCATGTCAAAATTGAATCAAATATGCCCCCATCAATAGAATTCATATACAACTTGATTCTTACCTTGCAGAGTGTGAACTCTAAGTTACATACTGGAGGTCTGGTATATGCAAATTCCTTGAAACTATTTGAAGACATTTTTGAAAATAAATTTGTATTTATATATGTAACTTTACAACTGTTCAGATCTTTGTGATCAAGGTATTAGTCTTGATTTGATCAACCTCCCTCTGCTAGCAATTGAAAGTTTGAATAGTTGTGTAAATCGTCTGAGAATTCTCTAGAGGGGGGGGGGAATAGAAATTTAAAAATTCTTCTTAAATAATTCACTTATCTTATGATTTGCAGCACACAAAATTCAGATCGAGAATTATTCTCAGCACAACACAAAAATAAAATAAGAAAGAAAAGCAGAAAATACAGAAGACACCAAAGCTATTGTGCTCCCCCAAAATTTGGGTACATCCAGTTTTCTACCACTTTGGTAGGAATACATTATCTCAGTGACTGAGTTTTTTGATAAAGAGACTCTCAGAAACAACATCCAGATCTTTTGGTAAGAAGACATTGAACCACTACCAACTGGATCTTTTGGTAAGAAGATATTGAACCACTACCAACGGAGTCTTTTGACAAGAAGACTCTCAGAATCATAACCTCAATTTTTTTCTAAAAACTTTTTACTCAGTTTATACAAAAGAGATAGAGTCAGAGAGAGAAGGTTGAGAAGAAGAATTCTTTTAGATGAGTAATCTCAGCAAGAATCTGAGGACTGTTTGACACTAAGTGTTTTTGATCCTTGAATATGATGAACCCCTTTCAGATAGAAGAGTTGTAGGGGGTTATAAGATTTGGATCCAATCAGCTTCTTTGAGTATTCTAGTAGATTAGATGTTCCGGTACTAGCATAAAAGAATGAGAGTTGAGAAGATCAAAAAGATGAAGGACAGTCGGCTAGTTATATCTTTTCTTGTTCTATGCATTGCTTGTATTTTGCATTCCCTTTAGTGATTATATTAAGTCTGGACGATTTTGAATTGTCCTTTTCATTGCATGAAATCTTCAGAAGGAATGTTGATATATTCTTCCAAAAATACTTCCATCAATCTCGTTTTTTTCTTCAAAAACTTTATATAAAACTATCTCTGAATCTGATAGTGGAATATTTTCTTTAGTCTATCTCCCAACGATTATAATTGTGGAATAAATTTCATGGAAGTTCCTTTGATTAAACTGAAATAATTCTCTGAAAATTTTCTTTCCGATCTGTACATGACGCTACGTCGACTTTATGTAAGAGCAATGTCGACTTCCTACTTCTGTATAGAATAAGTCTGTAGTCGAAGTTGTGTTGATATCTTGTCGACGTATGCGTTGATTTATTTCTTGAAGTAGCGTCAACTTCGGAATATGTAGTTGCTCTAAGTTCTTGTTGAAGAAACATCGACATCCAATCGATGTTGCGTCGACTTCTAGTCGACGCATGATTACTTTTCTTGATTTTCTTTTTCAATTCAGAGTGCCTAGCTCATGTCCTTAACTCTGCTGACTTCCTAGGACTTCTATGACCATACTACCCTCTTTATACAATATGTGTAATTAACATAGAATGTAAAGTCACTTTAAATATAATTTGTTAAGTTAAATCATAAGAGTTTTTTGCAACATCTTACCCATATCTTGCTCTCACTAACTAGTTTTAATTTTGTGCAATTCCGATGAATAATTTTAAGCTTGCCATTGAACGTTCCTACTATTATAATCGTCATTATTCATAAATTATTATTGTGAATTTGCTTGTGTCCGTTCTAGTCTCGTGGTAGGTTCGACTTATAAAACACGTG
This sequence comes from Platanthera guangdongensis, assembly GCA_039583875.1. Classification (NCBI taxonomy): domain Eukaryota; kingdom Viridiplantae; phylum Streptophyta; class Magnoliopsida; order Asparagales; family Orchidaceae; genus Platanthera; species Platanthera guangdongensis. The sequence continues at coordinate 172,982,381 of CM077166.1, forward strand.
AAAATTCCACTCAAAACAAATTAAACGAATTTCTTAAAGTTCATAACAACGAGTTTGCACAAAACTCAATTTAACACACTTGACCTACTTTCAAAATTTAAATTGGTCGCATAAAATATCGTATTTTCAAAACCCTAATTTGAGATAACATCAGTTTGGTATTAGAGAAGGTTCGATTCGCTCCTATTGCGAATCAAACGATCCGAGTTTCAAAAAATAATAATTAATAATTAATTCAAAAAAGAGGTTTTTACAAGAGTTTTTAAATCTATTTTTTAAAAAATGTTTTATTAAAGTTACTTCTAATTTAAATGTTTTATCTACAAAAAAATCATCAATTTTTTTAACATTTTTAGAAAAGAGGTTTTTACTGGGGATTGAGAGCGATAGGGAGAACATATTTTTTATTGTTGGTAAGAGATTGTACCTATTTGAGCGCACATTTTTAAAATTATAGAAAACATGTAAATTAAAAAAAATGGAACTTTTGTAATATAGATGGGTAAAATTGAAAAATTGAATGTTTAACCTAAGACTGGTTTTCCTTTTTAATATAGTATAGATATATGTGTGTGTATGTGTGCGTGCATCTATATATATATATATGTGTGTGTGTATGTGCATACACACATTCCATCATCATTTTCATCTTCCACTTTGAAGTCCAAGTAAGACGTGAGATATTAATTCTTTATTCGATGCAATGGGCCTCCATAACCTGATGATCGTGGATAGATTGATACTCAATAGAATCTTCCCCCTGCTCTATTTCATTTGCTTAGTGTTTGATTTGATGGAGTCCAATTCTTCAAAGCCGTGGAGTATAATGCTGGACCATAGCAGTTATTTTATTATAACAGACATTATATAAATTTTATTTTCTTGATGTCTTTTCTCATTATTTTATGCAGCAAAAATTTATCTTTATTTCATGTCCCATCATAAGTTTTTGGGCTGTACTTTTTATAATGTTTAAGTTAGTCAAAAACCCAGAGCCTACTACTGCAAAAAAACCCTAAAGCCCACAAAATGGCCCATTTTCCCATCCATCTCCCCATACATCTCCCAAATGTCCACACCAATAAATGACCAACCACATTCTTCCCCCTCCTTTTGATTTCTTAAAGTTATACATTGAATCTATTCATAACCTCTTCCACTTTGCCATCAAATTATGCATTGAACCTAACTATGATTGTTGAAGCCAAGAAAATCCTAACCTCAGAATTCGGACCAAAGCTGCCTAAGATTACTGACTCAGAAGCTAGATCAGACGACAAAGAAGACTAGCACGAAGAAACAGGTCAAACAAGACCCCAGATGTTGCGGCAGAAAGGACCCACCACGTACCCGGATGCTCGAAAGGAGCAACCCCTTCTCAACCAAAAATGGCCGAACTGAGTACGAGAGAAGCTAGTTGGCAAAGTCGCAAAGTCGCGAGTTGCTCTAAGGAAAAGGAATCCGAAGACTTAGCTAGTATCTTGAAACGCGCGAGTATCATGCCAAGGATTTCAAGTGCCTCACCTCGTACCCCTGGGGTCCTATTTATAGGCAAATGCAAGGGGGAGGGGGGTCATATTTATACCCCACCCCTGGCGACTAGGCGACTTCCAGAGGAACTCGCACGGGCTGGGCGAGTATCTCACCTAGTCGCCTACCTGGCGAGTATGCGAGGAGAGCTCGCCTATACTCGCCCAGGCCTTCCGCGATCTTGAATGCTGACTTTGACTCCTGCCTTGACTTGTTGACCTTGACTTCTGCTGATCTGGCTGTGGTAGGACCCATCCTCGACGAATACGGGTTGTACACAATCCCCGCTTTTTCTGAGCGACATTGGAGCTCGGAAAGAAACATCCAACACTTATTCGGCGAGCTAGTTTGCCGAGTATCTGGGTTGCTCGCTTCTTTTGACTGACGGCCGATCTCTATAAATAGGGGGGGGCCTAGTTCTTTAGCCGGTTCTCCATAACTCGCGCATAATGTCGAAAGCCGAGAAGATTTTTCGTGACAGTCTCGCTGCGTTGACGAGCGCCATTGGAGTCGCTAAACCAAAGCGACTGCGCGAAGAGGATGTCGCCGCCGACTTACCTCCCCTCAAGAGGAAAAAGATAAAGAAGTCCAAGAATAAACCCGCCTCTGGCGATGATATCTCGCGGCCGCCCCTTTCTCGCCCTGCACCCCCCACCAATAACCCCGTGCTCTCTACCAGCACGCAGCAGCTGCTTAGCGACTTGGGACTCGACGACATTCCCAATGTCGCCGTTTCTGATGCGAGTCTTCTCGACTCGCTTGACATCCCTAAGCTCGCCACTTCCACGGCCCCGGAACTCGCCTTCACTCCGGCGTCTCAGTAGGTTGAAGTCGTCGACCTGCCAGGTTGTCTTTTTGCCGAGATGATTTCCCATTCTGACGGTTGTTTCTATTGCTTGCTAACCGGACCGTGATACTCGCAGACTCTCCCTCGGGGGGTGTTGACGCGGTTCTGAACGTCGCCCCGTTGAGTTCCGTACCGCTGGTCGCCCTTCCCGTCGGGAGGCAAGTAAAGACCACGCACACAGTGCGGATTAATATTGGTTCCAAAAGGACGGTCGAGGCCTCGGTTCCTTCGGCGAGCAGGGAACCGTCGTCGAAGAATCCTCCGCCGAGGAATACATTGGCGAGCAAGGGTCTCCCGACGAGTTCTGAGTTGCCTGCGAGAAGTTCTGCCCCGCCCGCCGCGAGTTCTGCACTGCCTCCGGCGAGGTCTTCTCTGCCTGAGGCGAGCTCCTCCTTGCCCCCGCCGACGCCGTTTTCCAACATCGCCACCCTCACGTCGATGACCGTATCCTTGCCGTCGCCACCGCCCCGGATCGCGCCTTCTCAGGTTACCACGACGCGACTTCCTCCGCCTCCTCCGCTGAAGAATCCTCCGCCACCGGCGAGTTCATCGCTCCCTCCGCCTTCTTCATCACATACCGCGGGCGTTAAGCCGGTCAAGCCGTGGCCGAGCTACTTCCCGCCGAGGAACGTGGACCTTGGACAAGGGGGGCGCGGGCGAGGCAAGGCAGCCGAGCTCGCTGGTGGGCCATCGTCGAGCCGGCGAGATGAGCCAACTCGCGGATCCCCTCCTCGCCGATCTAGATCTCCTTGCCGATCTAGGTCCCCTCGCAGCGGTATGTATCGCTATTGATGGGCACATGGCGGCTATGTATCTTCGTCTAATTCCGACGACTTTTATTTGCTGTCAGATCGGCCCGCGACTCCGGGGGCGGCCTTCATCGATGCCATGGGGTTACAAGGCATGGAATATCGCCGTGCTGCCGCTCGCGCCTACATAGAGCTGGAGAGCAAGTTTGACCAGCTGGCGATCTGCGAGCCTCATCGCCGAATATCATCGTTGGAAGTGCGGATGGCGAAGATGGAAGAGCTCAAGAGTACGCTGGAGAGCTATGAATCCCGCTTCCACATGGTAAGGGAGAATGATCGTCAGCTGGCGATTAACAATCACCGCCTCCAACTCGTTCTTGAAGAGGTCGCCGACATGCGAGCGAGTATGGGCTCTGTTGGCAGATTGTCGAGGATGGAGGAGCAGCTGCGGCTCGGCGATGATGAGATAGCGGTGGCGACGAAGCATTTTCGGCGAGCACGCAAGATGGGTTGGGCCGGGCGACATCCACATCCCCCAGAGAGGCCTAGGCCTTAGAATTTTCTTCGTTCTTCTTTTATTCAGAACTCGCCAAGTGCGGCTTTAATGGACTATTATTGATTATAATAAGCGATTTGAATCTCGCGTTTTTATCATATTGGTTTCTTCTGTGCTGCTTTGTGCGATATCTTGTCTTGTCTGCGCCGAGTTTATCCTGCAGGTTGCGATAATGCTTTATGTGTTCTGCTCGACCTACACAATGGAGCTGGCTTCCTTGTTAGTGCGCGACTTGGTTTATACTCTCCGTAAGGAGGATACCCCCCCCCCCCCCCCCCCCCCGGCGCCTATAAATAGAGGGGGTAGGTAGGACATAAGTACGCTGTTGCGCTTTTGATTCCCTAGCTCGCGAGTATCTATTCCTGCGCACGTGCTGCGACTTTGCTCTACTCCTCGCAATTCTTTCTCTCTTTTTCAAAGGTCGCAGGATGGTGGGAGACGACGCCAGTGCTCGCCGCCAAGCCCATGCCGCCAACTTCGCGGATGCGACTTTTAAGAAGTCGACCTCCACTGTGCGCGACCTAGAGAAGTTCAGGGAAAGACTCCTCCCCGAGGGATACTCGGCCAGACTTCCGGACCGTAGTGAGCGACTGAACACTTTCATCGAGGGCGCGCTGGTCCTTCCCCTTCGCCACTTCGACGCCGGCCTGCGACTTCCACTATGGTCGGAGTATTGCGATATCCTCCGATACTTCGGCATAGTCCCCGCGCAAATCAACCCCAACGGCGTCGCCATCATCATGGGGTTCCTTTGCTATCTGCGCGAGGAGAGGATCATCTTCGATCTCTCCGTATTCCGCAAGATATTCGCCTTCGCAGCGACTGCCGAGGGGGTAGTCTATTTTAGCAGCCATGTCTGCACCCTGGTCGGGACGGCGAACAAAGTACATCAGTGGAGCGAGCAACTAGTCATCGTCGAGGGCGACTTTGGCGACGTCCAGGGAAGGCCGCACCAGCCCGCTGATGCCGCCTTCCTTCCACCGATACTGGAAGGCGCGCGCGAGCAACTCGTCGAAGCGTTCCGAGGTCGCCGGTTTGACGTCATCTTTTGGCGACTAAACGTCAACACGCTGTTCGAGGTCCACTACAATGAAGGTAAGTCTTAGCAAGGAATGTCGGTAGCATACTCGTCGCAATAATCGCTTGTTTACATTACTCGGCCTTTTGCAGAACCGAACGAGCCCCCGGCGAAGCCGCTTCCTCCAGCCAATGGAGTCGCCACCTCGCTATTTGAGCCCAACTCGCCAGCTGATATCGGCGAGAAGAAGAAAATCGCCAAGGGCAAAGGCAAAGCCAGGTCGCCGGGTCCCGCGACCAAGAAGCAGAAGGTATCGTCGCCGCATCTCGACGACCATGACTCGCCGCTCCACGCTCGGCTTCCCCACTTCCACCCCAATTTCAACTTGGGGCTGGACGCGGTTGACGCCTATGGTCGCCCGCTGGTGACCTGGGCGGCGGACGAGCATCTGGTGACGCTGAGCACCAACCTCCCCTCTTGGGCGGAGGAGGGGGAGGATAAGGGGGAGGCCTTCGCCGTCCTCCACGCGATATATGGGCGAGGCGACGCCGAGGCTATGCTGGATCTCAGCGAGGAGGAACTCGCCCAGCAAGCGGCCTGCTCGCTCGCCCGAGCTGTCGGGTTAAATCACTTTGCGGCGAGGAGGATGCTGGAGAGGACACAGGCCTTGAAGATCGTCAGTAAGAAAGCGATCGATCTCGGCATGGAATCCACTCGTTGGCGAAATTATGAGGTATGTCGCCTTTACGCGCGATGTCAATGTCGCCATGTGTGCTTTGGCTGACTTCGATGTTTGTCGCAGGCTGCCGAGATGGAGACCGCCAAAAAACTTTCTGAGTACGAGGCGAAATTTGCCAAGGCTCGGGCTGATTTGGAGGCAGCCCAGATTCGCGCGGCCGAGATGGAATCTCACCTGACCATTTTGGAAGCCGACGCGAGTTCCTCTGCTCCTCAGCCGCGCCCGGAGGACGATCCTCATTACGCCATCAAGCGATCTCGCATCCTGTGGGAAGAGAGGTCGTCCGTCCGCCGCGAGATAGCCCGTGCGGCAGGCAACGTGGTCCTCGCGAGGCTGAGGATTAGCGGGAAACTCGACGAAGGGGAGAAGGAGTTCACAGTCGACGAACTCATCCCTGAGTTACTCGCCGAGACGATCTCGCCAGATCGCCGGCCTCCGACGTCGTCAGGCTCTGACAGCAGCGGTAGCAGCGACGGCAGTAGCAGCAACAGCGGTAGCGGCGAGGAGGAAAGCGAGGAAAGCGGCGATGAAGAGGACGCCGATATTGGAGATGAGGAATATCGGCCAGATACTGACGACGATGAGTCCTAGTTGCTCGCTGATATCCTTCATACTCGCACGACATAGCCTCTTTTTTGTAGCATCTTTTGTAACTTGTAAAATTTTTAAAGGAAATATATATACAAGTTTAAGTTAACATGTTGTTGATTTCTTACTCGCTTATCTGCCGAACTCGCCTGTTTGCTGATAATACTCGCTAGGCTCGTAGGCTCGGGGAGAACGAGTGTTCGCGAGAATTACTCGCACGCCGATATTGTCGATAATCGCGTATTCGATACTCGCGCGCCCATAGTCGTCTTCCCTAACTCGTGTCCCGGTTCTCGACCGTAGCTACTCGCCATGTCGTACTCGCATTTTACGATGCCATACTCGCATATTCATCGCTGCCTACATACATACTCGCCCCAATACTGCTCGCATTATCCCTCCGGGAAGCTTGGTCTAACTCGATCTCACTCGAGGAGGTGTGTGGCCAATATGCAGGAGAATGGCTCGTGTGGGGACTTGGACTTACGGGGACCTACCACTCGAGGACTTGAGCATTGTTGGAGTCGACAGCTCTCAGGAGCCTTACTCAACTGGAGTGGTGTAGGTCGACTCGGGGAGGAAAGTAGTCGGTCTGCAGGAGAGGAGCTCGTACAGAGATCTCGGACTACGACATCACTCCAGCGAGGAACTCGATCTCACTCGAGGAGCTCTGCGGCCAATATGCAGGAGAGGAGCTCGTGCAGGGACTTGGACTTACAGGGACCTATCACTCGAGGATTTGAGCATTGTTGGAGTCGACAGCTCTCAGGAGCCTTACTCAACTGGAGTGGTGTAGGTCGACTCGGGGAGGCAAGTAGTCGGTCTGCAGTAGAGGAGCTCGTACAGAGATCTCGGACTACGGCATCACTCCAGCGAGGATCTCGATCTCACTCGAGGCGGTCTGCGGCCAATATGCAGGAGAGGAGCTCGTGCAGGGACTTGGACTTACAGGGACCTACCACTCGAGGACTTGAGCATTGTTGGAGTCGACAGCTCTCAGGAGCCTTACTCAACTGGAGTGGTGTAGGTCGACTCGGGGAAGCAAGTAGTCGGTTTGCAGGAGAGGAGCTCGTACAGAGATCTCGGACTACGACATCACTCCAGCGAGGATCTCGATCTCACTCGAGGAGTTCTGCGACCAATATGCAGGAGAGGAGCTCGTGCAGGGACTTGGACTTACAGGGACCTACCACTCGAGAACTCGAGCATTGTTGGAGTCGACAGCTCTCAGGTGCCTTACTCAACTGGAGTGGTGTAGGTCGACTCGGGGAGGCAAGTAGTCAGTCTGCAGGAGAGGAGCTCGTACATAGATCTCGGACTACGACATCACTCCAGCGAGGATTTCGATCTCACTCGAGGAGGTCTGCGGCCAATATGCAGGAGAGGAGCTCGTGCAGGGACTTGGACTTACAGGGACCTACCACTCGAGGATTTGAGCATTGTTGGAGTCGACAGCTTTCAGGAGCCTTACTCAACTGGAGTGGTGTAGGTTTACTCGGGGAGGCAAGTAGTCGGTCTGCAGGAGAGGAGCTCGTACAGAGATCTCGGACTACGACATCACTCCAGCGAGGATCTCGATCTCACTCGAGGTCTGCGGCCAATATGCAGGAGAGGAGCTCGTGCAGGGACTTGGACTTACAGGGACCTACCACTCGAGGACTGGAGCATTGTTGGAGTCGACAGCTCTCAGGAGCCTTACTCAACTGGAGTGGTGTAGGTCGACTCGGGGAGGCAAGTAGTCGGTCTGCAGGAGAGGTGCTCGTACAGAGATCTCGTACTACGACATCACTCCAGCGAGGATCTCGATCTCACTCGAGGAGGTCTGCGGCCAATATGTAGGAGAGGAGCTCGTGCAGGGACTTGGACTTATAGGGACCTACCACTCGAGGACTTGAGCATTGTTGGAGTCGACAGCTCTCAGGAGCCTTACTCAACTGGAGTGGTGTAGGTCGACTCGGGGAGGCAAGTAGTCGGTCTGCAGGAGAGGAGCTCGTACAGAGATCTCGGACTACGACATCACTCCAGCGAGGATCTCGATCTCACTCGAGGAGCTCTGCGACCAATATGCAGGAGAGGAGCTCGTGCAGGGACTTGGACTTATAGGGACCTACCACTCGAGGACTTGAGCATTGTTGGAGTCGACAGCTCTCAGGAGCCTTACTCAACTGGAGTGGTGTAGGTCGACTCGGGGAGGCAAGTAGTCGGTCTGCAGGAGAGGAGCTCGTACAGAGATCTCGGACTACGGCATCACTCCAGCGAGGATCTCGATCTCACTCGAGGAGGTCTGCGGCCAATATGCAGGAGAGGAGCTCGTGCAGGGACTTGGACTTACAGGGACCTACCACTCGAGGACTCGAGCATTGTTGGAGTCGATAGCTCTCAGGTGCCTTATTCAACTGGAGTGGTGTAGGTCGACTCGGGGAGGCAAGTAGTCGGTCTGCAGGAGATGAGCTCGTACAGAGATCTCGGACTACGACATCACTCCAGTGAGGATCTCGATCTCACTCGAGGAGGTCTGCGGCCAATATGCAGGAGAGGAGCTCGTGCAAGGACTTGGACTTACACGGACCTACCACTCGAGGACTCGAGCGTTGTTTTTCCTGCTGCTTCAAGAGTTTGAAGATGGGTTAAGCGCATCTTTGAGGAAGAAAACAGAAATCGAATGACGATCTTGCCGACGTCGAGTTAGGAAGTTGGCGTCGAACCCTGTTCCTGATAGTTCCTCCAGTCGGAGGAGAGATGCAACCGGGGGTAGCTAGGCCGACACGCAAGGGGGGAGCTGATCTGGGCCGTCAATGCACGGGTGAGATCAGGATGGAGGCACGTTTCCCAATCCAACCGCTGCGATCGTTCTTAGCTCTGCCAACCGGCTATGAGCGCAAAAGCACGGGTGAGGGGTTATGCCTTTCCGAGGGTCCTCATGGACGCACTCGCGACTAACATACTCCCTTGGGCCTATCCTGGCTCCCTGGCTACTGGAGGGAAAGCCTGGCCAGGTTGATCCTTCCTCAAATCCGAGAGGTTGGGGTCCAGAACTGTTCCCGCTAGTTCCTCCAGTCGGAGGAGAGATGCAGTCGGGGGTAGCTAGGCCGACATGCAAAGGGGGAGCTGATCTCGGCCGTCAATGCAGGGGTCCGGTCTTATAAGGACGCTTATATCCCGATGCATCGTCCCATCGTCCGAACTGGGCTATCTAGGGGGGACAAGTTGACTGCCAACTTCTTGGATCGATCTTGAAGTAAAACCTTGAGCTCCCAGAAAGTTTGCGATAAAAAACAAGATGGACAAAAAAAGAAAAGCTGCCATTGCATATATGTAAAAGTATGTAAACAAAGTACATCATCGGCCGCTAAGTATAGAACCTTTTCAGGTCATCCCCGCTCCAAGTACCTCCCAGCTGCTCTCCAACCTGATGCTGGAGATAATAGCCTCCGGTGGCTAAGGCTTCCTGAATAATGAAGGGACCTTCCCAATTCGGATGTAGCTTGCCCACTGTTGCTCCCCTTCCTGCAGCGTCTACCTTCTTCATAACCAGGTCTCCGGCGAGAAAATGCTTTAGGCGAACATTTTTGTCGAAGTGCTTCGCCATGCGCCGCTTGATCTCCTTTTGGCGGATGGAGGCCAAGTCACGAAGTTCTTCCACGAAATCTAGTGAGAGTCTTTGGGCGTCCTCATTCTCTAAGCGCCATTCTTCGTCGCCATCTCCAGCTGCTATAACTCTCGGGCTCCGAACCTCGAATTCCACTGAGATGAGTGCCTCAGACCCGTGGGATAACTTGAAAGGAGTTTCCCCCGTGGCCGAGTTTGGAGTTGTTCTCAAAGCCCAAAGAACCGAGGGGAGCTGCTCCGCCTAATTGCCCTTCAAGTTGATGACTTTCTTCTTTAGAAGGTTGATGATCAACTTGTTGGCTGCCTCCACCTGTCCATTGCTGCGAGGATGATGCACAGAGGCGAATCGAAGATCCGTCCCTAGCTGCTTGCAGAAATCCTCTAACTCCAAACTAGCGAACTGCGGCCCGTTGTCGGTGACGATGGCCAGAGGAATCCCGAACCTGCATGCAATCTCTCCCCAAATGAAATTCTTCACGATCTGCGACGTGGTCTTGGCTAGGGCCTTTGCCTCGATCCACTTGGAGAAGTAGTCGATCATAACTAGCACGAACTTCCTCTGTCCGCTGGCCTGAGGAAAGGGGCCGATCAAGTCCATTCCCCAGATGACGAAGAGCCATGGAGCAGTGATCGAGCGAAGGTGTTGAGCTGGCTGTAGTTGAAGAGGCGCGAACAGCTGGCACTGGAGGCACTTTTTGGAGAAGGTCTCTGCATCTTTCCTAATGGTGGGCCAGAAGTACCCATGCCTTAGAATCCTTTGCTCAAGGGTCCTAGTTCCCGAGTGACTGCCGCACTCTCCTGAGTGAATCTCTTCCAGGACACGAGCTATTTCAACCTATGATAGGCACCGAGCTAAAGGACCTGAGATGGTTTTGCGGTAGAGTTCTCCTTCTTGAAGCAAATAGTAAGCGACTTTGTAGCGAAACTTCATCTGGTCTCCTTCGCTGGCTGGTATCTGTCCCGTCATTAGAAAAGAAATGAACGGATCCCTCCAAGATGCCCTCTGTTCGATTTCCATCATCTCCCCTTCCTCGATGGACGGTTGGAAAAGCTCAGTCACGATTCCCCCAGCCCGGGGACCGTATTTGGCAAGATAGTCGGCTTCTGAATTTTCCTCTCGGGGCACGTGCTCGACGAAGAAAGATTGAAATCCCCCGATCAGACCTTTCACTTTGATCAAATACCGCTGCAAAATCGGGTCATTCACCTCGAACTCGCCTCTGATCTGGGAAGCAACTACCATCGAGTCGGTGAAGGCCCTGATATCTTTAATCCCCAACTCCTTGGCGAGACGCAAGCCGGCCACCATGGCTTCGTACTCCGCCTGATTGTTGGTAACTGGAAAATGGATCTCAACTGCCTGCTCGATCCTGGTTCCCTGAGGGCTGACGAGCACGACTCCGGCTCCCACAGAGTATCTGCCCGAAGCACCATCCACAAACACCTTCCAGGACACTGTGCTAGAAGAGCCTTCCTCTACTTCCACTTCGGCCGAGAAGTCGGCAAGGAAATCTGCCACCGCCTGCGCCTTGATTGCTACCCTTGGAGAGTAGGAAATATCGAACTCGCTAAGCTCCACTGCCCACTTTGCCAGCCTGCCAGAGTGCTCCACTCCATCCAGGATACTCCTTAGAGGATGATCGGAGACGACCCTGATGGAGTGAGCTTGAAAATATGGGCGGAGCCTTCGAGCCGAAACCACCAAAGCGAACACCAGCTTCTCCAGGATAGGATACCTCGTCTCCGCCTGCCGCAGCACTCTGCTAACATAGTAGATCGGAAGCTGTCTCTTGCCTTCCTCCCGAACCAGCACCGAACTAACCGCTTCTGCCCCGACTCCTAGGTAGAGGAAGAGATCTTCATTACCCCGCGACCCCTGGAGGAGAGGAGCTTGGGTTAGTTGTTGCTTGAGCTTTCCGAAAGCCTCCTCGCACTCTGATGTCCACTCGAACTTCTGATTTTCCCGAAGGGTCTTGAAGAACGGAGAGCACTTCTCCCCTGCCTTGGACAAAAAACGGCTGAGGCCTGCCAGCCTTCCCGTCAGCCTTTGGACTTCCTTAGGATCTCGCGGCGACGCCATCTCCAGAATGGCCTTCACCTTGTCTGGATTAGGTTCCACCCCCCTGGGAGTAAGGAGGTGACCTAGGAACTTCCCTCTTCCCGCACCGAAGACGCACTTGGCTGGATTGAGTCGCATCTTGTACTTCCTCAGGGTGGCAAAGGTCTCCACCAGATCCGTTATGTGCTCCGCGACGCTCTTGCTCTTGACGAGGAGGTCATCCACATAAACCTCCAAGTTCCGCCCCTTCTGCCCTTTGAAGATCTGATCCATCATCCTCTGGTAAGTGGCGCCTGCATTTTTGAGCACGAAGGGCATCATCTTGTAGCTATAGCAGCCGTCGTTGGTTATGAAAGAGACGTCCCGGCAGTCGGGGGGATGCATCCGGATCTGATGATATCCTGAAAAGGCATCAAGAAAACTCATCACATGAAACCCGACAGCGGAATCAACCAGCGCGTCGATTTGAGGCAAGGGGTAACAATCTTTCGGACAAGCTTTATTTAACATGGAAAAATCGATACATAACCGCCAGCCTCCTCCAGGCTTCTTTACCATTACAACATTGGAGACCCAGCCTGGATACTGGATCTCTGAGACGAACCCTGCCTTTAGCAGCTTCTCCACCTCTTCCCTGATCGGCTCTGCTAAAATGGCGGCGCTCTTCCTCTGCTTTTGTCGAACTGGAGCCGCCGCTGGATCCAGGTTGAGGCGATGACAAGCAACATCGGCGTCCACTCCTGGCATCTCGGCGGCGTTCCATGCAAAGACATCAACGTTGTCCTGCAGGCAAGCGACCATCTCCATCTTCCCCCCGAGCCGCAAGGATCCTCCCACCTTCAGCAGTCCCGGTTCTCCCCCTCGAGAGATCACTTCTACCTCCTCCACCTCCTCAGCAGCACACAACCCTTTCTCTTTCTCCAGCAACTCCTCCAGCTTCTTCGCGTCACCCATCCAGCTGATGGTGCTGACGGCATTTAAGTAGCACTCCCTGGAAGCCTTGGGATCTCCCCTGATCCTGATCTGCACATCTCCGCGGCAGTACTTCAGGCACTGGTGATAAGACGACGGAACGGCCCTGAAGTAGTTGATAAGAGGCTGCCCGAAGATGGCGTTGTACCCACTGGGTGCGTCGACGATGATAAAGCGGCATCGAATCGACGTCCCCCCGAGTGTGACCAGCAGCTCCACTGCTCCCTCCACCTCTTTCTTCTCTCCCGAGAAGCCAAAGAGTGGTCCATCTGCAGCTTGGACCCGGGACGATTCCACCTGAAGTCCAGCAAAAGTTCTCTTGAAGATGACATTCACCGAACTTCCGTTATCCGCGAGGATTCGGTCGACGGTGAAGTCCTCGATGGCAGCTTGGATCACCAGGGCGTCATGGAAAGGGTTCTCATTCCCCAGCATATCTTCCTCCGAGAAGGTGAGCTCCTCTAATGGCGGCGGGGTCTGCGACGTCGAAGCAACGTTCTTTCGATAGATCTGGTGAAGACTTCCCTTGCGGGAAGCTCCAAGCCCGGCCCCTCCATTGATCACTCCTACATGCCCACCTCCTGGGCCATGTATTACTTCCCCACGAGTTCCCAGATCGACTCGGTCTTCATTCCTTCTTCTTGCCGGAGCTTGAAATGCCACTTGCCCTACCGGGGTCTCCGGCCTCTGTTGCTCTCTCTCCGCCGCTCCTGCCTCCAGCCTCCTCCTTGCTTCCCAAAACTCGGGGCAAGCTAAGGTCCCGTGCCCCTCTACTCGATGAATATCGCAGTAAAGGGGAATTGCCGCCTCCTGGCGTATCGCTCGCTGCTCCCTCCGACGTCGCTTGTTGTCTTGGCGAGCGATGACCATTATCTCCCTTCTTCCTCCTCCTCGACCTCCCTCCTGCCGATTTCCACTCCTCCTCTCTTCCTGACGCTGCTGCCTCGCTGGTCTCCATTGGGGGCGATTCTCTGGATACTGGAATCGTCTTTCCTCCCTTCCCCCTTCTCGAGCTTCCGCCGGTCTTCTCTCTTCCTGTCTTCGAGGCCTCTCCTTCCTCCTCTCTTCAACCCTCCTGGGTTCCTCCCTCTTCCTTCTCTCTTCCCTTCTTGGCTCTTCTTTCTTCTTCTCCTCCCTCCTTTCTGGCGTCCTTCTTGACTTCGACCCCGAAGGTCCTGCTCTTCCCCTCTCCATCGCAATCTCCCCATCTAGCCTCGCTAAGAAGTCCTTGTTCTTCTCTTCTCCGCGAACAAAAGTATTCGCCTTCTCTATCATCTCTTCAAAGGATCTCGGGGGATTGGACCCCATCTCCAGACTGAACAAACCTTGCTTCAACCCGAACTTGAGAGCCACCATCAAGGTGAAACTGTCCTCCTCCTCTACCTCCAAAATTTCCTCTTGAAAGCGGTCGATGTAGTGTCCCAAACTCTCGTGTTGCCCTTGGACGATCTTGAAGAGTGCTGTTGCTTCCTTCTTCCTCTTCTTCGAATTCGCGAACCTTGCCATAAGGCCCCGACGCAAATCTGAGAAGTAGTACACGGACCCTGCCGGTAGTTGATGGACCAATCCCGGGCATTTCCCTTGAGCTTGATGGAGAAGAACCTGCACTTGAAGGCATCAGACATATTACGAATGGAGATGACGTCCTCAAACCACTGGAGGTGTCTGACAGGATCGTCTCTGCCGGAGTAGTAAGTAAGAACGGCTTCCCGGAACCCTTCTAGAACTGGAGCGGCGAGGATCTCATCACAGAAGGGGCTCCTCCCTACCTGGCGGTGACGAGTTTCATCCTCGCTAGAAACGTCATACTCGTTGTATTGGCGAGTATCTCTGAATCTCGCCGGCGACATTGAATCCCAAAAACAGACCCCCTGGCTGCTCGCCGGATAAAGCCGCGACTGCGTTGGTCGCTCTTCCCTTGCCCAAGCGGGCTCCTTTCCAGCTCGCCTCGGCGGCGCTTCCTCTTCTAGCGGCGTCAGGCGACGAGGGGAAGTCGCCGTGACCTCTGGGCGCTGAGCGAAACCGGTGAGAATGGTTTGCTCGATCTTCCTCGCGAACTCTTCAAACGCGGCCACTGTTACAAACTCGCCACCTCGCGTGGCGTCTCCTCCTACTGCCGAGTTGCCGACCAACTCTCCCTGCTCGCCACCTATGGCCATCTCTCTCAACTTCCAAACTTTCCTCCTTGGCTGCGATCCACGCTCACCGCACCAAGTGTTGAAGGCAGGAAAATCCTAACCTCAGAATTCGCATCAAAGCTGCCTAAGGTTACTGGCTCAGAAGCTAGATCAGACGGCAAAAAAGACTAGCACGAAGAAACAGGTCAAACAGGACCCCAGATGTTGCGGCAGGAAGGACCCACCACGTACCCGGATGCTCGAAAGGAGCAACCCCTTCTCAACTAAAAATGGCCGAACTGAGTACGAGAGAAGCTAGCTGGCAAAGTCGCAAAGTCGCGAGTTGCTCTAAGGAAAAGGAATCCGAAGACTTAGCTAGTATCTTGAAACGCGCGAGTATCATGCCAAGGATTTCAAGTGCCTCACCTTGTACCCCTGGGGTCCTATTTATAGGCAAATGCAAGGGGGAGGGGGGTCATATTTATACCCCACCCCTGGCGACTAGGCGACTTCCAGAGGAACTCGCACGGGCTGGGCGAGTATCTCACCTAGTCGCCTACCTGGCGAGTATGCGAGGAGAGCTCGCCTATACTCGCCCAGACCTTCCGCGATCTTGAATGCTGACTTTGACTCCTGCCTTGACTTGTTGACCTTGACTTCTGCTGATCTGGCTGTGGTAGGACCCACCCTCGACGAATACGGGTTGTACAATGATCTTTCTACATACCCAACATTTGACATTCTGAGCTCTATAGAAGGAATTGTATTCGGGTTGTAATAGATAGTAGACCGAAACGGTGCTGATATGTTGACGAGGTCTGTGAAAAAGGAGAAATTTTGTTTTGCCAGTAAGTGGCTGGGCTGAGCTTCATATAAGGACATTCAGGAATTTCTCATACTTAGAATTGATGTGCTGCAGAAGCCTACAAATTTTATGAACCGTTCAATGACTGGCCAGTTTTGGGCTGTGGTTCTTTTTTTTACTTATTTCATGGCGAACAGTTTATAGTATAGATATCTGTGTTTTATACCCATGAGATATACTTTTTTGGTGCTTAACATGGCTATCGTCAATTCCCTTATCCTAACTATTTGATGTCTGCTTTATGAAACATGAATGCTCTTATCCTTACTATTTATGGTTGGATTTATGAAGCCTCATTAGTATTGTTTCCATCGAGTGCTACTCGAGGTGCTAGGCCTATACTTCTCAAATTATTTTTAGGTCTGCCAGTTCTCTTACCTAATCTTTTGATTGTACCTCTTTTGGTGCATTTTTTAATCCATGCTGTATATGCATAAACTACTTAAGCTTTATTTTCTATCATCGTATCTTTACTCGATGATACTCCCATCAATTCTCTATTATAATCATTCCTATTCTTTATTTTTTCGACACATCCATTGTACTATTTTCATTTCCATCCTATCAATGGCTTTTAATGTCGAACATTCAAGTCTCTACAATATTGTTGGCTTAATAATAATATTATAAATTTCATCTTTAAATCCCTAAGGTATTCTTTTATCATATAATACTTTGGAGACACATCTCTATTTTAATCACCGCGCGTGCGCGCATCTGTCTCTAATTTTTTTGATAAACAATCAAATGTACTTAAACCTATCTGACCTTGATATCTCTTTTGTCTTCTTCAACACCATTATTATTATTTTATTTATGTTTCAGGCATGCCTAGATTCTGGATTTTTCTGTCATTGGTCATGACATTAGCGAAGACCTCATAAATGAAGTTTTTGTCCAGAGTAGAAGATTTTTTGAACTACCTTTACAAAAAAAAAGGAACTGCTTCGTAATGAAAAGCATCGAGGTTATACACCCACACTAGATGAGCTTTTGGATCCCAAAAATCAAGTGGACGGTTAGTTCCTTGTTGAATGCAACATTTTTAAGGAAGTTATACTTATTTAACAACAAATTTACTGCTGGCATTAAAACTTATTGCTTAGTTGTGTCTTGTGTATTGGTTTATTTAAACCAAGAGAAATACTATTTACATCTTGTTACAATATGTTTTATTTATGTCTTTTATTTACAACATGTGTAATATTCCTTGGTCCGCCTCCATATATAGAGAAGACTTGTGCTCTTTCTAATCTATCAAATCATTATTTTGTTTCCTCCAACATGGTATCAGAGCCACGAATCCTGGTGCCCTAGCCGCCACTGCACGCGTTTTCTACTTCCGTCGTTTGTTCTGCCCGCCGACGCGTCGTTCGCTCCGACCTTCCAGCGCGTCGTTCAGTTGCAGTGTCCATTCCAGCGTCTCTTCCGCACGTCGTCCAGCATCCCCGCCCGCTCGTCGTCTTCCGCTCGTCACCCGCTCGCCGTCTCCTCTAGCGCATCTCAGCGCGTCTTCCAGCGCTCCTCCTGATCCCTCTTCGTCGGCCTTCTAGGCTTCGCCAGTCCTCCGGCCGGCTTCTCCAGTCCTCCGACCGTCTTCTCCAGTCCTCCGGCCGGCTTCGCCAGTCCTCCGGCCGGCTTCGCCAGTCCTCCGGCCGGCTTCGCCAGTCCTCCGGCCGGCTTCGCCAGTCCTCCGGCCGGCTTCGCCAGTCCTCCGGCCGGCTTCGCCAGTCCTCCGGCCGGCTTCGCCAGTCCTCCGGGCGAACCGGCCGGCTTCGCCAGTCCTCCGACCGGATTCCCTCGCTCTACAGGTAGGCCTCCCATGGTTTGTAGCCCCTCTCCTTTCGACGCCGGACATGTGATGAGTTCTGATTTTATAAGGTTTTTCGGACTCATTTGGGCTCGTTTTCACGCACATGCACTTCACAAATAGCTCATAATTGTTTATATTTCACTCGATCTTTACTTTCACATGAACTGCACATTTTAGCCCGCTGTGGTGTGCAATTGCGCACTATTTTACTGGGGCTAAGCACATAGTGCTCCCCATGTATTTATTTTGTTGTTTTTGGCTATTTCTGTGTGCTGGTGGTCTGTGCCCAACTTGTTGGTTTTCAATGCAGGTGGGCAGATCCCCATTCGATTGGAAATCTAACCTGGAGAAATTGCAGGGTCATGCATTTTCTTGACGCACGATTTCTGTGACCGCGCGATTCCTACAACGCCTAAAATTGGTGATCTGCCTCGGCTCGTGCGTTTTGTCCGCGCATGGTCAGTTTTGGCCGTGCGTGAGCAAAATCGCACAACATTCTCTCTTTTGTGTAAAATTTTATGATATTTTGCAATTTTCCAGATTGCACGGTCGTGCGTTTATCTTCACGCACGTTCTTTTCGACCGTGCGCCTTCATTTCTCTCAAAATAATGTAAATTTGCCGTTCTATTTCTGCCAGTCCGTTTTCTTCATGCACAAGCTGTTTTGCCAGTGCGTGAGTAAAACGCACGACAAATTGTTTTTGTCTAAAAATTTATGTTTTGTTTCGCCCGTGCGATTACTTCTCGTACGGTTGGCTCCACCTGTGCGTTAGGTTGTGCATGGAGGATTTTCTGACATGTTTTCTATTTAAGTCCCGATTTTTAGGTCATTTGGAGCCCCGAACCAATTCACGATTTCTCCTGGCGAAGGAGGCGACTCCTCCATTTTCTTCCACCTTCCATGAGGGCTTTGCCCTAGGCCACTTCACATCATCCAAGCAGTTTAAGTAGAGGATTCTACACTTATCTTCATCGCCAAGCAAGGAGTTCTTCGCAGCGGACGTGACCAGATTGTAGTTTACCGGGGAAGATGGGTCCATTGGGAGGAAGTGACAACCGTCCTCTACCCCAGACGATAGTTAGGATCGAGTTAGGATGCAGATTGACGACCCGACGATTCCTACCGAGAATCTACAACAAGCCTCCGGATTCGGTGGTATCTCTTGCCTTTTTCTTCTCTTGATTTGATGATGTTGAATGTAATCTTCTATATTTTGATGATGTATGCATCTAAACATTGATTTGTAATGTTTATTTCATGTTTATGAAATTAGTTTTGTTTAGTGTGCTTAAAGTGCGCTGGTACCGCTACCACCCTCCACTCCATCACGCAAGCTTACTCGCCCATTCCGTGAGCCTACTCTTTCATCCGCCAAGCTAAGCGGTGCTAACGGCCCGTGTAACCATCCCTCCATCGTGAGTGTTGCCGCACTAGCAATTGCTAGTGGCGTGCGTAGCGAAGAGGTGCTTTCGACCCTCAATCAGTTAGATAACTCAGAAGTTTCTGGGTCTAAGAAGAGAAATTTTAAGAAGAAGGTTCCCTCCAGGGCTACTCCTAAACCTTCTCTTACAGCAGATACCCCTTATTATATTCTACACAATATTACTCTTCCTCGAGACTCCCCTCACTGGATGAGGTATTCTAAGAATGAGCTGAAAGCTAGAAAAAAGAGTAGGAGATACTCTCCACCCCCACAATTTAGGAGACGTCCTCCTCCTCCTCGTATTCCAGCAACAGGTTCTGTATGAAGTGTTTCACAATCTCAAAGGTCTGCTTCCTCCTCTCAACATTCAGGATCTTATCAGAAACAAGATAAACCATCTAGGTCTGATTCTCACAGAAGTCAAATCAGTCAACAACATTCCACTCAAGAAAGGCCACCTTCTCCAGTCTGTGATCCAGAGATGGATCCAAATTTTAGAATGGCTAGATTCAAGGAAATTGTAGCTCTTTCACAGATAAGGAAAGCCAAGGAAGAAGGAAAAAACACTTCTCAATTTTCAACAATGTCTTCCTACAAACAGAAAGAATTAGAAAGGTATGAAAAGAAAAATCTTTTTAATATTGATACTTATATGAGTTTGCATCCAGAGGCAGTAGTGCATTTTATATTACTTGTATGACCGGTACACTTGCCGTAAGTGCATCAAGTTTTTGGCTTCGTTGTCGGGGAACACAGTCGTGTGAGTTTCTGGAGAGGGAGTCGAGAGAGAGAAGGTCTTCCATTTGTTATTTGCTTCCTTTTTATTTTTTTATTTTATTTCTTCGTATTCATTTTTCTTGTTTTAATTATAGGTTGCCTTAGTTATTTATTGTTGGGTGTAGTAGTTTGCACAATAGTGTCTTTCTTGTGAATCTGGTTTTCTTCACTCAATGTGAGTTCGATTCAATATCCGCTGCCTTTGGTGTGGAGATACCTCCCATGCTAGTGATAGATGTCCAACAAGAGATAATAGCTCTAGTTCCCAAGGCTCAGTGTATCGGGCACCGACGTTGTACGATACCTCATACACTATGCCCAAGTCCTATGAATACTCTTCTGCAGTACACATTCCATTTTTGACTGTCTCTGGCCCCATTTGGACCGAAGAAGAATGCAAAACAGTGCCTGTTTTGTCGGAGCACTGATCATGCTCTGAAGGATTGTGCTGAATACCTTCGCCAGTTGGACGAGGATGACGAGCCAGATATCAGGATAGTCCCAACTTCTATCTCTGACAGCACACCTTCTACCTCTGGTTACGTTTCCGTGTCACCTTCATGTTTTGAAGGGAATGGTGTGGAAGCGCCAACCAGAGTTGTGGCTGATCTATGTCCCGACATGGTTGCGCTTGTCTCTTCTGTTCATATTTCACCGTGTATGGATCCGATTATTTGTGAGGAATCGGTGCTCGATTTTTATCCGAGTGCTACTCCTCCTGTGCATATTACTACATTTATTTCTGACATTGTTGTTGAGGATGTTTTGCTGGAAGAAGCAGGAACCTGCAGTGTTGTGCCCACTCCTATGGAGGAGGACACACTCCAAGGTGAGGAGGTGATTACCTCAACACTAGTTGAGGAAGTCCAATTTGTGGAGGCCACTGTTGATCTCGCCAAACCTTGTGACATTCTTGATGATACCAATGATATTCTACTATCTCAACCTATCGGGAGTGAGACCGGGACCACTCCCTCTATTTCTGATTATTTTTGTCTCTTCTAGTTTTTTTCCCTAACCCTCCTTTGTCTGAGCCTTTGCAGGTTGACTTATCACAGGTATTTCAGAAGGACATTGAGTCATGTGCTCAAGTCAATGATGTGAGTATTCCCTTTTGTGAGGAGGTTGATTCGTCCTCCATAGTGGAGGCTCCATTCATTGTCTTCTCCTCTTGCATTTCTTCTGTTGATAATGGCACCTTGCTAGGTAAGGATTATTTTGGTAATGCGAGTGAGGATTCCTCCTCTTCTTACTTCCTATTTTCTCTACCTGTGATGAACATCTATTATTATTCAGGTAGGGGGGGGTAGCTGTTTTATCGCCGTATCGGTACTCGTTACCGACACAAATATTATAACAGTTGCATGTACATTTTTCCTTTCATACTCCCATCGGCTAGAACTCTTAAAGTTCTGAATAAGTCATGCTGAGAGTATAATAATCCCAGTAGTTATCTTACTTTATTGCATTTTCTATAATTTAGTTTTATTTGTCTATTTTGTTTTTGTTGGAGCTCACCCCTGCATGTATCTTTTGTGGTTCGCGGATGCTGCAACTTGTCTTGATTTATAAGATAATCTTCTGGTATGTTCATTTCGGGAAATGAGGTAACTTCTCTCCAAGCATCATCTTTAATTTCTATTGTTATATCATTTGATTATGTGCATAAATTAAGTCTGGGGGAGAGCCGTTTTGTGTTACCCACTCACGTGCATATTTTCATAACATGCTAGAAGTACTTACTTTATTTATGTTTTATTTAGTATTGTTTCATATTCACCGCACACCACAATGCCCACTTGAGCACGTGTTTAATCGTTAGCACGTCATGAGTTTAACTCATTTCTTTTGTGTGATTGGGAAAATGTCTGAGCTGGTTTAGGATTGTGAGACGAAGTAAAATGTTGACTCCTGTAGTGCTCCTAGTCGAGTGCTCACATCTCGTATAGAAATTCGAGTAGGATTAATTTTTCTTTATGCTTTTAATTTATACCTTTTCTAGTTGCGTAAATATTGTTTATTATACTCAAAAATTGGTGAATCCGGTGTGAATCCGATGATGGCGTATGTATGTGTGTAGACGGTCGTTAGCCTCGCATTGCTCGAGTCGGGAGGAAGGATGATTTTATTCAGTGGTTAAGAACTTACCCCAAGCTACTCTCAAAGTATGGGTACACGATTAGTCAAGCGCGCGAGTGTGATGTAGGCCATCATTTTGGCCCGGTTGAGCTTTTGTACTCATTCCTATTATCTTATCCTCGCTAGCCCCTTTGTTTCTATCCCATCCTTTTGATTTAGCTCCACTACTATTTCACCAAAGCCTAAAATCCAATCCAAGTCGCGCACCCAAATTTGAGTTTTAGTTGCATTCATGCTATTATGTTTGGGAGTGTTGATGTAGTGCTTATATTTGAGGATATGTGGATGTGCTCCATTGCGTATTTGTGCTGACAAAGTTGTGAAAAGGAAAAAAACGGAAAAAATGTGATTGATGAAAATGTTTGAAAAAATGTGAAAAAAAGAGAAGAGTAAAGTTTAATTGAAAATCTATGTATAATGTTTGTTTGTTGGGACTAGGCGGTGCATACACCCATGTAGTCGAGTCTAAGTTTGGGGCTATGGTGCACCCGCGTGTATATTGTGGCGTGTGGATAGTTTCTTTTTGTGCTAGCTCATTTTTGTTTACCTCACCTAAACACAAGCCCTACTCTAAACTTAAAGACCTACTGATTCGCGCTTTGAGTCAAGCTAGTGTCGTGGAGAGAGTGTGAACAGACAAGCATATGATCATCGACATTGATGGATTTCTTTGGAGGTTATCCCGAGACCCGATCTTTGACAATGCTCACCTCATCGTTCAGTCTACTTTCGTCCTATGCATGACCAAATGATTCACCGTGATTCTATTTTTGAGTAGAAATAATATATAAATACGCTTTTAGAAATTTACAGACTATTATGTATAATTAAAAATTTCTTCCACTGCATTTTTATGCGCGTGAGCATGCGACTTCGCATGGAACTCCGTCCTGGCAATTTCTAAGACAACTATTTTTTTTTCTCGTCCACTTGAGGGATGATTTGCTCGGGACGAGCAAATGATTAAGTCTGGTGCTGTGATGAGTTCGGATTTTATAAGGTTTTTAGGACTCATCTGAGCTCGTTTTCAGGTACATGCACTTCACAAATAGCTCATAATTGTTTATATTTCACTTGATCTTCACTTTCACATGATGTGCACATTTTAGCCCGTTGTGGTGTGGAATTGCACATTATTTTGCTGGGGGTAAGTACATGGTGCTCCCCATGTATTTATTTTGTTGTTTTTAGCTATTTTTGTGTGCTGGTGGTCTGCGCCCCAACTTGTTGGTTTTAAATGCAGGTGGTCAGATCCCCATTCGATTGGAAATCTAACCTGGTGAAATCGCACGGTCGTGCATTCTCTTGACGCACAATTTCTGCGACCGTGCGATTCCTACAACGCCTAAAATTGGCGATCTGCCCCGGCTCGTGCGTTTTGTTCGCGCACAGTCAATTTTGACCGTGCGTGAGCAAAATCGCACGATTTTCTCTCTTTTGTTTAAAATTTTATGATATTTTGCAATTTTCCAGATGGCACGGTCGTGCGTTTAATTTCCCACGTTCTGGTTGACCGTGCATCTTCAATTCTCTCAAAATCATGTAAATCTGCCGTTCTGTTTCTGCCAGTGCATTTTCTTCATGCACGGGTTGTTTTACCCGTGCGTGAGTAAAGCGTACGAGCAGACTGTTTTTGTCTAAAAATTTATGTTTTGTTACGCCCGTGCGATTCCTTGTCGCACGGTTGTCTCCGCCTATACGTTAGGTCGTGCGTGGAGGATTTTCTGACATGTTCTCTATTTAAGTCCCGATTTTTAGGTCATTTGGAGCCCCAAACCATTTCGCGATTTCTTCTGCCGAAGGAGGCAACTCCTCCATTTTCTTCCACCTTCCATGAGGGCTTTGCCCTAAGCCACTTCACATCTTCCAAGCAGTTCAAGAAGAGGTTTCCACACTCATCTTCATCGCCAAGCAAGGAGTTCTTCGCATCAGACGTGATCGAATTGTAGTTTACCGGAGAAGACAGGTCCATTGGGAGGAAGTCACAACCCTCCTCTACCCCGGACAATAGTTGGGACCGAGCTGGGATACGAATTGACGATCCGACGATTGCTATCGAGAATCTACAACAAACCCCCGAATTCGGTTGTATCTCTTGCCTTTTTCTTCTCTTGATTTAATGATGTTGAATGTAATCTTCTATATTTTGATGATGTATGCCTCTAAACATTGATTTGAACGTTGAATTCATGTTTATGAAATTAGTTTTGTGTTTAGTGTGCTTGAAGTGCACCTGTACCGCCACCACCCTCCACTCCATTATGCAAGCCTACTCGCCCATTCCGTGAGCCTACTATTCCATCTGCCAAGCTAAGAGGTGCTAAAGGCCTGTGTAACCATCCCGTCATTGCGAGTGTTGCTGCACTAGTAATTGCTAGTGACATGCGTAGTGAAGAGGTGCTTTCGACTCTCAATACGTCGGTGCGAACCATTCCATTCGCTTTCCTACTCGTCCATCTGCCTTGCGAAGCAGTGCATAGCGGCCTGCATAGTTTCCATCCTGCCAAGCGAAGCTGTGCATAGAGGTCTGCATAGTAATTGTTGATTTAGTTTTATTTTGTTTCCGTAAACCAAAACCTCCTTCATAAACCCGACCTAAGGACTTCAATCTCAAGTCCTCCTCGATAGTTACTCCACCTTACTGTGTTCCTTGTGAGATTGATACTTGAGAAACATTCGCCCATTTTATATAACTTGTGCGACTGGTACACTTGCAGTAAGTGCATCAACATGCAATGAAGCCTTTGCTTCCTCCCGGCGCCACTTGCCTTTCCAGTCATTGGATGGAATGGATTTCTATTGCTCTCCTCTTCTACATCTATATTTGTTCGACGTAATCAGTCGCTCTTTACATCCGTTGTGATCGGTCATCTCCAGATTTCTATTCTTGAGCCACTACGCCTATTCTCAGTGATTCTGCTGCCTCCTCGCTGGTTCCTCCCTAGCAAGTTCACTTCGTGGAATACTCCGCAGATTACTACTATCCGTTTAGATGATTCTAATTATCTTTCATGGTCTCACTCTCTCAGCCTGACACTTAAGAGCCGTCGCCTATTTGGTTATGTCACTGGGCAAAATAAGGAACTAGAGAAGACTGTCCCTAATTAGCTTCAATGCGATTCAGAAAATTCCATAGTCATGTCTTGGCTAACGAATTCCATGCATGAGTCCATCGCTCGCAAGTACTTATTTCTGGATATTGCTGTTGATATTTGGCGGCGTGCCGAGACTACTTATTCTCGAAAAGGTAATGTTACCCAGATCTTGCAGTTGAGATGAAAGATATCCTTACTTCGTCAGGGTGCTCGTCCTCCATCTGTTTACTATTTAGAGTTTACTCAGTTGTATCAGGAATACTATCATTTCGTTCCCTTACCTTTGTTAGCCCTATTGATGAGGCTATGGTCTGTGCTTGGGAGAATCGCAACCAGATCTTTGAGTTCCTTCATGGTATTCATTGGGATTTTGATCAGATTAGTATTCAGATTTTGATGCGATTGTCGTTACCGTCTCTTCCGGAGGGTTATATCATTTTTCAACAGGAGTTTGATCGTCGCCATACTTTACTTCCTGACCCAGCTCCTAAGAGTTCTGCTCTTGCTGCAGGTACCCCTTCTTTGTTGGGGACTTGTCCAACCCGTGATTCTAAGCTGAAGGGTAGTGATAAATACCACCTCCTCTGCGATTATTGTAGGAAGACCCGTCATACCAGAGACACCTGCTTTAGACTCCATGGTTTTTCTCCACCGAGAGGTGGTGCTCCTCCTCACGGTGGCCATGGCTTTGGGTGCTTCCCTGATCAACATACACCTCGTTCTGCCCATCTCACTGATGCTGCTATGGATACTTCTCCTGCTCTGTCTGGTGCTGATCCTTCTGTCCTCCCTGGTGGTTTTTTGGCTGATGATGTCCTTGCCCTTCGCCGCATGTTGCAAGGTCTTTCTACGGTGTCTTCTGCCTTGTCTTCGTATGCCCACACTAGGACTCCAAGTGCTCCCTCTGCTTCTACTCACTCTTCCACTTAGTGAATCATTGACTCCTGATCCACAGACCATATGACTAGCTCTGCCTTAGGTTTCATATCCTATACTCGTCTCTGGTCGTGATAAGGTGAGCATTGCTGATGGTTCTCTTTCCTCTATTGTTGGGAAGGGCTCCATCTTCCGTTTCTCTCTCACCTCATCGTCGGTTTTACATGTTCCAAATTTTACATGTAATTTACTCTATATTATCCATTTAACTAATTTCATGAACTGTTCGGTAACCTTTCATCGTTCCTCTTGTGTTTTTCAGGACCTGAAGACGGGGACAGTGATTGGCTCTGGTAGTCTGGTCATTGGTCTACGTGCTTGACTCCAGCCCAGTGGCACCTCGTTTGGTCCTTCACTCCAGCACATCCGACTTATATTCCAAGCATTGTCACTTAGGACACCCGTGTATTCCTGTTATGAAGTTTTTGTTTCCTGTTATGTCTGCTATTGTTTTTACTTTCTTTGTTTGTGATGTTTGTGCTGTTAATAAATATTGTTGTACTACATTTAATTGTGTTTCGTTGCCAAGTTTTGTTCCTTTTACTGTGATTCACTCTGATGTTTGAGGACCTTGTCTTGTATCTTCTATAACAATTGTGTTTACATTGTTATATTTACTGCGCAAAAACGCGATGTATTTCCTACCTTCAAAAAGTTTCATAATATGATCTCCGCCCAGTTTTAGGTCAAAATTTAGATCCTCCGCAATGATAATGGTCATGAATATCTGGATTTGCGCTTTGCTGAATATCTGATTGATCATGACATTATATACTAAACCACCTGTGCTTATTCCCTTGCTCAAAATGGAGTTGCAGAGCATAAGAATTGTCAATTTTTGGAAATGGCTCGTTGTCTCTTGGCCACCATGCATCTTCCCAAGTATTACTGGGGGGATGCTATCCTTACGTCATCATATCTTATTAATCGCATGCCATCTTGTATTATTGGTAATGCCACTCCCCTTGGCACTCTACGCGTCCCTTCCTCTCAGCTCTCTTCTAAGGTGTTTAGATGTGTCTGGTTTGTTCACATCCATCACCCTCCTCCCACCAAACTTGATCCACGAGAACTAAGGCGTCTGTTTATTGGCTACTCTCCTACTCAAAAGGGATACAAGTGTTTTCATCCTCCTACTAAGAAAGTTTTTGTCACCATGGATGTCACATTTCATGAAATTGAGGCCTATTATCCTGCCACGGGTGACTCAACTTCTTTTCCCTCTTCTCCTTTTCCCTCTCCGGCTGTACCTCTACCCGTTCCTCTACCTTATCCCTCACTTCAGGGGAAGCTTCTACCGTCAGAAGTGAGTGATATTCCTGTCCCTAATACTATCCCCCTACCGATCCTACCTTGCAGGTGTACACTCGGTGAAGAAAGAGACTCACCAACACACTTGACCTGACTATGCAACCAGATCAGTCATTGGACCCGGACTCAGGGCCTTCAGAGCTTCCCATTGCCCTCAACAAAGGTATCCGATCTTGTACTCAACATTCTCTTTCTAATTATGTTTCTTTCGGCTCATTCTCTATCTCCCATAAGACCTTTGTGTCTTTCCTTGCTTCCATATTCATACCAACATCTTTGCAGAGTGCTCTGGAGATTCCCGTGTGGAGAGAAGCGATGTTTGAGGAAATGACTGTGCTTGAAAAGAATAACTCATGGGATTTAGTACCTCTTCCCAATAGGAAAAAATTGGTTGGATGCAAATGAGTGTTTTCTATCAAACAAAATTCCCAGGGTGTTGTTGAGAGGTGTAAGACAAGACTGGTGGTAAGAGGGTATACTCAAACTCATGTAATTGACTATCAGGAAATGTTTGCCCCTTTAGCAAAGATGAACACTATCAGAGTCCTTTTATCCCGTGCTGTCTATAAATGATGAGATCTTTGACAACTTGATGTTGAGAATCTAGATGAGAAAGTCTATATGTCTCTCCCACCAGGCCTTACTCCTAAAAGTTTAGTGGGACATGTTTGCAAGTTTAAAAAAGCCCTATATGGGCTGAAACAGTCTCCAAGAGCTTGGTTTGAGAGATTTCACAAAGTCATGTTGTCTTTTGGTTACCACCAGGGCAATGCCGATCATACACTGTTCATCAAGCTTAGGACCGATAAGCTTACAACCCTCATTATTTATGTTGATGATATTGTTATCACAAACGATGATGTCGAAGAAATCAAGCTTCTAAAATAAAAATTGGCTTCTGAGTTTGATGTCAAGGATCTGGGTGCACTCAAATATTTCTTGGGCATTGAAGTGGCAATGTCCAAACATGGGATCTTTATCTCCCAGAGGAAGTACACTCTGGTCCTTCTTAGAAGATTGGAATGGGTGGCTGTCGACCGACTGATATCCCAATTGAAGCGAACCATATAATGAGTCGTGATGATGAAAATGAGATTTAAAATATACCGGAATTTCAGAGGCTTGTAGGGGGACTAATCCACTTGGCTCATACCCGTCCAGATATTGCTTATGTTGTAAGTGTTATCAGCCAATTTATACATGCTCCGAAGACTCGTCACGTTGATGCTGCCAACAAAATTCTCAGGTATATTAAGTCCTCACCTGGGAGTGTGTTAGGGTTAAAACCAACGCCTCAGATTTATCCCTTATTTACATCAGCGGACCACAACATTTCACGCTGGAAATTCAGGATGGGGCCAGGTGGCAGCAATCCAGCGTAGTATCCAATTCTTCAGGCCACGTGTCATCCATCCGGGACTACATCATCACTGGCGCTATAGTATTTTATTTAGGATCCTTTTATATTGCAAAAACTATTTAATTAGCCGTTAACCATGTATTAGCCTATATATAGGAGGCTCTGCTGTAATAAGTTTTTTTTAAGAAATAAAGTAATATGTTTACTGTTCATCTTCCTCCTCTTGACCCTTCTGTCTCTCTATCCCCTGCCCACCCTCTAGGGCTTCTTCTGATTCATCGCAGTACCATCTACCACCGGCGGAGCCTAATGTAACGGCCATTAGGCCACGTGCCCAAATGTTAGGGGTTATTAGTTGTAATTAGTATTATAAATAGGAGTAATGAGTTGTAATGGAGATTAAGGAAGGAATTAATAAAGTTGCTCTGTTTTCTGCTTTGTCCCGACCCCCCCTCATCTCTCCCAACTCCGGCCATCTCCTCCCCGGCCGTTCGTCCTCTCTCCCAACTCCGGCCATCCTCCTTTAGGTCATTCTTATTATTTCTTGTTAGTAGCGTTCTAGGATCGCTACATTTGGTGCTCTCGTTGAGAGAAACGCTGACGAACAACATCTCCGACGATCAAGAACTGCCCTCCCACTCCGACGATAAAGTGACAGCCAGTCAAATATCTTCCGCCAGATATTTGAAACAGGGCAACCCTGTTTTACACGAGATCAGCCGCCAAAAGCAACCCAAGAACTTCCGCCGCCGCCGCTGCGCCACCGCCGCCGCTGCGCCGCCACCGCCGCTGCATCCCACCGCCGCTGCGCACCCACCACAGCTGCGCCGCCTTCGCAGACGAGCTTTCTTCTTCCTCCCGCCTGGTCATCTTCAAATCTCATCCGTACCTGGAAAGAAATTGATCAGGGTTATGCAAGCAACCCAAGAAACACCGCCTTGGCCGCTGCGCCGCCTTCGCCGCTGCGCCACCGCCGCCGCCGCCCCCACTTAGTCGCCTCCGCAACTACAGCCGCTGCGGCGTCGCCACCTCCGCTCCCTTGACTCCGCCACTTCGACGCCTCCGCAGACGTCACCTGCTCTGCAACTCGAAATCATCATCGCTGTTCTCTGCATCTTCACCACCGTTTTCAGCATCGGAAGACAAGCAACAATCACGCTATCTTTTCAAGATCGGGTCAAAGCAGCAGTGGAAAAAGAAAAGAAAAACGCATGTTTAGTGTTTTCAGCCTCATCAATTTTGGATTTCGGTCAAACCACTGCTGAAAAGTTGAGAAAAAAAACAAAATAATTGAAAAGTCAGATTTAAAAGAAACGGGTAGAAGTTTAATCTGTATCACTTAGAAGCTTGATCAAAATAAAATAGTCAAGATTCCGGTCAGTTTCTCAATCTTCTACAATGGCGGATGATTTATGCGTTGCAATTGAGGCCTTTAAGCAAAATATGATACGCAGTTTTGATTCTTTTCAGCAGCGCATGGACAATATTTTGGAAACAAAATATGATTCTTTTCTGCGTTTTTCTAATGGGAATCCCGTAGATTGGCTTTACAAATTACAGTTATATTTTTCGCACAACAACATTCGCCTGACAGATTTCATGATTTATGCAGCTCTACACTTAGATAGACCCGCGTCTATCTGGTATCGGGCGATATTAGACACACATCCAGCTTTGACTTTCCCGTTGTTTGTTGATGCCATAGTTAGAGAATACGGTTCTTCTACCATCGTGCCGACTTTTATCTCGACATTCAAGGACAATTATGAGGACGCTTTGAAAGAACAATATGTATTGAAATCTTGGCCAAGGATAGCTCCAACAGAATGGACGACATCTCCACAATCCTTGAGCAAAATGGGGGCAATGACAACGCCAAACTTTGAACAAGAGCAAAATAGGGGCAATGACTTAACTAGTGTGATTACTATTACGGATCCATTGTTGCCATCCACCACTCTTATGATGAAGAACAACATCAAAATTGTCCCGGAAGAGCTCAAAAAATTTTCCACTTTTCTTGACATTCCTCGTCACTATTTCCTCAACCAAGATACCATGATGCGCCAAAATTATCTTGCGGTGAACAAATTTTTGCCTCCGTTGTCAAGACAATCACATGAGCAAGAACTACTCGATGAAGGGGTGGTCAAACCAATACCAACTTCTTCAATTATTCTTGTTTTTGATCCAGGAGGACATTCTAGTTCTCATTGTTCGGTCCGGACAACAATAATATTCTTCGTCATCAACTTCAGTGGTGAGTATATTTGAAGGATACAATCATATTAAAATTTCGGTGAACAAACGACGAGGACGTCGTTTTCAAAGGGGAATGTAATGTAACGGCCATTAGGCCACGTGCCCAAATGTTAGAGGTTATTAGTTGTAATTAGTATTATAAATAGGAGTAATGAGTTGTAATGGAGATTAAGGAAGGAATTAATAAAGTTGCTTTGTTTTCTGCTTTGTCCCGACCACCCCTCATCTCTCCCAACTCCGGCCATCTTCTCCCCGGCCGTTCATCCTCTCTCCCAACTTCGGCCATCCTCCTTTAGGCCATTCTTATTATTTCTTGTTAGTAGCGTTCTAGGATCGCTACATCTCGTTAGTACTACATCAAACCACCACTGTACAGGCATAAAAGGCAGAATTCGAAGATTTACTGACCAAAGTACCTGGACTATCCCCAAGTTTTGTCACAGATATGTTTGTATATGGGCTGAAAGAACCAATTAGGGGACCTGTTCTCATGGAACGACCAACCGAACTATACGACGCATATGCTTTAGCCAGAATGCACGAAGATAGGGAAATAGAAGACCACAAAAGACATAGTGAAGGCCCTAGGTACAGTTACAATCACACCACGACACAACAAAATTTTCAACAGAACAGACCGCAACTTCAATACGACCATGAAACCACGCCTACCACCAATTAAGCGGTTAAATCCAGCAGAATTACAAGCTAAAAGAGAAAAAAGATTATGTTACAATTGTGACGAGCGCTACCATGCCGGACACAAATGCAAAGGAAAGGGAGTATTACTTTACTTAGGTGGAACAGAAGAAGAGGAAGATGAAATAGATCCAACTACCACCATATTTTTAAATACCCTAACCGGAACTATACCAAATTATGGATTACGATTCACACGAAGTATTAAGAACCAACCTATCGAAATATTTGTCGATGGGGAAGTACTCACAATTTTATCTCCGTAAGGATGACAAATTTTTTAAAAGTACCCATACATAAGATAAAACGATTTTCCCGTATTCATGGAAAATGGGACGACCGAACAATGTAAAGGGAAATGTAAGGAAGTGACACTAACCATACAAGATATACAGTATACTATTCAACTATATGTCCTCGATATTGAAGGCGCAGATTTGATTCTAGGTCAAAGATGGTTAAGAACATTGGGACCAGTCACTACCGACTATGAAAAATTAACCATCTCCTACCAGGGCAACCAAGGACTGGTAACACTCATAGGGCATAATAGTAGGACCCAAGGGGGACTAGTTTCATCTTCCCAGTTACTCCGTATGATAGCTTTAAAGCCATCCAGTGTGTGTCTAATGCTGACACGGGTAATACAACACCCCAAGGCAGTGGAACAAACGATCGAGGATATAGTCAAACGATTACCCATCCAATTCAAGGACCTATTGATAAATTTTGGTAAAACCTTCAGTGAACCAAGGGAATTACCGCCAATGCGCGAGATTGATCATAGAATCAACTTAAAAGAGGGAACAGACCCTCCAAATCTTAGACCCTACAGGTACCCTTACCACCAAAAGAATGAGATAGAAAGGTTAGTGGAAGAAATGTTAAGACAAGGATAGATTCAACCCAGTACGTCAGCCTTCAGTTCCCCAGTGTTGTTAGTTAAAAAAAAGATGGGACCTGGAGATTCTGTGTCGATTACATGGCCTTGAACAAGATAACGATTAAGAATAAATTCCCAATCCCCACAATTGATGAACTGATGGACGAGTTGTACACAGCCAGGGTATTTTCTAAATTAGACTTAAAATCAGGATATCACCAAATTAGAATGTACCAAGGGGACATCCCAAAGACTGCCTTTAGGACACATCAAGAGCATTACGAGTTTTTAGTTATGCCATTCGGCTTAACAAATGCTCCATCTACTTTCCAAGCCCTGATGAACACGATTTTCCAACCCTACTTAAGGAAGTTCCTAGTAATCTTCTTCGATGATATTCTGGTATTCAGTCCCAATTTAGATGACCATTGGACACATTTAAAAACTACTCTAGAAATCTTACAAAAAAATGAGCTTCTGGTTAAGATATCTAAGTGTGAATTTCTTATGACAGAAATTGAGTTCTTAGGACACACCATATGTGAGGGAAGGGTAGCCCCCAACAAGACTAACATAGTGGCCATTGAGCAATTTCCAACACCAAAAAACCAAAAGGAAGTTAGAGCCTTCTTAGGCTTGACAGGATACTATAGGAAATTTATCAAAGATTATGCTAAAATAGCCTACCCAATCACCGATTTACTAAAGAAAAATGGTTTTACCTGGAACCCAAAAACACAAGCAGGCTTCGATGAGCTTAAGCAAAAGTTAATATCAAAACCAATCTTAACCCTCCCTAATTTTAGCGAACCATTTATAATCGAAACAGATGCCTCAGACACGGGCATAGGGGCAGTCCTAAAACAGCAAAACAGAACCATAACCTACTACAGTAAGAAACTTTCCCCTCTCATGCAAAAGAAATCAACATACTTGAGAGAGATGTATGCAGTAACCGCTGCGGTATCAAAATGGAGACAGTATTTACTAGGGCATCAATTCATAATTCTCACTGACCACCATAGCCTGCATTACCTCCTCACCCAGCATATTCAGACACCCAAGCAGCAGGTTTTTTTAACCAAGCTACTGAGATATGACTTTATAATACAATATAAGGCAGTGAAAAAATAATCAGGCTGCGGATACCTTGTCCCGAGTTCCGGAAAATTCAGAGTTAGGAACAACTAAAAGCCTCAATATGATATCTGTTCCAGTTTCCCCTCTTTTGGAAGGACTGGAAGAGGATTATGAGGCAGACGATTTTTGCAGACAGATTAAAGCAAAAGAAATAAATGATCCACACTGGAAAATGCAAGGAAAATACATCATTCAGCATCACAGGATTTACATTCCAGAAAATTCCATAATCACAACAAGAATAATAACGGAAGCACATAATAGTCTAGCAGAAGGGCATTCATGAGTCAGAGGTACGCTTCACAGGATTAAAACCCAGTTTTACTGGCATAGCATGAAGAAAGAGGTAGAAGAATATATCAGAAAATGCGACGTATGCCAGAAAGCTAAGGCCTCCAATCATGCCCCTTATGGGTTACTACATCCGCTCCCTATACCAACCAAATTATGGGCTGATATAACTATGGACTTTGTAACTCATCTACCTATATTAGTAGGACATACAATAATACTTGTGGTAGTAGATACGTTTTCTAAAGCCATACACTTAGCTCCAATTAAACCCCCATATCGGGACCTATAGTGGCTAGAATTTTCTGGGAAAATGTAGGAAAATTGCACGGGAATCCTGAGTCTATCATTACTGATAGAGACCCAATCTTCCTGAGCGATTTCTGGATAGAATTATTCAAGCTGCAAGGAACTAAATTAAAGTACAGCTCCGCATATCATCCTCAAACCGACGGCTTAACCGAAAGGGTAAATCGTTGTGTTGAGCAATACCTAAGAATATTCACTCACGAACACCCAGAACAAAGGGCACACTATTTAAGCTATGCTGAATATCATCACAATACAACATTTAACACATCGACCAACATGACTCCATTTGAAGTTATGTTTGGTCGACCCCCCTGGGTTGTTAAACTACTGTGCAGGGGGAACAAATAATGAAGCCGTGGACACAACCATGCAGACTCGGGAGGAAATCAACCATTCACTACGGGAGAACCTTGCCAGAGCTCAACACAGGATGAAAACACAAGCGGATAAAAAACGCAGAGAACTAAAGCTGGACATCGGAGACTGGGTACTGCTCAAGCTGCACCCATATCGACAACTAACGATGACCAGACCAGCAGGAAGGAAACTAAGCCTCAGATTTTATGGACCTTATCAGGTCACAGAGATCATTGGAGAGACGGCCTATCGCCTTCTCCTCCCACCGGAGTCACGAATACATCCAGTATTCCATATCTCGTTACTGAAGTCATATCACGGGAATCCTACGCAACAAGCAACGACCCTACCAAAACTAACTTGGAAGAACAGTCCGCTCCATCCACCTTTGGCTATTATTAGTCAACGCAACATCATACGACAAGGACATGAAGTACCACAAGCGTTAGTCCAGTAGCAGAGGTTACCACCAGCAGACAGCACTTGGGAAGACTTAGCATGCCTAACAGATCATCCCCACTTATAGGCTACTGCCCAACCAGCGATAACAGATTTGCGCAAAGAGCTTAGCCAAACCATTTGGGGACGAAGACACAAAAGAAGTGAAAGAGGCGAAAAACGAATACAACAAAAACCACATGAGCCGCTGGAAAATCGGGATACAACACGAGAAGAGCAGCTTGCAGAAACAGAAATAGAGCAGATCTAAGATATATACCTCCTTCCTCAGCATTCAAAGCAATAGCAAAAAAAAGGGCACAATTTTAGATTTGGAAAGCATCTGTTCAGTTCATGATATCGCATCATCATCAACTGTTTCTTTTTTTTCCTACCACGAACACTCAGGCGGAGAAAGTTTGCATCCACTTCAAGCTTACCCACCAGGCGATATCTGCAACTCATCAGAAGACTTAAGCACAAAAAAAAAGAGAGGAACGACGGCGGAAATGTAAAGAACGCTGAGGGCAGCGTGATTTAAAAGGAGCAGCGGAATGTTAGGGTTAAAACCAACGCCTCAGATTTATCCCTTATTTACATCAGCGGACCACAACATTTCACGCTGGAAATTCAGGATGGGGCCAGGTGGCAACAATCCAGCGTAGTATCCAATTCTTCAGGCCACGTGTCATCCATCCGGGACTACATCATCACTGGCGCTATAGTATTTTATTTAGGATCCTTTTATATTGCAACGGCTATTTAACTAGCCGTTAACCATGTATTAGCCTATATATAGGAGGCTCTGCTGTAATAAGTTTTTTTTTAAGAAATAAAGTAATATGTTTACTGTTCATCTTCCTCCTCTTGACCCTTCTGTCTCTCTCTATCCCCTGCCCACCCTCTAGGGCTTCTTCTGATTCATCGCAGTACCATCTACCACCGGCGGGGCCTAACAGAGTGGGATCTTGTTTTCCCCAAATTCGGCTCTAAGAATTGAGGTCTACTCCGATGCTGATTGGGCCGGGTCAATCGACGATTGACGTTCTACCTCAGGGCATTGTTCTCTTGTTGGTGAAAATCTTGTTACTTGGAGGAGTAAAAAACAACAGGTCGTGGCAAGATCTAGCGCTGAAGCAGAGTTTCGGGCTATGACCCATGGTGTTTGTGATGGTCTTTGGTTACGTTCTTTGCTAATTGACCTGAGACTCTCTGAAGTTGAGCCCATTCGGTTGTATTGTGATAACAAGGCTGCTATCAGCATCACACACAACCCTGTCCAGCATGATTGTACTAAACATATTGACGTGGATCGTCATTTCATCAAGGGGAACCTTGAAAATGGACTTGTGTACTCCCTTTGTTACCTCAGATTGACAACTTTCTGATATTATCACAAAAGGCCCGAGTGGAAGTACCTTTGGAAGAATTGTAGTCAAGTTGGGCATGATTAATTTCTCACGTCCAACTTGAGGGGGATTGTTACGATATGTTTTATTTATGTCTTTTATTTACAACATGTGTGATATTCCTTGGTCCGTCTCCATATATAGAGGGGACCCGTGCTCTTTACAATATATCAAATCATTATTTCGTTTCCTCCAACTCATCTATTGAAGTTCACGCATATTGAGAACTATTTTTGTGATATATTCAATCTGTGATCAATTTTTGAATGAGTGAAAATTGTGACTTGCCCAAAATGAGTTGCCCATAGTCATTCACCTCCAATTATAGGGAAGACTTGCCCCATTAAATAAGAAGTTCATGGTAATAGTTTGTTGTTTTTAAGTTACAAAGAAATTATAACCATGGCCCTCTGCAGAATAGAATATTTATGCAACAAGTAATTTTGAGAAACAATACTGCTGTCAAGCAACAAGCAAGAGCATTGTGATGAGATCACAACACACAAGCCTAGAAAACGATACACTATTTTGAGCGGATCGACGATTCATAATTTTTAGTTTTTTTTTTACATTTTTCTTATTTTTATTTTCATGTACTTTGAGTGGCGTCATGATTGGAAAATTATAACAATCCATGATGACCCCTCAGTCTATAAATAGGAATAGAAGGTTCATTTAGAGGGCGTTGAAAGTTTGAGTGAAGAAGATATTTCTCTTTTCGATTACCTGGTGCCGAAGTTGGAAATCCATGTGCAAAGCTTGGAAGTTATCCTTCCCCGCCCCACCACCACTAGCTGACCATCTTCCCCAACCTCTCCCACAATCAAATGTCCGGCCTTACTCCTCTTCCTCCACTGCCTAAGAGCCGTCACCCCACCCTCTCCCAAACTCCACCATCACCACCACCACCACCACCTTTGTCGACCTTCCTCATGCCCCCACCAACTCCTCAAAACTCCCCCCACCACCATTTTAAATTCTTCATATTTAGTTTTCCGGTGATCGCCAGAAACCACCTCTGGCCATCACCACCACCTGCGGCTATCCCCTCCGGCCATCCACCACCCTCCCACCACCAACAAAACTACCATACCGCCTCCCAACTATCCCATTATCCTCACTCCCTAAAATTTAGCTCACTCCCATATATTTCCTCCCCATCCTCCTTTCTCCACTGCCCATAAACTTCTCATATGAATTGCTAAAACTGTAGCCCACTAAAAATCTTTCTAAACTGCAGGCCTACTTCCTCCATACCAGAAACCACCCCTTCCCCACCTTGTAACCCTCTGCTACTCACGTCCAATCCCTAATTCTTGCTCCAAAATATTGTCCAACCCCTTGTTCATATTCTGGAATAGCCCAAAACCACTTTCTGATTTTTGGAATTTTATTCCAGCACATTCCCCTCTCCTGGCTCCCCTGTCCATGGTCCGGACAGCCCAAAAAACCAATTTCCATGTTCTGAAATTTCATTCCTGCACTCAGAATCTCATATCCCTGCTTTACAGCTACTTTCCAATCTTTTTGGGCAATTCCAGTTAGCCCGAATGCTGTCCGGCCTCCTCCCAGCGCCTGCAACGACCCACATAATCCTTACAACAGCCCTAAATCACTTCCAAACTCTGTCGAACACCCCCCCTGACTTCCATCCCGTCATTGCTCTTTAGTCCCACCAAGACCACACTGCAATACTGGTAAGCCCCGTACAACCTTCTAAGTCCCCTCTGGAAGTCCATAATCAGCCCACCATTGTCTCTTCGGCCACCGACATCTCGTCGGACATCCACTGAGCCTTCTATCCTGTGATTATTGTGAGTTTATTTTTTGTTTGTCATTTCTCTTGTGTCGAGCCGACCCCACACAAGTTTGTAAATATCAGATGTCGGCGATATGTCGGATTGAATTTTAAATATCAGATGTAAGAAGTCAGAGATATTTTAAAATATCAGATTTTCATAACTCATAAATAAAAATTTAAATTTTATGTATATTAAGTATAATTATATGTTCTAAAAGGAAAAAATATTGACATAATAAGTAAACAGACAATGAGTCATGTCTATTCCAAAATAAATTTAAAAAATATTCAAAGTAAAATATTATAACAAGTGCAAATCAATACATTATATACTATATTTAATATTATATAAGAATTTGGTTTGTTAATACTATGGTTTATAACAAATAAAGAAGATTTAAAAGCAAAATATCCTTGCTTTTTATATGATTTTTCATGCTTAATAAGTTTATGTTAAAACTATATAAATAACAACTAATAAATGTGCTGAACATTTTCACATTTTTTGTAATATTAAATAAAAAAATAGTGTGAAATAATTATAAATTGATTACAAGAACAACACATTAAAAGAATGAAACAATAAGTCTGGTTGATTTACACCCACATAATATAATATATGTATATGCGATTTATACATATTGTTAAACTGCGGATGCAACATTAAATAAAATAGCGGACGATATGTTTAAATGTCACGTTGACTGGTATATCAAAGAAAATTTGATATATGGGTGTTTAAAACTGTAGAAATAGCTCGAAAATTTGTATATATTTCTTATATGTGTAAATACAAGGAGAGAATACAAATATATAGGAGAAAGAAGGTGAGAGAATCAATCCTATACATGATGTGGGACTAAAGAGGAGAAGAAAAGGAAAAATGGGCCCAATAATGGGCTCTTTACATGAGCTTTTCTAACACTCCCCCGCAAGCTAGAGCGTACAAATCATATGCGCCAAGCTTGGACAAGCACTGATAGAAGAGAGGCCTGGAAAGAGCCTTTGTGAGGACATCCGCAACTTGTTCAGACCCTCGAACATGCTTTAGATCGAGCTTCTTCATTTGAACTTTCTCCCGGATGAAGTGACAGTCGACTTCGATGTGCTTCGTTCTTTCGTGGAAGACCGGGTTCTTGGCGATATGTATAGCAGCTTGACTGTCATAGAGGAGAAGAGCCGGTGAAGGTAGTTTTACACTCAGATCAGTGAGAAGACTCTCAAGCCACGTCAGTTCAGACACTACAGATGCCATTGCCCGGTATGCTGCCTCAACTGATGATCGAGCAATGACCGCTTGTTTCTTGCTTCGTCATGTAACCAAATGTCCTCCAAAGTAGGTGCAAAAACCACTGGTAGATCGCCGATCATCAAGGGAATCAGCATAATCAGCATCTGAGTATGCCATCAATGTTGGAGCTGAAGAAGAAGTTCTGTAAACAAGTCCTTGACCAGGAGCTGTTTTAAGGTATCTGAGAATGCGTTCAACAACCTGAAGATGAGATCTTCGAGGGGAGTGCATGTATCGACTGACAATACCAATATCAAAAGTAATATCTGGTCTGGTTACCGTGAGATAGATCAATTTCCAACGAGACAACGATAATATTCTGGATTCTGGAGTAGGAGATCCCAGTCAGATTCCTGGGTGCACAACTTGTGGTTTACATCCATAGGGGTGTCACTCGGCTTACAGCCTGAATAACCTGCATCATGAAGGCGGTCGAGGCAGTACTTCCGTTGAGAGAGGACAAGCCCATCCGGCGGTCTGGCAACCTCAAGACCCAAGAAATATCGTAGGGGCCCCAGATCCTTTGTCTGAAAGACGGAACTTAGATGTAGTTTGACTGCCTGTATCCCATGTGAGTCATCTCTTGTAATGATGATATCGTCAACGTATACTAACAGAAAGATCGTTCCTGTTGTTCGGTGACGAGTAAACAACGAGAAGTCGGCCGTGTTTCGAGTAAAACCAATATCACGAAGGGCCTTACTGAATTTGTCAAACCATGCCAGTGAGGATTGTTTGAGACCATACAAAGCCTTCAAAAGACGGCAGACTTGAGACTCCCCCGTGGTCTCAAACCAGGGTGATTGCTGCATATACACTATTTCCTGGAGATCCCCATTTAAGAAAGCATTCTTGATATCCAGCTGAAATAGGGGCCACTGACGATGAACATCGACAGAGATGAGGACGCGAACGATATTGAGCTTGGCCACCAGAGAGAAAGTTTCCTCATAGTCGAGCCCCTGTTGCTAGGTGAAACCACGAGCCACGAGACGAGCCTTCAGACGGTCAATTGTCCCATCAACAACATGTTTGATGATAAAGACCCACTTACACCCAACCGGTTTCTGACCCGGTGGAAGGGGTACTACAGTCCATGTCTGGTTAGCCCAGAGAGCAGACATTTCTTCTTCATGGCTGCCCGCCAGCCCGGATGTTGAAGCGCCTCCTGCACAGAGTTAGGAACAAAGACCGAAGAAAGAGAAGTAGCAAATGTGTGCAGGAGGGGAGAGAGGCGATGTAGGGAGACGTAGTTGGCCAGAGGATGAGCAGTGAAGGGTGGTACCTGATCAGCAGGACGCAGAGTATCCGTGGTTAAGGCCGACCGCAGAGGGGCAACGGAACCGGGAGGGAGACAAGTGTAGACACGGATAACGGGTGATTTGGAGGGAGTAGGATCCGGTGCAGGTGGAACTAGTGAAGGTGGTGTAGTAACAGGAATAACCGGGTGTGGGATGGATGGCGGGAGAGGAGCTGGTGGTAGATGAGCGGGTAAAGGAGCAGGGAAAAACAGTTGATCTTCCCGGAAGGTAACATCAGCAGAGACCGAGATCTTTCAAGTAGCTGGAGAATAATATACATAGCCCTTCTGGGTACGCGAATAGCCGACAAAGATGTGTTTAGCCGCCCGGGTATCCAACTTATCCGAGGACGGCCCCAGACGGTGGACGTAGCAGGTGTTGCCAAAGACACGAGGCGGGAGAGGAAAGACCAGAGTGGAGGGAAACAATAGGATGAACGGAGTAGCATAGTGGAGGACGGAGGAAGGGAGACGGTTGATGAGAAAGCAGTCAGTGGAGACCGCAAAGTTCCAGTAAGGCTTGAGAACATGCATTTGAAGCAGGAGGGAGCAGACTACATCGAGTAAGTGGCGGTTCTTCCTTTCGGCAACACCGTTTTGCTGGGGTGTGTAGACACAAGAGGTTTGATGAATAATGTCGAATTCAGAGCACAAATCGGTAAATCCGTGACCGGTGTATTCGCGAGCATTATCGGTGCGCAATGTTTTTAGGGTGGTGTGGAATTGTGTACTGGTCTCAAGGACAAAAGCCCGAAAAACACGGGGAAGCTCAGAGCCATCACAAAGTAATTATAGGCACGTAGTGCGAGAGTAATCATCAATAAATGTGATAAAATAACGAAAACCAAAAATACTTGTAATCTTAAAAGGGCCCCATACATCAGAATGAACTAAATCAAACGAAGCAGCGCTCTGTGTACAATGCGCAGGAAAAGAAGAATGCGGCTGCTTGCCGAAGATACATGACTCACACTGAAACTGATGAAGAAAGAGATCAGGAAGAGCCCGCTGGAGGATCGGCAGAGGGGCATGCCCAAGACGTCGATGCCACTCAGTGGAAAAGACAAAAGAGAGAATGGTGGGAGAGTCGTCGAGAAGGTAGAGCCCGTTCCGCAGTGTGCCTTTACCAATGGTAGTCTGCGTCCGCCGTTCCTGTATAACAAAAGAAGAAGAGGTGAATATGACAGAACAATTAAGATCACTAGTAAGACGTCCAACATAGAGTAAATTGAACGGGGAGCTCGGAACATGAAGAGCCGAGCGAAGGGTGATCGACGGGTTGAGAGAAAGATCCGCCGAGCCGGAGACGGGAACCGTCGCCCCATTAGCCACAATGATAGACTTCAGATAAGGAGAATCTGAGTACTGGGCAAGCCGTCGCAAAGTAATGTGATGAGTGGCACCTGAGTCTACAATCCAGCATGGGCTAGTGGATGAACAAGCAGTATCTGTGTTGGAGATGGAGGCAATTGAGGCAGAGGGCGGGTTGAGCACCCCTTGGAGTTGCTGGAGCTGGAGAAGAACGACCTCAAGATCAGGAGGGGCGGCAGAGGGGGCGTCAACAACAACAGATGCCGTCAGACGAGCAGGATAACCAATTTTCCGGTTGCAGGTCGTCTCAAGGTGGCCGTCTTTCCCGCAGTAGGAACACTTCGGCCGACCCCGGCCACCACGCCCACGGCCCCGAGATCCCGAACGTCTGCCTCGAGTAGAGGTAGGAGGGGACGATAACAGCGAAGTGGCCTGCTGAAGAAGGGCCGGGGGAGAAGGAGAAGAAGTATCCGGAGGAGGTGACACGCGGAGAAGCTTGGAGCAAACATCAGAGAAAGACGGTGTTGTGGGAGAAGCCAGGACCTGAATTCGAATGCTCTGAAGGTGAGACGGAAGATGGGCCATCATGATGGCAATGCAGACGGCTTCCTTCTGAGCGCGCTGAGCAGCATGATCATTGGTAGACGGCTGATGCTGGATCCAGGCCTCAGCAAAGGTTTTGGCTCGAGCGACAAAGGAGGTCATATCCGAAGCCTCTCCAGTGTCGAGAGCGAGAAGATTAGTGAGTATGTCGTAGAGATACTGAAGGCTGTCGCGGCCTGAGTATAAGGAATGCAGCTCATCCCACATAGCTTTGGCGGTGTCGTGGTACATAGCCATCTGATAAGGTTTACCATCCAAGTAATTAAGGAGCCAAGTCTGAACGCTGCCATCATTGTGGAGCCAATCATCGGTAGGAGGAGAAGGAGGTGCCTGAGTAAGGTGAGGCAAGAGGCCTTTGGTCTGAAGAACCCGTCTAACAGAATGCAGCCAAGGGATAAAGTTTTTCTTCACAGAGAGAGAAATAGTAGTTATCCGCAGCTCGTTGCGGACTTCAACAGAACAAACCAGACGGTCTGCAGGACAAACCGGGCGGTCTGTAGGCGGAGTAGCCGCCAGGCCAGCGGAGTTGACAAAAGAGCCCATCGAAGCAGCAGGAGATGGAGATCGCAGCGAGAAGAGCCGGAGATCGCACGATAGGTAGGGAAGGAGAAGACCGCGACCTTAATGCGGGAAAACAACAGTCCGCACGGTCACACTGGACACCAGCGATCAGACAGACCGTGACCAAAATGTGGAAAGAAGATAGTCTGCACGGTCTGGGTGAGCACAACAGCGGTCAGAACAAAGGAGGACGCAAGAAGAATGCGAGCGGACAGGGAGAGGAAACCACGAGCAGAAGAACTCGAGCGGATAAAAGAAGAGGCCGCGAGAAAAGGTCGCGAGTAGCAGAGAAACCCGAGCAGATAGAGAAGGCACCAGATAGAGAAGACAACGGGTAGAAGAAGAGACCATCGCGAGTTGAAAAATAACTCGAGCGGATAGAGAAGGCAACAGGTAGGAGAAGCTGCGAGAAGAGGTCGTGAGTAGCAGAACTCAAGCGACAAGATGCGAGGAGAAGCAGTTCGCGGCGAACTGAAGCAGTCCGCGACGAGTAGAAGAGGCAGGCCGTAAGTTGCGAGTTGACAGAGACCGCGGCGGACAGGAGCAGTCCGCAAGGGGGGGGGGGAATTCAGCGAACCGTAGAGCGGAGAGCCCGCAGCGGTTAGGAGTGAAGTAGAGCAGGAGAGAAACCCAGAGCGGACAAGAGGAGCCCACAGCGGACGAGAAGAGCCCGCAGCGGACGAGAAGAGCCCGCAGTGGATAAGAGGAGTCTGCAGCGGATAAGAGGAGCCCGCAACGGACTGAGTGAGAACAGCTGGGAGAAGTGGACCCCACGAGACAGAGAGAAAGGAGGCTATAAGAAGCCCGAGGAGGTGGGTGGAACCACAAAGAGGAAGAGGGAGCGGAATCAGAGATAGAGGCCGCAGTTAGCCAAGCTGCTAAGGGAGAGGAGCGGACAGATGTTGCAGGCTGCAGGAGGCCGCAGGCCGCAAGAGAGGAACACAGATAGAGTGTGGAATCCGTGGGAGGCAACGAGTCCCTCTGATACCATGTAGAAAGAGCTCGAAAACTTGTATATATTTCTTTTATGTGTAAAAACAAGGAGAGAATACAAATATATAAGAGGAAGAAGGAGAGAGAATCAATCTTATACATGATGTGAGACTAAAGAGGAGAGAAGAGAAAAAGAAAAATGGGCCCAATAATGGGCTCTTTACATGAGCTTTTCTAACAAAAACAGTGCACCCAGGCCATATCATAGTAGTCATTGCTACTCTAGTACTCTATTTGAGGAACCAGAGTCCGCCTATGTTCACACCTATAGAGTTCTCACGGGGAGATCATCCTACTATTATGATCATTATCTTCCTCCTCGACCCATCATCCATAGAAACTGTGTTAACCCTTCGACACAACATGATTATAGTAGGAGAAGCAACTACATGGTTTGTTGAATCCAGAGGTCTTTAGTTATTGCTCATGGACATAAGATATTATCTAGATCACTTTGAG
Source organism: Platanthera guangdongensis (assembly GCA_039583875.1). Taxonomy (NCBI): domain Eukaryota; kingdom Viridiplantae; phylum Streptophyta; class Magnoliopsida; order Asparagales; family Orchidaceae; genus Platanthera; species Platanthera guangdongensis. The sequence goes on from CM077166.1 coordinate 173,026,995, forward strand.
TTATTCGGTGAGCGTCTCGCTAGAGAAGCTTAGATTGTTAGTTCAAACAAGTAAATACTGGGATAATATTGAGAGGGCCCTTGATCGAGATTGTCTTCACCCCATCATTAGTTGGGTGGAGATGAAGCGGAGTTTGTTTCACAGGTATTTGTTGACGTCATATAAGAGTCATCAACAAGAGCCAATATTTGACCTCCAGCAAAGATCTATGTCTGTTGTTAAGTATAAAGATTATTTTTACGAGTTAGCGGCGAAGAGCTATATTCATGATGAGCCAGTCGCAGGAGCTGCAAGATTCCGCCCCAGTAGATCGGGGTGTTAGATAAAAAGAACCCCACCTGTTGGTGCGCTATAGGTCTGCCGACTAGTGAACCCAATCCCTCTCCATAGATTTGATTGGCTGCAACTGCTAATTCCAATGACGGGTTGTTGAAGCTGGGCTTTCCCCAAACATCCTAGATAAGGTAGCTCTAAACTGGTCCTCATCACCAAATGAGCTCTCAACAACCCGCCAATTTGCGGCTGCTGGCAATCAGATCCGTGGAGATGAGTTGGGGTCACTGGTCTGCAGACCTGTAGAGCACCCACTGTAGACCAGGGTGTTACATCCATGGTTGTCAGGATTGCGATCCGGATCATTGTATCTTATGATCCTACGATCCAAATTTTGTAAATCAATCCAGATTTTTTAAAGCGATCCTTGATCCCATCCTACCATACGATCCGATTTAATCTCGAAACAATATCATCTAGGATCTCAATCCTGAGAACCTTGGTTACATCCGATCACCCCGGTAATCCACAATTACCTTCCCTTCATTTTCCCATCAAATTCCATTCAACGGCGTTCGCCGGAAAACACCACCACCACTTGCAGTCACCTACGACCAACAACAACCACCATCCACCTCCTCCACCATTCATAACCACCATAACTACTCACTACTCCTTTTCCACTTTCCTAAACTTTAGGAATTAATTCCTAAAGTTAAGGATAACCACCTCTCGCATTACTCCCTCTATTATTGGACAGCCCCTCCCCTATAACGCCCTCCTATTTCCTAGTCCACTTCCCATCGACAACCCTCATTCTCATGTGAAAGCCCCTCCCCACATCCTTTAAATCATCAAATCCCTCCCCACTTCCAAGCCAACCACCAACCACCTCTTTCACCTGCCTTTCTCTTCACGTGGAACCACCCTACCCCTCTTCCCCCCAATAACCGACCCTTCTACCTCACTGAATTCCCTCTACCGAGCCTTCCCTGCTGCAGAACCGCAAAAGCAGAACATCAAAATCAGAACAGCAATCTGAAATATATCCTGCTGCCCAGAACGCAAAGCGAGCCCTGGAATTAATTCCAGGACTCCTGCCAAGCCTCCTGCACCTCCCATACATCCTACCCACCCTCCAGATTGCTGTCCAGACCTTCAGAACAGCAAACTTCAGTTGTTTATTGCTGAATGCTGCCTCCCTGCACCGTCCAAGTTGCTGTCCCAGTTCCTGGACAGCCACGCACAACAATTTATTGCTGAAAATCTGTCCTGGAAGCCCACTAGAAGTACAACTCCAGCCCTCTCCTCTATTGTTTGCAAAGTTCAAGGTGTGTTGTTATTTCTTGCATTGGATCTTGTGTTTGTCCTCTATTCAAAAAGATAGTGGTTTGTAAGTCTTGTTTCAGTTATTTTGGCCTTTGTATTTTCTCATTCAATTAGTTATTTGATTTCACGCACTCTCGCGCTCATATTCCTTTCTTTGTTTCCTTATATTGAATGCTTTTTAATTCAATTGTGGTAAAATCAAATTATAATTCTTAAATGTTATTTTGCAAGATTGAATTCGCCGGTAATTGCATCTGCATCTAACCTTTGTTCTCATTAGAGCCTTATCCTACGTCACACTAATATGTTCAAAACCCTTCCATCATATAATCTGGATCTTCTGTCACCATCACTTCATGCAGCCCTAGGTTTGAGGATCTTCCTTCCAGTGGTGAAATCCACTTTGGTTGGAATGTATTTACCCATTACAATATAATCAAAAATATTCTCATCAATGAAATTTGTCAAAATTGCACATTGGTGGTTGCATAGAATATATGATTTTGGGTTTTCAAAGTGTTAACTCTTAATGATAAACATAGCTCAAATAACAATGGAAAGTGCGAAAATCAAGAGAATACCATTGGAATACACTCTAGTAAGGTGTGTGTGTGTGGGGGGGGGGGGGGGGGGAGGTGAACACAAGTTGCACCCTTTAAATCAAAAACACAATCATAGTTAACATCAAAGATTATGCAGTAAACATAAAGATAGAAAGTAAAATTTAGCTATAGAGAAAATGAACTCAACATATTATAGAGGTTCCCCAAAACCGGGGTCTCCTCTCTTCTACTGTTGTAGGAATCCTCTGCCTGTTGAATATAGTGTATTATTTCTAGTTTTAATTTTCCGCTGCGCATTTCACGTGATGTCACTTGTATGATATCCTATATAGATGTACGATTGACCCAAATTAGGGCAATTGAAGGAATTTTTCTCTCGTTCCACTTGGTTTCAGAGCCTAGCACGCGATCTGCCGCTCTTGGGTTCGTCCTCGCCACGTTCCCTCGTCACTGTTTACACCGCTCCTCTAGTGTTCGATCAGGCTTCCGCTCTCCCCGCGGTTGATCCGACAGCCCGCGCCTTAGTCTTCAGCAGTAGCCCGACCTAGGTCTTCCGCAGCAGCGTCACGTTTTCCGTAGCAGCGTCACGTTTTCCGCAGCAGCGTCACATTTTCCGCAGCAGCGTCGTGTTTTTCGCCACAACGTCGCCTAGGTCTTCCAACGCACCTCTTTCTCCACTCCTTCAGCGCCGCCTCCAGCACTTAGGGCTTCCAGCGTCGTTTCTTCCTCCTCCAGCGACCTTCGCAGATTCAGCGCTTTTCTCCGCCCGGTTTCCAGGAGGCCCTTTGTCTCCGGCCCTTTTGTCGTCCATGGAGGCTGCCAGAGACATCGTGGTCACATCCTTCGGTGTCCTCTCGAGCTGCGCAATCTAAGGGACACTCGTAAGATGTGGTTTCTTCCGTTTTGGATTCTTCTTGTAAGCTTCCTTCGGACGGTCATCGATGGGTGATTCCTCCAAAATCTCATCCTCCTCCACATGCTTCTATTCCTCCCAGCATTGTTCCTCCCACTTCTTTTCCTCCTATATTATATACATACTCTCGCAGACCTCGGATCGCTGAGCAAGTCCCGTCTGTGGATGTCCCACCAGTGCCGCTGTCCGCCTCTTCTCCAAATTCAGATGATGACCTCCATGTTCCCCTCGCTCTGCTTAAAGGTAATACTGGTAGCGTCAAACACCCAATTGCCAATTACATTTCTTACCATCACCTCTCTCATGTTCACAAAGCTTTTATCTTATATTTTTCCTCTTTTGTGATTTCTAAGACCTGACAGGAGGCTGTTTAGATACCTGAGTGGAAACATGATATGAAAGAAGTGATGTGTGTTTAAAAAAAATGGAACATGACAGCTAGCAAGTCTTCCTCCTGGGAAGGGAACAGTTAGATCACGTTGGATTTTCTCTTTTAAGTAGAATCAAGATCGTGTGGTGGATTCTATGTTATTAAAGGCGCGCCTAAGTCTCTAGGCTCACCAGGCTCAGAGGTTTGCGCCTATTGGAAAAGCCCATGTAAAGGGCCCATTATTGGGCCCTCTTTCTTCCTTTCTCTCTCATCCTTCTTTAGTCCCACATCTTGTATAAGATTTATTCTTCTCTCCTCTTTCCTATATATTTGTATTCTCCCATTGTATTGACAAACTGAAATACTACATACAAGCTTTCGAGCCATTCTCTACATGGTATCAGAGCCAGTTCCGTCTCCTGCGGATTCAGATTTCTATCCGCCCAGCGGCCTGCGGTTTCCGCGACCTGAGTTTGTGTGTCCGCGCCTCCTAGTCGCATAGCCCCTGCGGCCTGCCTTTGTCCAATCCGCTCCCTCTCCTCCCGTGGAACCACTCCTCTTCCCTCCTCTTCTGGTCCTTCTTTATAGCCCTCTCTCTCTGATCTGTGGGGTCCACTGCTTCCCATAGTCCGCTGCGGCCTCTTCCTGTTCGACGCGAGCTCGGCGAACTCGCTCCCTAGCTCCGCGGTCTCCTTCTGTCCGCTGCGAGCTCGGCGAATTCGCCTCCTCTTCTTGCTCTCTTTTGTCCGCTGCGAGCTCGACGACCTCCTTCTGTCCGCGCTTCTCTCCTGCCTGCGGCTGCTCTCCTTCCTTTTCTGGCGGACAAGTTCTTTTCCCTGTCCGCCGCGGGCTCGCTCCTCTCTGCGATTTCCGTCTTGCGGACTGGTCCAGCCCGCTACGGTCGCCCTCGAGTCGCCACGACTTGCCAAGCTCCCGCGACTTGCCGAGTCCCCCCCTCTAGTCGCCGCGACTTGCCAAGCTCCCGCAACTTGCCAAGCTCGCCCGACTTGCCCTCTCTTCTCGGCCAGCTGTTGTGCTCTACTCGCCACGGCCGGATCAAGTCCGCCGCGGCCTCCAATAGCCCGCTCCTTACCGAGCGTGTCTGTACTCGCCGCGGCCTGCCTTCTGCTTTGCATCAGTCCGCTGTTTCTGCCCACTTCCTCTCCTCTAGGTCACCATGTCCTCTAGTGACTCCACTACAGCTACCCCCACGACAGACCACGTGGATCCTCCTCACGAACTCCGTGATGAGCTTCGGATTACTACTCTTTCCATCTCTGGCAAGTCGAACTTCATCCCATGGGTTCACTCCGTTCGGAGGGTCCTGCAAGCCAAGGGCCTTGCGTGTCACCTTACCCAGGGACCTCCGACTCCTACTACTGATGAATGGCTACGGAATGAAGGTCGCGTCCAGACCTGGATCCTGAACTCGGTGGAGGGTGAGCCTTACCAGATGATCATGTATCATGAGACCGCCAAAACAATGTGGGATGAACTCCATTCCTTGTACTCGGGCAAGGACAGCCGTGAGCACCTTTTTGACATCATCACCGATCTTCAAGCTTTGGATGTTGGCAAAGCTATGGACATGACCTCCTTTGTGGCTCGTGCTAAGACTCTCACGGAGGCCTGGATTTAGCACCAACCATCTACTACTGATCTCGCTGCTCAACGTGCCCAGAAGGAGGCGGTCTATATTGCTATGATTATGGCTCGCGTCCCGCCACACCTTCACAGTATCCGGGCCCAGGTTCTGGCATCACCTGCTACCCCTTCCTTCTCAGATGTCTGCTCTATGTTACTTCGAGTACCACCTCCCCTGGAGACTTCTGCACCACCATCGCCGGCCCTTCTTCAACAGACCCTTCCTCCCTTACTTCCCCCACCCTCTTTTACTCGGGGTGGACGTACGGGCTCCCGCGGACGGGGCCGTGGTGGTCGATGTCGGCCCAAGTACATATACTGCGGTCGGGATGGACACACTGAAGCAGTCTGTCACAAGAAACATGGCTACCCTCCTCGCCCGCCTACTGCTGCTGTTACTGATAGCTCTCCACCCACCGGTACGGACCTTGAGGCTCTTCGCCTTCAGCTACAACAACTCCAGGGGCTACTCAACCCTCCATCTGCTTTCGTTGCCTCCAGCTCTCCTGCAGGTATTGCCTCCACCTCCACTACAGGTACTGCCTGTCTTTCCTCCGGGTCTCGTTGGATCCTTGACTCGGGAGCCACCCACCACATCACCTCCCTGCTGCCACCATGGTTCTCCGATGCTCCTCATCCCCCGTCTATTACTGTGGCCAACGGTGCGATTGTTCCGTTCTCCGAATGTGCTGATCTCTTAATCCACCCCTCTATCTCTCTTCGCTCAGCTCTTTATGTGTCGACATCACCATTTAATTTACTATCTGTTGGCCGTCTTACTACTGATATGAAATGCTATATCACCTTCACCTCTTTTGGTTTTTTGATAAAGGATCGGCAGACGCAGATTACCATTGTTAGGGGTCGACTGCAGAACGGGCTCTACCTCCTCGATGTCTCTTCTACCGCCCTTTCCTCCGTATCCTCTACTGATTGGCATTGTCGTCTTGGGCATGCCCCTCTACCTATCCTCCAGAAAGCGCTTCCTGACGTCTCCCTTCCTGCTTTTAAATGTGATTCCTGTATTCTTGGCAAACTGCCACGTTCTTCTTATCCCGCACATTGTACTCGGAGCTCTGCTCATTTTGATTTAATACATTCTGATATTTGAGGACCGTACAAGGTTCCCAGCATCTCTGGTTATCGTTACTTTATAACGTTTATTGACGATTACTCTCGCACCACCTGGTTGTATCTACTTCGTGATCGCTCAGAGCTTCCTCGTGTCTTTCAGGCTTTTGTATTGGAGACTCGTACGCAATTCTCTACTACTATCAAAACCTTCCGCTCTGATAATGCCCGTGAGTACACTAGCCACGAGTTTGCCAATCTCTGCGCAGACTTCAGTATTGTTCATCAGACATCGTGTCCCTACACCCCTCAACAAAACGGGGTTGCAGAACTAAAAAATCCCCACCTTCTTGATGTTGCTCGCTCCCTCATGATTCACATGCATGTTCCCAAAGTATTCTGGAACTTTGCGGTCTCAACTGCGTGTTTTCTTATCAACCGTCTCCCATCTCCGGTTCTCCAGAATGCTACCCCATTCAGCATTCTCTTTCCCTCCGCACCCGCCTTTCCTCTCACACCCAGGGTCTTTGGCTGTACTTGTTTTGTCCATACCCTGGGCCCCACTCTCGACAAACTAGATCCCCGTGCGGCGAAACACATTTTCGTCGACTACTCCCGCACCCAAAAGGGTAATGTGTGTTATTCCCCGGCCACCCGGAAGGTCTCTGTATCCGCTGATGTTACTTTCCGGGAGGATCAACCCTTCTTCCCTCCTCCTTTACCACCTATTCTACCACCCACCACTCACACACCCTCCATCCCACGCCTGTGCCTTGAGCCTTGCGCCTAAGCTCCAAGATCCCTTTGCTCCTTGGTGCGCCTATGCACCTTTAATAACTGTTATTCTCTCTATAGTTACTAAGGGTGGAGTGTTATAAACACTTTTGGTCGCTCAAGGGTATTACCCAAATCCAAGGAATTGACTACTAAGAAACTTTTGTCCCTGTTGCAAAAATGAATTTTATTTGTGTGATCCTCTCTTGTGTTGCATATCTTAGGTGGGAGTTACAACAACTTGATGTCAAAAATACTTTCTTGCATGGTGATCTGGAAGATGAAGTCTACATGACTATCCCACCTGACTTTGCTAAAGGAGGGTCCAATAAAAAGGTCTGCTGTCTGCAGAAATCCCTATATGGCCTGAAATAGTCCCCTAGAGCCTGGTTTGGACGGTTTAACAAAACCATGCTTCAACTAGGCTATACTCAAGGACACACTAATCATACTCTCTTTATCAAGAGAAGAGGAGCTCAAATATCGATACTTATTGTATATGTGGATGACATCATCATTACAGGAGATGACTTGAAGGAGATCATGCACTAGGAAGACCAATTGGATAAAGAATTTGAGGTCAAAGACTTGAAAAAATTGAAGTACTTCTTGGGGATTGAAGTAGTGAGGTATCGTCGGGGATCTTCATCTCTTAGAAAAAGTACACACTTGATATTCTGAAGAAAACTGGTATGCTTGGGTGTGCTCCTGTGGATACACCTATTGTGGCTAATCACAAGATTGATGCAGATACTAGAGAAAGTTTGTCTCAAGGTACCAATGATTGGTTGAGAAACTCATATACTTATCCCATACTCGTCCTGATATTACGTATGTCATGAGTGCCCTAAGTATATTCATACACTCTCCCACAATTCGCCATCAGCAAGCTGCATATCAGGTATTGAGATACCTCAATAAGTCTGCAGGATGTGGAATTCTGTTCTCTGCAAAACAACCTTTGAAAATTGAAGTGCTTACAAATGCTGATTGGGCGGGTAGCCAAGATGATAGGAAGTCTACTACCGGGCATTGCTCATTTGTGGGTGGAAATATTGTATCTTGGAAGAGCAAGAAACAAAATGTTATTGCCCGCTCAAGTGCCGAAGCGGAGTATCGGGCTATGGCACAAAGAGTATGCTAGGGGTTGCGGTTAAAGACAATTCTCCAATACATGAGTATCCAGGTGAACAAACCTGTTACTATTTACTACGACAACAAAGCAACCATCAATATTGCTCACAATCCGGTTCAACATGATAGGACGAAGCATGTTGAAGTTGGCAAACATTTCATCAAAGATCACATAGACATGGGGAATATTTGTACACCGTTTGTGAATTCTTATGATCAACTGGCCGACGTCTTCACCAAGAGGTTAAGCTATGATAACTTTATGAGCAATACAATCAAGTTGGGAATGATTGTTATATATTCCCAATTTGAGGGGGAGAATTGAATATACGTGTATTATATGTTGTATAGATGTATGCTTGGCCCAAATTAGGGCAATTAATGTAATTTTTCTCTCGTTCCACTCTGCCTTCATAAGATCCGAGTCTTTTGATCAAAAAACTTTTAAAACACCTGAATCCTTTACGGTCTGTTCGGCGTGCAAGAATTGGCTTTGATTTTCAGAAAGTCAATTCTGTTGTTCGGCGCGCGAGAGTTGAGCAGGTATTGACTTTTGAAGTAAAAATGACGGTTTTTCATTTCCACCTAAATACAAAGGACCGAAAACTTACCTAAAGCCCTCAGTTTTCCGCTGTTTTCAGTGTTTTCCGCCGCTCCCATCCAATCGCTGTGAAACCCCTCCGAAGGAGAAACTTTTTCCTGTGCTGATCTTCAACGTCCAGGTAGAGTATACCCTCTCCACTTCTTCTTCCTATTTCCCTTCTTCCCCTCCTGTTTCCTCTTCCTTTCCCTTCCTTTTTTTTAAAAAAATTTTCAGATCTCCATTTGCTTTCTGGAAAAAATTTCCTCGAGGTAAAGTATCTCCATGGCCGATCTACCTTCTTCCTCCCCTGTTTTCCCATTTTCAGATTTGTATGTCCAGGAAAAAAATTTCAGATTTGTTTTAGTGGGTATAAAATCTCCATGGCCGATCCATAGATTAGTTCTAGAACCCATTGGGCTTTAGCTTCAGATATGTTTTAGTAGATTTATTTTTTTACCAAAACTAATTTTAGTAGGTTTATTTTAGTTCTAGATTAGTTCTTGATTGTTGTATTACTCGAGATTTATTAATATAAACTAGATTATCATGATTATTGGCTTTTGTTCGTGGAAATGCTAATGATTTTTCAGCTTAATATAAACTAGATTATCATGATATTTAACGTCATTTTTTATTAGCATTTTAATTTAAGGCTTTAATTTTACAAAAAAGTAAATTTAAAATATTTCAATTTTACAAAGTCAATTTCATTGTGCAGCCGAACAACTTATACATATTAATTCCAATTCTGTTCACTGAATTCCATACTGCAGCCGAACAACAGAATTAATTTTCTGCACAAAACCAATTCCAACAGATATTGGTTTTCTGAGCAAAGCCAATTCCAAAAAACCAATACCCGCACGCCGAACAGACCCTTAGAGAAATTCTCATCACTCTTTTTGCAATTTTATATAAGCAATGAACTTTTCCACAATGAAATTCTCATTACTCTTTGCAACCCTAAACCCTAGAAGACTGAAATCACTCGAAGATGATCTTGGTGTGGATTCACACCGAAAGATCTCTCTAGCTTTTCTTGAGAAAGAGAGATCAGATGAGAAAATTAGGGTTGGGAGAGACAGACAATCGGAGAAGAAGTTTAGCTTGGATTCAAGAGAGAATCTCTTGTGAATTGTGATGCATTTTGAGAGAAAAAAATAGAAGTGTATACATTCTCCTATTTAATTTTTTATCAAAAAGGTCAAAAGGAGATTTCCTTAATTCTGATTTCTTGGCAAGGAAATGTATGATGTGAGAAATTCATTTCCTTAAATTATGTCCTTTTCATATCTAAAACTCTTTTTTTAACTTATTAATCAAATACCATTCGATTATCAACTTCTGTCGAGTGCATCAGGATTTTGCTTCATTCAGAATTCATACTTATTAGTCGAAAGGAATCGACGAAGAATTTTTAATAACCATCTGTTCAAACTCTGACATAAATTCAGCTATTGACGGCTCATATTTGATATTAGCATTCATGCTTCTTCATTAGTCGAATTGAATTCGACTACTTATTTTCAATATCTTCCTCCGTAGAACATTACTTAAACATCGAGAAGCATTCAATTGTTTGTTTCTGATGTATCTGTTATTAACACGTCTTATTCACTAGTTCAATAAAATTCGATTAACGCCTGCTTATGGTCTTCATTTGATGAAGTATGATTTTATTTTGAAAGCAGCAACATGGATCCACCAAGCCGAAAGAGGAGGCGGCAAGCCAGAGTTGTCGACGGCCGGAGCAACAAGACCAGACGGGAGCAGAAGACAGTCGTCGACATCGATGGGAAGCAGAGCCGTCGGAAGCAAACGACAGGATCAATGTTGCTGTTTCCGACGGGAGAAACAACCGCCAGGAGAAGCAGAGCCGACGAGAGAAGAGGAAGTAGACGACGAAGTCGTTGGGAGAAGCAGCGCGACAGCAGCAGTGGAAATAGTCCACGGCGTCGATGTCGCAGGCGGAAGAAGCACACGGTGTCGACGACGGAGAAGGTAGCGGAGCCGCTTGGCGTTGATGGGAAGCCGGGCCGTCAGCACGATGGGATCGTCGACTGGAGAAGAAGGGGAAAAGAGCGGAAGCAGTGGCCGTCGGTAGAAGCAGCCGACGGGATCAATGTTGCTATTGCCAACGGGAGAAGCAGCCGTCGGGAGAAGCAGCAGACGGGAGAAGCAGCCGGCAGCACAACGACGAAGCAGCAGGGTGTCGATGACGGAAACGGAGCCGCTCTTGTCGACAGGATCAATGATCGACTTTGTCGACAGGAGCGGGAGCCGCGGGCGTGTCCCCTAGCAGCTTGCGGGAGAAAGAAAATAAATCACGGGCCGGGGGGGGGGAGAGCAGTAGCGTAAGCGGAAACCGGGTTAAAAATTATTTTCGGCTTCAAATCGACCCTCTGATACCAGGTACATAGAAATGAAAAAGGTGCAATTTTATTCTTCCACAAAGGGGCATAATATAGGAGATACAACAAGACACCCAACACCGATAGGCGGTGTGAGACTAAACTCAATTATATAAATATACTCACTCTAACACGGATACAACGAGACTCTGACTAGTAATCGGCGAACACATTTTGAGAATGACTGTTATCGTTAAATGTCCTTTGACGTACATAGTCTGTATTCAACTAATATTCATATTTTAGCAAATTTCCAACTTCTATTTAATGGCTACAACAATTACATGAAAACATAGACTTTCTATACAAGGGCAAATGCAAATCTTATATTACGTTATATATAATCTGCTTTATTAAATCTACAGAGTTTTCCCAACTGTGTGATTGTGATTAGTTATTTTGGAGTCTCTTCTACTTTATTTTGAAACATACTTGACTCATTGATTGTTTATTTATTATACTATTTTTTTCACTTTTACAACTTATATACACAAAATATATATGTATGCATATATGTGTGTGTGTGTATATATCTCAAAAGATATCCAATGACTCTCTCTCCACTCCCTTATATAGGAGGCATCGGTAAACCTAAAATATGATAATTCCCCTATGGTTACATAAACTTTTAAGGGATCACATGGCGGTCGTCTTTGTATGTGTGTGTGTGTATGAAATCGATATTTTGAAATATCACTGACATGTTTTCAGTATCCTACCAATATTTTAAAACTCATTCTGAGGTGTTACTGACATTTGATATTTACAACCTTAAAAGAGTGAGGGTAAGAGCAACAAAGGTGAGAAAATGCCCATATCATTTTAAAATGGTCGTTTTATTATCAAACGTTTAAATAAGCTTAAAACTATGTAAATTTATGGATTTTAAAATAATTCAAACATAGTCTTATCTTATTTAGTATTGAGATTTTTTTTACCATTACAACATATAGACACGATTATATATTGTTGAAAGAGCTCAAAAACTTGTATGTATTGCTTGTATAACGAAATACAATGAGAGAATGCAAATATATATGAGGGAGAAGGTGAGAAGAAATCATATACAAGATGTGGGACTAAGAAAAGAAGAAGGAAAAACAATAAAAATGGGCACAATAATGAGCTCTTTACATGGGCTTTTCTAACACTCCCCCGCAAGCTAGAGCGTACAAATCGTATGCGCCAAGCTTGGACAAGCACTGATAGAAGAGGGTACTGGAAAGAGCCTTTGTGAGGACATACGCAACTTGTTCAGTCCCCGGAACATGCTTCAGTTCGAGCTTCTTCATTTGAATCTTTTCCCGGATAAAATGACAGTCGACTTCATTATGCTTTATTCTCTCGTGGAAGACCGGGTTCTTGGCTATATGTATAACAGCTTGGCTGTTACAGAGGAGGAGAGTTGGGGAAGAGAGCTTTACACCCAGATCGGTAAGGATACTTTCAAGACACGTCAGTTCTGAAACCACCGATGCCATTGCCCAGTATTCTGCCTCAGCTGATGATCAACCAACGACCGCTTGTTTCTTGTTTCGCCAGGTAATCAAATGTCCTCCAAAATATGTGCAAAAACCGCTGGTTGACAGTCGATCATCAAGGGAACCAGCATAATTAGCATCAGAATATGCCACCAATGTTGGAGCTGAAGATGAGGTTTTGTATACCAGTCATTGACTAGGAGCCGTTTTAAGGTATCTGAGAATGCGTTCAATGGCCTGAAGATGAGATCTTTGAGGGGAATGCATATACAACTAACAATACCAACAACGAAGGAAATATCTGATCTGGTTATCGTGAGGTAGATCAATTTTCCAACGAGGCGACGATGGTATTCTGGATTCTGGAGTAGGAGATCTGAGTCAGATGCCTGAGCGCACAACTTGTGATTTACATCCATTGGGGTGTCAATCGGCTTACAAGATGAATAGCCTGCATCATGAAGGAGGTCGAGGCAGTACTTCCGCTGAGAAAGGACAGACCATCTGGCCGTCTGGCAACCTCAAGACCCAAGAAGTATCGAAGGGGCCCCAGATCTTTTGTTTAAAATACGAAGCTCAGTTGTAGTTTGACCTCCTGTATTTCTTTCGAGTCGTCTCCTGTAATTATTATATCATCAACGTATACTGGCAGAGTAACCGTTCCCGTTGTTCGGTGACGAGTGAATAACGAGAAATCTGCCGAGCTCCGAGTAAAACCAACCTCCCGAAAGGCCTTACTGAACTTGTCAAACCACGCCCGTGGGGATTGTTTGAGACCATACAAGACCTTCACAAGACGACAAACCTGAGACTCCCCCGTGGTCTCAAACCCGGGAGGTTGCTGCATAAAAACTGTTTCCTGGAGATCGCCATTCAGAAAGACATTCTTAATATCCAGTTGGAGTAAGGGCCACCAGCAATGGACAGCTACGGAGATGAGGACTCGAACGGTGTTGAGTTTGGCCACCAGAGAAAAAGTTTCTTCATAGTCGAGCCCCTGTTGTTGGGTGAAGCCACGAGCCACCAGACAAGCTTTCAGACGGTCAATCGTCCCATCAGCAGCATGTTTGATGACAAAGACCCACTTATACCCAACCGGTTTTTGACCCGTAGGGAGCGGTACAAGAGTCCATGTCTGGTTAGTCCATAGATCAGTCATTTCCTCCTCCATGGCGGCCCGCCAGCCAGGATGTTGGAGCGCCTCCTGTACATAGTTAGGGACCGAAACCGAGGAAAGAGAAGTATCAAATGTGTGAAGGTGAGGAGAAAGACGATGAAAGGAGACACTGTTTGCCAATGGATGAGCAGTGGAGGCCGATTCCTGATTTGCAGGTCGCAGAGTAGCCGAGGTCGAGGCCGACTGCAGAGGGGCAACGAACCAGAAGGGAGACGAGTGTAGACACATATAACAGACGACCTGGAGGGCACAGGAGCCGGAGCAGGTGGGACCGGTGGCATAGGTGTAGTAACGGGGATAACAGGTTGTGGGAGGAGTGGCGAGAAAGTTGTCGGTGTGAGAGGAGTGGGTAAAGGAGCAAAGAAGAACGACTGATCCTTCCGGAAGGTAACATCAGCAGAAACAGAGACCTTGCGGGTAGCAGGAGAATAACACACATAGCCTTTATGCGTACGCGAATAACCGACGAAAATATGTTTAGCCGCCCGGGGATCCAACTTGTCCGAGGACGGGCCCAGTCGGTGGACGTAGCAGGTGCAACAAAAAATACGAGGCAGGAGAGGGAAGGCCGGAGTAGAGGGAAACAGTAGGCTGAACGGAGTAGCGTACTGGAGGACGGGGGAAGGGAGACAGTTGATAAGGAAGCACGCAGTGGAGACCTCAAAGTTCCAGTACGGTTTGGGAACATGCATTTGAAGCATGAGGGAGCGAGCAACATCAAGAAAGTGCCGGTTCTTTCGTGCGACAAAGCCGTTTTGCTGGGGTGTGTAAGCACATGATGTCTGATGAATAATCCCGAATTCAGAGCACAAAGCCGCAAAGTCGTGGCTAGTGTATTCACGAGCATTATCTGTGCACAATGTTTTGAGGGTGGTGTGGAATTGCGTACGGGTTTCAAGGACAAAGGCCCGAAAAACACGGGGAAGCTCGGCGCGATCACGAAGTAAGTAGAGCCACGTCGTGCGAGAGTAATCATCAGTAAACGTAATAAATTAGCGATAACCAGAAATACTAGTAATTTTAAAAGATCCCCAAACATTTGAATATATTAAGTCAAAATGATCAGTACTCCGGGTACAATGTGCAGAAAAATAAGAGCGCGACTGCTTGCCGCAGATACATGACTCGCACTGAAAATGATGAAGAGAGATATCAGGAAGAGCCCGCTGGAGGACCGGGAAAGGGACATGCCCAAGACGTCGATGCCACTCACTGGAGGAGACAGAGGATAGGACGGTGGGATAGTCATCAAGAAGGTAGAGCTCGTTTCGCAGTGTGCCTTTACCAATGGTAGTCTGCGTCCGCCGATCCTGGATGAAAAATGAAGAGGATGTAAATATGACAGTGCAATCTAAATCATTAGTAAGACGACCAACAGAAAGTAAATTGAACGAGGAGCTCGAAACATGAAAAGTCAAGCGAAGGGAGATCAATGGGTTGAGAGAAAGGTCTGCCGAGCCGGAGACTGGAACCATCTCCCTATTTGCCACGGTGATATATTTCGGATGAGGAGAATCCGAGTACCGGTGTGGCCGTAGCGAGGTAATGTGATGAGTGGCACCCAAGTCCACAATCCAACGCGGACTGGTGGATAAACAAGCAGTACCTGTGTTGGAGACGGAGGCGATGGAGGCAGAGGACGGGTTGAGCAGCCCTTGAAGTTGCTGGAGCTGGAGACGAACGACCTCAAGGTCAGGAGGGGCGACAGAGGATGTGTCAGCAGCAACAGAGGCCGTCGGACGAGAAGGATAACCATTCTTCCTGTAGCAGGTCGCCTCAAAGTGGCCGTCCTTTCCGCAGTAGGAACACTTCGGCCGACCCCGACCACCGCGCCCCCGGCCCCGAGATCCCGAACGTCCACCACGAGCGGATGTAGGTGGGAAAAGTACGGGGGGATGGGTCTGCGGAAGAAGGGCCGCGGGAGAAGGCGCAGAAGCATCTGAAGGAGGTGAAACACAAAGGAGCATGGGGCACACATCAGACAAGGACGGTATGGTGGAGGAAGCCAGAACCTGAGTTCGAATACTCTGAAGGTGAGGCAGAACACGAGCCATCATTATGACAATGCAGACGGCCTCCTTCTGAGCTCGCTGAGTGACATGATCATTGGTAGATGGTTGATGCTGGATTCAGGCCTCAGCAAGAGTCTTGGCGCGAGCGACAAAAGAGGTCATGTCCGAAGCCCCCCAGTGTCGAGAGCTAAAATATCATTGAGGATGTCATAGAGATGCTGGAGACTTTCTTTGCCCGAGTACAAGGAATGCAGCTCATCCCACATAGCCTTGGCCGTTTCGTGATACATGACCATCTGATAAGGTTCGCCATCCAAGGAATTGAGGAGCCGTGTCTGAACACGACCATCATTTCTGAGCCAGTCGTCGGTAGGAGGAGCCTGAATGAGGTGAGGCAAAAGGCCCTTGGCCTGAAGAACCCGACGAACAGAGTGTACCCAAGGGATAAAATTCTTCTTCCCAGAGAGGGAAATGGTGGTGATCCGCAGCTCATCGCGGATGTCAGTCGGATAAGCCGGGCGGTCAGCCGGATAAGCCGGGCGGTCAGCCGGATAAGCCAGGCGGTCTGCAGGCGGAGTAGCCTCCGGGGCGGTGGAGTCAACGGAAGAGCCCATAGAAGCAGGAGGCAAGCCGCAACGACTAGGGAAGAGACCGCTCAGCAGGAGGAAAGTCGCAGCGAGTAGGGAATAGACCGCTGCGGGTAGCAGGAGGCATGTCACAACGACTAGGGAAAAGACCGCTCAGCAGGCAAGCCGGGAACTCTTGCACGACAAGGCCGCGCCGGACAAGAATTCACAGCGGGCAGTCACAGCGACAAGAGCAGCGACCAAGGGGAGGGAGGCCGCAAGGAAGAAGAGAGACAAGCTGCTTGGAACAGTCCGTAGCGGGTTGACCAGTAGCTTGCGCGGAGGAAAAAGAACTTGCGCGACATGGAGGAGAGCACGCACGACAAGGTGGAGAGTTCGCGCAGCAAGGAGGAGAGCACACGCGGCAAGAGCTAAGGAAAAAGAAGTCGTAAGGAGGAGAGCTTGCGCGGTAAGATGAAACCGCGAGAAAGCAAACTTGAGTGGCAAGAGGGAAGCGGGTAGGCAGGTAGACCGGGCGAGAAGAGGCGGAAGCCGCGAGAAAGCCGCAGACGAAGGAGAAGAAACCGAAGCTGTTAGAGAACTAGCCACATAAGAGTATGATCCACTTGCCAGAGAGAGGAAGGCCTATAAGAGGAGCGAAGAAGAGAGAGAGGAGGTGGATCCACGAGAGAGAGATACGATGCGGTTAGGAAGAGCAAGACCGCAAAGGCTAAGCGGTTAAGCCTAATATCAGGCCGCCTGGTTAAACAAAAGACTAGGCGGTTAGAAAAGAAGAGGCCGGGAACCTCCCTCTAATACCATGTTGAAAGAGCTCAAAAACATGTATGTATTGCTTGTGTAACGAAATACAATGAGAGAATACAAATATATAGGAGGGTGAAGGTGAGAAGAAATCATATACAAGATGTGAGACTAAGAAGAGAAGAAGGAAAAACAATAAAAATGGGCCCAGTAATGGGCTCTTTACACGGGCTTTTTTAACACATATATATATACACACACGATATGAAAATTTAATATTTTAAAATTTCACTAAAAGTGTCTGTTCGTTTGGATGACATTTGTTTTCAAGAATTAGCTTTGAGAATAAGTAAACAAATTATGTTGTTCGGATGAACGATTTTAGGGAGGAATTGACTTTCGGGTCCAAAGCCATCGTTATTCGGATAGACCTCAAAACATGTCAACTCAAAATTTACCTCTTAGCATGGATATTACCCATCGGTTTTTGAAACATCGCACGACTCATGCTTTCACGTGTGTTTGCCCCAATCTTAGTTTAGAACACGTGAATGCCTTGTTCTGACATGGAATTTCCTTGCTTGATGGTGACTGTGGTCCCATAATCAAACTCCCCGTGGTATACCTTTCTGAAACCGCCCACTTCGAGGAGACGTGCCTCAGAGATTATTCGTGGCCGACTCAATTTCAATATAGAAGAAATGGCAGCAGAGATTCATTCGATGGGAGGGACGATGTATAGCTTCCAATTATATTTGTCTTCGCAGAAGCCGCTGAATGCAAGTTTTCATACAATGAAAGGGGAAGCCACCCGGAAGGGCCGTCGGTCGAACTGCCATCGTTTCCTTTAGTTTTCTCACGCCTACAAAGAACACAGACCAAGAAACCTAGACCGACAACTGCGGCTACGTGTTATGGACCACTCATTTACGGGCCTAATTGCGCCAGTCGAGCCCACAACATGGGCCGCGACCCTGCACACCCAACCCTTCTCCGCACGTGTTCTCGGTGCGGCGGGGTGTTGAGGCCGGGTCTCGAACCCTTTACCTCCTTGATAAGAGGCACTTAACGCTTGCCCTCATCACCAACTGATCCGCGGATCAGTTGGTGATGAGGGCAAGCGTTAAGTGCCTCTTATCAAGGAGGTAAAGGGTTCGAGACCCGGGCTCAACACCCCGCCGCACCGAGAACACGTGCGGAGAAGGGTTGGGTGTGCAGGGTCGCGGCGCATGTTGTGGGCTCGACCGACGGGATTAGGCCCGTGAATGAGCGGTCCATAACATCAAATGCGCATTTGATGTTATGGAACGCTCATTCACGAGCCTCATCCCGCCGGTCGAGCCCACAACATCTGCCGCGGCCCTGCACACCCAACCATTCTCCGCACGTGTTCTCGGTGCGGCGGGGTGTTGAGGCCGGGTCTCGAACCCTTTACCACCTGATCAGTTGGTGATGTGAGCTGGCGTTAAGAGCTTACATCAAGGTGGTAAAGGGTTCGAGACCCGGCCTCAACACCCCGCCGCACCGAGAACACGTGCGGAGAAGGGTTGGGTGTGCGGGCCGCGGCCCATGTTGTGGGCTCGACCGACGGGATTAGGCCCGTGAATGAGCGGTCCATAACACTCCGCCAACCACCACACTGACAATCATCATAGTACCGGAAGACTTCGACCCATTTTTCTTGTTCAAATTCTTATGGGAAGAATCAGACATCCATAAGAAGAATCTAGCTATGATATACTCAAGCAAGTTTGTGGAGTACTGAATTGTTACATTTGGATCAATAGAATAAGTGAGACAACTAGCATAATTATCATTCTACAACAAACGAACAGCTAGCATAATTTTCATTTCATCATTATTCCTGCTGTAATCAGGAAAAGTTCATCTTCTACCACTAGTTTAATTTTGCTGACTAGAAAAGGAGACAAATATAATTTTACTTAAATAACTACAAATTCTCAGTTCTTATGACAAAAATCCTTCTTGAAAACGAACCACAAAATTGGCCACTGTCAATTCCTATGACAGGAAACCATTTTGCCGCCGAACAACAAAATTGGAATTCAGCTCATTATCAATTTTTTCATGTATTGGTATTGAACTGAAAGCCAATTCTTGAAAACCAATGTCTTCTAAATGAACGGACCCTAGAATGTTTCCGATATTCGTTATCCAACATTTTTAAAACCCAATCATATATGTTCTTGACATCCAATATTTAGAATCTTGAAGGAGTAAGTGTAAGAACTATTGAGGTGAGAAAATGTTCATATCATTTTAAAATCCTATGTTTTTCATTATCAATAGCGTCTAAAGAAACCTAAAACTATTGTAAATATTTGGATTTTAAAATAATTCAAAGTAACTCTCATCTTATTCAGTATTGGGATTGAAATTGAACTTTGCCAAAAGAGTGGAGAAAATATGCCAACCATCCAACAAAATTGGACATCTGATCCCTGTCGCATTCACATATGTGCATGGTCACACATGCCTCCTTTCAAAAGGTCTATGAAGATATACGCGGAAGCTGTATGCGTATGGCAATTGCGAAAGATTATGAGAGCTAGAGCATACATACGCAGGTACTATGCATGTAAGGCTGGATTGATCTAGCAAGTCTGTGTACATATGTAGAATTGACCTCATTCCCATTGATAAATAGAAATCTGTCACAAAGAAAAGTTAGCTGAAGTAGCTCCCTTTATATTTACTAGTTAATAAAATAACAGGGAAAAGATCCCCAAACTGTTAAATTAATCACATCTTCATCCTTCCGCTGTATAACAAGTTATATTAGGGTCAATATACTAAACAAATGTGTTCTTTTTGCGAAACCAATTAAAACAAAGAAGGTCCTCTCCTGCAAAATTCCCATAAGGCACTATCGTACTACCAGCAAGGAGCTCTCCTTTTTATTGGTTCCAACTAATTCCAGCTTCTATCCTTGATGATACAATTTAGATGTTTCCCTTGAGAATTCTCTCCTTTTCTTTTATGTTCTCTGAATCATTTCCTCAGCTAAAGCTTTCTTTTAGGTTATCAAAACTTAAAGTGCGTTGCTCTTGGATTATTGTAGGTGATTACAAAGAAGGATATTACATAGGTGTTGAAGTACTTGAAGATGATCCTCAAGCAGAAAAGCCCTTTTATGGCCCAAATCAGTGGCCTTCAGAAGGTAAAGCACTTGAGCATGTTCTCTAAATTTCATTTTTGAATATTCAGACTTATTAGAGTCAGAAGGAGAGCCTTGGCGTACCGGTTAAGGTGTTGTTGCTGTGTGACCTTGAGGTCACGCGTTCGAGTCGTGGAAGCAGCCTCTTGCAAAAAAGCTGGGTAAGGTTTGTGTACATTTCACCCTTGTGGTGGGACCCTTCCCCGGACCATCGCTGCGTGGTGATACTTTGTGCACCGGGCTGCCCATTTATACTTATTAGAGTCAATTTCTTAGTGTACCTTCGCAATTTATTAACATTTTTCACAGACTTTTGATAGTAAATATCCAAACTATTACTAAAAACAGTAAATCTTGCAATGCTTGCAGAATATTTTGACCCTATATCTAATCTATTTTGGGTTCAATGTATTTTAAATATAGGATGGTTTTCAAAATGTTCACAGATTATCTAAATTGGGTAAATTGACTCTATTTATACAAAAGTGGGATTCCATATAAACAATATACACAATAGTACAAAAACAATACGACTTATGCAAAAGTTTTATGTACTTTTCCGCAAATTGGAGCATACATGTTGTATGAGCCAAGGTTATGAAAAATCGAAGATACAATTGCTTGGTGAGAACGTGAAGTTATCTGAGATGTGGTGGTAGTATATTGAAGATCAATTTCTCAAAGCTTGACCTTGTTTCTAATGACAATTAACTTCGATATGCTTTAAAAGTTCATGAAATGTCAAATTCTCGGTGATTGGAATAGCAGTTTGGTTATCATAAAAAAAGATCGCTGAAGAAGAAAGTGATACACCAATGTCAAACAAGAGGTTCTCAAGCCAAGTGAGCTACATAATCCCTAGTGCCATCAATCGATTTTTAACCTTGGATGCAGAACAATTATTTGCTTCTTACTTTTCTATGTGATGATTGCACTCCCAAATTATGTATGGAAGACACTGATAGATCAATGGTCGTCCACATATTTGCCATAGTTTGCATCCTAATAGGCCACACGAGAAGTAATAGATGAATAATTCTTTGCTCAAGAGCAGACTTTAGATATCAAAGAATGTGCTTAAATAGCAAGGGGTTCATTGTAGAAGCATGAAATGAGACTGATAATTAGAGCTCCTCCAGCTCAATTGATGAAGAGAGCAAGATTGAAGAAATCTGTATGATGGCTTTAGATCTTCCGGAAGAGAAAAATGAGGTAACCTCTTTTGATAATTTTGTTTTTAATTCAAAAGATTTTAAAATTAACTTTTCAGGTTTCTGCAAAGACCAATTGGCCGCAAAAAAATAAATAAAACTCTTAATAGAAGAGATAACAACTCTCCCTCAAAGACTAGAAGAAGAGGATTACTAGCTGTACCGAAATACTTTGTATAACTGATCTTACGCTTATGTCTCTTATAATAATAGTTCCTTTCTCTACTTCTTATAAGCACCTTGTACTAGTGAGGCGGGCGAACCCTCATGCTAGAACCCTACTCCTGAAATCATCATGAACAACGTTAATGCTCCTGCAACGCTAATAGTACCAGAACCTACAGACTTGGGGACTCAAATTGCTGAGGCGGTAGCTGTAGCCTTGTTGGAGTTTCAAAAAGCACAATCTGTAGGGATCCCAACTACATTCCCTGCATCTGCTGCTGTGGAGTTCGGGATGGACCCATACTTGAGGAATTTTAGTGACCTCCACCCGTCCAACTTCAGTGGGGAAGAAACTCCAATGGAAACAGATGATTGAATAATAAAGATTAGAGATTTACTGAACGCGATGTAGTGCCCAGAGAATAAACAGTTACCACTAGCAGCTTTCCTCCTATAGGGTGAAGCCAATCTTTGGTGGACCAAACACCTAGCGGATGACTCTGTCGGTAAGAAATCAAGTTAAATTCCCTTCCATTAGAATTCATTAGCATTCTATCGTAATATTAAGTGACCTTTATGCATGTCAGGTTGTTCAGCAGATATGTTCACCTTGAACGACTTTGCTAAGGCACTCACAAACTAGTTCATACCCCCTTCAGCACGTCGAAATCTCCAGGAGAAGTACCTCAGACCCTTTCAAGCGGATAAAAATGTCACGGTGTATGAGCGAGAACTCTCCCACCTATCTTGCTATGCGGGCGCAATGTAAGTAGATGAGGACGAGAAGTGCTACCGATTTGTTGATGGTCTTCTGAATCATTGAGATAACCGTTGATGACTATGGTCAATGTCGACTATAGAAGCCTAGTAGATACTGCAAGGAGGTTGGAAGCCGATGAACAACAGATGCAGTAATTTTCGTTCCAAGCGGCCTCATGATGCGCCACAACAACACTAGAGTATAAACAACCAAAAAAAGAACTGGAGCAAAAAGGCAGAGAACAGGTGAAAAGCGAGGGAATCAGCCCGAGGCCAAGGGTAAGGACTATCCCCTCTGCCCCAATTGCAACCGCTACCATCCAAGAGATTGCTTTGCTGCTTCTGGAGTCTGCTACAAATGTCAGCAACCAGGACACTTTGCTCGTTTCTGCCCTGGATCTGCGGACAATCAGGTAATATAACTTAAGTTTGAAACTTCTCCGCATATGATTGTAAGCTCATCTTAGCATAAAACTGATTCCTGTGACATGTCTTACAGTTAAAGTTTGAAGTTGGTAGTCCAAGTAGAGTGGACAAAGGAAAGGCGGTGATGGATGCCAACCCAAAAGCAGCTCCAGGACGAGGTCTAGTCCAACCCAGAGCTTATTGTCTTTGCGACCGAGACGCCAAGGAGGAGGATGTGGTCACATGTATGAAATTATTGAATTAAATTGTTAGATATTCCCTCCCTATAACATATAGTTAAAGTACACAAGAATGCATATATGTATACTCATGATCTAAAATGTACCCTCTAAGGTTCTCTTTGACACGTGTGCCTCACACTCGTTTATTGCAGAATCATTTGCACATAGACTCGCTCTACAGATCCTTCCAAAAGCGACTTCATTAAAAGTCATGATGCTTAACGGTTTCAATTATACAAATCAGTCATAATTGTAGGGTTTCAGTGCTGTTCAAGGAAACCAAAGTTATTGCTGAGGCGTCCCTCTTTGTGCATAATATAAAATTCAATTCAATTATTCCCCAAATCCCAAATCCGGTCTGGTGCGGTGCGCGCGCACGCGCTCGGTTCATAGTTCTTCCCTATGTTCTTTTGAACAAAAGTGAAGGAGAGAATGACATTATATACTCACTCTCATATGTGGTGTTAGGAAATATAAGACTAAGTTTCATTAGGAAGGTCTCCCTCCAAATAGTTGTTTTGCCTTCATTTTTGATTGGAAGTTTTCCCATCAAATGTGAGAGGCCTATTGCTGAATTTGAATTGATTTTGGGGATGGATTGACTGCCTGATATGAATGCTACAGTAGACTGTAGGAGCTAGGAAATTCAGTTAGACGGTCCTAACCAGTCTCTTATCATTTTTCGTGGCATGAAAGGAGTTTCTAAATTGATTATCTCCTCCGTTAAGGCTATCAGGGATATTAATTAGGGTTATACAACTTTCCTGGTACTAATGCATGCTGACGCTAAAAACACCCTACATAAAGTGGCGGTAGTGCAAGAGTTTCCAGATGTCTTTCCAGAAGAACTTCCTGGAGACCCTCCCGTAAGAGGGGTTTACTTCCAAATCGACCTCCCAGAATCTCAACCAGTAATCATAGCTCCTTATCGCATGACACCCAGAGAATTAGCAGAGTTAAAGATCCAATTGCAGGAGTTTCTTGATTTGGGATTTATTAGACCCAATACATCTCCTTGAGGCGCACCCATTCTCTTTGTTAAAAATAAAGACGACAACTTGAGACTATATGTTGACTACCACGAGCTGAACAAACTCAGCATTAAGAACAAGTATCATCTTCCGAGGATAGATTATTTATTCGACCAGCTTGAAGGGTCTTGCACCTATTCCAAGTTAGATTTGAGATCAGAGGTTTCGGGACGAGGATATTCATAAGACAACATTTCACACGAGATACAGATACTTTGAATTTATAGTCATGCCGTTCAGATTGACTAATGCGCCGTCAGCTTTCATAGACCTGATGAATCGTGTTTTCCGAGAGATTTTGGATCGTTTTGTTATCATCTTCATATACGACATTCTAGTATATTCAAGTAGAGAAGAAGAGCATGCCACCCATCTTCAGACTGTTTTGAGCACTTTATGGAGAATCAGTTGTATGCAAAATTCTTGAAGTGCGTGTTCTGGCTTTCAGAGGTGGAATTCTTAGGACATGTTATCGGTCAGAGAGGTTTTGCAGTTGATCCAAAGAAAATAAAAGCAATCAGAGATTGGCCAAGGCCAAATGCTGTTACTGAGATCCGCAGTTTCTTTGGTTTAGCAGGTTATTATAAGCGATTCATTAATAATTTCTCAAAAATTGCCTTGCCCATGACATCTCTTACTAAGAATGGAAAAGCTTTCAACTGGACAGTGGAATGCTAGTTGACGTTTCAGTAACTGAAGAAACATTTGATGACAACGTCCATTTTATGTCTACCTTCAGGGGTAGATGACTTTCATATATATAGTGATACTTCGGGCCAAGATTTGGGTTGTGTGCTGATACAACATGAGAGTGATAATATTCACATCCAGGCAGATGGAAGTGCAAGAACAGAATTATCTTGTTCACGACCTGGAATTAGCAGCGGTTCACGCACTGAAAATTTGGAGACACTTTATGGAGATCATTGTGAAGTTTTTACGGATCACAAAAGCCTTAAGGACATCTTTCAGATTATGATCTAAATATCCAGTACTACCCGGGCAAGACAATTGTGGTAGCAAATGCTCTCAACAGAAGGGGTTCGAGTTACTCCCTCATCACCCAATAGGAGGACTTTGTGCGAGCCCTAAAGAGATTGAAGATCAGTGTGATGTCGCATACCTGTTTTGGTTCTTCTAGTGTACATTGGATAGAGATCAAATGCGACATCAAGGATAAAATCAGACATGCCTTGCTGTTAGATACAAAGATGACAGAATTTTGGAATTTGACTTAGGACAAAAAGTGGACTTTGTGATTCAGGAGGGCTTGCTATTACATAAGGAAAAAGTGTGCATTCTCAATGTCAGTCACCTTCACGAGGACATCTGGTCAGCACAAAAATATATGCAGATCTTAAAAAGTCAGTTTGGTGGCCTGGGTTGAAGAGAGATGTAAGAGAGCATGCTGAAAAGTATGAGACTTGCACATTAGTTACAGCCAAATGCCAGCGACCAGGGGGCAAGTTACAACCACTTCCTATCCCAGAGTGGAATTTGAAGACATATCAATGGATTTCGTTCATGACCTTCCTAGATCGCAGAGTAATAATGATTCTTTATGAGTTATAGTTGACTGTCTCTCCAAAACTGCCCACTTCATTCTTAATAAGAGGACGAATCCGGGTCCGAGATTGGCTCAGTTGTATGTATATGAGATAGTTCGACTGCATGGTATTTCAAAGACGATTATTTCAGACAGAGATGACAAATTTACCTCTAAGAAATGAAAATACGTTCGAGAATGTTTGCACCAAGCTACTTTTCTATACAACCTTTCACCCCCAGAACGATGGGCAGACGGAGCACACAAATAAAACTATGGAGGATATGTTTTGTATATGTATTTTAGACTTTGGAGGTAAGTGGCAAAAGTATGTCATCTTGGTGGAGTTCTCCTACTATAATAGCTTCCAGACACGCATTTGAATGACACCCTTCGATGCTCTTTTTGGCAAATGCTGTCAGACACCGTTATGTTGGGCTGAAAGTGAAGAGATAATTGCTAACAAAGAAACTTGGATTGACAAGACCACAACTCGAGTCAAACTTATTCAGGAGCGTATGAAAATAGCTCAGGAGAGGCAAACCAAATACTATGATCAAAAACACAGGTCAGTGGAATTTAGCGTTGGTAAATATGTCTACCTGAAGGTCAGATCAGTCAAGGGCGTCTCTCGAATTAAGCAGATGAAGAAATTAAGTTCATGGTTCGTTGGTCCGTTTGAGGTACTTGAGCGCATTGATGAAGTTACATATAGGTTAGCCTTACTCGAGGAAATGAGTGGATTATATGACATATTCCATGTCTCATATCCGAGGAGAGCAGTCAGAGATTCAATATTGAAGATGCACCAATTGAATGAAATCTTATTATCAGTATCAAGCCAATCAGGATAGTAGACTAAAAGATTCAGAAGCTCAGAAACAGAGAGATCCATTTTGTTAAAGTCGTTTGGATGATTTGTTGTCAACCAGAGTATTCATGGGAAAGAGAAGATGAACTTCAGAGAAATGAACACTATGCCTTCCTGTTTGACTTTTGTATGTGTAATTTTCGAGGACGAAAGTTTTATTTGGAGGGGAGTTTTGTCACACCGAAAATTAATACATCGTGCTCTGTTAATTTCAGGGTCCGATCGCGAGCATAATTGATCGAACCATCGTCATGCCGAGGTATGATTTTATTTTGCTCATTTGTGCGCATTAATCAATGAATTATTTAAAGACATCTAAATGATGTTAAGGAAATTTTGCTCGATGAAATTTGGGGTTCACGGGAGCTACGTTTTGAAAGGCGCGCTTGAGGCGTCAGGCGCAAATAAGGGCTCCTTGTCATGACCAAGGCAGGCGACTTACCTCAGGAGCGCCTAGGGCTCATCATGAATTTTATAGGCGCAGTTCAGGCGCGCCTGGCTGTTTTGGGTTAAAACCGGTTTGTTTTTAGGGTTATCATCTGTTAGAGGCGCGGTTCTTCCCGTATCTCCTCATTCTTCCTCTAAATCCGCCTGCTGCTGTCTATCTCTCCCGATGTGGTTGTCGGTCTCCTCTCTACAGATTCAAATCTCTCTTTATTGAATTTGACCTCGGAAGGGGAATTGTTACTGTTGTCTGTTACACACACCCATTCGCTGGAGCGGCTGCACCTCATCAGGACCGCCGAAGATTATGTTATACTCACGTATTCGCCGGAACGACTACTCGGCAAAACCATTAGAAATCGCATATGGAGACCGCCGTGATTTAGCGATTCATTAATTGTTTAATATTAATTAATTATTGTTAGTTAATATTAATTAGGGTATATTAATTATTATTTATTAAATGTGTTGTCTTATTATGTGTGCCCTCCCTCATTTATATAAAGGTGAGGGATTTGTGAGTTGGGATCATCTTGGATGCACTAGTTAGTTTTGGGCTCTCTTTGCAAAGAAGGTTCCTGGAGGACCCAGCCTTCTTGAGGTTGGCCTGAGCTTGCTCAAGATTTTATCTGTGTTCTTTCAAATTAATGCAATCTTTGTTCTTTCTTGCTCGCTCAACTTTCCACTACGTAATAATTGTTCGACCTGCCGCCCCGTTCGCTTGTCCCAAGCCACCAGGGATCGAGCCACGAAAGACACCCGCTTCAACGCTGTCGAATGTCTCCTCGATGACCGAGACGACATCCCTGTGTCCATTAACGTGAGTCTACAGTGTCTTGCGGCTTGTTGGGACTGTCCTTCGTCTCCTCTTAGCTTACAGACCACCACACTGGGAGATCCCTACATCACGCCCCTACTGACATCCACATCGCTGGAGAATTATCCCAGCGACGACGATTCCTTTGTTGATGCGAGGTGCCCGATCCCGCCCCTGCTCCTCGCACCTCTAGTCCGACAGTCGATGCCTTCGACAGGGCCAACCGATCGACGCCAATGCCTCCAACCATTCGACAACCGCTGTGCATCAGCAGGTCTTGCCGCCGTTCTGCACACCCCTGTTTCGATGCCATCGTCGACAAAAATGAACGATGGCCCACAAGAACATCTGCTACTAGTACTTGGGGCAGTCCCCACTTCCTTTATCATCAGGACCCGCATGATAGCCCTCGCACCGCACCTGCACGATTTCCCCCCTTTCCGGTCGGCGTTCCTTTTGCGCCAGATCTCGCCGCTGCTTGCGCAGTCCAGCAATGAGTGTCTCCTTCCCATCTCCAAGCTGGCTCTACGCTGCTTCCATGTTGTCCGCCGCCCTCCTCTCGACACCTCGATCCAGACATTGCTTCACCACTCGCCATGCAAGACAACTGGTGGCTTCGATGCTGCCTGCTCCATCTCTCCCACTGTCTCGCCAAATACTCCCTACAGCTACTCCTCTCTTCCAACCATCGAGCCACGCGCCCTCTGGGCTATTTCCATGATTTCTTTTTATCCTATTTCCCACGCCCTCTCTCCCCTGCCACAAGTCCTTTTCCCTCTTAAGCCCTCTCCACTCCCCGACATACTAGCTGTGTCCGGTAGGGAACCCGTGCCCCCTTTTGTTTCTTTTTATTTTTTCATTTCACCCGCTGCATCCTCCTCCCTTTCCCATTCTAATTTCTCTTCTTGGAATGGGAAGCCCTTTTGGGCTTTATTTGACCACTACCTCTTTCCTTTATATATATATATATATATATCTTTACTACTATAATAGAAATATCAAGGGCATGAGTTCAAAATTCTAATCGCCGTCGATCTCTGACATGATAAATCGGCTGCCGTCCGATCTAACTCAATGAATCAACTCCCGCTCTCTTCACATATTCGTAGGTACCCTAAACCTAGGATTCAGATGTGTTCTAAACCTATAAATTTCATAGGCTTTTACCTTATGGTATGAAATTACCAATTTATCCTTTTAACTTTGAAAAAAATCTCAGCTTCATGGCAGCCGACAATGAAAAAATCGGGCTTGCGCAATCTAATGAGGAGCACAATGCATTGAGTATTGTCGGCCTAGTTTAGCCTAGCGGCTATGTATGTTTTCAATCAATATGTAAGCTATTATTTAAACACCTACATATAAATCTAACAGGTGATGTGGGATAAATGTGCTTACGGGGTTCACGCTTCACATTTTTTTATTCTCTTTTCTTTTCCTTTTTTTTGATTATTATATTAAACAAAAAGTCAAGGAAGACACGGGTTACTATCGCGCAGTCAGATTAATTTGAGATTTATTTCCTTTGTACTTAGAGCATTATTAGGAATGTCATTATCAGTAATTAATAATATTGATTGTTTGGCTTTATTTCTTTTACATTATCCCAATATATCCTTCCAAAGAAAAAAAGTGGAAGTGGTTGGCTTATTTCTTTAGGGTCGTCAACTGTCACGTGGGAGTACGACCTCCCCGAGCATCGCGCACGGGCGAAGTCCGTGCGGAGGTGGGCGAAGCCCGCCTGGATGTGGCCGAATGCCGCCCGAGAGCATCTGCTGGGGGCGGGCGAAGCCCGCCGTCGCCAGTCAGGTACTGTCGCGCTTGGCCATAGGGGCAGAGCCCTGTGTCGGGCGCTCGTGTATATATATATTCTCTTAATTTAATTTTTCTCATATATATTATTCACATTTTTTCCTCCCTTGAGCCGTCCCATCACATCCTACATCAACCCCCTTCTCTCATCCTTGCGCCCCACGCGAGTTGCCAAAAATTGTCCACCATACATACGCTCTCACCTTCTTTATTTTTTCTCCATTGCCTTGTCACATCAACTTTCTTGTTCTTTCTTTAGTTTTTCACAAACAACAACACAACTTTTCTTCTCCTAGATGCCACCCCCCTTTTTGGAATGATTTTTCTTGCTTTCTTTGGCTACCTCCTCTTTCATTTTTTTTTATTTTCCCTCTCAATTACTTACGTCCACTAAAATCCAAACCCCACCAACATATAATTGATCTAGAATTGAGACGTTGGTTTTGACTAGATCTGGAATTGCTTTGTAGTAGCCAATCTCAGTCATGGAGTACCGTTTAAGAGCGAAGGAGACTCTATCAGCTACTGGAAGTTCCGAGGAAAGAAAATTAAAACCTGTATTCTCTGAAATTGATAATGGGAGGAGGAATGGGGAGCCGTTAATCTCATGGAGAACACGCTGGGCTAAAAAACTGGAGCTTACCTGTAGAAACGGCATGTGAGAAGGTTGGACGTGAGCCAAAAAACTGCGAGGAGCGACGTGCAACCTCCTAGAGTAAAAGGGGGCGGCGCCGAGGGTTTCCTGCGGAGAAGATGGGTTCTACGCCTGTTGTCGTCAACGAACACGAACCGGAGAAATGTCTGTGCTGTCCGCCATCTAGAACGAACGGAGGAGCACCCTAACTTCACTCTCCCTGGCCGTTGGAGGGTAAATATGTGCCAGAACGGGCGAACATGCGTGACTCTCGGTTTCATTAAAGGGGAAAATCCACGATGGAAGGAAATAAGAGTTTCCCTTAATTACAATTTACAAGTATGTCATTGCACTTTGATACTTACTCTGTAAGTTTGTTTTGCTCACATGCACCATAGACACTCGCATCAAACTAAACCTCTTATTAATTGACATTATTTAAATTATCAATTGGCGCGTAAAATTAACCATTCGGAAAATAAATACCTCGATTTGCTATTGACGCCGGTCATAATTATTCACAATCTAATCCTGCAATCACTAGAGACGACGCGTAAATTTTGGATGTTACAAATCGTCGGCTGAGGAGGTTTTTTTATCGAAGGTTATTTTATTTTATTTTTAATTGATGGTTGTAATTCATTTGATGGGCTTCAACATTGCACGGTTAAGGGGCTATCTTTATCTTGAGGCAAGAAGTGCACTACATGAGACAGAAGATACTATGACAATGAAGACTAAGTTCCTTAATGCAACAATAAGAGCTTCAATATTAGCTTGAGAGAACCATTATACAATGTCGGATGCTGCGGTGGATGTGACTGGCGCAGAGCTATCTGGTTCTGTAGTTTCAAAATCGGCCCGGGTGGTGAAGGTGGGGTTGTTTTGTGAAGCATTGGTCATAAGATGACCAATGTTTCCATAATAAAAACAAATACGATGCCCTTTTTGGCTACGCCCTGCTCTTCTCCCTGCTGCATAACCAAAACTCTCAGGAGATAGGGTAGTGATGTATGATGGCCGATTCATACGATGAGTGGAAACTTCAGTGATAGTGGAAGCCAACGCCGGACAATGGTTTCCCCCAAAATTTATTAGAAGATCATCTCATATGAGCATATAGTTGTTGAATATAACCGACTACTAGAAACTCCTCAGAGTGCATTTGCTATGTTGCAATGTTAGTAGACAATGAACAATGTTTAAAAAGTTCAACATCCAACGATTGCACATCCTAATACGTGCAATCATTGGAGATGTCGAGGAAGACAAAGTTTCAATGAGGTGGTGCCGCTTCCGTTGAGATCGCACAAAGAAGTAGGTGGAATACTCCAGTCAGCATAATTGGGGCTGGTTTGGTTGGATGTCATGCCAGACACAGTGAAAGTGTGCAGGTGCACGCTCAGATATTCCTATACCGACACTAGCACTCTATTCTCAAAGAAAACAATAATGACACCGTTGAGTCCACAAACACAATTGTGGAAAGAACTATCGTAGTGGTCATTTTCTGTGAAAGAAGAGACTATGCGTGATCAACACCAGTGCTCTAAGAGAGGCTCTCAGCTTGGTGGCTAGATTCAGCAGTCAAGAATCTTAGGAAATGCAAGATCTTTGGCTCGTCTGCTTGGTGAAGGGCGATTACCTTAGGCTTGATGCCCTAAGAGAATAGTAGGGTGGAACCTGAGCTCAAGATCTGGAAGAGAGACCTTAGCATAAGAGATTTAAACACGAGACCTTGATGTGAGAGAGCAAGGATATGAACTCGACTTCGACCACATGTTGCAAGATTTGGACGCAAGCCCCTGGTGCGAGAATTTCTATACTAGAAGTTTGAAATTACGTTCAGCCAGCATGAGACATCAAAGTGATAACACACTCCGACGAGAGTGCTCGTGATTTTGGACGAAAAAAGTGCGTACTAGGGTTCGTCGTTCTCCTCTGCTCAGACTGTGATCGAGAGCTAATGTGGAGTTGTGAAGTTTCATGGTGTGGTGTCGTAATCTTCTTTAGAGCAGGATGACTTCTCACCCTGATACCATGTTAAATTCTTGGAATCAAAATTTTATTATTTATAATACATTGAAATTCCCCTCTATATGAGTAGAGGAGTTACAATAATCTTTAATAAAAGACGTGAGACTAAAAATGAGATGATATCAGTGGACACTTATAATAGACCTTTCAAAAGCTTCAACAATGTTAAAACAATAATCTATATGTTGGAGCCAAAAATGTCACCAACTCTCTGCGCGCTGTCCCTGAGTAGGGTGACCGACAGAGGAAAGAGTGGTTCGCAAGCGGTCGGTTACATGCCCTTCGGATGATGTGAGCGAGTTAAAAGAGTATGAAAAGAAAATGCCCCTGGTAGCGGCGAACATCGAATTTGACCCGTCGCGACAAATGTCTTTCTTGCGACGGGCCTCTTG
The DNA here is from genome assembly GCA_039583875.1 of Platanthera guangdongensis. NCBI lineage: Eukaryota > Viridiplantae > Streptophyta > Magnoliopsida > Asparagales > Orchidaceae > Platanthera > Platanthera guangdongensis. Next base: position 173,059,602 of record CM077166.1, read on the forward strand.
ATTTTATGTAAAGAGGATTACAAAAGTGTTCGGGAAAGTACAAGGGGAAATAAGTGAGAAAACTTGACCAGACTTAGTGTCCACACCGACAACTAGGCTAGTTCTGGGCTAAGTCCTCGTGTCCCATCCAAGCCTCCTTGGTTCCTATTTATACTTGAGGATAGACGGCTCAGACGATTCACGAATCAACGGGCTTTTAATGCCTTATTAACTACGACATTAAATGCGCTGCCGCCCGAGGTACACCAAGAGTCGGGCGACGGGGGTTGAGAGAAGAGACCGCACATAACCGCTCGGTACCACTGAAGCCGATATTAAAGAGACGAGTCCTCGTGGGCTCTTGGAGAAGTACCCGCCATGACTTCTGGGCCGGATCCACGAAGCTGCTTTGCGAGAGACCGCCTGCCAGATGTATACCCCGTGATTGATTGAAGAGCGTGTGTGCCGAACACTGTTGCTGACTGGGGAAAGTCCTCCTTAAGACCCCGTGAACTCTGGTAATGTTTGTCTGGTAAGATGTCCCTGCTTGTTCGATGCTCGCCTTAGCCGTCGCAGGATTTGGGTTGACATGATCCCCACACTTTTTTTGGCAAATCGTGTGGGCTCAGAAAAGTAGACTGTAACCGCAAATACTGCGTCCCACACTAAATGCTCCCGAGAATCTATAAATAGCGTAGACCCACGCCCATCCAAGTCATTTTCTTCAGCCAACCAGTTGCCCTTCCTTTTTGCTCGCCATGAGTATGAACCAGGAGCTGCTTTCCAAAATGGGATGCAACCTTGATGCCTCAAAACAAACTGACCCTAACAAGCCGCGAAAACCCGTGAAATTCCCTGGTAGTTCCTCCAAGCAATCGTCCCCGTCATCTCTGAAAAAGCCCGCCTAGAAATCGGGCAGTCTCCTCCCCACTGTCTTGGACCTGGTCGAGCACATTGAAGTACACCCAGATTTGGACAAAGAAGGACCCGATCCTCCCGTCGAATACCCAGCTTCCGGCTCATTCTTCCAATACCTCTCAAAAAATGGAAAAACTCCTCCCGGAAGCCTCCATCCATCAAGGCAAACATCTCCCTTGACGTTGTATCCCTCGCGAAGAGTGCCCAAATCTTAGCAAAGAGCACGCTGACCCCTCCCCCCCACCCCCACCCCACCCCCCCAGAGAAGTCGACCGTCCGGAGGGAGCCAGACTCACTTCAGCAGGTTCTATCGGACAAAACAAATTATCAAAAGATATCACTTGAGGAAATAGTGGACTCAAAGGAGTCTGATGAGGAGACCGATGAGGATGACGACGCAGGGGTTGCGGATGTCGAACCCCAGCCAGAGAGATCACGGGCGGATTCCAAGGGGAAAGGTGTGAAGACGGCTACTCCTCCTTTATCCACCGCGAACACCCCCTTGAAGAAGAAAAGGAGAAGAGACGATTGACAGAAGACGGTTGCTTTAGACAACAAACTCGCTGCAGGAATTTGCTGAGAACTTCTTGCTGCAACATTCTTGCCAGTTGATTAATACTTTAATGCTACACTCCCAGAGAATGCCTCGACGATAGCGGTCCTCCGGGAAGGGCTCAAGGAGGCCTGCACGCGCATAGCTCGCCTGGAGGAAGGAATCTAGACGATGAAGCGCGAAGCCGCGACGAACGCCATGCCAACCCTGCAAACATAAACCCTCCTGACGATGCAGGGCTCAGCCCTATCAGAGGACGCCGTCCAGAAGTACGCGTGAAAGGTTAGGAAGGACATCCACGACATACACACGCTGATCGCCAAGTTGAACAAACACAGCGTGGGCGCGTCTAGCGTTCTTGCGAAGATTACAGACAACTTGGCGTTTGTGGGTATGGAGCGGGTGTCAGGCGAGGACGTCTCCGAGAGTTAGAAACAATTGATTTGATTTGTAATAATAATACAGGTGTGGACCCCAAAAATGGACATTAATCGGTGGGCACTTATTGTGTCCTCCAGACTTATGTGCGTGCGGAACAACTATTCTTCCTATAAATACCGACAATTATGCTACCATTGCATATCTCACGCTTCAATGGACGCATACCACACCTTTTCCTTTCTTTTACAAGATAGAGAAGAGAGCGCGCAGCGTATACATTCCACGAATGAAGACTGGGCTTGGCATTTTGCATTTCGAGAAAAAAACCATCATTGCCTATAATTAGGCTCGCGGAACCTCCTCTCCCCGGCATATGATCCTTGAACCTTATGTAGAACGTGCTAGCTGTAACACCCCCATCCGTCACATAGAATATAATAGAGGGTCCGGCCGGGACCACACGCCATATTCCACGGACAGTCAGTAAAGTTACGTATTGAGACCATAATCCATAAGCGCATCCTAACTCGGAGTGCATTCTAACGGAAGATATTTTAAATTGAATTAAGAACCCAACTATACGAATGTCTACTAAACCAAACAGGAATGAAAAACTAAACCAAACAGGAATGAAAAACTAAACACACAAATAGTTATGCCCTTAAGGCCTTACAACTGTTTTCTCAAATAATAGTGTTTTACAAACTTTGGCACGCATGTCGGCCACATATGAAATAGTAAAATAACTTCGCTTTGGCCTTCAAGGGCCGACATAGTAACCATGGGATTTAGCCCGCTATTTCCCGCTCGCTCTCCAGCTGCACCTGCACGAGCACATTCCACCCCGAAGCTTGCAAACAAAGCAACAGTCAACATTAACTGACCAAATTATAACGATCTCACACCTCACTCGGGGTGACGGTGTTCCTTCCCTGCAGTCATTTAGCATAGATATATAGTGGCAATCAAAACGCGCAATTAAAGCACTATTCACCACAGACGTTGGCACTGTCAGTCACACGTCCCATGCACTCAAGGCACATTATCAGTGTATCGGACATAACCAGGGTCACACCTCTGTACTCAGCGACGGTCAGCATATTTTGAGCATTACAGTCTTTTCAGCCTGAAGCCTAAGACTCTCCTTATTCTACGGCAAAGTCATACTGAGATTCAAGCCACTGCCTCACTCCAAGCCGATCATCATAAGGTGGGTACAAGTCAGCCACAGTCCGTTGCTCAAACCGTCAGGCTCGCTAGCCACGACGCGGGTTAGCCTTCCCTTGCCCATTCACGATACAGAACCACTTTATGTTCCAAGGCTGACACCCACGACCGCCTAAGCTGGGCCCCTCGGACTCTCAGCTCATCACAGTGGCCCCCAAGTCTCCAAGACACAGGTCTCACTTTCACATTGGCCCCCAGGGCTCCATGAGACAGGCCTCATATTCACAATGGCCCCCAGGTCTCCGAGAGACATGCCTCATAGCTCACCGGGAGCTACCGCCGGCGGTAGCTTTGCCGCCGCAAGGTAGGGGACAGAATATCGATTCTTCCCCTCCAAACAGGTGTTTTCCTGGAGTCCTTCTCCAGTGCTCTCTTTGTAGCAACCTGCACAACCCGCAACTTCGAAAACCGCACATTTACCACGGAGTCTTCTCCGACATACATACAATCATCACCAATCCGGACCAACCTGTCCGGATGAGCTTCACACAGCATGCCTAACCCGTACTTCGATTCCAGATTCTAAATGCAAAGATAACGGGGATACAACCGATCCACCCGTCGGGAGAACCACATCCACGTACTCGTGGCGCGTCTACCCTCACATGCCAAAACAAACGACTTCACATGTCCAAGAAGAAGGACCGTTACCCTTGACGTTCGTTTCGGCGCCATGGGAGAGAATCTAGCCGGATGGAAATGATCGCAACGGACTTGCCTCCGCAGATCCGAACTCTGCTCGCGAACCGGAGCTCCGAAACCCCAATGATGACGAGATCTCCTTCCCCTCCCTCTCCTTCGCTCTCCACTTGGCTGATCAGAAGGAGGAAGCCAGCAAGAATGAAATGAATCTCAACTTCCCATGCTAAGTCGAGCTACCGCCGCACAGCAACTAGCTACCGCCGCGCGGTACTTCAGACGTCCAATCCACAATCGCACTACCCAAGACCTCCAATCCTGGGTCGACGCGTGGCCACGCAGTAGCTACCGCGTAGCGGTACCTACTACCGCCGCGTGGTACCTACTACCACCGCGCGGTACTTACTACCGCCGCACGGTAGACGATGCGTCACATCAACCCGCCGCACTCGACGAAAAGTCATTTTCGCCCCGCGGTATCCCTACCGCCACGCGGTACCTCCCAGAGAGGTATTCCAAATAAATCAGCCTCGCTACCGCCGGTGTTAACCCTGCCGCCGGGCGGTAGCCCACAGAGGGCTCTGTCGATAAATAGACAATACTACCGCCGAGCGGTATCAACCTACCGCCATGCGGTAACTCACTGAACGCTCATGCTATTAAATCCAGCATCCTACCACCGACGTTATCCCTACCTCCAGTCGATATCTCACAGAAATCATTTCCTGCTTCGGGAAACTTGGGGCGTTACAAATCTCCCCCACTTAAAGAAATTTCGTCCCGAAATTTATATGTTTGCAGTAAAAATCGAAGTATCAATATTACAAAAGTACCCTCAAGGAAACAACTCGGGATACTCCGATCTCATGGTTTGCTCGCGCTCCCATGATAGTTCCTCACAGCCACAGTTTTCCCACCGGACCTTGACCACTCTGATCGACTTATTCCGCACCTGCTTGACCTCCATGTCTTCGATCCGAATGGGCTTGACCTTCGTCGTCAACCCACTATCAATCGACACCTGATTTGCATCGACCACTTGCGTAGGCTCTTGCACCGCCTTTCACAATACCGATATGTGGAATACATCGTGCAAACCACTTAGTTCCGTTGAAAGCTTCGATCGATAGACGACTTCACCAATGCGCTCCAAAATCTCAAACGGCCAAGGTACCCAGACTTAGCTTTTTGAAGCGTCGAATCCTTGATACGCCCTCAAACGGTTTGATCTTCAGATAAACCCAATCACCTTTGGCGAACTCGAAGTTTTTATGTTTGACGTTATAATACTTAGCCTGCCTATCCTGAGCGATCAACAATCGCTCCCGGATTGTACGAATAGTCGAAGTAGTATCTTCGACTTCCTTTCGCTTGAATAACTTTGCCTCACTCGTCTCCAACCATGCCAAGGGAGTATGACACTTTCTACCATAGAGGGCATCAAAGGGAGCAATCTGAATACTTGTCTGATAGCTATTGTTGTAGGCGAATTCAATCATAAGCAGGTGGTCTTCCCACCTCTTCCCGAAATCTAGGGCGCACATGCGAAGCGTGTCCATTGTCCTGTCTACCCTCTCGGTCTGACCATCCGTCTGCGGATGAAAGACCGTACTGAACTTCAGTTTGGTACCCAACATTTGATGAATAAACTTCCAATCATTAGATATGAAGCGCCCATCTCGATCACTTACGATGCTCCGGGGCACACCGTGCAATCTTACGATATTATCAACGTAAAGCTTTGCCAGCTTTTACACTGAATCATCCTTCCTATTCAGAATGAAGTGTGACACTTTCGTTAAACAATCAACGATCACCCAGACGGTATCGTTTCCCTTCTGCGATCTCGGCAAACCGTGCACAAAATCCATAGAGGTGTCGTTGAACTTCCACTCTGGTATAGACAAAGACTTCAGAAATCCACCGGGTTCTGACATTCAGCTTTTACTGGGGCACAAGTCTGACACTTTGCCACATATAGAGCTATGTTATTTTTCAATCCTGACCATCAAAACAACTTTTTCATGTCCTTGAACATCTTTGTGCTCCCCGGGTGGATTGAGTAATTCGTGAAATGTGCCTCGTACATCAACTCCTCCCGCAGTTTGCCCACATTTGGGACACACAATCGACTGTCCCTCCATAAAAGGCCATCACTAACAGTAAACTGGGCATTTGAAGCATCCAAAGACTCTGTCAAGTAGCGCTTCATGCTGTCATCCAGCTCCAGTGCTTGCCGGATCCGATCAGCGAGGTCATACTGCACCTCTGTCCTCTTCAAACATGCTTCAACACTAAACCTCCTTTCCACACAGGAGATCTCCAAGGCCTCCAAATGTTGAATAAGACGCTCATCATGCATCTGTATCCAGTTGGCCTGTGCAAGAATCCTGCGACTTAGCGCATCCGTAACAACGTTTCCCTTGCCGAGAACGTAATGAATCTTGAAGGTGTAGTTCCCAAGGAACTTCATCCACCTCCGCTAGCGCATATTCAAGTCCTTCTGATCAAACAGATATTTCAGGCTCTTATGTCCATATAAGTAGTGCCTCCAAAGATTCAGAGCGAATATCACGGCCGCTAACTGCAAATCATGGAGCAGATAATTCTTCTCCTGCACTTTCAACTAACGCAAGCCATATGCTAACACTTTCCCATGTTGTAGCAAAACGCAGCCTAAGCCGCTCCCTGAGGCGTCGCAGTAGATCTCATAGCCTTCCGAACCACATGACGAGCATAGAATAGACATTGTGGTCTGACGACTTTTCAACTCTTCAAAAGCTTGCGCACACGCTGACGACCAAATGAACTTTTGATCCTTCCTTGTCAGGGTAGTGAGGGGTAAGGATATCCTCGAGAAGTTCTCCACGAAGCACCTATAGCCGACAAGCCCCAAAAAACTCTGGACTTCCGCCACAGAAGACCATACAAGCCACTCCCGTATCGCAACAATCTTAGTCGGGTCCACCGTAATTCCCTCTCCACTAACGACATGACCAAGGAATGCTACTGAAGACAGACAAAACTCGCAATTAGAGAACTTGACGTACAACTGACTACTCCCAGGGTCTCCAACAATATACGTAAATGATCCGCATGCTTATCCTCAGATTGGGAGTATATCAGGATATCGTCAATAAAAACTATCACGAAGTGGTCCAAATACTCCATGAACGTCCGGTTCATCAAGTCCATAAACACGGACGACGCATTCGTCAGCCCAAACGACATGACGATGAACTCATAATGCCCATAGCTTGTTCTGAATGCCGTCTTGGGAATGTGACTTTCCCTGATCTTCAACTGATGATAACCAGATTTCAGATCCAGCTTCGAGTACACTGTCGACCCAACCAGCTGGTCGAACAGATCATCGATTCTCAGAATCGGGTACTTATTCTTCTCAGTCAGCTTATTCAACTCCCGATAATCGATGCACAACCGTAGACAGTTGTCTTTCTTTTTTACAAAGAGGACTGACGAGCTCCAATGTGACGAATTTGGACGCACATAACCTTGCTTCATACGCTCTTGAAGCTGCACTTTCAATTCTGCCATCTCTCTTGGCGCTAGACGGTACAGAGAGCGTGATACAGACTTGACACCTGGCACTAGCTCAATGGTAAAATCGATCTCTCTCTGAGGTGGAGTTCCAGCGAGATATTCAGGGAAAACGTCGGCAAGCTCCGATACCACGGAAACACTGATCAAACCAGGATTGGGTTTCTTAGCATCCAATTGGGCGAAGAATAACTCCGCACCCTCATTTACGGCTTTGACTACTTGAAGAGCAGACATCAACGTCTTGCTCGATCCCTTCATAACAGAGAAGGTAATTTAACAGCCCGTATTCAACCCTTGTTTGATCATCTTGAGGCTGCAATCAATGTACGCATGTTGCTCCGAGAGCCAATCCATGCCAAAGATCACATCAAACTCTACTATCGGTAGTAGCGACGCTTTCAAGTCAAACTCTTGACTTCGAATCCGTACCTTAACGCAACAAACCCTGTCCGCATGCATTGAACATCCATTAGGCAGCAACACATCCAACCTATCCTTAGCCACAGAAGATGACACTCCGATACGCGACACGAAGTTCTCAGACAGAAAAGAATGCAAAGCTCCTGTATCAAACAGTGCTCTCGCCGGACGGTCCAAGATTAATACAAAGCCTAACACAAACAAATTATACACAAGCACCGCACAAGGTATAAAATATAGAAAGCAGTAAAAACTGTATCGTAACTCACACCTGTTACGACGTCACTTTGTTTTATGGCCTCCTGTTGGCCAAGATTATAGACTCGGGGCTGCGATTGGGATGCAGTTGACTCCACCACTGTCTTTCCTTTTTCAGCATATGTCACACCCGTCTTTTTCTCTGTCCTCGGAGGGCCACTACGACATTCTCGGGCTATATGACCCGATTTGCGACAAGTATAACAATAGATTGGGCCTTTTTGCCCAGATGTTGCCCCAGAGGGAGCAGTTGAAAAAGCCGGTCCAGTAGATTTGGGCTTCTTGTTCCACTTTCGGTACCTAGACTTCGATGAATTCGGTACCTTAAACTCTGTCCTCTTTAGTGCTGAGCTATTTTTATTCTGCACGCGCTTCATGTATTGCTCCAGGGATCGAGCTGTATTGACTAAGGTCAGAAAACGCTGCGTCATTGGACCCGAGTGTAATAACCTCAGATCGCCGCGCAGGCCTTCATAGAACCGGTTGGTCTTGCGCTCCTCATCAGAAAAGGTAGAGCTCGCATAACGCCCCAACCCCGTGAACTCATGTAAGTAGTCGTCCACACTACTGTCACCCTAAGTCAACCTCTGAAATTGATTTTGCATGGCGATCCTTTGAGCAGATGAGAGATACTTAGCCAGAAAGGCCCTCGAGAACTCCTCCATCGAGATCTCGGAGTTCATCCCACCAGACTCTCGCCTCACCTTTCAAGAGGAAAGTAGCCACAGACACCTTTCGTCTCTCTTCCATTTCCGTCGCCGTCAGGACTCTCTTTATTCTTGAGAGCCAATCTTCGGCTTGAGTGGGGGATGCAGTTCCCTCAAACATTGGAGGATGGAAGCTCATAACGTGCTTCAATTGTTTCTTCGTCGCTCACCTCATTGCCAAAGGCTCATCTGGTACTTGTCGCCTAGCCATATAGGCTCAACTACGTCACCCTGTGCCGGAGCAACCTTAAGGGTAGGAGGCTGTACATGCCCTCCTGGTTGCGCGTTGATCATTGCGAATACGGCTTCAACGACTAAGCAAATAGTCTCAGCCGAAAGAGGAGTTGTAGGCACATCACCAGGTGCACTACTCTCTGCCGAGTTCTGGGGCTGAGACTGCCCCACACCACTTCTAATCACCTAAAATCGTGAAACACACAATTTAGCGACTAAACAAATTGCAAAACAGCAATCACAGGAACACGTAGGTTCCAAAAACAGGTGTATTTTCATTCCTAAGTGCATATTCATGGGTTTTTTCATGTTATAACGGTGACGCACAAACATGCTCACCACCCATTAAAAAGAATTAGGGCATGAATTCGAATAAGGACGATCGATACCAGAGTCTGATACCAAATTGTAACACCCTCATTTGCGGTTTATCTTCTCGGCACTGCGATTTTTTTAGTGTGGTTCTCAACTCTCTTCATTTCCTCCTCTTTGTCTCTCTGGTTCTACGACTTTACTGGTTGCCTGGTTCTTTGAGGCTTCTTTGCTTCTGCAGTTTTTCTGGTTATACGACTTTATGGGTTATCTGGTTCTCCGAGCCTTCTACTTCTATGGCTTTTTGGTCTCTGGTTCTTGTGGCTTTTCTTCCCCTGGTTCTCTGGTTCTTCAGTTCCAAGTTCTGATTAATGACAATATTCTACTATTTTAGTGTGTTTTTTTTCATTTTCCCTAATCTTGTCTATTGTTGTTTTATACTCTCTTCTTTTCTGGTTCTATGAGTTTACTAGTTTCCCAGAAGCTTTCTGAGATTCTCTGCTTTTGTGAATTTTCTGGTTATCTGGTTCTTATTGCTTTTCTACTCCTTTGGTTCTCTAGTTCTTCATTTCTTCTACTCTTAGCCTCTGATTCATGACAACATTCTATTGTTTGTGTTTTTATTTTCATTTACTTAAATATGTTAATAGACCGAAAGCTCCCGTGTCTATCAAGTTTCCGATCTAGTCAATTGGGGTTTTATCTTCACAAAATGCTTTAGGAAAAGATAAGTAGTGGTGTCAGATGTTGAAATTTGTTGGCTTGGTCCTGATTCAAAGAGAAGGGGTTGTTCGGTAGAACGGTATCCCGATATAATCGATCGGTTCGACTGCTCTACAACATGAGACTTGAGATTGGGGCTGATGCCGAGGGAGCACGTCCTGACAGTAGTGCCACGACAACTAGTGGGTGGAGCGGAGGACAGAATAGGCGAACAAACTAGGTTGGTACCTTTGTTGTTCTGTTATCATATAGATTTTTGGAAATACTCAACTTATGGATCAATTGATCTTATTTGCACTGATAATGCCTGTTATCATATAGACTTTTGGAAATACTCAAAAATTATGGATCAATTCATCTTATTTACACTGATAAGCCGCTGCATCCATAAATTGTTCTTTCACATCAGCATCAGTATATTTCTTTGTAGATGTTTATATAATTCTGGTAATCTTTTGATAGCTGAAAGATCCCATTAATGGGCCAAATATTCTCTTGTAATCACTATACTTTTGTTACTACTGTCACTTTATGATAGCAAGTACAATTACGTTATTCAATAAATGTATATTTTTTCAATTTGATTAACTATTTCTGAATTTGTTTCTTCCTTTTTTTGTTTTCTAAAGATATTTTACCTGGCTGGAGGACGTTAATGGAGCAGTACCACAAGGAGGCTTTGTATGTACCTTTTAGTTTATGAATTTTGATGCTATTTTTTCTTTTCAGTTGAATCAACAATATTTTATTAGAGATTGACATTGATATATTAAGTACAAAATTCATAAAGATATTGAGACATTCAGCTTGCACTAACATTAGACAATGATAGATTTACAACCATTGTTATCATTTTCAGCTATATGATGCAGGACGGATGAAACAAGGAGTGTGTGTAGCCTAACGGAACTCAACAAATGAATGCAAGTGTAGGATGTGCAGTTGTATTCTTAGGGAATACTAACGAGTGTAGTGAATGCCGATTTAGGGAATTTAAAAACAATGACGCACTGATCGTACGGTTGTTCGACAAGTAATTGCAACAAATAATGAATTAATTTAGGAAACACAAACATGAACGATTGAGATTAGGCTTCAAAGCAATGAACAAGTTCAAGTGACATTTAAAGTAAGATTGCTTGGAGTAAATGTTTGACGAATAAACCTTTCTGTTAGTTGCGTGGAAATTGCGCTATCTATAACAAAATAATATTTCAAATAATATGATTTTCAACAAACGTTCATCACAAAGGAAAATAAACATCCAGACATGAAACTTGCATGAGCATTCAAGGCCAAAGTTGGAGGTTTGCAGCAATTTCAGGCTTTGAACAGCAGTTTTGAAGCCAGTATGTTGCTGAGTCCTGGATTTCCTGCTCCTCTTTTGGTTTCCAGAGGCTGCACAACATAGGGAAAATGTTGCTAGTTGGGGAACACTCAATGTGAGGGATGCTGGGTATTGCCCTGGCGGGCAGGAGTTGGCAAAACCTATGGCTGAGTGTAGCAGGCCGCCTGATCAGTGCGTGGCCCAAAGGTGGTTCGAGGGCTGGTGGAGTACTGCTGGAGGTGGATTGTTGTGGGCTGGGACTACTGCAGAGCCACCATTTCAGAGAAATAAAACCATTTTTATGTGAACTGAGTAACAAGGAGGGATTAAATTCTAGTGGAGATTCTGTGTGTTGAACGGCTATTGTGAGAGAAGGGAATGAGGAGGAGGCTGGACCTGCTCTATGGTAATGGACGGCCTGTAAGGAGGCAGTTTTATGCACTTGGACTGGTATAGGGCTGCAATGGTTGGGGCGGGGGGGGGGGGGGGGGGGCGACTGTCGGATGGGAAGAAAATGAAAGGAGGGGTGTTGGCTTGGCTTCGAGGTGGAGTAACTATCAATAACTACCGAGGTAGTGGGTGGTTACGAGCGGTTATTGACATTTTTTGGTGGTTACGAGCAGTTATTGACATTTTTGGTGGTTTACGACTGTGGTTACGAGCGGTTATAGATAGTTATTTGTGTGAGGGTGGAGGAGTGGTGTGGAGATTGTTGGTTGGCTGTTGTGGGGGTGGTTTCTGGCGGTTCGAAGAGGAGGGGAAGGGTGTGGCTGGTGGATGCAAGGAATCGGTCGGGACTAGGCTTCACACCTAGCTTCCATGGCGTCACATCGTAGAGGGATGGAAAAAATAGAAAATCTCATTAAAATTCTGCAATGCCTTGAAATGAACTCTAAATCCCATATTTATAGTCAAAGAGGAAAACAAGAGATGGATATAATTGACTTGCACAATAACACATAAAAGTTACGTAAATAATGTACATAAAACATATGAAAACACGTAGGAAATGTGTCGTCGATGCTTCGAATGCGACTACGGACTCGGATCATTCATACAACAATCCTAACTCCTATGAATGTAAACCCGAACAGGCTCCGATACATGTTGGCCCAATCGCGAATTTTGATCTTTATCAATTACCCCAGATTTGAAATCATTCATCTCCGCTGAATGAATATTAGTGCACGTCTAGTCAAGGGATATAGCTTAGACTCAACTTGGGTATTGTGATCACTCTCTCATGTATATATATATACACCATATTGTTGAGATATTGCATTGAAATATTGTTTTTCTATTAGGGCATTAGAGGCTAGGGTTTTCCACGAGCGTTTATTGTGATCCTCTTCCGCCTCTCGCTAACGATTCACTTCCCGTCACTGATTTGCGGATCCCGATCACTCACCGATCCGTCGCTGCTTTCCGTCGTCGCTGTTTCTCGCCGATCCGTCGCTGCTTTCGGTTGTCGCTGCTTCTTGGCAATCCCGTCGCTGCTTCTCACTGCTTCCCGTTGCTGCTCGCGGATCCATGGAGCTTCCCCCGTCGCAACTCTGGTCTTGCCCCGATCCGGCGTCGACATCGACAACTTTCGCCAAAGTCATAACTGCGGCCTTATTCTCCTCCTCCGACTGATGCAGCAACCCCGACCTGCTCGGCTGATCTTCTTCTGATCCCGCAGCCCCGACCTCCTAGGCTGATCCTCTTCCGCCTCTCGCTAACGATTCACTTCCCGTCACTGATTTGCGGATCCCGATCACTCACCGATCCGTCGCTGCTTTCCGTCGTCGCTGTTTCTCGCCGATCCGTCGCTGCTTTCGGTTGTCGCTGCTTCTTGGCAATCCCGTCGCTGCTTCTCACTGCTTCCCGTTGCTGCTCGCGGATCCATGGAGCTTCCCCCGTCGCAACTCTGGTCTTGCCCCGATCCGGCGTCGACATCGACAACTTTCGCCAAAGTCATAACTGCGGCCTTATTCTCCTCCTCCGACTGATGCAGCAACCCCGACCTGCTCGGCTGATCTTCTTCTGATCCCGCAGCCCCGACCTCCTAGGCTGATCTTCTTCTCTGGCCACCTCCGTCCTCCATTGGTTCGATGACATCGTCTCACATCTCATCTGCTTTCCTCCGGAACAGCTGAATGCTAATGCCATCCTCGATGGGTGGAACTACAGGGCATGGCCCGACCTTGTCACGACCCATCTCGACAAAGGTCAGAGTGCACTTCGGTCAGGCCGTGATGCCACAGGCATGGGTGGAAAGAACTCATGTCTGCTAAGACGAATGCAACGATACTGAAAATAGTTTTTTTTCTTTGAAATAATTATTTTGTATGAAAAATTTATTGTTTATAAATACTCGGAAACGTTTAAAGTTTAAAACAGTGAGAATTAATGCACATGTATTTCTTTGTAAAATTTATTGCTACACACAGTGCTGAAATAAAAGTAAATGCAATAACAACAGTAATGAAAATGTCATAACTAAAATAATCTAGTACATCAACAACATCCTAGGATTTGTCCACGATACAAAAGAAAATGACTTACATTAACTAATACATGACAAATAACACTGATAATAAATGAAAAAAATACATAGAATCTTATGAAAGCAACCACAAAAGAAAAACCTCCAGGAAAAACTGTAGCTGAACGAGAAGAGGTCAAAAAGCAGGCGGCGCAGTCACGAACCCTAAGGTAAATCCAAAACAGAGGAAAAATGTCTCAGAACATAGGAATTAATCCATGAGCAAATTAATCAATTAAATTGTGAGCAAAACAAACAGCCATAATCGAGTATTGATATACCTTGAACAAAACTAATAAACATACCAACATCTAAGTCAAACAGACATTTCTGAAATGATAGCCTACACCGGGATATAGCCTAAAATTATTCATGTAATATGTTGTAAGCCGTGATTGATGAAAGGTATAGGTGCTATAGCGGACACACATGGTTCACGATCAGATCTGCGTTCAAGTTTTGTCGGAAAAGTAATCCTGCTTGCCGTGACCATGACGACAGACAGATTCCAAGTTAGACGCTACAGTTCAAGGATTTGCTTACAAATATAGATTTGTTTTCGAGTTTCATACTTAGGTGATCATTTATCATATTATTTTATGACAACATTATGAGGGTTCAAAGGTTTGCAAAAAAACAAAAAAAATAACATTTGTAACGGAACCATAAGGAACAGGTAGCGAGGTTAAATCTCAAGTTTGCAAGTGAGAGAGAGTTCTCTATTTGCCTTAAGGTGACGTCGAAAACACTAGCGATAGCTAGTGGCTCAAGCGAAATTAAAAGCTCTAGCTAAACCCGTTCAAGATCAAAAATGTATTTCAAATTTGAATTAACAAGATTTATACACTTGCATATGTGCTTGACAATCGCACTACACAACACGAGGGGTTAGAAATTTACCTCCCTCGACAGTGAGGGGAGAAGAGGCTACCGCGAGGGATCGGGGATTTTGGCGGCGTTTGGATGTGAGAAGCCCTAATTCGCGGAGGGCTTGAAGCGATTCCACCACTTAGATCTTAGGAGATGCACCAGAAAACACAAACAAATCCTGGATTAGCGGGTTATACGATGGACATAAGTTGGATCGTCGGAAACCCTAGATCGGAGAGTGAAAATTTGCAAGAAAAATTAGGAAAAACAGAAATGCAAGAGATTGAAGGAGTTCCTTACCCAAGGAGATCAAATCCGGCCTCAAAAATCCAAATAGGGGCAGTTCTGAGGAAACCCTAGGCGTTCCTTGAGATCCACCGACCACAATAAGGAAGAAGAGGGAGTGGTAGGGCTGCCAGAGGAAGGAGAAGAAGCAGAGGGCTGCTGACGCCTCCGACCGGAGGAAGAAGAGCTGAAGGCGAGGCAGGGGGCTGCTGGGATCTACCGGCAGGAGAAAATGAAGAGGGGGCGTCGACCCTAGAGGGAGTGGTCGCTGTCCACGGGGAGGAGATCGGGGGCGGAAGGAGGCGCCAGAGGCTGGATCGGGGTTGCCGGGGGACGCAGGAGGCGGGATCTGGAGCGGCACTGGGAGTCGGGATCAGGAGGAACTTCCTGCGGCTTCCGGGATTTGGACGGGGGGGGGGGGGGGTTCGGGTTATAAGAGAATTGGGGTCTTTATTATTATTATTATTTATTTATTTATATTATAATAATAATAATTATTAGAAAACCAGGTTATTACAGTCATTGTCAGCGTGATCCTTTGTGGCCTCGATCTATGGGACCACATTGACGACACTGATTCTGCTCCTCCCCCACTGACTGCCAGTCCTGCAGTCTCCTACTCTTGCACTGTCAGCACGACCGCTTCCTCCTAGTATTTCGATTGGGCGAGGTGACACTCAGATGCGTTATAGTCATCATCTAGAAGTCCTGCGAACTCCCCATTCACATGATCGTCTACGAGCTACCTCTGACCAAGGTGATGCGGGATCACTTACGTCGTATCTACCTACCATCCAGCCAGACCCTGTACTACTCCCTCCCCTTTGTGTCTACTGTCAACGTGATCGGTCTGTACATGATTTCTTTGCTGGAGAAGTTCAAGGGTCTCATTGGCCTGTTTCGTACTTTCTCCATTCAGCATGTGCTGGGGGAGGAGAATACTCATGCAGATCGCCTAGCAAAGTATGGCCCCCGTGCTGGAGGAACTATGACAGAACTGTTTCGGCCATCAATTGAAGAGGGAGAGCTAATGGAGATCGACGACGTCCCTCATGGATAGACCGCTTGATGCAGGACGGCGCGCAGGGTTTGCGCGTCTGTCGGCTTTTTCTAGGAAATCCTAAATGCGTGCGATAAATAAATTAATTTTGCAAACAAATTAGAGCGGGTATTGCACAGACTTTGCAATTAAACAACTTTGATTTTTTTTGGAAAGAAAAAAAAACTATTTGTTAAAAAAATGAATTTTCTTGAATTAATGGTTCAATTCTAAATTCGAGAAAAAGTTTGTAACTTTCGTTCCGTTCTCTTTGTCGTAGCAGAACGGAAATCGTGAACTCCAAAAACGTTTTGTTTGGAGTTTTCGACGTATCGTTCGCTGACAAAATTCAGGCGAAAACCCACAATGAGTCTATTATCCTACAAGAAAATATAGATGCACACACAAAAGAAAAAGATAGAAACAAATTACTCATGAAAAGAGCTGTATTTCTGTATCCGAAGTCGATGAAGATCACGCGAGGAACTCCTCGTCACTTTCGATCTCCCACTCCGAGGTCGGCCGCTATTGCACACGGGCACCAAGGAGAAATTTCACTCACCCTCACACGAGGAGGCTCCAACGAAATCTCAAGCACAAAGAACTAACTGTCACTCACACTTGCAAGGTGGTTCAACGAAATCTCAAAAGGCAAAAGCAAATATCAAGTTCAATATTGCGAACACTAAGCAATTCCAAAACCTACTAACGGAAGCAATTAACACATATCACACTTCACTATTCATCTCCATCATCAATCGAAAATAGCTGGAAACTTCATCTCCTTCAACATGTAATAATCTCAAAGGAAAGAAAACTGCAATATCTCATTTAACAGACCCCAACAACTCTGCCTACATGACACAATGAAAACAAAGCAACGACAGAAAATTTCATCAACCAATCTCACATGGAAATTACAATTAGCAAGGCTCATGAAAATACATCCGCACCTACCTTCACCTACATGACTCATGAACTTGGGAGCAAGCCACAACGCCTCATTAATAAAAAAAATACACTTTCAATCTTCAAGTCTTCGCCATCTCATCTCAACTGATTTCTTGTTCTTCTTTTTATAGGGCCGCAGCTGCGCGCGTACGTGGGGCAGAGGAGATCGTCGAAGCCGATGGAGGAGGATGATCGTGGCCAAACTCGTCGAAGTCGGACCGATCATTAGACGCGCCATAGACGCTGTTGAGGCTGGTTCGTGGGTTGGCGGTTGGAGCTTCTGAAGATGGGCGAGCATCGTGGGGCTGGCAATGGAGCGGAGCTCCTCTGGTGTATCGTCGTGATATTACCTTCCCTGTAGCTCTGAATCGGGGGAGATGAACATGGTATTGGTTTCGCTGTGTTGAACCGGCTGTGCTGGGTGTGTGTTTAACCTAGTTAATATATATATATTAATATGTCTGTATATATATATATATATGCTTTTGTTTATATATACATATATAGGTATATATATATATATATATAATCATAGAATAAAATAAAACCTCAATTATGGCTACGCGCGCAGGCGTGCAATAACATGGCTACGCGCATAGACGTTCAACGAACTAAAATTGACAACATAAAATTTGCAAAATAAAATGCAATAAAACATAAAAATTAAAATGCAACACTAAAGGCCGGTAGAGATCCGGTCGGGTGCGACGTCAGACACTTTTGTGACGACCTGATCTGGGCTGGTCTCCACCATCACTTCATTGTTTTCTTGACCTCAGGCAAGTTCCTAAAGGGGGTTCCAGATAAGAGGCAGTTAATGTACACGTCTGCCTACTATCTACTTCATGGCGGAGACCTGTACCGGAAGACCCTAATGGGACTCCTAGCGAGGTGTGTCACTGAGGAAGAGGTCCTTACGAGTCCTGGTGGAAATTCACTCCGGAGAGTGTGACAGTCACTCCAGGAGTCGGACTTTGGAGAAAATGGTGTTGCAAGGAAGTGTCAGAAGTGCTAGCTATTCTCACCGCTTCAGCTCTTACCGGTGCAGAGGCTCAAGAAAATCATTGCACTACGACCCTTTGCAATTTGGGGAATGGACCTGGTACACCCCTTCCACTAGGCCAGCAGATAGAGGAAGCTCCTCCTGGTCATGATAGATTACTTCTTCGAGTGGCTGGTGGTCAAGGTGCTGGCCAAAACAACTTCGCAGGTAATAAAGAATTTCATCTGGGGGAAAATAATTTGCCAGTACAGGATTCCCCTCGTCATCATCACCGACAACGGGCCACAGTTTGCTAGCGAAGGGCTCACCAGCTTCTACAGCCAATTAGGCATCGACCTCCGCTTCATGTCCGTCCATCACCTTCGGAGTAAAGGGCAAAAACATCGTGAATCCGCGAAGGGCTCGCCAACTTCTTCTCTTTATTGTTCTTTCATTTTTTGTGTCGATTGTAAGTCCTATTTAAAGGAGCTAGTGGGTCTTGTATCGATATGAAAGAAGAAAGTCTGTTTTCACTAACCCTAAATGAGATATTGGAAGCTCTCTCTCTCTTGAGCACGCTCCGCTTAGCTAGCTGCGGTCAAGGCTCCGTAGTATCTCTGTCACCGTCACCTCCACCTCCAGCCTTTATCCTGACAATATTCGAAGACCCATAACAGGCTCATGGGGTTTGTAAAGACTTATGGTTATGTTCCTTGATGAGTGATCTAGGATTTACTGAAACTGATCCGTTCGATTGTATTGCAATAACTAGCCTGTTATCATCACTGCCCACAACCCTTTCCAACATAACCGTACTAAACAAATTGAAGCAGATCAACATTTCATCAAATAGAACATTGAAAAGGGAGTTTTCTATACCCCCTTTGTTCCCTCAGACAAAAAACTTGCCAACATACTAACAAAAGGATTGAGTGAAAGTATCTTCGGTAAGTTTGTTAGCAAGTTAGACATGATTAACATCTCATGTTCAACTTCATAGCGAGTGTTACACTATATATTATATCCGGTATCATTTTTAATCTTCTTTAATTTTTCGTATTGTATTATCCTCCTCCATATATAGAGGGGGTAAAAACTAATAATATATTTAATCATTATTCTCCATCGTTCAACAATAATTTAGTCTTTTTTGGATATTCTTACTTCTCTCATGCTTTTACTTTTGTTTTCTCTTTACTACTACTTTGATTTGATTGTCTGCAATAGTTTAAAGTATCACCCTATAACACACTTCTTCATGTACGCATTGTGGCTGTTGAAGCCAGAATTGCGATCAAGCACAACGTTCGAACTAGCAGTGGGGGTGATTGTTGAGTAGCCGGTTACTGCGGTTAAGGGAGTGCAGACAGTAAGGGCCGTTGACAACGACAATAACAAACTTTGCCTGCCGCGGCAATGGCTCTCTTGCGGCGAGCTTTTCCTTTAAAGAAAGGTAGAATACAACAGTTAAAAAGAAAGAGTCCAGCAAGCTCAGGCGAATAAGAGACCGCTAGGCACTTGTTTCGAGACCGCTTTTCACAAATCGACAAGCTTATGGACCCGAACCAGCGTGCCTAAACAATACTGTTCACCCATATTTATAGGCTTGACGGCCTGCCCAAACGGGCATTCTAAGATTACTGGTTGCCCGGGTACAGGAGAATCAGGCAGCGGTGACGAGGTACATGGGGTGCGAACAAAAGAAAACGACCATCTAACCGCACAGACCGGCGGTTAGACTGGATCTTGTTGGCTTCTTCCATGGGACTTGGTAGCTTCAAGGAGCAAGGTGACTAGGCAGCTAGATCAATTCTAACCGCCCAGACTTGGGGAAAAATTCCAGGAGCCGGTTTGACGTGTAAACAGTGGCCATGAGTTTTGACTGATCCATGTCACGAAGGATGTGAGGAGAGAGTTGTTACACTCACCATAGTCATGTCCGACCCAAAATCATACCTTGATTGCAATGACCACTGATGTATACTAAAATTAGTGCTTTGATTTTAAAAGGCAATTTGTGATCTCTTTCCAAAATTATGCTGCATAGCAAAACTTTTCATGAGCAATATCATGTGATACTCAACTAAAGAGTAGCTAGACATGCATAAACGCCAAACAGTCGTGCGCATTCCACGATATGAAATAATTCATCCACAAGCTTGCAATTCAAGAAATGAAAATGTGATAATAAGAAAGACTTTAAATTAACGTCAAACAAGCAAGACCATAATTAAGGGGCAAGTTCTTAAAATTTTATAGACCAAAATAAATATAAGCATAAAGTTTCACTAACAAAATCAGTGCAAAGAGAAAGAGGAACACCCATATGTGCATACGAGCAGCGAGAAAATGGTAAAATTCGGCTCAGGTGGTAGTTGGCTAGAGAATGAAAGGGGCTCGAAGGTGACTGGGAATGGTCGGCAACTGTTTGTAGGTGAGGTTTTAGAGGTGTATGACTAGCTGGAGGGAGAAGCTAGCATCAAGGTAGCTGACGACCGAAATGGACTGTGGAATTATCAGGAAGGCGCGACTCTGACGGACGGTGGATGAGGACAGTTCGCCAGATCCCTTGGGTGCTATCGACAGCTGGAGAGTCTCTGGAAAGGTTCAAAGAGGGTCAGAGCTCTGGTAGTTTAGGTCGTTGGGATTGTTGAAGACTTCTTCGAAACCTTCATAGGATGAACAAGGGTGGGTCGCCGATGCTTGTAGAATAGTAGTCCGACAGAGTTGGACTTAGAGTGGCGGAGCTCCGTTAACTGGAGGGAGAGATTGAAATGATGGAGGGCTTGCTACCTAAAGAACGAAGACAAAAATTCCCATTCCTTTGATTTCGCAGTTTTCCAAAGGATGAAAATATCAATGGTCAAAAAGAAGAGAAGGTAAGAATTTTCCATTAATAAAAAATGTTTTAGAGGTAATAAAAGGGGGAGAGAATCAAGAGGTAAGGGGATTGAATTTGGAGATTTGAAGTTCCCTTGTAATTTTTATAAACACTTGGTATTTTATTTTAATTTTGATTTCATAATTTCTTAAATTAAAATATTTAAAAAATTAATTTCAGAAAATTAATCTTAAAATGCTTTTATTTAAATATAATTTCAAAGCTTGCCCTATTTATCACTTACCTAATTTGACAGACCAATTTATTCATGGTCTTATTGGTTGATCACACCAATAAGCTTGAA
Organism: Platanthera guangdongensis; assembly: GCA_039583875.1. Classification (NCBI taxonomy): domain Eukaryota; kingdom Viridiplantae; phylum Streptophyta; class Magnoliopsida; order Asparagales; family Orchidaceae; genus Platanthera; species Platanthera guangdongensis. The sequence continues at coordinate 173,080,683 of CM077166.1, forward strand.
AACTTGCACAAGTGATATGTGCAAACAGACACGGTCGCGTGCTAACAACAAATGCAAAGCATATCATGCTATTTAGAGAGTTGGTATGCAGTGGGAACATGTCAGAGATCAATTTTGCAGTGTTGGACTTTCTCTGATGAAGTGACATTCTACTTCAATGTGCCTGGTTCATTCATGTGGAGGATTGCAGAAGATGTAAGAGAAATACCAAAATTGGTGAGAAGACTCTTCTACTAAGTCAGCTTAGAAATGGCGGAAGCCATCAAACATTACTCAGCTTCAGCAAATGAGCGTGTCATAGTAGGGAATCAACGAGAGGGAAATGAAGGCTTATACCCAAGCTCTTGACCTAGAGCATTCTTTAGGTGCCAAAGAATTTACTCAAATACTTGATGGTATGATGCTTGAGTATGCATGTATTAACTAACCACGACAACAATGAATAAAATACCAGACAGAATTACCTGTCAGATTGATAAGCTTGCCAACCAGGCGACGATAGTACTCCGGATTTGTTATGAGAAGCTCAGAAGTAGACTCGTGAGCACAATGCTTGTTATTTGTATTCATGAGTGTGTCAACTGGATTGCACCTAAATAGTTGGTATCCTGCAAAAGATCTGTGCAATACTTCCGTTGAGATAATATTATCCCATCATGTCGTTAAGCTACCTGAGTACTTAAGAGATATTTGAAACACTCCAAATCATTGTTATGGATGTGAGTGACCAAGGCTTCTTAATCATGGAGAGACCATTCAAATCATCATTCGTGATTATGATATTATCGACATATACAAGGAGGATTATAGTGCCCTCTTTGTTATAATGGTTAAATGAGAAGTTCACCGAGCACCTAGCGAAGCCAAATGCCAGAATTACATTACCAAATATTTCCAATCATGTTTGAGGAGTTTGCTTCAGACCATAAATTGATTTTCTTAGGCAACATACAAGTGACTCACTCGTGGTCTTATATCTAGTAGGTCACTACATGTTGACACTTGACAACCTCAATCAAATCGCCATTAAGAACACATTCTTGATATTAAGTTGAGTTGCTAGTGGCGATGAACTATCAAGGAGATCTGCACCTGCAAAGTATTATATTTGTCCACTAGAGAGACCATCTTTTCATAGTCGTTGTCATATTGGTGAGTAAATGCTCGAGGAGGCTGCTTCAGACCATATATTGATATTCTTAGGCATCATACAAGGCACACCTTGGTCTTATATCCAGGTAATTTTTACATATAACAGGCTCAGCCAAATCGTCATTAAGGAATGTGAAAGAAATTGTACCCTAATCACCTAGAGGGGGGTATGAATAGGTGACTTAATCTTTTTTAAACTTTTAGGCAGATTATATCACATATTTCACAGAACTATACACAGCATACACAACATCAATCACATACACAGAGTACACACTGTTTTATAGTGGTTCCGCAAGGTTTGGGTATATCCACTTTCCCCCTTCGCCTATCTAGTAGTGTACTAGATTCGGCCAAACTCCTCCACTATTCCTCAGATCCTCAGATCTTACACTCAGAACCCCAAATGGTTCCTACAGCTCAGACCCAAGGCCCTACAACTCAGTCTTCACAAAGACCTACACTCAGTCTTCAACAAGGCCTACACTCAACCACAAGGCCTACACTCAGAGATATGGATCTTCTACACTCAGGCACACAGGCCCTACCACTCAGCCTTTATAATTTCAGGCTTACAACTCAGATCCCTAATGATCCTACAAGAAAATAAGAATACAATGTATATACCTACAACTCAGAATAAGAGAGAAGAGTTGACAGGTTTCTTGATGAGTTCTTGGAAGAACTCTGATGAGATCAACCTCACTTGGCTTTCTTCAAAGCTTCTTGAATGTAGAACACAATAGGATTGATTCTCTGCAGCTGATCTTCAATCACTGCTAACTTAAGAATAAGATCTTAATCTGAAACCTTCTTCACAGCCTGGTTCCAACAGCTGTTTTCTTGGAAGGAACTCTCTCTCTCCAACTACTTAGATCTTCACTTCAATTGATTCTTCAATGAATAGCTAGATCTTATTCTTTGATTGTTGTTCATCACTTCTTCTATTGACAGAATAAGCCTATCTATAGGCCTTCTTCATGGTGACCGGCTGATCCGGTTTCTAACAGCTTTCTGACATCTCTGACAGTTGCAGTAGACCGGCTGGAATGACAGCTGTCATGTCATCCAGTCACTTCTTGAAATATCTGTAACTGTCTGAAAGTGTCGAGACAGTCTGTCTTTAAGTGTCGACACTTGTAGATTAAGTGTCGACACAAGTAGACTAAGTGTCGACACTAGCCTTCATGGTGTCGACACAACTCCTTGTGTTGTAGAATTTGCTTCTCGACACTGTTTCTTCAACATGTGTCGACACTGATAATGTGTGTCGACACAACTCCTTGTTCTTCAGTACTTTGTTGATTTCTTGGAAGTGTCGACACAACTCCTTTGTGTCGACACATCTTCTTGTGTTGAACTTGTTAAGTGTCGACACATCTTCTTGGTGTCGACACATCTACTTGGTGTCGACACATGCCTTCAGTGTTGATACTTTTGCTGAGTGTCGACACATCTGCTTGGTGTCGACACTTGTACTTAGTCTTCATAGAAATTTGCTGAGTGTCGACACAGCTCCTTGTGTCGACACTTTCTTCATGTATTGAGACTTCTGCTGTGTGTCGACACTGATTCTCTGTGTCGACACATTCTTCATGTGTTGAGACTTTGGCTGAGTGTCGACACATCTCCTTTGTGTCGACACTTGTACTTAGAATTTGTTGAACTTTTGCTGAGTGTCGACACAACTCCATGTTCATCCATCTTGTTCCTGAAGATCCACTTAGTCCCAATTATGTTGTGGTCTTTTGGTTTAGGAACAAGCTCCCAGACTTTGCATCTCTTGAACTGATTCAGCTTCTTTTGCATTGCCTCAATCCAATGAGAGTGTAAGATGACTTCTTCAAATTTCTTTGGCTCAACTTGGGATAAAAAACTGGAGTAGAGTACTGAACTTAGATTTCTGCTCCTTGTTTGTACCCCTTGTCTTAGATCACCAATAATTTGATCTGCTGGATGATCTCTTAGATGCCTAGTAGCTGGAGGCAGCCTGACTTCATGTTGAACTCCTTCAGCTTTTTCAACTTGCTGCACTCCTTGATCTTCTTCTGCATCAGGTGCATCTAGTACTCCCCCTGGAAAGCAGCCACTATCATCTACATGCTGACTTGCAGTAGATCCTTCTTCAATAGTGAGCTTGTCCATCTTCTTAGTCACACCTGTGGAGCTGCAAATACTTCTAGACAATTCATGGTTAATGAGTCTAGCTTCATCAAATACTACATGTACTGATTCCTCTACAACTTGAGTAGTCAAGTTGTAGACCCTATAAGCCTTACTGTTGTTGCTGTATCCAACAAAGATCCCCTCTTGGGACTTGTCAGCAAACTTGGTCAAGTAAGACTTTCCATTGTTAATTATATAGCATTTACAACCAAAGATCCTGAAATAGGATATGTTTGGTTTTCTGCCTTTCACAATCCCATAGGGGGTCTTATTGTGACTTTTGGCGATAGTAGCACTATTAATTACATGGCATGCAGTGTTTACTGCCTCAGCCCAGAAATATTCTGGGAGAGATGTGTCACTTAATAGAGTTCTACCAGCCTCAATCAAGGTTCTATTTTTCCTTTCAGCAATGCCATTTTGCTGAGGTGTTCTTGGTGAAGAAAATTCCTGAAATATCTCAAACTCTTCACATAGCTTTGTCATATTATCAGATTGGAATTCAGTACCATGGTCACTTCTTAATTTGACTATTGTACTGTCTAACTCATTCTGAATTTGTTTGACAAAACTATAGAAGATACTAGGTGTTTCAGATTTCTGTCTAAGGAAGAACACCCAGGAAAACCTTGAGTAGTCATCTACAACTACAAATGTGTAGACCTTCCTACATAGGCTGTGAACTGGCATATGACCAAAGAGATCCATATGCAAGAGATATAAACAGCTCACAGCATATTTGTTCTCAATGCTATTAAAGGTGGATCTAGTATGCTTGCCCTTTTGACAGGCTGAACATATCCCATCTTTAATACACTTAACTTGAGGATCATTTCTCACTAACTCTTTGCTATAGAGTTGGCCAATTGTCTTGTACTTGAGATGAGCTAGCCTCTTGTGCCATTTGACACAATAAGAGACTTTCTCATCAGCTACAAGACACACTGGAGAAACATTGTTCTCACACATAATGTCTAGAAAATAGATATTTCTCTTTCTATAACCTGTCAAAATGATCTCTTGATCATTTGACCTCCTGATATGACAACCATCTTTGACAAATGAGATGTCATATCCTAAATCACTCAGTTGACTTATACTAATAAGGTTATGTTTCAAACCTTTAACATAAGCCACTTGAGTAATTGTTATAAGGTTGCTAGAAATGTTACCAAAACCTTTGATGATTCCTTTTTCAGAACCGCCAAAGGTGACTTTAGGACCATCCTTGATTGATGTGAAGTCCTTTAACAATCCCCTAGTTCCAGTCATGTGCCTGGAACATCCACTGTTCAAGTACCATATTGGGGCATGGTCACTTGGAGTCACCTGCAAAACAGATTAGTTGACCTTAGAACCCAAAGAATTCTTGGGTCCTTGGTGCTGGTTAGTTTGCCTCTTAACAAAGCTACCTGCAGATTTTCCAACAGGCAGTTTGCTACTCACTTTGGCACTTGAATTGTGCCAGCAGTCAATGACAAAGTGGCCTGCCTTGCCACAGCACCAGCACTCAAATCTATTGTACCTTTGCTTAGGTACAACCCTAGCTGTTCCATCTACAGCAGGCTTGTTGAGTACTGGGGCTTTGCCCTTAGACTTGGACTTTACAGTCCCAGCAGGTTGTGTAAACCCTAATCCAGTTTTACCCTTGTGAGGTATAAACTCATCTATCAAAGGTAGAACTGATTTTGGTTTAGAGAACCTTGCTACTATATCTCTCTCCTTCTGAAGACTAATCTCCAGATTTCTGATTTGATCATTCTTAAATTTTATAGTCCCCATCTGAATAACAGTTATGTGCTTCAGTCTGGCTATTTCATTTAGCTTTTGATCAATCAACTTCTCAAAATCAGTTGCAGCCTCTTTGAGACTAGCAATCTCTTTTGCCTGACTCTTGGTCAAGGATTTGCTTTTCTTAAAAGCTTGCAACAGTACACTATATTCATCAATCAACTGATGAATATCCCCTTCAGATTCAGATCCACTGGCATCACTTGATGCTGATGTAACTGAATCTGAACTAGCGCTAGAAATTGAACTTAAAGAACAATTTTGTACCTGACTAGGTTCAGGCTGATCCTGGATTTTGTCACCTTCTGACAAGGCCATCAGTCCTTGGCACTGATTGTCCTCTTGCTCATATATAGAGTTCATTAACTGGATGAACTCTTCTTCTTCTTCTTCAGCAAACAGTCCAATGTAAGCTTCTGCTTCTGAATCAGTTTCTGAAGATGATATGTCTGACAGGCTTTTGTCCTTCTTGCCAACAAAGGACCTTTCCTTTTTGCCTTTTGTGTGAATCTTCTTCTTATTATTAGACTCTTTCCTTTTCTCTGGACAGTCAGCAACAACATGTCCTTGTCTGTTACAGCAATAACATACAATTTTTGATAAAGTTGCTTTGCTTGACTTGAGCTTTCTCCTGTCTTTCTTTGATGACTTCTTGTTCTGATAATAATCATCTTTTCCCTGTGAAGTGGATGGCTTTGACCTCCACTGTTTCTTCTTTAGAAACTTCTGAAAGTGTATTGTGAAAGCTGCAAAGTCCTCATCACTCTCACTGCTTTCAGAATTCCTGCTTTCTGATTCATCTGACTCAGTCTCAGCCATTTTTGAAGGTGGAGATGGAGACTTACTTTTATATTTCTTGGTGGCTTCTGTCTTGAATGCCACTGCTCTTTCTTTATGCTCACTTCTTGTAGTCTTCTCCTCCTCCTTCCTTACCATCAACTGCATCTCATAGGATATCAGTTTTCCAAACAATGTTGGAGGAGGAATATCTGCTTATTTGGCCATTTCCCTTATGACACAGATCTTGATGTCCCAATCCTTTGCTAGGGACCTCAAGAACTTATCATTCAGCTCATAATTGCTGAAATCTCTTCCATAGGACATTAACTCATTAACTATCCTATTGAATTTCTTGTAACATTCTGTTATACTATCAGATCTGCCTTGTCTGAAGCTCTCATATTCTTGGTTTAACAAAGACTTTCTGTCTTGTCTAACTTCTTCTGAACCCTCCATGTACACTATCAGAGTATCCCACATCTCATTTGATGTTTTACAGTGTATCAAGTTCTGAAATGTAGCATCATTTATGACACTTACAATGATATTTTGAGCACTCTTGTCCATGGTGGCCAGAATAATCTCATCTTTTGTCATTTCAGAAAAGTCCTTAGGTGTTCTCTGCATCTAACACAGATACCTTCATAGACACATATGATCCTTCTTTAACTGTGATATAAATTCTAGGGTCTGAGGCTTTCATAAATAGTCTCACCCTTTTTTTCCAGATGCCAAAAATCTCCTTTCTGCATATTAGCAACTTCATGGATACAAGTTCTTTGTGATTCTCTGTGAAATCCATTTTCTTGATTTTCTTGATTCTGCACTTGATTAAACTGAATCTGCCAACAGTATCTACTCAGACAGTTATGTCCTTTTTGAGTAACCTGGCTCTGATAGCACTTGAAAGAAATTGTACCCTAATCAACTAGAGGGGGGGGGGGTGAATAAGTGACTTAATCTTTTTTAAACTTTTAGGCAGATTATATCACAAATTTCACAGAACTATACACAACATACACAGCATCAATCACATACACAGAGTACACACTGTTTTATAGTGGTTCCCCAAGGTTTGGGTACATCCACTTCCCCCCTTCGCCTATCTAGTAGTGTACTAGATTCGGCCAAACTCCTCCACTATTCCTCAGATTCATTTAGCTTTTGATCAATCAACTTCTCAAAATCAGTTCTAACTTAAGAATCAGATCTTAATCTGAAACCTTCTTCACAGCCTGGTTCCAACAGCTGTCTTCTTGGAAGGAGCACTCTCTCTCCAACTACTTAGATCTTTACTTCAATTGATTCTTCAATGAATAGCTAGATCTTCTTCTTTGATTGTTGTTCATCTCTTCTTCTATTGACAGAATAAGCCTATTTATAGGCCTTCTTCATGGTGACCGGCTGATCCGGTTTCTAACAGCTTTCTGACATCTCTGACAGTTGCAGTAGACCGGCTGGAATGGCAGCTGTCATGTCATCCAGTCACTTCTTGAAATATCTGTAACTGTCTGAAAGTGTCGAGACAGTCTGTATTTAAGTGTCGACACTTGTAGACTAAGTGTCGACACAAGTAGACTAAGTGTCGACACTAGCATTCATGGTGTCGACACAACTACTTGTGTTGTAGAATTTGCTTCTCGACACTGCTTCTTCAACATGTGTCGACACTGATAATGTGTGTCGACACAACTACTTGTTCTTCAGTACTTTGTTGATTTCTTGGAAGTGTCGACACAACTCTTTTGTGTCGACACATCTTCTTGTGTTGAACTTGTTAAGTGTCGACACATCTTCTTGGTGTCGACACATGCCTTCAGTGTTGATACTTTTGCTGAGTGTCGACACATCTGCTTGGTGTCGACACTTGTACTTAGTCTTCATAGAAATTTGCTGAGTGTCGACACAGCTACTTGTGTCGACACTTTTTTCATGTGTTGAGACTTCTGCTGTGTGTCGACACTGATCCTTTGTGTCGACACATTTTTCATGTGTTGAGACTTTGGCTGAGTGTCGACACATCTCATTTGTGTCGACACTTGTACTTAGAATTTGTTGAACTTTTGCTGAGTGTCGACACAACCTCCTAATGTCGACACTTTCTTCATGTGTTGAGTCTTCTGCTGTGTGTCGAAACATTTTTCATTATGTCGACACTTATACTTAGACTCTGTTGAAGTGTTGCTGAGTGTCGACACAGCCTCCAAGTGTCGACACTTTCTGATGTAGACAAAGTTCCTCTGGGTGTCGACACCGCTGGTAAGTGTCGACACTGCTTCACTGAACATTTCTTCATTGAGTGTCGACATAACCTGTATGTGTCGACACTATCTGTCTGGTGTCGACTCTGCATCCCTGGTGTCGACACAATTACTCCAAGTGTCGACACTGCTTCTCTGGGTGTCGACACTTTTCTTCTGGGTGTCGACACTTTTCTTCTGGGTGTCGACACATGAACTTAGAAACTTTTCAGCTTTCCCTGTAAATACTTGACCTGCACAACTAAACTCAAAACACATCAAATACATTTTGATGTATATCATTGAGTAGGGTGAGACTTCTTCAAATCAGGTACATTTATTCCAATGTACCCAACAAAATGTGTTACGGGCCCATGATTGCGAGCGTGTACACCAGGGAAGAGGAGGGAAGTCCTCAAGGGAGGAGGGATTCCGACAAGCTATGACGACAATGGTTTGCGGTGTGCGAATCGGTGGAGGCAGCCCCGCGGAATTCACGAATCAGTGGAGGCGGCATAGTGGAAATCGCAGTTTTCATGATTTTTGTGGAAGGCGTAGCCGGCTAGGGCAACCTGGCGGGATAAAGCACGGTAGAGAGAGAGAGAACTAGAGAGAGGGTTTAGAAAAATAAAAATGAAAGTACTTCTTGCTTCCTTGTCTTGGCCACACACACACATATAAATAGTTCATAAAAGTGCCCCCTCCTTGGGCTTAGACACGGAGGATTGATTACGCATACAAAATTATAAAGTAGACTAGATAAATAGTTCGCAACATGCGCGACCAAGGAGGGACCGTAACATCCCCACCCTTCCCGACGACAAGCTTGCCCTCAAGTTTGGTCTGTAGTGACGGTGGACGTCGGATCTCCCGTGTCAGTGTCAGCATTCCGTTCAGAAGCCGAGTCGTCGACCTCCAACCAGAAGAGGCGCTTGCAGCGATGTCCACGGAAAAATGGCTCGTCACAGTTGTAACAGAGGCCCTTGGCACGGAGGTCATTCATCTCCTGTGGCGACAATCGTCGAATGGTAGTTGGACGGTCGGCGTCGCGGTCTGTGCGAGGAGACTGGCTGTGGTCGATGACAGAGGCCGCGGAGGACGCTTGGACCCCTTGGTGTCCTGGTGATGTAGATGAGTGCGGTCCAAAAGCAGACGCTTCTTGCAAATGCGAGCCAAACTCATTGTCGTGGTCAGATCTACAGGTGCTTAAAATTCTATGTCCATGCAGAGGCGCTGATGGAGTCCCGTCGTGAGGATGGACACCTGCTGTGTCGGAAGAACGGTGGTAGTGCGGGCCAGGAGGACTTGAAACTGTTCAAGGTACTTGTCGATTGGACCAATGTGCCGGATGAAGATGAGATCCCCCAAGGGATTGCTGTGGAGGGGTGGCCCGAGACGGAGGTTGCAGTTCACCTTGAAATCTTCCCAAGAAAGGAGTGATTTCTCCCGTTGCAGTTGGGAAAACCAAAGTTTCACGGAGCCCATCAGGTGAAAGGCAGCAATGCTGAGCCACTCGTACCAAGGGGTGCGCTGGTGGGCGAAGAACTGCTCGCAACGGGAGAGCCAAGCTAAGGGGTTTTCGTGGCCGTCGAATATTGGAAAATCCAACCGCAAGTATCGTGGCACCCCGTTGCCGTCATGCCGCGGGAGACAAAACTCTGGCAGGGTTGGCGGAATCGGCGCTTCACTAGAGGAACCCGTGGCCGGTTGGGCAGGTCGGTTAGCCGCTAGTTGGGTGGTGATGGCGGCATTGAGTCCGTTGTTATCCGTGAGGAGCTTGGCGAGAGACTCAAAAACTTGCGAGAGGGAGGGCTGGTCGGCCATCGCGTAGGACAAAAATAGTGGGTTGTCGGCGCCAAAGAGAGTAGAGGAAGAAGGGTCCGACAGTGGAAGTAGCCCGGTAGAGGCAGCGAGCAAGGGGCTCCCGGCGAGGGAGGAGCCGAGAAGGATGCGCGGGGAAGAGGGGCTTGCGGTGAGCGGTCGGTGCGAAGCCGGGTGCTGAGGGGTTGGCTGCGCGGAGGGGTCGTGCGGGCGGGAGGAGTTCGGGGAGGGGCCGTGCGGGCCGGAGGAGGTCGGGACGGCGCTGTGCGTGCCGGAGTCGGTCGGGGCGGAGCTCGGTCGGGGAGAAGACGGTGGTGTGAAGCGGTCGGAGGAGGTAGAAGGCGACAAATCTGGCCATTTGGCGGCGGGGAGGAGAGTACCCTCTGATACCAAGTTGTTACGGGCCCGTGATTGCGAGCGTGTACACCAGGGAAGAGGAGGGAAATCCTCAAGGGAGGAGTAGGAGGGATTCCGACAAGCTATGGCGGCGGTGGCTTGCGGTGTGTGAATCGGCGGAGGCAGCCCTGCGGAATTCGCGAATCGGGGGAGGCGGCACAGTGGCAATTGCGGTTTTCGCGATTTCTGCGGAAGGCATAGCCGGCTAGGGCAACCTGGCGGGATAAAGCACGGTAGAGAGAGAGAACTAGAGAGAGGGTTTAGAAAAACAAAAATGAAAATACTTCTTGCTTCCTTATCTTGGCCACACACACACATATAAATAATTCATAAAAGTGCCCCCTCCTTGGGCTTAGACACGGAAGATCGATTACGCATACAAAATTATAAAGTAGACTAAATAAATAGTTCACGACACGCGCGACCAAGGCGGGACCGTAATAGAATGCATTCTTGATATTAAGCTAAGTTGTTAGTGGTGATTAACTGCCAAGTGATCCGGACTCGCATAGTATTAAACTTCTTCATAGTCATTGCTATATTGTTGAGTAAATCCTCGAACTATAAAACGAGTTTTTAAGCTCTCAATAGACACATCAGGACAATTTTTAACCACAAAAACCATTTACATACGATTTAGGATTGCAAAGATGGAAGGGACACAAAATCCCTATTCCATTGGCCCATATGATATTCATTTCATCATCCATTACTGTCTGCCTGCTCGAATGATGGAGAGTCTCCTATATAAAAGAAGTGGTGGAGATAAATGACAAGAAACATGCAAATCTGTGGGGCTCAGGATATAACCAATGAAAGGAAGCATAATGAGAAAGCGGGTGAGAAGTAGATGAGCATGTTCCCTCTTAGATGGTTGTGGCCAGCTCTGTTGGACTAGTGACATCATCTGTATGGACTCACTGGTTTGGGACAAACAGACGAGAACAGTGATAAGTATATACATTTAGTATAGTAGGGCGAGGTGTGGGTGCCAGTATCGTTGTTATCAATATATAGTCAATAAGCACGTTCAGATGACGAGGTGCAGGTGGTGTTTCACTTGAAGGAGAAGAATAATAGAAGGGTTGCTTCTCAAGCAAGGTACTGTCATCAAATGTCATAGTTTTCTGATCGGTGGGAGAATAATATTACCTTTTGTACACGCCCGTGTTCGCCGAGTGGGTCCGCCAGATCAGGCGAGCGGACCGTGGCACCCTGCGAGCTGGCAGAACAGTATGCGGGCGGGCTCCGGATGGCCGGCTTGCTCTCGCCCAAGTCAGGCGGGCGAGCCACGCGAGCTGGCCGTTCCCCTCTCTCTCTCTCTCGCACACCGGGAATTTGTCGAGCAGAGTTCGGGCTCGACATCCGTCGAACTAATTTTCGGGGTTGGGTTCGACGGGTCCAGATCAGCGAGCCCCCCTCCGGGGCTCCCGCAGTGGCAGTTTGAGACCGGGCCAGCCTGCTCTTTTACAAGCGACCTGGCCGCCAGCCCGCCTCGGTACAGACATTGGCAGGTCGCGGTGGCCTGGCTCGCGCTCGCCCAAGAGGAGACGGCGAGCTGCGGGAGCCAGGTCGCACTCGCCCCCTGGGCGTGAAGAGCAGTGCCGAGCTGACCTCCATATCCATGGGACCTGCACAGTGGGGGCCTAGAGGTAAAATTACCTGAATGCCCCTCCCATGGGTGCGAATAGCTTGTTAGAACAACGGAGTTGCGCTGTTGGCAGACCAAGCTGGGCTGCACATAGTTGTTCAAAACAGCGGATGTTGACTATTTGCAGGCCGTTTTCAAAAATCTATAAATAGGACCCAAGGGGCACCTCAGAAAGCACGCCTTCCATACTCACTTGCTCCTTGGTCCTTTAGCGCTTTCTGAGGTAGCCTTAGGTTGGTCGTTGGCTAAGGAGGGGAAGCGCTCTAAGATCTTCCGGGTGTGTGGTGGTTCCTCCTCGCCGAGCCCTTGAGTTTGGTCCTCTTTGCTTCCTTTGTCATTTTGCTTGTGGGAAAGAAGTAAGTGTGCGATCACCCCTTCCCCAAGGGTGAACTCCACAGGAACCGAGTTTTCGGTTTCAACATTTTGGTGCGGTGAGCGTGGAGAGTGGTCAGCACAGAAAATTTCCAGCAGGCTCGATGACGGGAGTACAAGGCTCAGATAGGTCCGACTCGCCGCCCCCGCCACCTCTGGCCACGGTGGGAATGTTTGAAGATTTCAGGAACGAGGTACTCAGCCTCGTCAAATTCGCACTCGGCGCGCGGGCCGAGTGCTCGACTCCGGCCATTCCAATTGCCGCCGCCCCGCCTATGGGCGAGGACGCTCCCGGCAGGCGAGCTGGGAAGGAGGTTGCCGAAGAAGGGGATGCGAGCTCCCCGGGCGCGTGCTTTTCCCCGACTCGGCAGGTGGAGGCCGGTTCGACGACATGGGCGCGCGGGATGCTCCGACTCGCTCGGCAGGGGGAGGCAGCCCCTTCAGCGAGCTGGTCTCTTCCGCCCCAATTCCGGAGGGGTTCAGGGAACCCGAAATGTCTTACTACACCGGGAAGGGGGACCCGGTCCAACATGTCCAATGGTTCGAGGACGTGGTCTCGATCCGGCAGATGTCGGATGGCTTCAAGTGCAGGCTCTTCGTTATCACCCTCAAGGAGAAGGCGAGGGAGTGGTTTCACCAGCTGCCGGCCAGCTCCATCTACTGCTTCGAGGACCTGCGCCGGGGGTTCATGTTGAGGTTCACTACCTCGAAGAGGAGGAAGAAGGAGTCGGAGTCCCTGTTCCACATCAAGCAGGGAGTGAATGAGACCCTGGGGAGTTATGTTGACCGGTTCCGGGAGGAGGTCACCCAGGTTCAGGAGATGTCAGGCCATAGCCTGATGATGACTTTCACCCTGGGGCTGCAACAGGGTTTATTCAGGATGGAGTTGAAGAGAGTGCCGCCTCTCTCCTACGAGGAGCTGATGGAGAGAGTGGCGAGAGAGGTCGACGGGGAGGCGTCGAATCCGGAGTTTGCCCGGAAGCTGGCCAGGTGGTTCATGGAGGAAGAGCAGCCGAGAGGCGGAAGGGGGCAGGAGGAGAGGAGAGCCGAGCCCCGGCAGAGGGAGCAGAGGCAGCTCCAGGGGCAGCAGCAGCCCAGGTGAGGCCGTCAGGAGCCGGACCGTCGGTTGGGCTGAAGGCCCAAGTGGCAAGATCATGGGCCACAGAGAGGACACTAGGGAAGGGACCACCATCAGGGGGGCCAGGATCAGTTCCACCCCCTGGGTTGGAGGCAGGTGCAGAGACCTCCACTCCCCAATCAAGATCAGACTATGGCCATAACCATGGGGGAGAGGAGGAGAGCAACGAGGATGAGGAGGAGAGAAGTAAGGGTGGAGTTGCCCTACTGTGATTTCCATCAAGAGGAAGGACACGCTACGGCCACGTGCCCAGAGTTCATCGATATGAGGGGAAATAAAGAGCAGCAGCAGGGGCGACAGGACGTGAGGATTGAGAAGGTACTGCCTTGGGCGGAGGAGGATCGGTGCGAAGACCGGGCAGATGTCGTGACCCGGGGAGGGATCGAAGTGATCCATGGGGGGGGGGGGGTAGAGGCCTCTCGGAGGGCGAGCCTCCATACTATGTATCGCCGGAGCGTTGGCTCCACATCCCAAACCCCACCCTCAGAAGAGAGGATTACCTTCTCGAAGAGCGATATGCTGTATCATGAGGATCCCTTTTGCGATGCACTGTTCATCCAGACAGCCATCGAAAATTTCACCGTCTCCCGGATCCTCATCGACAACAGAAGCTCCATCAATGTCGTCTTTAAGAAGGCGTTTAACACAATGAAGGTGGAGGCGAAGAGAGTGTTGGCCTCAGATGGGCCATTGTTTGGATTTTCGGGGGAGAGAAAGGAGGTAGAAGGAGTGGGGCTCCATGTCACCCCGGGGGGGGGGGGGGGGCAGTCCCGAAACTGCAGGTTTGTCAACGTGGATGCCCCCAACAGCTACAGCGCCATCTTCGGGAGGCCCCTCATCAGCGCTTTCTGCTGCGTACCCTCGTCATTCCATCAATGCTTGAAGTTCAATGCCGAAGGGATCCAGGTCCGGGTCCGAGGTGACCCCAAAGTGGCATGAGAATGTTACGTCAAAGCCGTAAACTCCATCTCTTGGCAGGAGGAGCCGAGGAGATGGAGCGGAGGATGGAGGCGGCGGAGCAGGAGGCCGACAGGGAGGAGATGGAGGTGGAGAGCGACACCGAGGTAGAGGTGGCAGGAGGAGACCAGGAGGAGTTGGCCGAGGCAATGGCCGTGGAGGAAGAGGTGGAGGCGGAGGTTCTCGTCCCAGAGGAGAGGGACATCGGAGAATGGGAGGAGCAGTTCAGGCTGGAGGCTGCAGAAGAGGTGGTGGAGCTAGAGGTTCTCACCCTTGGAGGCAGAGTGGAGAAGGTCCGTGTCAACAGGGGGCTCACTCCGGAGGCTCAAAACAGGATGCTGGCATGCATGCAGAAGAACGTGGACATCTTCGCATGGAGCGCCGCGGAGATGCCGGGGGTTGATGCAGATGTGGCTTGCCACTGTCTCAACTTGGACCCGGGAGCACGCCCCGTCCAGCAGAAGAAGAGGTCCACCACGGACAAGCTGACCGAGCCCATCAGAGAGGAGGTGATAAAGCTTCTCAAGGCCGGCTTTGTATTCGAGATACAATACCCCGGCTGGGTCTCCAATGTAGTCATGGTTAAAAAAGGAGACAGCCGGTGGCGTATGTGTGTCGATTTTTCCTTGCTTAATAAATTCTACCCTAAGGACTGTTATACCTTGCCTCGAATCGACGCGGTGGTTGACTCAGCCGTCAATTTTTCTGTAATGAGTTTTTTAGATGCCTTTTCAGGTTATCACCAAATCAGGATGCACCCCCCGGACGTCAAGAACGTCTCGTTCATCACGGGAGATGAGTGCTACTGCTACAAAATGATGCCATTTGTGCTGAATAACGCATAGACGACCTACCAAAAGATGATGTACATGGTCTTCAGGGAACAGAAGGGGAGGAACCTGGAGGTGTACGTGGATGACCTCATGATCAAGAGTCAGAACGTGGACTCTCACCTCCAGGACCTATAAGAGACCTTCGCCACCGTGCGCATGTACAAGATGCGATTGAACCCCCTGAAGTGTGTCTTCGGGGCCAGCAGGGGGAAGTTCTTTGGGCACCTCCTCACCCCCGCGGGGGTCGAGCCAAATCCTGATAAGGTCAAGGCTATCATGGAGCTGGGGTCTCCGCGGAATACTAAGGAGGTGCAGCGGTTGACAGGAAAGCTGACAGGATTGAGCTGGTTCCTCTCCCGGGCCAGGGAGAAGTGCTCCCCCTTCTTCAAAACGCTAAAGGGAGGTCAAAAATTCGAGTGGACCAAGGAGTGCGAGGAGACATTCCAAGCTCTTAAAATGCAGTTGACGCAGGCTCCGTTGCTCCAAGGGCCGAAAGAGGGGGAGGACCTATTTTTGTATCTTGGGGTCGGAACGGCGGCCTTGAGCTCTGTCTTTGTGCGTGAAGAGGGGAAGATGCAGCTCCCAATATACTATGTGAGTCGGGTTCTGAGGAAGGCCGAGCTCCGATATCCAATCTTAGAGAAGCTGACCTTCGCCCTGATCATCTCGGCCCGAAGGCTGCGGCCCTACTTCCAGGCACACTCCATCCGAGTGGTGACTGACCATCCCCTCCGCAACATCTTTGAGAGGGTGGATCATTCAGGCAGGTTAGCCAAGTGGTCGGTGGAGTTGAGCGAGTTCGACATCTCCTTCATCTTCCGCCTCTCGATCAAGGCTCAAACAATGACCGACTTTTTGGTCGATTACGTAATCGAGGTGGCGGAGGAAGAGCTCACTCGTCCGACTTCATGTAAGGTGAAGGTAGATGGCGCTTCAGTGCGGCATTCCCTGGGGGTGGGGGTGATCTTGGAAAGCCCCCAGGGAACTAGAATCGAACAAACGGTGGTGGTGCACTTTCCCATCACCAACAACCAGGCCGAGTACGAGGCCATGATAGCAGGGCTGCGCCTGACCAGAGAGCTGGGAGTGTTGGACGTGGAGGTCCTCACCGACTCCATGGTGGTAGCCAAGGTTGTCAGGATCTATATCCTAGATAAGATCGTTTTAAGGTAGGATCAGATCTGATAGTAGGGTCAGATCAAGGATCGCTTTACAAAATCAGGATCGATTTACACGTGCCGCGAGAGGAAAACGAGCCGGTCGATCATCTAGCAAAACATGGTCCCCGAGTGGGGGGAACTATCACTGACCTATTCCGCCCTTCCATTGAAGAGGGAGAGCTCATGGAGGTAGATCAGCGACCCTCGTGGATGGACTCGGTCATAACTTTCCTCTCCATGGGAGAGTGTCCGGACGGGGTGGACAGGAAGAAGCTCAGGTACAAATCAGCATACTATCTCCTTCGGGACGGGCAGCTGTACAAGAAGACTCTCTCGGGGATGTTGGCCCGTGCGTGACCGAGAGGGAAGTGCAAAGAATCTTGGAAGAAGTCCACTTCGGGGAGTGTGGGAGTCATTCCGGGAGTCGGACCCTGGAAGGGAGGATCGTCAGGCAGGGATACTTCTGGCCAACCCTGGGCCGCGATGCTGCAGAGTTCGAGAGGAGATGTCACAAGTGCCAGCTGTTTGCCCCTCTCCAGCTACAACCGGCTCAGTGCCTCAAGAGCATCACAGCCCCCTAGCCCTTTGCAATTTGGGGAATGGATTTGGTTGGGCCGTTCCCCCAGGCCAGTGGGCAAAGAAGGTTCCTGTTGGTGATGATTGATTATTTCTCGAATTTGTTGGAGGTGAAGGCGCTGGCCAAAGTGACTTCCCAGGTCATCAAGAACTTTGTTTGGGGGGAGATCATTTGCCGCCATGGGATGCCCCAGGCCATTGTCACGGACAACGGGCCTCAGTTCGCCAACGCAGAATTCACCAGCATCTGCGAGCAGCTTGGGATTGACCTCAGGTTTGCCTCGATCTACCACCCCAGGAGCAACGGGCAGGTGGAGGCCGTGAATAAGATCATTGTAAATCTCCTGAAGAAGGTAGAAAACCTTGAAGAGAGCTGGGTGGAACAGCTTCCCTCGGTTCTCTGGGCCCTGAGGACCACCCCCAACACAGCAACATGGGAGACTCCCTTCAAACTCTCCCACGGATGCGAAGCAATGCTCCCCATAGAATTTGAAGTCCAAACGCCCCGGGTGGCTACGACGGAGGAAGGCAGGGAAGAATGGTCGGCAGAGAACGAGGAGGAGCTACGACTCTCCCTTGACATGGTGGAGCTGCGTGACCTCTCCGCCATTCGACAAGAAGAGGTGAAAAGGAGAATGACCAAGTATTTGACAAGCACGTCAGAGTCAAACAGTTTGCGGAGGGGGACTTGGTCCTGAAAAAGGTGGATGCAGCGGGAAGGTCGACAACCGTGGGGAAGCTCAACCCCAGCTGGGAGGGTCCGTTCATTGTAAAAGAAGCATTGAGATCAGGTGGGTATCGAATCCGAAATGTGGAGTGCGAGAGCCTAAGTCTCATCTGGAGCGGTGACGATTTGAAGCGTTTTTATCCTTGAGATATGTAAGTGGTATTTTGTTCTTAATAAAGTCTCTTGTTGTGCCAATCCTGTCGCAGTAACTCGTACAAAAGGGTGAAGTCCTCCCGGACCCCGAACAGATCCCGCTGCCAGGCTCTCACTTAGCTGACAGGGATGAATGTCACTCGATGGCGTCCATTCAGACCCCGAGCAGATCCCGCTGCCAGGCTCTCACCTAGCTGGCAGGGCTGGATGTCACTCGATGGTGTCGACCCGGACCCCGAGCAGATCCCGCTGCCAGACTCTCACTTAGCTGGCAGAGCTGAATGTCACTCGATGGCGTCCATTCAGACCCCGAGCAGATCCCGCTACCAGGCTCCCACCTAGCTGACAGGGCTGGATGTCACTCGATGGTGTCAACCCAGATCCCGAGCAGATCCTGCTGCCAGGCTCTCACCTAGCTGACAGGGCTGGATGTCACTCGATGATGTCGACCCGGACCCCGAGCAGATCCCGCTGCCAGATTCTCACTTAGCTGGCAGGGCTGGATGTCACTCGATGACGTCCATTCGGACCCCGAGCAGATCCCGCTGCTAGGCTCCCACCTAACTGGCAGGGCTGGATGTCACTCGATGGTGTCGACCCGGACCCCGAGCAGATCCCGCTGCCAGGCTCTCACTTAGCTGGCAGGGCTGGATGTCACTCGATGACGTCCATTCAGACCCCGAGCAGATCCCGCTGTCAGGCTCCCACCTAGCTGGCAGGGCTGGATGTCACTCGATGGTGTCAACCCAGACCCCGAGCAGATCCCGCTGCCAGGCTCTCACCTAGCTGGCAGGGCTGGATGTCACTCGATGGTGTCGACCCGGACCCCGAGCAGATCTCGATGCCAGACTCTCACTTAGCTGGCAGGGCTGAATGTCACTTGATGGCGTCCATTCGGACCCCGAGCAGATCCCGCTGCCAGGCTCCCACCTAGCTGGCAGGGCTGGATGTCATTCGATGGTGTCAATCCAGACCCCGAGCAGATCCCGCTACCAGGCTCCCACCTAGCTGGCAGGGCTGGATGTCACTCGATGACGTCAACCCAAACCCCGAGCAGATCCCGCTGCCAGGCTCCCACCTAGCTGGCAGGGCTGGATGTCACTCGATGGTGTAAACCCATACCCCGAGCAGATCCCGCTGCCAGACTCTGTTTTAGCTGGCAGGGCTGGATGCCACTCGTTGGAGTCGACTCCGGCTCCCCACCGACAGGTAGGGCAGGTCTTGATGAACGAAGCAATGTCAGAAGCTGGGGAACCAGACATCTAAATGACCGAGGAAGAAGCCGCGAAATTAACGAATTGGGTCCAACGTAATCGCCCAGCACCCAGGATAACGGCCAAAGGGGCGAGAACCCATGCCGCGTCGCAAGAGGGCTGACTCGCATGAAATCCGGCGGCCCGGGTATGAGCCGGGCCGGCTCGCCCCTTCTAGCGAGCGGGCGACCGACACGGAGGACCCAAGCTATGGAGGCAGGTCGCCGCTCGCGGGTCGGCTAACTAAGACCCCTATGCTTCCCGACCTAAGTCCTTAGTGGGCGCGCGACCTCGCCGACATGATACGGAACGAAAGATTGCGAGCAGAAGTATCAAGGCCGGCCGCGAATACAAGAAGGAAGAGAACCTACATCGCACAAACAACCGCAAACAACAGTAACAAATATATATATAAAGCGAGCAGAGAATCATTCGTTGAAAAGTAGGTTACAAAATCGGGACGCAGCCTGCACTTATATTTCAACAAACAAAAATATATACACGAGGGGCGAGGCGCGAGAGTAGGAGCGACGCGAGCTCCCGGGCGACAAATCCTAGAGGCGCTGGTAGGACTTGTCTCCCGGATCCGGCACCGGAAGGAATAACGCCGCCACCACATCGCTCGCAGAGAGACCCAAGCCCTCGTCTTTGATGAGATCGGCCCGCCGAAGCATCTGGATTGTGTAATTTGCAGCGCTGGCGGCGTTCTTCTGCATCAACACCTACAGCTCGTAGTCGGTGTAGTGTTCGCGCTGACAGCTGCTACTGGCTGGCGGCGGAACGGCCGCGGCGCCCTCTAGCTCGCGCACCCGCGCCTCCAGCGCTTGGTTCTTTTGGCCGAGGGTGGCGATCTCGGTGCCCAGACGGCTGGCCGTCGCCGCGTCCTGCAAAGAGGAAGATGGCTAAGGGATAAGCTTGAGAAAGGAACAACGGTTAGAAGTAAATGCGGGCTGAGGGACATACCGCCCCTCCCAGGTACTGGGCGAGGGTAGCTTCGACCGCGTCGGCCCGCTTCCTCTGAAGGTCCGCCTCCTCCTGAGCGGGCTTGCGTGCCTCCTCCTTCTCGTCCGCCATCTTCTTGAGCGAGGTGGCGTTCCTCTCCAACTGAGTGCATCGCCGGCCGACCATATGGGCCAGCTCCAGGCCGCAGAGCTGGGCACGCACGATTTCGTGCACCAGCACCCGCGTCGCCTCCTCGTCATAGATGACGGTGTCCTCCTGTGAGTAGAGGCCAAACGAGAAGTTGTAAGCCTCCCCGCTGATGGTCTCCTGCTCCAGCCAGCTCGGCAGCAGGGTGGAGATCATCGCCCGATTCGACTCTTTGGCCCATAACAGGAGTTGGACGCCGAGCTCGTCCAGATACTTCTCGCCGAAGCCGAAGTTGCGGTGCCCTCTCGGCACCGGATTCGTGGCGGTCCGCTCCTCTTCCTGCGGCCCAGAAGTGTCAGTCGCCTCGCCGGGGGCGTCGCTGGTCGAAGCTGTCGCGAGGGAGGGATCCTCGGCCGGTTGGATCGCCGGGGCCTTGCCTTTCCTTTGGCCTGCGGCGGGCGCCTCACCCGTAGTCTTCGCCTTCTTGGGTGGGGGCGGTGGAGGCTGTTCGCGGCTCGGCCGCTTCTTGGGGGCAGACGTCGGGATCTCGTGCTTTGCGGCGTCTGCGGCTTGAGCGCGAGCAAGCCCGCTGAGAGCGACGCAGGCACTCTCATATGGGGGGTGGAGGGGAATGTCCCGCTCGCATGCAAGAAGAGAAAGTTAAAGCGAGAAGAAGCAGTGAAGTAAAATGTAGAAGCGCGAGTAGCTTACCTCCCCCGAGCGGGACGACGACGAGGTTGTCCAGGTTCCGCCGCAGGTATGCGACCTCGAAGTTCTTCCCGGTGAAGAACCCGCACAGATCCGCTTCATGGCCCCCCAGGTTAGGGGGGCGGTAGCTCGCCTCGCTGAGCTGAATCAGAGAGAAGGGGACGTTGTCGAAGTCCCCCTTAACGAACATGAACTTCTTGAGCCAGTTGTGGCTCTTGTTTACGGTCTCCCGCACCTTGAGATGGGCGCTGGAGAAGTATGCGGTCCCGTCCTTATTTGCGCAGAAAGAGAACAACTTGCGTAAGACCGCGAGGCTGAACTCGACCCGCTCCTCCCGCAATAAGCAGGCGAACCCGACCATGACGACCACGGAGTTCAGGGTCATCTGGCCTAGGACGACCCCGAAATACTTCAGAATTTGGCGAACCTCCGACCATAGAGGGAGCTGGAGGCCCTCCTCGAAGTGCGCCAATGGAATGGCGAGCTCCCCTCCGGAGAGGTCGTTTATCTTCTCCCGCTCCCCCGGTCTAAGCGCACTTGCCCCGCCCGTCCGCCGCCGCCGCTGCCGCCGCCCATCTCGCAGAAAGTTCGCTGAGCGGGTGAGGAAGTCTCCGCAGGAAACAAGCGGGTCGGGATTCGCAGGGAGCAGGAAAGGAGGAGCTTAAAGATGATGGATGAGCAAGGGACGGCAGGGCCTATTTATAGAAAGAAAAAGGGCGGGAAAATCTTCCGCCGGCTGGAAAAGTGCGGATATCAAAAATCAGGCCCGACGGTTCAACTTCCTGGCTCGCAACCACGCCGCAAGGACCGTCCGGCAGCGGATCATGCCCACCCGCGTCCGCACAAGAGGCGGGCGAGCTGCGGATCGCACCCGCCCGGACCATAGGCGAGCCGGGGAGAATCGCAATCATCTAGTTCCCGGCCCGCTCCCGCCAAGATCAGGTTGGCTGGCTGGGCTAGCTTATTCGACGGCCTCGCACCCGCCTTAAAAAAGCAGTGGGCGAGCAAGATGGCTCCATCCGTGCCCACCCATGGAAAACCAGATAGCAACACAATAGAAATAACGTGCGTCAGAAATTACGCTCACCGACGGCCGAGAGAAGTCTCAAATTATTACAGACGATAAAATGTTCCAAAATGAGAAACCCTCCTAAGCGAGTTGGCTTAAAATTCGGATGCGACCTGACCCGACGTTAGACCGCTGGAAGGGGGTAGGCGGATTAGTACTGGATCTATTTCCACCTGCCCCGCCTCCGCGTCCCTGTTCGGGGAGGCACGCGAGGATAGTGGTAATCGCGAACCGCCACCAGCTCCTGCTGGGCCAGGCCCACTTGCTCCGTGCCGTGCTTGAGTCGCTCCTTGGCCCACGTAATATGCACCCCCGGAGAAGTAACCTCCTCCCCTTCAGCTGGGCGCCGTGCTCCTTCCAGGGCCGCGACCCGCTCCTCTATCGCAGTTTTATCCCGGTCAACCAGATTAAAGATCTCCTGTAGCAGCAGAGTATGCTTCTGAAACAGCTGCGTCACTTGTTTCTTCATCCCCGCCGCGTCCGCCGGGTCGCCCAGATACTCTGAAACCCCCTCCGCGTCGGGGGGAGGCGAATACCCCTCGCTCATCTCGGTTTCAGAGGAGATTGCGTTGTAGCCTGCAAAGAAAAGAGTTAGAGGGGACAAGAGAGAACCAAACAAGCGCCGAGTACGAGCTTACTAGGGGTTGGCACGCCCCTCGCACCGGCGGACGGTCGAGAGGAACCCGACCGTCCTTGGAAGGGTTCTCCTTCGAGAGTTGCAAGGGATTTCCCTAGCCCGGGGGGAATCGACGACCGAGGGGTATCCGGGGGGGGGGGGGGACGTCCCAGGCCAGAGGGGCTGGCGACCCGCTCGGTTGACAGCGGGAGGGAATGATCCTCCTCCCCACCGCCTCCCTCTTCACGCGACGGCACCTGCGAGGGAAAAAGTCAGAAATGAAGCGACAAGCCAGGAGGGAGGTGCACATACCTCAGGGATAACCTCGGTGCCTGCTGCCGAGCTGGAGCCCGGGAAGTCCTTTGCCGGAGATCGCCTGACGATCTTTCCTTTTACCGGCCTGAAGAGAGGGCCGGGAGATCCGCGCGCCAACCACGGTGCGGCCTCAAGGGCCTCCTCCCTGGTCTTTTGGCTTGCGGCTGCCAGCCGGGCTCGCACTTCCTCACTAACAGGCATGGTGCAGCTACAATTCACTCAGAAAGGCAAAATAAGGTAGAAATTCACCTGAGGGCTCGGTGGTGTATTTATAGTCAGGTAGTGGGACCCACCAGAAGATTCCATGACAGCTCAGCACAGCACTCACCGAACACGCGGGTTGGATGATTCTTTCCGAGCTTGGTCAAGCTCAAAAAGAGCGGGGATTGTGTACAACCCCGTGTTCGCCGAGTGGGTCCGCCAGATCAGGCGAGCTGACCATCAGGCGAGCGGATCAAGACACCCTGCGAGCTGGCAGAGCAGTATGCGGGCGGGCTCCGGATGGCTGGCTCGCTCTCGCCCAAGTCAGGTGGGCGAGCCACGCGAGCTGGCCGTTCCTCTCTCTCTCTCCCTCTCTCTCTCTCGCACGCCGGAAATTCGTCGCGCAGAGTTCGGGCTCGACATCCGCGAACTAATTTTTGGGGTTGGGTTCGACGGGTCCAGATCAGCGAGCCCCCCTCCGGGGCTCCCGCAACGACAGTTTGAGACCGGGCCAGCCCGCTCTTCTACAAGCGACCTGGCCGCCAGCCCACCTCTGTAGAGACATTGGCAGGTCGCGGTGGCCTGGATCGTGCTCGCCCAAGAGGAGACTGCGAGCTGCGGGAGCCAGGTCGCACTCGCCCCCTGGGCGTGAAGAGCAGTGGCGAGCTGACCTCCATATCCATGAGACCTGCACAGTGGGGGCCTAGAGGTAAAATTACCTGGATGCCCCTCCCATGGGTGCGAATAGCTTGTTAGAACACCGGAGTTGCGCTGTTGGCTGACCATGCTGGGCTGCACATAGCTGTTCAAAACAGCGGAGGTTGGCTATTTGCAGACCGTTTTCAGAAATTTATAAATAGGACCCAATGGGCACCTCAGAAAGCACGCCTTCCATACTCACTTGCTCTTTGGTCTTTTAGCGCTTTCTGAGGTAGCCTTAGCTCGGCCTTTGTCTAAGAAGGGGAAGCACTCTAAGATCTTCCGGATGTGTGGTGGTTCCTCCTCGCCGAGCCCTCGGGTTTGGTCCTCTTTGCTTCTTTTGTCATTTTGTTTGTGGGAAAGAAGTAGGTGTGCGATCACCCCTTCCCCAAAGGTGAACTCCACAGGAACCGAGTTTTCGGTTTCAACACCTATCCTTTCTATGTTTGAGAATACCCAATAAAGATATATTTTGTGGCCCGTAGTGCCAGCTTGTCCAAAGGACGACCAAAATGACTAAAAAACATGCACCCGAAAATTCAAGGGGTTAAGGAATGTTAAATCCCAAACCTATTTGTAAAAAGCCTAATGAAATGGGGCCATTGTACTTTTTTTCTCTTCCTTTTATTAGGCTCATATCTTCTATTATATTATCCTCTTCCTCTA
The DNA here is from genome assembly GCA_039583875.1 of Platanthera guangdongensis. Classification (NCBI taxonomy): domain Eukaryota; kingdom Viridiplantae; phylum Streptophyta; class Magnoliopsida; order Asparagales; family Orchidaceae; genus Platanthera; species Platanthera guangdongensis. Next base: position 173,105,212 of record CM077166.1, read on the forward strand.
TTCTATATAAATAGAAGAGCTCTTATGTGATAAATTACATATTATGGAATAATAATGATTTAATATTTCAAATTTTGATATTGTATCAAAACATGACTTAATTCCTCACTGCTCTCCTCTAGCGTGAATACTCTTGATCTTCACACAAAAGCTTTTTGGCTCGTGAACTCTACCGTTGTCATGCGAAATCTTCATATTCTCTTCTTTTCTCTACCAACATCTATCATGATTGACAACCCAAACTGAGGCATTACCACAATATTTTGTTGACTCTGCTGAAAGGAGGACTCGCCCCTCATCCCCTCGCCGCTCCTCGTACTCGCAGACTCCGCGACCACTAGTCCTTCCTGTGAATGCATGTGATCTTAGCTCCAAAAACTCGCAGTTTTGTAACCTCTGCTCCTGATTCACTGGTCGCAACTTCTGCCCGCCTAACTCGCCTATCTTGTTTCTCTTCTATTAGAGTTCTCCAACCCATCACAAGCAACGCTCATCAAGTTTGCCATCGCAGTGCCTCCCTGTGAGACCTACGACAATTGAGTCATTGAGTCTTCTGAGGGCTCTTCCATCACATGCAACACCTTGAGTCTCTGTGAGCTCTTTCAACAACCTCCCTGCGAGACCTGCGACTATCTTTGGTGAGTGCCTCTAGCGGCTGTCTTTTGCGAGTCCCTACCTCATGATGATTGAGCCTCCGTGTGCTCTTTCAACAACCTCCCTGCGAGACCTGCGACTGTCTTCAACGAGTTCCTCTAGCTACCACCTTCTCTTTGCAGGAGAGTCCCTACCTCGTGTGCCTACTCACATCACTATGTGGTCTTCTCTCTGAGACCGCAAGTCTTTCCCACGTGCAATCGACTATGAGCTCCCCATTCGCGCCTTCTGCAATGTGCGAGTATTCCCACGAGGCATCGCTCCAGTCACGAACATATCTCACGATTGCGAGATCCCCTCTCGTGAGTCCTCGCTCAAGTCATGCGCTCATCCCGTTTTTGAACTTTTGCGATTGTTAGCGTCCTCCTACGAACTTTTACTGCATATTACTCCCCGCGTGCTACTTTCTGAATATTGCAATCATTTACTCTTCCTGCGAGCTCTTGGATCTCGACCCCTGTACGAGTTCATATCATCTCCTCTGTTATGTTCTTTTGATTTCACTAAGCTATGGCGACAACACTGCTCACCCCTGTTCTACTTTGTCACCCTACTCTGGATGGTGTTTATCTTAGTAGATATCAAGTTTTTGATTCGTTATTCCAAACGCTACGCCTCCGTTGCCAACTCCTCTGGTAGCACGCATACTGCTATGTAAGGTAAGTGACTTATTGACTCTGGTGTCATCAATTATTTGACCGATGATTCTCTTGTCTTCTCCCATCTCGAGAAGCATAACAGATTACCAGTAATTGTGGCCGATGTCTCTCCTGCTTTTGTTTGTAGAACTGGTGTTATTACTACCAACTACCTTCTCTAGTTAGATGACACTCTATGTGTTCCATATTAACCCTGCAATTTGTTATTTGCAGTGCATTGTAAATAATTTCAAATTTCAGGATCTTTATTTGAAGTGGGCAATTGCTACTGGGACTGAATGCGACAGTCTCTACTATCCGGACAATCTTCCCACTCTCTTCCTCTGCCGTCTCAATTTCTCTACTTTAGTGATATCATCGTCTTGGTCATCCTACGCCACGTCTCTTCCACCATCTTTTGCCTTCTTTTCAGCCAGTCTCCATCTTCGAGTGTGAAGCTTGCTAATTTTCAAGCATCATCGTACTACTTTCCATGCAAGTTTTTGTATATTTATGTCATCCTTTTGACCTTATTCATTTGGATATTTGATGCCCTAGCCCTACCAAGTCTGTTGGTAGGGGATGTCTGTACTTTGTTACATGTTCTGATTATTTCTATCGATGTACTTCGGTGTATGTTTTAAAAGAATGTTTTGAACGATTCTCTAATTTATATAAATAGAAGTTCCCACTAAGCTTTGTTTACCCATCAAAATTATATGAACCGATAATGCGAACGAATATATGAGTCAATATTTTTCTTCTTTCTGTACCACCAATGATATCATTCACGAGACTAGTTGTATGCGTACATCCCAATAAAATGGAGTGGCAGAAAGGAAAATCGTCATTTCCTTGATATTGCTCAGACACTTCTATGTCAGATGAATATTCCCTCCCCTATTGGGGTCATGTGATCTCATTTCTTTATATTTCATTAATCGTCTACCTTATTTTACTCTTCAGGTAAAGACATCTTTTTTTATTGTTCATCGAGATAGTATTCCTCCCCCCCCCCCCCTCATGTGTTTGGTTGTATTGGTTTTGTCCGTACTCCCACAACTAGTCAGCAGAAACTTCGCCCTCGTCACCAAGTGTACCTTTGTGGGATATTTTTCAACTCAGAAGGTATAACATTGTCTTGATCATATCTCTGAACGTCAATATATCTATATTGATGTCACATTTTTTTAGTCTTCCCCTTATTTTTTATGAAGAAGGTGAGTCTCTTGCTCTCAAGATCCTTCCTCTCACGACGACCTCTCCTCCGTCCACTTCTGTTTCATCTGGCCATATAATTCATGCTTCTCCACCAGATATGCCATACCTAACATCAACTACTGACCATACACCTTTTATGTAACATTTTCCTTGTCATTATAGTCAAAGTCTTGTTTCACCCCATCGTGTTGCTCCATTCACTTCTATGTCCCCATCGTCAATTCTCCCAGACCAGCTCTCTCCTCTTTGAAAGGGTCCTTCAGCTCAGCAGACTCAAACCTGGATGTTCCTATTGCTTTGCGGATGGGGGTAAAGCGTTGTACACAATATCCTATACTAACGTTGTGTCTTATGCAAATCTCAGTCCCCATTGTAGAAAGTTTGCCTTTGGACTCTCTACTAACAATGTTCCTACTACTTATCATGAATCGCTTCATATTCCTTGTTTAAAGGAGGCTATGGATGAAGAAATCTCTGCTTTGGCATCACGAGGTACTTGGACTCTTGTTCCTACCCCCTTTGGTGGCGATGTTATTGGTTGTTGTTGGGTCTTTGTCATCAAGTTTCTCCCTAATGACACTATGAATTACTACAAAGCCCGTCTAATTATCATGAGCTTCACCCAGACGTATAATGTTGATTTCTTTGTCACCTTCTCTTTGGTTGCCCTTATCAGTACTATCTAGGTACTCTTTTCTATCGTTATCAATCAAAATTTGCAAATATCTCAACTTGATTTAAAACATTGCCTTATTGTGTGGTGAATTGCATGAAGAATTCAATATGGAGCAATCCCCTGACTATGTTTCTCGAGGGGATTCTCAGGTGTGTAGGATTCGAAAAACTATTTATGGTTTTAAACAAAGTTCTCGGGCATAGTTTGACAAGTTCAGTCTTGTCATCTCTACCATTTACTTCAGTCATGATTTGACAAGTTCGGTCATTTACTTCTTTAAACAATCCCCTGACTATGTTTCTCGAGGGGATTCTCAGGTGTGTAGGATTCAAAAAACTATTTATGGTTTTAAACAAAGCCCTCAGACATGATTTGACAAGTTCAGTCATGTCATCTCTACCATTTACTTTTCTAAAAGTAATGCTAATCACTCTCGTTATATGGAAGACCGTCAAAGGACCGGTTGTTCTTGTTGCCAACGTAGAAAACATTGTTCTTATTGGAGATGTCTCTTCTGTAATAGAGATAACAAAGAAACATCTTCGAGAACACTTCGTTATAAAAGATATGGGTCATTCCAAATACTTTTTGGAATAAGAATTGCGAGACACAATAACACAGTTTTGTCCCAAATAAAGTTTGCCCTAGTTCTACTCGAAAAAATAGGTCTTCTTGGAACGCCTGCTCGGAATCTTATGCTTATGTTCACTGACAAACTCTAAGATAAGGCCTTTCCTTTTCTAAAAAAAATCAATTGCTAAATGTGTTTGGTTGGAAAACTTATTTATCTTATTGTAGCCAGACCTGACATCTTCTATATTGTTGGTAAGGTCTGTTAGTTTATGCATGCTTCAGACATTGACATTTAAAAGTTGTGTTGACAATAGTAGCATATATCAAGGGATCTCCGAGCAAAGAACTAATGTTTAAAAGAAAAAAATGACTTGCATATTTAAACATATTTAGATGCAAGTTATGTAGTTGATAAAGAAGATCAAAAATTCACTTTTGGGTATTATACGCTATGTTCCACCGACACCGACACGCGACACGACACGACTCGTCCATTCTCCTAAACTATTAATATTTGACACGTTCGGACACGTTTGTTAAACTCATATTTTATAATTATAGAGATTGTAAAATACTAATAAATAGACAAGAAGTGAACAAACTTAGTATATAAAAAATGTAATACTCATACTTACATATTATATATCATCTAAAAAGATAATTGATTTCATGTCCGACTCATCCAAAGAGAGATTTGCAATTTTCATCATATCATCATCTTCAAATGTATCAAAAGCATCTCCGCCAATATCCTACATCTTTGTTTCTCCTTGTGTATATTGTGTATTTTTTCTTGAAAGTAGACGTAGATTGCTGTATATAAAAACCAGATCATCTGCACGCTTTGATGTCATTCTATTTCTCTTCATCGAGTGCACAAAAGAATATGTACTCCAATTTCTCCCCGTACATGATGATGAGGATGGTCGTGCAAGAAGATTTAAAGCCCAGATTTATAGAATAGGAGCACTTGCTCCATGAATAACCCGCCAAGACTTGGGATCCATAGAATATCTACTTTGAATTGAATCAAAATCTCTAAAATCTCCATTTATGTATGCAAAATTTGGATACTATAAATTCACGCGTGTTCGCTCCTCAATATCCGAAAAGTATTTCCTAAAATATTTCTTAGTTTCTTGAATTATCTCACTATCCTTGTATGAAGAAACTCTTGAAGGATCTTCATTGAGGCATTGTTCAATATAATACCTAATTTAAAAAGAAACACAAGTATTAATAACATAAAAATTAAACATTAATATAAATATAAAAAAAACACATGAAAAGTTAGAAATTACTTTGGATTCAAGGCATGTACTAAACAATGAAGATGAGTTGTTTTTTGACCAACGATCAAGTAATATTGCTTGAATAACATCATAAAAAGTTGATTGCTCATGTAACCTTTTAACCTCATGATCATAAATAGTTTTCTTCATTTTTTCAATCATAGAATCTCACATGTCATAGAGTAAGTGAAGGAAAGACTTATCTGTGTCACAAAACCCCAGCATATCATAAATTGGAGCCGTGAAGGATAGAATGTAATCAATAGAGTCCCACCATGAATAATTTAGTATTTTTTACTTTACAAATCTTGCTCTTTCTTGATTATCATCTCGATAAATATTCCATTTCTCACAAATCACCATGCTTTGGAGACCATTTTTAATGAGCTTAAATCTTTTCAACATTACAATCATTGAAGCAAATCTTGTATCAACAATGGATGGAAATTACGCTTCCGTGATAAATTGTCTTCCGCCTCACCATGAGTAGCTAGCTTAGTGACAAACCTCCATAATGATTTATTTGGATCATCATCAGATATAGGGTCTGTTTGGCGCAGCTCTGGCAGCTGGAAAATCTCTATTCCAGCCACCAGAGCTGCTTTATATGTGTTTGAGACAGCTCCATGTGAAGAGCTTTTCAAAAATCTGGAGCTGTTTTGCAGCTTTTCAGAAATCTCCCTCCCCCAGCTTCTGCTCTTGCAAAATAGCTTTCTCTCTCACAGGTTTTGGAAATCTAATGGTTTCTTCAGTTGGAACATGCTTAGAGGTCGGACGGCCTACCTCCGGCGATTCCGAGCCCCTGACGGCCTTCCTCCGGCGATTCCGAGCCCCCGACGTCCTTCCTCGGGCGATTCCGAGCGCACTTCTGCACAGAATACCCAAACAGTCTGCAGCTTTTCAAAACTGCTCCCCAGAAATCTATTTTAAAACAGCTCTATCCGGACAGCAGCTTTTCAATCCGCCAGAGCTGTCCCAAACAGAGCCATAGACTCTTGTGAACCACTATTACTACCCTTGCTTGAAGACACTCTACAAAAAATAATTTAGGTGTTCTTACAAAAAGAAAACAATGCATGACACCTTTAAAGAAAACCAAAAGAACATAACAAGAAATTCATCCCAAAAATTGAAATGATAATTGAAATTCTTCCACAAAAAAAAAACAACCCTGAAATACATAGCACCTTTAAATAAAACAGCCTTATTGAAATGATAATTGAAATTCATCAAAAAAACAGTCTTATTGAAATACACAACACCTTTAAATAATATAGCCTTATTAAAATGATAAATGAAATTCATCCAAAAAAACAGCCTTATTGAAATACATAGCACCTTTAAATAAAACAGCCTTTATTGAAATGATAACTGAAATTCATCCAAAAAAAATTCGACAAAATGAGTTAATCATGTTTCTGTACATCCTCCAAATATTTTCCTAAATATTTTACAAACTCATTATCTTAACAAGAACGTCAACCCGCGTCTTGATTTTGAAAATAGCAAACAATACGAAGAGGATGCATTACCTCAAAGATGCGAGAGCACGAAGAATAGCAAACAACAAACAATACAAGACCTCTGCGTGTTTCCTGGAAACCTTCTGGGAGGGAAGCTAACACGAAGAAGATGAAAAACCAAGAAGACCTCTGCAAGCTACTGTGCAATCAGGAAGTGATAAACCAGGAAGCGGGAGAAGATGAGAAACCAGGAAAGGCAAGAAGCGAGTGCACGAATAGGATGCATTACCTCAAAGAAGCGAGTGCACGAAGAGGATGGGTAGTACGCAGAGGTCGATCGAGAAGAGGAACGTTGATGCCCTAGATCTTGCGGGATGAAGATGGAAGTCGGCTTACGTGAGAAAATGGGGAACAATGCGGGTTTAAAATTAATAAAGAGCCGGCTCACGCGGGACTCGCATGTCCAATTAAGCGGGACACGCGTGTCCCGCATGACCCAAACGTGTCGGCCCGTCGACACGCGTGTCGGACACGTGTCGGAGAGTCCGACACGGACACGTTGACCCCCCAAGAGTGTCGGTGCTTCAGAGATTATACATATGCCAGATGAAATTTTTTCACTTGGAGAAGTAAGAAAGTAGCAGCAACGTCCAGATCAAGGGCAAAAACAGAATACAAAAGTATAACTTAAACTGTTTTCGAGTTAAAATTGTTAAGAACTCTTCTAAAAGATTTTGGTGAAACTTACAACTCTCATATCTCGATTTTCTTTGATAATAAATTTCCATCTACATATCTAGAAATCCAGTGCTTCTTGAAAGAACAAAACATAGTAAAGTTGATTGTCATCTCATCAAAGACTAAGTTATCATGACGATATGAACTACGTTTATTACTTAAGATAATAACTTGGCCAAACACAAATACGCGTAAATGATAGAGGCATTGCAAACAGAATGCTAATGCACTTAGATATCCATAATCATATGAGAAGCCAAATCTGTACAACAACAGTGAGGAAAGTGAAGCTAAACAACAAATATTCAGAAATAAAGTGACGTGGGCAAGGAGCAGGAGATCCGGTGATTGATGAAGTGGTGCTGGCAAACTGGAGGGATAAAGGTGTTATATGATGTGGGGATATGAGAATGGGGTTGGATGTGGTGGAGGGATATCAAGTGGAGGTTTGTTTGGCTTATATGGATGGGGAGGAAGTCGCTGGAAGAGGGAGAGATGTTTTTTGGTTTTTGGTGATTGTGGAGGGGGGCTGGAGGGTGGAGGGTTTGTTGTGATTTGGAGAAGGATAGAGGGGACTAACAAGGGGTTGGAGGAGGTAGTCCTTCCCTAGGATGGGGAGAGACTGGAGGCTCTTGTGTATATCTCATTCCATGGGTGGGAGGTTGGAGGAGGTGTGCTACATAATTGAATGATGGGAAGGCTCCTTGGAGTATCCAGTTTTAGTGTTCATGAATGTGGGGGGGGGGGGGGGGGGGATGAGATAGAAGTCCTATGAGTCATCGCTTTTGTGTTTCTTGGAGTCGACACCACGAGAGATCGCTAGATTGCGAAGTTTTTTTTCAAAACTTTCAATCAATCCGAGACTGTTACGCCCCCACTACGCTTCTCGGGACGACAGTATGTTCGTAGGCACAAGGAGTCGAGAAGCGGCAATGGGGCTGAACCAGATCTCAGTGAACCGGCTGCCCCGGGCTGAACCAACGGGTTCAACCCCTTTTGGAGGGGCTGGCCGGCCCCTCCTTGGCCCGGGTATTTATACCCGGGCTATTCTCTTGCGAGGGTTATGCAAGATCATTTCAAGGTATCTCTCTTTCCTCTCCTCCTCAAACCCTAATTCTCTAGTTTCCTCCTTAGATCTCTCTCTCCCCCTTCTTCTTCCTATCATTTGGTATCAAAGGACTTTTCTCCACCAAGGTGGCGACACGAACGCAACAGGAAATTGGCCTCTTGGAAACCCTAGAAGAGTTGACGGATTCGGTGGCCGCCATCGAGGAAAACGTGAAAACATCCACGCAAAGACTAGAAGAGCGATCGACACCCGAATGGAGGAGATCATAACGTTGTTAACGCAAAATCTGAAGGGTAAGGCTGTGACGGAAAAGGACCCGGGCGGATCTACCTCCGCACGAGTCGATCCGCACCTGATCGGCACAAACGGAGTCCCGATCGGGACAGGCAGAGGTGCGGGGTTCGTCGTGGGCTCGGGATCGACCCAGAGCAGCGGGTTCGGCGCGGGGGGCTCCAGCGCGGGCGGGGCAGCATCCGGCGGGGTCGGCGCAGGCGGCTTGGGCTCCGGCGGGGTCGGCGCAGGCGGAAGCGGGCCGAGTGTGTTCGGCACAGGCGGGGGTGGCTCCGGCGGGGGAGGTGCAGCAGGATGGGGTCCCGACGGGTTCGGTACCGCTGGATGTGCCACCGATGGGAGCGGCTCGGGTAGTTTTGGTCCTAGGGGCGACGGTTGGCCGTTTCCCCAATATGGCGCGGGGGAGGGCCTGTTGCCTCATCCGGTAAGAGGCGGCATGCAGTGGGGTGGAGCTCCAGCTGTGGGGCCGTTTCGTCATGGGGTTCCCGACATGCCTTTTGAACCCGGTGAAACAAGAAGACCGACGGAGTATGGACAGGAGGCAGGGTGACGTGGACAAGCCGGACACCGGCCGTACATGCCGCCAAAATTGACGCAGATGAATTTTCCCAAGTTCAATGGAGGAGATGCCCTGGAGTGGTTGCAGAAGGTGGAACTGTTTTTCAACTACCAAGAGATTCCCGAGGGGCAATGAGTGCAGTTGACCTCTTTTCGTTTAGAGGATGATGCTTTCCAATGGGTGCAATGGTTCTTGAGAGGCAAGGACTACGTACCCTGGACCGACTTTGTGGATGGATTCACCGCTCGTTTTGGACCCCTTGAGTACGAAGACTTTGAGGCGCTCTTACAGAAGCTGCACCAGAAGGATACAATGATGGAGTACTGAACCGAGTTTGAAAAGCTGGCTAACAGAGTGCTGTGGGAGGAGAAAACACTACTCAGTTGTTTTGTATCTGGACCCCAGGATTATTTGCGGGATGAGATCCAGTCATACATGCCCCGCAGCTTGAACCATGCGATCAGTTTAGCGCTGATACAGGAGGAACGCTACAACCGGCAACGCTATCGCAGCTCAACCCGTTCTACTACCACTATGCCAGTGGCGAAGAGGGACTCTCAGGGACTGGGCAAGCCGGTTGTCACTTGGCTGACTTGGTCAGAACTTCAGGCGCGTAAGGAAAATGGATTGTGCTATAATTGTGATGCAAAATTCGCTTCCGGGCATAAATGTCAAATGATACATGTCTTTATGCTACGGGAGGACATGGAGGAAGAGGACACACCCGCCTCAGAGTGGGAAGGAGACCTGGATCTGACTGAGTTCGGCGTGTCCCTTCAAGCGATGGAGGGATGCAATGCACCACTCACTATGAGGATGGCCGGGCGAGTCCGCCTGGAGAAGGTGACTATCCTGGTCGACAACAGGAGTACGCACAACTTCATCCATCCGGAAATGGCGCAGAGGGTGGGACACGAGGTTGACCGAGCTGCTGCTTTTCACGTTATGGTGGCGGATGAGAGCAAACTCCGGTGCGAAGGGGTCATGAAGGGCGTGGAACTAAAGATACAGCGGTACTCGGGACACACAAACGTCTATCTTCTACCCATCAGAGGGTCGGATATGGTGCTTGGGGTGCAGTGGCTACAACAACTACTGAGGGTGACCTTTGATTGGGAACATATGACCATGGAGTTCCTCCAGCAGGGAAGACAATACTGCCTGGGTGGCCTCAAATCTTCCCCGTTGAAGGAGATATCCCTCCGCAGTCTGCAGCAATTGGGGGACCAGGGCAACACGATGACGATGATTATGGCGATTACAGAGACCCTCGAGGCGTCTCCGGCAGTTCCCGAGCAGATGCAGGCGCTGCTCGCTCAGTATGCTGATATATTCCAGACACTCAAGACACTCCCACCGTCGCGGTTCCTTGATCACCAGATTCAATTGAAGACCGGTACGGAGCCCATCAATATTCGTCCGTACCGGTATCCGTATAGCCAAAAGGCCGAGATCGAGCGTAGCATTCGGGAAATGATCACAGCGGGACTCATTCGCCCTAGTACCACTGCGTTATCGTCCCCCATAATCTTGGTTAAGAAGAAGGACGACTCGTGGCGCTTATGCGTGGACTACCGCGGCCTAAATAGTTCCACCGTCAAAGACAAGTTTCTGATACTGCTGATTGAAGAACTGCTAGATGAACTACACGGTGCTTTCCGTTTCACCAAACTCGAGCTCAGGTCGGGTTACCACCGAATTCGCATGCATGAAGAGTATGTCCACAAGACCGCTTTCCGCACACATGACAGGCATTATGAGTTTCTGGTGATGCCGTTCGGGCTCACCAACGCCCCCTCCACATTCCAGGCCGTCATGAACGAGATATTCCACCCCCTTCTCCGTCAGTCCGTGCTGATATTCTTTGATGATATTCTGGTCTATAGTGCCAACTGGGAGGAACATTTACATCATGTGGAGCAGGTCTTTGTCATTCTTCGCCAACACCAACTGTACGCCAAGCAGTCCAAATGCTCTTTCGGGCAGGAGGAGGTCGAGTACTTGAGCCATTTGGTGTCGGCCGACGGCATCAAGGCGGACCCTCAAAAGATTGACAGCATGTTATCCGAGCATTGAGGGGTTTCTTGGGCGTCACCGACTACTACCGCCGCTTTGTGAAAGACTTTGGCAAGATTTCCCGACCTCTCACCCAGTTGTTACAGAAAGATGCCTTTGTTTGGTAGGACGAGACAGAGGCAGCGTTCCAGGCACTTAAGGGGGCCATGACGTCGACATCAGTACTAGCGCTCCCAGATTTCACCAAGGAGTTTGTGCTGGAAACTGACGCCTCCGGGGTGGGCATTGGTGCGGTGTTGATGCAGGAGGGCCAACCCCTAGACTTCTACAGCATGGCACTGGCCCCTCGCACGCTGGGATTGTCCACCTTTGAGAAGATGTTGGCTATCATCCACACGATGGTTGTGTGGCGACCGTACCTTCTAGGCCGGTATTTTACGATTTGCACCGACCACCAGAACTTGCAGCATTTCTTGGACCAACGGGTTTCTTCCCCTCTTCAACAGAAGTGGGTGACCAAGTTTTTGGGTTATGATTATGAGATTTCCTATCGGAGCGGCAAAGATAACGTGGTGGCTGATGCTCTCTCTCGTATTCCTGAGGGTACGGTTGCTCACATCTCAGGGCCACTAGTGGACTCCTTGGATGATATACAGGACGAGGTGATGCGAACTACCGATTTACGAACCATGGTGGAGGCTTTACAGCGCGGCTTGCCCGTGGACTCCGGCTATCATCTTCAGAATGGCCGCCTCTACCATCATGGCCGCGTGGTTCTTCCTCCGGACTCGGCTTGGAAAACTGTGATGATGCACGAGTTTCACTATTCCCTGACAGACGGCCACGCGGGCGTGCTCCGGACACTTCAGCGGGCACGAGCAAATGTTTTTTGGCCTGACATGCGCCGTGACATACAGCAGTTTGTGCAGCGGTGTGAGACTTGCCAGCGTCAGAAGTACGAGACGACCTCGCCCGCAGGGCTGTTGGTTCCTCTCGAGATTCCGCAGCACATTTGGGATATGATGTCGATGGATTTCATTGACGGGTTGCCCAAATCCCAGGGGAAATCTGTTATTCTGGTAGTCGTTGACAAACTCTCCAAGTACGGCCACTTCCTTGCTTTGAGTCACCCATATACTGCCGAATATGTCGCCGCTCTATTCGCCCGGGAGATCATCCACTTGCACAGCCTGCTCCGAGCTATCAACTCCGACCGGGACCCCACTTTTGTGAGCAACTTTTGGCACGAACTATTCCGGCTGCTAGGGACATGTCTACGTTTCAGCACCGCACATCATCCCCAGACGGACGGCCAGACAGAGGCCTTAAATCGGGGGGGGGGGGGGGTGGAGACCTACCTCCGTTGTTTCGTTATTGATGAACCCCGGACTTGGCCGGGGTGGTTGCACTGGGCCGAATATTGCTACAACACTTCCTACCACTCGGCCAGCAAGATGAACCCGTTTGAGGTTGTTTACGGCCGCCCTCCTCCTACTTTGAGCAGCTATGAGCCGGGCAGCACGACCATGCCGACGGTTGATCGGGCCCTTAGGGACAGGGATCGCATGTTAGCCACTCTGCGTGAGAACCTTCGCCTTGCCCAGGATCGCATGAAGGTTCAGGTGGACAAGCATCACAAGGAGAGGGAATTTGCAGTGGGCGACGAGGTGTTTCTCAAGCTACGTCCGTACCAACAGTTGTCAGTCGCTCGTCGTCTGAATCAGAAGTTATCTCCCCGGTATTATGCCCCCTTTCGTATACTCAGCAGGGTGGGGCCGGTGGCATACATGTTGGCCTTGCCGATGGGTTCCCGCATTCACCCAACTTTTCATGTATCCCTGCTCAAGCGGAAGGTCGGAGCCAATATCCAACCAAGCTCTGCTGCCCAAGACTGCCAGTGCGGGCGAACTTTGCCCACTTCCGGAGGATAGTGTGTTACTCAAGTGGAAACTACGCAGCGCTGAGTACCGATCGAAGCTCTTGGTCAAGTGGAAGAATCTCTCGGCGCCGCACAACTCCTGGGTGGATTTGCTGGACTTCAAGGAGCTTTACCCCGACTACCATCTTGGGGACAAGCTAGTTCTTGATTGGGAGGGGAATGTTACGCCGCCCCTACGCTTCTCGGGATCACAGTATGTTCGTAGGTGCAATGAGTCGACAAGCGGCAACGGGGCTGAACTATATGGTTCAGCCCCCTCTCAGTGAACCGGCCGGCCGGGGCTGAACCAGCGGGTTCAGCCCCTTTTGGAGGGACCGGCCGCCCCCTCCTTGGCCCGGGTATTTATACCCGGGCTATTCTCTTGGGAGGGTTATGCAAGATCATTTCAAGTTATCTTTCTTTCCTCTCCTCCTCAAACCCTAATTCTCTAGTTTCCTCCTTAGATCTCTCTCTCCCCCTTCTTCCTATCAGAGACAAACAACTATGCCTCGTATTAATACTAATCCTACTTAGGGCACCCATTGTGGATGCCTGTGATTGGCCGTACACGATAAGTGTCCGATGTCTTCTAATAAAATCCAAAAAAATAAAATAAATTGGAAATGTGCAAACAATGTCCATAAACAATTGCAGATTCGGATCGTCCAGATGATGACCCTATCAATGCCTCCTTGATAATAGACACATGAGGGCCCGATTGGGCGATGACCCACACTCGAAGTGTGATCCCCATAATATAGTAGTTTCAATTTGTTATTATCAAGATTCATGGCTCTTAACTCCCACACTCATGTTTTTGTTATGCCTCATCGTTCCTCTTGTAATTGCCCAGTTTATCATTTGCCTCATATCTATTTTTGAGCTGCAACTCAGTTGACCAATCTCTATTGAATCTTCTTCCGCCCACCTTTGATAATCAAGTTTATATCAAGGTTGTCAGGATCGAGATTCTAGATGAGATTGTTTCGAGATTGGATCGGATCGGATGGTAGGATTGAATCAAGAATCGCTTTACAAAATCTTGATCGATTTACAAAATCTGGATCGTAGAATCGTAAGATCCTATGATCTGGATCGCGATCCTAACAACCATGATTTATATGCATATTCTCTCTGGTGTTTTTTTACTAGCATCATCGCGGCGCCTTCTTTTTAATGTGTTGCAGCGTGGTTCTGATTCCAGACGCTTTTTTATGGTATCCTATTTGGTTTGATAACAATATGCTGCTTTTTTAGGCTTTTTCTTTTGGGTCTCATTAGTTGATTTTGATATTCTAAAGCTATGCGTGACTATTTCTCTTTTAATTAAATATGTAGCTAAATTCCATTTTTTTCTTTAGCTTCAGATATTATTTCTGAATTGCTTACAGGAGAGTTTCCAGGGCAATTGCTAAGCTTATAGCTCTTGCGCTTGATTTAGATGCGGATTTCTTTGATAGACCAAAGATGCTTGATGAGCCCATTGCAACGTTGAGGCTTCTCCACTATGACGGTGGTACGCACTTTACATGGCATTCTCTGGTTCCATGATGTTATGAGCACGGCATTAAATTTATTTAACATTACATTCAGGTAAAATTTCTGATCCTACAATGGGAATATATGGATGTGGTGCACATTCTGACTATGGTTTGATTACCCTCTTGGCCACTGATGATGTGGTTGGCCTTCAGGTAACATGGGAAATCGTGGTTGGTGTAAAGTGTCCCTTTTCTACACTTGTTGATTCAATAGTGATATCGGCAACTTAATACTTTCAGTTACACTTGCTAGATTTGCAAGGATAAGGACGCCCGGCCTCAGATTTGGGAATTTGTGCCTCCTCTGAAAGGGTTAGTTCAATTTATAATTAGGAACTAGCTGTTATGTTATGGGCATTGGCTGCTCTTACTGTGTTATATTATTAGTGTCATATCAAGTCTTTTTATTTTTATTGAGTGTAGTTAAATTGCGGGGCTTCGTGTCCAGTTATCTTTTATTTAAGTTCACTGTTTTTTTATTATTAATGTTCGAGTGATTATTAGTTGTTGGTAGTTAGTACTTATTATTGTCATTTAAGAATCATGTTAGCCTATTTAAAGACATGATACTCGAATGAAAGGCATACAAAATAATCTATTTCCCTTGTCTTCTGTATAAGATTTTGGGAGTTCTCTCTCGAGCACACTCTTTCTTAGGCATCCGGGTTCTGGGTCCATAGTATCCTCCTTTGTTTTCCCCGCCATTCGGTTGATCCCCGCCCATAATAATTTGGTATCAGGCCATCACTCCATCTTCAACACGCTCCACCATCCCACTTCCATCCCAAATTGTTGCCGTTTTACGATCCCACACGAGTCATCATTGACTCTCCTTCTCGGTTACACCTCAAGGATTTCCATTCTCCCTTGATCGGCTTTTTACCCCTCATCTCCTTCCAAAAATTAGATCCCAAACCGCCCGACGGCTACAACCATCGATACCTCTCCACATTTTTTAGTAAAACTGCAGAATGACGGCTACACCTTGCCTGCTGGGTAAATGAAGAAATCAAACCATTAACTGCCAATCATTTACCTCTCTCGTCTTCTCGCACAAAGCCAAATTGCTTGCACTAGTCGCATACGTCTTTAGTCACTCTATTTTTCACGTTGTTCATAGACCATGTGCCACCTTCAAAGTTTTTCGTCTCTCTGACGAAGCTCTGCCTGCAACACTCTCTGCGGGTGCTCATTGCACGTAACCAGCACGTGTCTTCCTTGAGCTGCCCGCTTCTTCCCTTTTGGATGCACACATAGTAGCAACCTTAGGCTCCTTCATCCCATTGTGCTCCGTGCATCATCATGTTTCACTCGAATCCATCACTGTTTCCCTATCTCTTCATCGTTTTGAAGCAGCACGACTTCTACCCCTGCGTCGAACACAACAACCATCTTAATTAACAATTAATAAGAAAATTAATTATTATTTTTTTAAATATTTAATTAAATAATGAATTATTTTTTTTAAAAGGGAAATCATTATAGAATGAGACCAAGGTACAACAAACATGGAAGTCACTCACAAACCGACATTGGTAATTTACGACACCATCCTTACCGAACTTGATGGTCTTATGGTTGTGCATAACTTTAAACGACGACTGATAACATGATCGACGATCCTACTTAGCCAGGTGCAAGTCCTTGATATCACTACCAGACTAGCAATCCCTCAACAATTGTCACTTATTCTCATTCAAAAGGACACTGTTACGGATCCGCCGTCAGTTATCGTGTGTTATTATTATTATTATTATTATTATGTTGAGTAATGTTGTATCGAGTCGTTATTATTGAGTCGTAGTCTTAGCGTCGTAGTATTTTTATATTCACGCGTCCATGGTTGTATTTACGATTATATCATTATGAGTTCTATTTAAAGGAACTCTTGGGGTCATGCAAGTTATGTAAGAAATTTAGTAAGCTTCTCTTTTCTCTCTCTAGCTCTTCTCTTTCTCTCTCTCTTGTTCTTCTCATCTCCTCCCTCATTCTAGGGTTTAACCCCATTGTATCTCCGCCTCCTTCCCCCACAATCCTTGGCACGTAACAGACACCTCACTGTCATAGATCGATTGTGTGAAGATCGTTTGTTACTCTCTTCTTGCACGAACCAAATGATATGATGTTGAGCAGTCACCAAGCAACTGTGGATTATTCTACACCCTTAAAATGGTATATCGACGATATTTTTTCTACAAGGCACTGCTACTTGCCTTTGTTTTGGCACGTTTTAAGGAATCAGATGACCAATCACAGCATCACACCAAGAGTCCTTATCATGTTTATGAGCTTAAGGACATGCTTGAATGAAAGGAGGGATGTTATGTTATGGGCATATGCTTGTCTTACTATGTGTTATTTTATTAATGCTGTTGTTGAAGTCAAGAACCCAACTTCAAAGTTTAGACTATAGTATGTGCCGAGGTTACTAGCTAACTGAAGTAACGACCACAGACAAGAAAGAACAAACAAAAAGGAAATTGATCTTATTTCTTAGCCTAGTGAGATTACAAGGTATCTACAACTCAAAGGTCCCTCCTCATATTCAGGAGTTTTTAGGAACTCTCTCTCCCAAACCAAATATTGTGTTAGGTCGGGGGAGAAGCGGGCTCAAGATGAGAACGGGTGAGCTCACAAGTTTCAGGGGATGAATCTAATGAGCTATTGCCACCACTTCTCCCACTCTATGAGGCATATTTATAGGTAATTGCAGAAGGGGGTATACCCCTTCAGTAAGAGGTGGGCCCCTCCCCTACACGAGATTTATCTAGTTGCGGGAAAGCTGTGAAGAGTGGTATTGTCGCCTGACAAGGTGAATAATCCCCTCTTGTGAGGTGTCTTCGAGCTCTTCCTTATAGGGGCCTTGCAGTAATTATCTCCTCTAATTGTCCTCTAATGATCTCGACGAGTATGGTCGTACACAATCCCCATTTTTTTGGACTTGTTACAAGGTTGGAAATACTATGAATTCACGTGACTTGGCGAGCTGGCCGATCCTCTTTAATTTATGTCTCGACCTCTGGTATTTCTGTGCCTTTTGAATTCACTGAAAATGAGTATTGAACATCTTGTTCAGTTCTTGAATCACAACTAAAAGGTCTCGTATGGTGATGGTCGGAAGAAAGCTAAGAAGTTGATGCACAAATCATCTCATGGGGGAAGTTTGAGATGCAGCTTATGCCCAAGAAAAAGCAAGATGAGTATTGAACGTCTTGTTCAGTTCTTGAATCACCACTCAAAGATCTCGTATGGTGATGGTCGGAAGAAAGCTAAGAAGTTGATTCACAAATGATCTCGCGGTGGAAGTTCGAGAAGCAACTTATGCCCGAGAAAAAGCAAGATGGTGACGACGACGCGACGATTTTGGTCACCCCTTGTCGTTTCATGCCGATTAGTGGCGTCGTAATGAGCGTCATCGAGAACAAGGCCGCTTATGACCAGGTATATTCTTGAGTACTGAATTCCTTCGAATTGGCTCCCCAGTATACAAGGTTCTTTTCAGGTTTTGAAGCTGACTGGGTTTAACAAAGCTCCTGGTTAGGAGTTTTATGCGATCGTTCAGTCATTACGATACTGGAGACACTACCTCCTCCCCCGAGAGTTTGTTCTCTATTCGGACCACCAAGCGCTTTGGTATTTAGATTCCCAGAAGAAGTTGGGGCATAGACATGCGAAGTGGGTTGAGTACTTTCGGGATTTCCACTATGCTCTCAAACATCGCTCCGGTGTTGAGAACAAACCTGCTGATGCGTTGAGTCGGCGGGTCACCCTTCTGCAGACCCTGAGAGCCCACGTGGACGGACTTGAACAGATTATTGCTGATTACCCAGGTTGTCCGGACTTCGGCGAGATATACACAGCTTTATCCTGAGACCCACCTGTGCCTGTCGACGGCTTCCAGATTTGGGAAGGCTACCTTTATCGGGGCTCTCACATTTGCGTCCGCAGCACATCATACCGCGACTATCTCATTTGGAAGCTTCATGCGGGCGGAGCCGCCGGGCATTTTGGCAGAGATAAGTCCATAGCTATCGTCGAGGATAGATTTTTTTAGCCGGGCCTGAAGAGGGATGTGGCCAGAGTTGTCCGACATTGTCGTACGTGTCAGACTGCGAAGGGGGCTAAACAATATACAGGATTATATACACCCTTACCAGTCCCACTTAGGCCCTGGGAGGATATTAGTATGGACTTTGTACTTGGACTGCCGCGCACGGTTCTAAAACACGACTCCATCTTTGTCGTCGTTGATCGTTTTTCCAAGATGACACACTTCATAGCCTGCTCTAGGACTGTTGACGCATCACGCGTTGCATCCATTTTCATTAGGGACGTCTTTAGGTTACATGGCCTACCGAAGTCCATTGTCTCCGACATGGATGCTAGATTTGTGAGTTACTTTTGGAAGACCCTATGGTACAAAACGGGCAGTATCCTGAAGTTTTCATCTGCATATCACCCTCAGACAGACGGGCAGACTGAGATTGTGAACCGCAGTCTAGGGAATTTGCTTAGATGTCTTGTTGGCGAGCATGTGGCGAGTGGGGACTCCGTCCTTCCCGTCGCGGAATTCGCCTACAATAGTTCGGTCAATATGTCCACCGGGTTGAGCCCATTTCATATAGTATTAGGGTATAAACCCAAGAAGCCCATCGACCTCGTTCCTTGTCCATTAGAGTCCCGTTCAAGTGAGTCCGCCAAGTCATTTGCACGTCATTTGCATGATTTACATGAGTCAGTCCGCCGACAAATTATTTCAAGTAATGAAAACTATAAGACCCGTGCAGATTTAAACAGGCGAGAACAGGTTTTCAACGAAGGCGTGCAGGTAATGGTCCGAATCCGGACAGAGAGGCTCCCACCGGGGCCTGCCAAGAAATTAAGCGCTAAACGAATGGGTCCCTACTCGATCGTTAAGCGGATCGGGACAAATGCCTACGAGTTGAATATTCCTGCGAGTATGGGCATCCATCCGGTGTTCAACGTTGAGGACTTGACTCCGTATTACGAACCTCACAAATATTTGGACCCGGGTCGGGATGATCACCACCACTCCACCACCTCACCTGCCACAGCTTCCTCCCGCTCACCTCTGCCACTTGTCCTGTCCCCTGTTGTACACACCCCTGGGAGTCCTTCACCTATGGTGACACCGCCCGCACCCCTGATCGCTCCGGGATCCACCTCACGAGAGCAGTATACTGAGAGTATTACAGATATCGTCGCCCATGAGTACGTCCTTACCACCACTGGATTCTCATGCCGCTACCTGGTTCGTTGGAGAGGTTGCTCCGCCTCTGATGATACGTGGATTCTACCTATTGAGCTGGATCGACTCGCCCCGGGGCTTCGACGACAGTATGATCATCTCCATTCATCGGAGATGAATTCTTTTCAGTCGGGGGGAGTTGATGGAGGACCATTGGTGGCACATGACAAGGTGGGGCCCACTTTCGTCTATTCTCGCCGGAAGACTTGATCGGAGGGACGATCCGATCCCACGGATGCGTCCGGATGCGCGTCGCGAATCTTTTTAATATATAACTTTGTTATTTTCGGTTCTTTTTCCTTTTATTTGGCACGTGGACGCTTCGACCAATCATAGTCGTCGATCCCGGGTTGCCCTAATGTTTAGAATATTATAACTAGGAGTGTTAGAGTCTTGGAGAGGCATTGCTGGTTTTTGAGAAAGTTATTCCCGGAACTCCGCGATCAAGCCACGGTGTCGACGCCGTGGAGCTCTAGGTGTTGATTCCTAGCGGTGGAACTTCTCCCCAAGGTAAACCCTACCCCCCCCATCATTTTACCTCTCAATCCCCCCTTTCCGGCCACCGTACACCGCTCACCCAGCCCCCAAACCCCCGGCCTGCTGCCTCCATACAGCCGGCCCCCTCTCCCTTGCAAACCCACTGCCCCGCTCCTTTCCCCAAGCCGCTACAGGCCATCGCCACTTTCCCGAGCCTGAACCTCAGCCGACGGCCTCCAGCCCCCCCTGCCGCCCCTTCCCCACTCCAAACCGACCCTCTCTAGGGCCTCTCTTGCCCTAGCCGCCCCCTCCTTCCTTTTCCCCTTCGTGGATCCACCCCTACCCGCTCCGAAAACCCCAGATCTACTTAGATCTAGAGATACCCTCCACCGATCTACCCCCCTACTTACATATTACCTCCCCGTAGCCCGGATCCGTCATCAAGTTACCGGATCTATCCACTTTCAGCCCATCGCAACCCTTCTCCACCGCGGACATCCACCGTTCCGACACGTTCACCGGATCTACCATCAAAACCGCCAGATCTTTCCCGCCTCAGACATTCCTTTGTTTGCGAGTTATTTGTTGTATGGACTTCTAGTTTTCAGTGCTTGGATATTGCTTGGACTATTCATATTTGCTTAAATATTTATTTGTGGAATTTTGCCCCGTAACGAATTTTGATTGCAGGAAGGAACCATTTGTGACGCGCTTAATTTGGCCCTCCGTTTGGAGGAAAGCCTTGCTTGAACGCTCTAATAGAAATTGTTTCTGCCAATATTATTTCTTGCATGGTTGTGAATCTCATTTGAAATAATTGCCGATCGGATTTTGTGCATTTACATATAGCACCCACGTGTCCACTCACTCGATTTAGCATAGATTGCACGGTACACATCCTACCCTACATCAAATTGGTATCAGAGCGAGGTTAGGCCATTTGCATGCTCCGTAGTGGTAGGACATTTAGGACTAGCATGACAGAACCACAAGTAACAGACGACCGAGCGGGAAGCTCGAATTCGGGCACCGCGTTTGTTGAGTTCCAGCGCCTCATCCTAGACCGTTTTGACACACTAGGCGCCCAGTTTAATGACATACGACAAGACCTTGCTGAGGTGAACCTACGATTGGACCACCTAGAGAATGTCAGGGACACGACTACACATCGCGACGATCCTTTGGAGGATGACCTTGATGTTTCTCCACGTCCCGACCGGCCCCCGAGAGTGGGCCAACCACCAGTGGAACATCATCGTCGTGACATTCCCTACCGGGCACCAGCCCCGCCGGCGAGGCGAGACCCTGAGCCAGCACGTGATAGACACCCACCCCCGCGCGAGGATTATCGTAATCCCCGTCAGCCGCAGCCTGACCTTAGGGACCGGGTGCCTCCACCTGGTCTCCGCGACCAGCACCGGGATGAGTATTACCCGCCAGATCGACGAAGGTTTGACTACGACTACGATGACTATCCCGGAGACTACCCCGACCGCGGAGAGGTGGCCAAGACCTCGACATCACCCGTCGGATTCGCCTCGACGCCCCATCGTTCGACGGCCGCTTGGATCCGAAGGCCTTTAGTGATTGGATCCTAGACATGGATCACTATTTTGACTGGTACGATATGAGAGACGAGCGTTGTGTACGTTTCATGAATATGAAGTTGACTGGACAAGCCAAGGTATTTTGGATTAGCGTGGAGAGAGCTGTCGAAAGAGAAGGCTATTATCCCATCACTCGTTGGGATGAGATGAAGGAGACTGAAGGATAAATATCTCCCCGCCTCTTATCGTGATCAGTTGCTTGATCAGCTACAGAGCGTACGTCAGAGGACACTCTCAGTAGCCGAGTACATGGCCCGATTCGATGAGTTGGTCGTTAGGAGCGATATTTCAGGGGAGCCCATTGCCACCACATCTCGATTTAAGGCTGGCCTTCGTTCGGAGCTCCGGAGAGAGTTGATTCCCCATCGCCTCGAGACTGTTGACCAGATATTCCAGCTCGCCTTAGAGTACGAGCAGTACCTCCGTACTTCGGGTGCGAGGCAGTTCCCCTCGCGCACTGATTCTTCGACATTCAAGAAGCCCACCCCTTTCCAGACTACCACGGCTACCCCGCCCCCACGGGTCACCACCGACATGAAGGGTTAGGCCATCACCACCGAGGGTCAGAAACCTGGGGGTATCCAGTGTTTTAGATGCTCTGGCAGAGGACATGTGGCGCCTCATTGCCCCACACGAAGCCTGGCCTAGAGGGAGCCGAGGTTGTTACCGAGGAGGTCGAGGCTACGATCGAGGAGGGATGGGAGAGCGAGGCTGAGAGATCCCTAGAGATGGGAGTTGTGCGACGTCTCCTATATACCCCCCGTGCGAACGAGGATTGGCTCCGCACCACTATCTTCTTCACGTATTTTCCTAGCGCAGGCGGGCCCTGCAAGCTAGCCATTTATAGTGGGAGTTCTGTCAATATCGTGGCCTAGAGAGGTTTAGAGCGTATGCAAGTGAAGGCGGAGCCCCACCCCCACCCTTATCGCGTCATTTGGGTAGACAAGACCGCCATCCAGGTGACACAGCGATGCCTCGTTCCCATTCGACTTGCTACATTCGAGGATCATGTGTGGTGTGACGTAATTCCTATGGATGTGCCCCACTTGTTATTGGGTCGACCTTGGCTGTACGACCGCGATGCCACATGCTACGTCCGGTCAAACTCATACACGTTTTATGATAAAGGTAAGAAGATCACGTTGTCACCCACCCGGCCCAAGGAGAAATCCAAGGGTCCGATTGAGCCCTCCATGAGCACCATTTCGTCGCGACTGTTACATCTTCTGCGGTGTAGTGAGTTCTTGCGGGAGAGCAGGGACGCCGGCGTATTCTACATCGTTGCCGCCACTATGGCTTCTGAGAGCCCGACGGTGACTCCGGATCTTCCCCCAGAGATTCAGACCCTACTTGAGGAGTTTGTTGACATCATGCCGGAGGAGTTACCTGATGAGCTCCCGCCGTTGCGAGATATCCAACACGCTATTGATCTAGTCCCAGGAGCTTCTCTCCCAAACCTACCGCACTATCGTATGAACCCAGATGAGCACGCCGAGCTCAAGCGACAGGATGATGAGCTTCTCCGGAAGCAATTCATTCAGGAGAGCCTGAGTCCCTGTGTCGTTCCCGCCCTTCTTACCCATAAGAAGGATGGTAACTGGCGCATGTGCATCGATAGCCGTGCCATCAATAAGATTACGGTGAAGTACAGGTTCCCCATTCCTCGCCTTAACGATTTATTAGATACTATGTCAGGGGCCAAACTCTTTTCCAAGATCGATCTATGGAGTGGGTACCACTAGATTCGGGTACGAGAAGGTGATGAATGGAAAACAACCTTTAAGACTAAAGATGGCCTGTATGAGTGGCTGGTCATGCCGTTTGGGCTGTCCAACGCCCCGAGCACGTTCATGAGAATCATGACACAGATACTACGGCCCTACATGTGCAAGTTCCTAGTTGTGTATTTTGATGATATTCTGATTTACAGTCAGACCCATGACGACCACCTAGCGCACTTGAGACTTCTTTTTGAGACCCTTCGTAGTGAGAAGCTATTCGTGAATCTAAAGAAGTGTTCGTTCTACGCCGAATCTGTTCAGTTCTTGGGATTTATCGTTTCATCCACAGGAGTGTCAGTCGACCCTGAGAAGGTTAAGTCCATCCGCGAGTGGCCCATGCCTACGACCATTCACGAGGCCCGCAGCTTCCATGGTCTAGCTACTTTCTATAGGCGGTTCGTTCGAGGATTTAGCTCGATTATGGCCCCGTTCACTAGCTGTTTGAAGAAGGACGAGTTTCAATGGACCCCCGCGACCACTCGAGCGTTTGAGGAGATTAAGGAGAAGTTGACCACGGCTCCCGTCTTACGACTCCCTGATTTTGGCAAGGCTTTTGAAGTTGCGTGTGATGCCTCAGGAGTAGGGATCGGTGGTGTGCTGAGTCAGGAGGGACACCCGGTCTCCTATTTCAGTGAGAAGTTTAATGAAGCCAAGCAAAAATACTCCAATTATGATGGGGAGTTTTATGCGATCGTTCAGTCATTACGATACTGAAGACACTACCTCCTCCCCCGTGCGTTTGTTCTCTATTCGGACCACCAAGCGCTTAGGTACTTAGATTCCCAGAAGAAGTTGGGGCATAGACATGCGAAGTGGATTGAGTATCTTCAGGATTTCCACTATGTTCTCAAACATCGCGCCGGTGTTGAGAACAAACCCGCTGATGCGCTGAGTCGGTGGGTCACCCTTCTGCAGACCCTGAGAGCCCACGTGGACGGACTTGGGCAGATTATTGCTGATTACCCAGGTTGTCCGGACTTCGGCGAGATATACGCAGCTTTATCCCGAGACCCACCTGTGCCTGTCGACGGCTTCCAGATTTGGGAAGGTTACCTTTATCGGGGCTCCCACATGTGCGTCCCCAGCACATCATACCGCGACTATCTCATTTGGGAGCTTCATGCGGCGGAGCCGCCGTGCATTTTGGTAGAGATAAGTCCATAGCTATCGTCGAGGATAGATTTTATTGGCCGGGCCTGAAGAGGGATGTGGCCAGAGTTGTCCGGCATTGTCGTACGTGTCAGACTGCGAAGGGGGCTAAACAAAATACGGGATTATATACACCCTTACCAGTCCCACTTAGGCCCTGGGAGGATATTAGTATGGACTTTGTACTTGGACTGCCGCGCACGGTTCGAAAACACGACTCCATCTTTGTCGTCGTTGATCGTTTTTCCAAGATGACACACTTCATAGCCTGCTCTAGGACTGCTGACGCATCACGCGTTGCATCCATTTTCATTCGGGACGTCTTTAGGTTACATGGCCTACCGAAGTCCATAGTCTCCGACAGGGATGTTAGATTTGTGAGTTACTTTTGGAAGACCCTATGGTACAAAACGGGCACTACCCTGAAATTTTCATCTGCATATCGCCCTTAGACAGACGGGCAGACTGAGGTTGTGAACCGCAGTCTAGGGAATTTGCTTAGATGTCTTGTTGGCGAGCATGTGGCGAGTTGGGACTCCGTCCTTCCCGTCGCGGAATTCGCCTACAATAGTTGGGTCAATAGGTCCACCGGGTTGAGCCCATTTCATATAGTATTAGGGTATGAACCCAAGAAGTCCATCGACCTCGTTCCTTGTCCATTAGAGTCCCGTCCAAGTGAGTCCGCCGAGTCATTTGCACGTCATTTGCATGATTTACATGAGTCAGTCCGTCGACAAATTATTTCAAGTAATGAAAACTATAAGACCCGTGCAGATTTAAACAGGAGAGAACAGGTTTTCAACGAAGGCGAGCAGGTAATGGTCCGAATCCGGACAGAGAGGCTCCCACCGGGGCCTGCCAAGAAATTAAGGGCTAAACGAATGGGTCCCTACTCGATCGTTAAGCGGATCGGGACAAATGCCTACGAGTTGAATATTCCTGCGAGTATGGGCATCCATCCGGTGTTCAACGTTGAGGACTTGGACTCCGTATTACGAACCTCGCGAATATCTGGACCCGAGTCGGGAGGATCACCACCACTCCACCACCTCACCTGCCACAGCTTCCTCCTGCTCACCTCTACCACTTGTTTTGTCCCCTGCTGTACACACCCCTGGGAGTCATTCACCTATGGTGACACCGCCCGCACCCCTGATCGCTCCGAGATCCACCTCACGAGAGCAGTATACTGAGAGTATTACAGATATCGTCGCCCATGAGTACGTCCCTACCACTACTGGATTCTCATGCCGCTACCTGGTTCGTTGGAGAGGTCGCTCCGCCTCTGATGATACGTGGATTCTACCTACTGAGCTGGATAGACTCGCCCCTGGGCTTCGACAGTATGATCATCTCCATTCATCGGAGATGAATTCTTTTCAGTCGGGGGGAGTTGATGGAGGACCATCGGTGGCCCATGACAAGGCGGGGCCCACTTTCGTCTATTCTCGCCGGAAAACTTGATCGGATTGACGATCCGATCCCGCGGATGCGTCTGGATGCGCGTCACGAATCTTTTTAATATATAACTTTGTTATTATCAGTTCTTTTTCCTTTTATTTGGCACGTGGACGCTTCGGCCAATCATAGCCGTCGATCCCGGGTTGCCCTAATGTTTAGAATATTATAAATAGGAGTGTTAGAGGCTTGGAGAGACATTGCTAGTTTTGGAGAAAGTTATTCCCGGAACTCCGCGATCAAGCCACGGTGCCGACGCCGTGGAGCCCTAGGTGTTGACTCCTAGCGGTGGAACTTCGCCTCAAGGTAAACCCTACCCCCCTCCATCATTTTCCCTCTCAATCCCCCTTTTCGGCCACCGTACACCGCTCACCCAGCCCCCAAACCCCCGGCCTGCTGCGTCCATACAGCCGGCCCCCTCTACCTTGCAAACCCGCCGCCCCGCTCCTTTCCCCAAGCCGCTACAGGCCACCGCCCCTTTCCCGAGCCCCAACTCCAGCCGCCGGCCTCCAGCCCCCCCTGCCGCCCCTTCCCTACTCCAAGCCGACCCTCTCTAGGGCCTCTCTTGCCCTAGCCGCCCCCTCCTTCCTTTTCCCCTTCGTGGATCCACCCCTACCCGCTCCGAAAACTCGAGATCTACTTAGATCTAGTGATACCCCCCACCGATCTACCCCCGACTTACATATTACCTCCCCGTAGCCCGGATCCGTCATCAAGTTACCAGATCTATCCACTTTCAGCCCATCGCAACCCTTCTCCACCGCGGACATCCACCGTTCCGACACGTTCACCGGATCTACCTTCAAAACCGCCAGATCTTTCCCTCCTCGGACATTCCTTTGTTTGTGATTTATTTGTTGTATGGACTTCTACTTTTCAGTGCTTGGATATTGCTTGGACTTTTCATATTTGCTTAAATATTTATTTGTGGAATTTTGCCCCGTAACGAATTTTGATTGCAGGAAGGAACCATTTGTGACGCGCTTAATTTGGCTCTCCGTTTGGAGGAAAGCCTTGCTTGAACGCCCTAATAGAAATTGTTTCTGCCAATATTATTTCTTGCATGGTTGTGAATCTCATTTGAAATAATTGCCGATCAGATTTTGTGAATTTACATATAGTACCCACGTGCCAAAGACTCCCCGCCCCCCAAAAAAAAATGAGGTTGGGGGGGGGGGGGGGGGGGGGGGGGGGGGGGCTAGACGGCGTATTTAAGGCTTCATCTTGTGGCGAACTAATCACTCTTTCTTTGGTGCAGATGTGAGCTCACAGAAGAGGATCGAACCCTCAACACCTTAATCGGTTGAGTCAACATTAAAGAAGGCAAAGATCATCTTTTTGTTGGGGCCTCAATGGGTCTCCCTTTCACTAGAATTGCCATGTACACCCCGTATGGAGAGGAGACCTGTCGACTTCTGGGATAAGGGTCCCATGCAGTTGTCCAAGGGAAAGGATGCGGTCGTCAGAGCTTATCCTAACTCGCATACTCCTGGTGAGCTTCCTGAGCATTTTGATGATATCGACGGTGTCATTTATACTCATTGGGTCGCCTAGAATGTATTATTTCTCACGACTTGCTGACGACCACTAAGGCGCGATCCGAGGTTTTCCCTCCACCGCCGCAGTTTGGCAGGTGCCTGCATGATCATGCCACCATCTCAATACTAATCGGCGGTCCAAGCGTTGTTGGCGTTCTCCAAAGTTGTCTG
Source organism: Platanthera guangdongensis (assembly GCA_039583875.1). Lineage (NCBI taxonomy): Eukaryota > Viridiplantae > Streptophyta > Magnoliopsida > Asparagales > Orchidaceae > Platanthera > Platanthera guangdongensis. The sequence goes on from CM077166.1 coordinate 173,133,311, forward strand.
TTCACTTGGATGACATGAAGGCTAGGATACATGTTGATGAGCTATCCAATCTTTCTAGCCACATCATTGCTCTGGAGGTCCAAATGGCGTTGGTTAGAAACACTTATACGAGATCACATGTTGCCAAGGAACACTTCTACAAGAACACCCACATGAGAGTCCAGATCAGCGAGATGTGACGTCAAGTTGATCATCCCGTCGCTGGCTTCGTGGGTGTCATGTGCTCTGTTGGTCCGTCTTTAGGGCAAGCACGCATGCTAGAGCTTGTTCGTCAGAGCGAGCGACACCTCGCACAAACAATGTTGCTCTTCCAAACCGTCACCAACTTGTTCTATAAAGATTGTTATGCTCTTGACCTGCTAGGACCTCTTTTTCATTAGTTTCTCTTTAACTGCGATGTTAATTTGCAATAATTATAAAGTTTTTCTTAAAGTATTAAAGTAACCTCATTTCACGGGTTTGAATGGGTTCTTGCTGCTCTGGTATTTGTGTGGATAGTCTCTTTGTCCTCACTTTTCTTGTTGTCTCGTCTTTTCTTCTTCGTAGGTACTAGCGACCTATTATTCTCCTCGACGAAATAATATTTTACGAAAAAACGGTTAACTGACCTTAGGTGACGTGTATGGAATCATGTTCTCTGGGCGAGGTGTTCTGATAGCCTCGTGATAATTGGTGAGGCGAATGATTCTTGGACTTCCACCACTCCCTAGAAATAAGGAAGGATATGGGGGAGCGTAGTTGAACCTATGCTCCTTCATCTTTTTAGACCGCCCTTGTCGGCGACCTCTTCTTCGGTTATTATGGGTACCAAGCAGACTCACTATCATGTGTTGCCCTCTTCCAGGTATCGAGACCTCCCCACCTCCCACCGTAGATGCTAGCATGCTCACCTTGTTCAGGGAGAAGTTTCTCCCACTAAGGTTTACAGTGAGGTGTTTGGCTGTTGGCGAGCGCCTAAACTCCAGTAGTGAAGGGGAGCTCGCATTCTCCCTGGAGTATTTTGCATACAGGATGCAACTCCCTTTCTGGCTTGAGGTGACAAATTCTCCGCCACTTTGCATTGGTGCCTGGCTAGGTCAACCAAAACGGGATTGTGGTTGTGATTTTTTTCGCGACCCTTCTGCAAGTGTCGCGAGTCCCCGGGGATTTTGCGATTTTCTGCAACCTCTTCTCGGCGAAGGGAACCAAAAAAGGGGTTGTGCGTATATCAACTCGTTGCATGAAGCTAAAGAATTCTTCAAACACAGTCTATCGGTGGACTGAGAAAGACATTTCATCCAAAGTAACTTCTACGACATCCCCGTCATATTGATGTCGTTGGAGCTTTAAGCCTTCAGGATCTATGAGGGGATGGGGAACAACTCGACCTTTTTCCAATTTTTTCACAACAAGGTCTTTGTTGCCTTGTACTATAAACACCGCGTGGATCAGGTTGCCTCGGTCACTCCAGGAGAGGAGGGTAAGTTATCCTCTTGTATACTCTTCTTGGTGGGTCGAAAGCTCTTATGATCTGTTCTTATGAAGGAAATCCTCGCTGTCTCTGTGCGACCTCTCGAGGTCGGTCCAAGACTGACCCGACGTACAAGGTCAAGGAGTCTGCCACGTTCCTTGGTTTGGAAATATGGATGACATCGCAAGACCATCGTCCACAAGGGGGGAGATGTCGCGAGCTTCCGATCCTCCCGACGAGGAGGATCTCGGGTCCCACCCGTTCTTCAGAATGTGCGGCGCTGAAGATATCGCCGGAGCACCGTTGGGGTTTTGTCTAGAGGACGAACATTGGGTCTCCCTCAACTCACGACTGTCATCCTCGATTGAGGATTTCAAGTCGAATAATGATGCCTACAATGTATGCATCGTGTTGTATGGCCGAGACGATACAACGGTTCTTAGTTAGGGGTGCAAATTGAGTTTAGCCTGCTCGTGAATCTCTTAGCCTACTCGAAAAAACCCGAGCTCCCTTTCTCTTGCTCATAAGCTCGCGAGCCTACTCACAAGTATTTTCCTTGAATGTTTTCTTAAAATATATAAATATAAAGAAAATATTGGCTCATGTGTAGAAAAGCTTGTGATCAACTCGAGTGTGACTCGAGCTCAAGCCAAGCAAAATAGTTTTGTCGAGCTCATGTTCGAGCTTGAGCTTTTCCAACCTTGACTCATTTGCACCCTTATTCTCAGTGATGCTGGCCCATCAGGCATCGCCTTCTAAGCATTGTGTTGCCCTTCGTAACTTCAAATTAGTGCATGTAGTGAGAGGATCTCTCCTTTTATTTATATAAGGAGAAGGATTAAAATGCTCACGGTCGAGAAGGAAGCTTCTCTTGAGTCGCCTTTTTCGAGACTTGTTTACTTTTTTGCTCTAGCGACCTGATCTTTTAACTTTTTGTTGGAAGCAGAGCGAGCTCTAGTGGACACGGAGGCGAAATTTGCGGCACTCCAGAAGGACTTCATGGACTATAAATCGATGGATCATGTCGTGGAATGCTCCCTCCATCCAGACGATGGAGGCCATATTGAGTCTTCTGGCGCATTTAACATGGTTGGCTCCAACATTTTGAGCATTCTTGAAAACAACATGACCATGCTCATATCCTTTAGGCACGACCATGCATGAACAAAATAAAATTCATGCCAAAAATGAAAGTTCTGGAATTAGCTCGTCCGCCGCCTTGACGCACGACCATGCATTAGCGCACAGGGCAATCTGTACATTAAAATGTGGAAGGCAGGGTTCGTGAGCGAATAACGGCACAACCGTGGCATTTTGGGGCACGACCATGTCATTTTGGGGCAACGACCATGCCATTTCGGGGGAGCGACCATGCCTTATCCTCTGACAGCCCGCTGCCTTCACTTTTGACACCGCTTTCTTCCTCGCCAAATTTACCCTAACTGCACACGATCTAGAGCACGACCCTGTGCCCCGACCGTACACAACCATTTTGCAGGAACTATGTATATAATTTTTTTTGCCAAAATGATTTTTTTTTTCATTTTTCCATCTTGCTCCAGGCAGCAGAGCTCCAGTCCATGGGAGAGCATTTCTCCATCCCAACCAGAGCATCATTTCGAGGATTCTGAAATGTGAAGGCAAGAAAGCATGTTAGAAGGCATAAGCGACGAGCACGTGGATAGAATGCTTGGTGTGAAGACGGGCCATTAAGAGCTTGGTGACTGCAGCTCTCTTACCTCAGACACATCCATGGACTGTTGGAGCAAGTGGATTGATGACTCGGCGGGCTCTCTCAGATCCGAGGCATAGTCTCTCCTCTCTTTCCGTATCATCATTGCATCCTTCGCACAATGCTCTTGATAGTCCAAGGATTTTCATCCTTTCACGGTTGTAAGCAAATATTTTTATGTTTTAGGGGTAAAAATCATGCATTGGTACTTGTATCGATTTACCGAAAATATTTGGATTTTTATTCAATTTCTGCGGTTGAAGAGAAGCTCTCATGCATCTTGGATGGGGGATGTTTGGGAGTAGATAGGAAAAATAGTTTTAAACCCGAATCATCACATAGCTTATCTAGCATGTGATGTTGGTATTTTGTGTATCTTCATCGTATGTTCCTTGAGGAATCGATAACCCCACATATTCACTTTATTACTTCGATCAGTTCATTGTCGTAGCATCTCCTTTGGAATTTGCAGCCGAATGTGAGAACAATCATGTTTTTGGCGCCGTTGCCCAGAGCACAGTTGATTTAAGCATTTTTTCCTTTTTCATTGTTTTCATTTTTTTTTGTATATTCACCCTTTAAATTCATTTATTTTCTATACAGGATCACACAAATAGTATTTTTTGTGTGCCTGCAGTAAGTCATTATAAATATTCTATTAATATGAATCTAGATCCCATACAAACGTGTATGCATATCAACAACATTGATGGTGTCGAGTAACAAACCATTACAACAATGAATGCCATTTAGGGAACTACGGATATAAGACATTTGGGTCCTCATATTGGAGATCTTTTGAAGTCATTGACTACCAACCAGCATTGTCGATTCTGCTACTGTAAGGGACATGTGAAGGAGGAATGTCTTGTTTACAGAGTTAGTATTGAGGGAAAGGAGCTGGTAGCCTCAGAACATTCATCCCCGATCAATGCTTCAACACCTTCATATGTTGAGGAAATGCCTACCTTGCATCCATGTATTGTGGGGTGCTGTGTAGAATTCTTCATCAACATAGTGGATGTCCCTGATGATGTCGATATGGATATTCTGCTGGTCCCCATGGAGACATCCCTACCTGTTGATTTTGTATCCGAGGATGACATTTCTGCATCTATTGAACGAAGTTTTATTGAAATTTAGTCCTGTCCTAGTCTTACTAATAACTCTACTACTAAAAAAACCTAATCCAACCGATGAATATTTACAGGAAGTGTCCGAGGAGCCTGAATCATCGATGAGTTGCATTGAGGAGGCAACCCTTCTTTGTGAGGTGGTAACTACCTAACCACAGAAGGACGATTTACTCACCGCCGAATCTCCTTGCATCACATCTAAATACCGCACTACCATTACGAGTGCTGACAGTGATTTGTGCACTGAACCTGAAGGGAGTGAGCAACTGCATCTTGCGAGGAGACAATGTGCTGGCTGCGAGCTCTTCCTAGTGGGCTCCTCTCAGTAATTATCTACTCCGACTGCCCTCTTCTGGTCTCAATGAGTACGGGCCATACAGTCGGGCCACGTTTTTTATATATATATCGAGTCTAGTTATTGTGTTCGACTTCGTGTGCCCAATTGTCTTTTATTTAAGTTGAGCCGTCTTTTATTATTAATGTTTGATCATTATTAGTTCTTGGTAATTAATAGTTTTTACGTTGTCATTTAAAAGTATTTTAAGCCTATTTAAAGTCTTATGATGTTGGAATGAAAGACTTTCAAGAAATAATCTATATCCCTTGTCCTCTGCACGAGATTTTGGTTTCTCTTTCTTTGTATCTCTCAAACACAACCCGCTGTTGAAATTTGTGAAGTGGAAGTGGGTGACGGGACAGGCCGCGCGGCCTGTGGCGGACAGCCTTGGCGGACTGGGCGGACTGGGCGGACTGAGGTTTGCGGCCTGGTGAAAAGTCTGGTGGAAGCCGACTGTGTTCTGAGTGGGTTGTTGCATGGAGTCCGCGGTTTGGTGCGGCCTGGTATCTGCGGATAGAGAGGCTTGCGGACTGGTGCTTTGCTCAGTGGTCGCGGGTGCAAGCTTGTGCTGAAAGGCGGGTTGGCTCTTGTCCGCGGGAAGCTTGCGGACTGATGTGTCCGCGGTATTGGCTGTTGCGGACTAAGCTTAGAGCTTGGCTGAGGCCTTGTCGAGCTCTGGTGGCACAGCAGGCGAGTTGTTGTGGAGATCGTTGTGGCGGCCTGGTTTTGGAGTTCGGGATTAGACCGCTGTGATAGGGCAGGAGTGCGAGGAGCTCGCGGACTGTGGCGGTCTGCGCTGTGGTGTTTTGGCGGACTGGGGTTTTGCGTCCGCCAAGCTCGCATTAGCCCTCAATGGTTTTGGGCTTGGTCACTTGGTGCCGAGTTCAGTGTGTCCGCCGTATCCGCCGAGTCCGCTGTGACCGGGCGGTCTGTCTTTAGCTGCCTTTGGTCGTGGACTTGTGGCGGATTGAGGTGTGTGTCTTGCGGACTGCCTCGGGTTGGTGCGGACAGCCATTGAAGGGGGTTTGCTGTCCTGAAGCGGTTGGAGCTTTGCGGGCTGATGCCTTGTCTGCTTAGCTTAGGCGGACTGGAGTGGGTTCGTCAATGGTTGCCTTGCTCCTGGCGGTTTTCCTTGGTGACCGGCTAAGTCCACGCGGACTCAGCGGACGGTGGTTTGTATTCGCGCGGGCTGGGGCGGTGTCGCTATCTCTTGGGCGGTGACCACACTCCTCACCCGGCCTATAAATAGGACCCCCCTGACACATCTACAGTAACTTGAGTGAACAGTAAGTTGGGGTGTGCGAAGTGCTGCGGTCTGTGTTTGCCAGTCCGCACGGATTGTTTCAGGCTGACGGTTTGTTGTGTGCAGGTCGCGCGGATAACTTCAAGGAGCCAGGAGTGTGGCTGTGACTTCGGTCAAGTGCTTGGAAGTGTGCGGTCTCTGCGGACTCAGCAGGAGGTCGCTCTGCGGCTTGTCAGTTCTGTTTCATCTTTGCCAGCTTCAATAACCTGTCCGCCGGCTTCAGGCGGGTAGGGGTGTTCCTCAGTTCGGGTTCAGCAGAAGGCGAATAACGGTGTGTCCGCGCGGCCTCGCGGCTTCGGCGGACTCCGTGGTATTCGGCGGATTGCAGCATAGTTCGGGCGGCTTCGGCGACCTCGGCGACCTCGCGGTCTCGGCGGACTCGGGTGCTGTCCGCCCGGCTTGTTTTTTTGGTGCTTCTGTTTTTCAGCTGTTATACTAGCGAAATCATGTCTCGCTATGTATGCCTCGCATTGTAAAGAAGTGAATGAATAATAGACCTGCTTGTGCTTCCATTGTTTGTTGTGATTTACCTTTGTACCTCTAGTCCTTGGTTTCTGCTGGTTCAACGTGTGAACTGGGTAGTTCCGAAGATATTAATTTGGCGTTTGGGCTATCTTGCTGACCACGTTGAGAAAATTTAACATGATATCAGAGGGAGGTTCCTGAGGTTCAGTTGCGTGAGCGGAAGTCAGCCAGTGTTGTTACTCTGTGATTGAGTGGTGATCAACCTGTGTTGTTGCTCGAAGCTGCTGGAAGGTTGTCAACTGGTGTTGCAATGGAAGGGAGCTTAGCAAGATGTCTGGGCATTGAACTCTTAACGCTGACTAACTTCAAGAAGTGGAAGTCGTGCATGAAGAGTTATCTTCTTGGCGAGGAGCTGTGGGATGTCGTTGGTGGAGACGACAGGCAGGAAGTCACTGCTGCTTTCGGTACTGCTGAGCAGGTGAGGCTCTGGAGAAGAACAAATGCTAAGGCGGAGTTCGTTCTGAAGAGAGCTGTGTCTCCGGAACTGTTTGATCACATCATTGGATGTGAGTCGGCTGCTGATATTTGGACAACCATTGATGAGTTGTTCAATAGGAAGAATGTGGCGCGGCTTCAGTTCCTGCAGAATGAGTTGGCCAGGGCAACTCAGGGAGACCTTTCCATTTCCAAGTACTTCTTAAAGATGAAGAGCTTGTGTGCTGAGCTGTTGGCACTGGATCCTGATGAGCCTATCTCTGAGGCAAAGATGAAAAGGCACATTATCCGCGGCTTGCGGAAGGAGTATGTGGCCTTTGTCACATCTGTTCAAGGGTGGGCTACTCAGCCGTCGTTGCTGGAGCTGGAGAATCTGCTTGCCTCGCAGGAGAGCTTAGCAAGGCAGATGGCTGGAGTGAACCTGAATCAGGAAGGCAGCGAAGCTCTCTTCTCAGGAAAGAAGAAAGGATGGGAAGGGAAGAAGAAGAAGGTGCAGGCCGCTGTTGAGAAGGAGACTTCAACTTCATATCCGCCGGAGAGGAGCAATGCTCCTAAGGACTGGAAGAAGAATCTGAAGTGCTACCGGTGTCATCAGCGTGGGCACTTCAAGCGGGACTGCAAGGTCAAACTGCAGCCTGGGCATGCTGCGGGAAAGGAGGAAGCTTGTTCGAGAAGTGAAGAAGCAGAATGGGGCGGAGCTTTCTTGACGGGCACTTGTGTCCGGGCCTTGTCTGCTGAGGACTTCAACGGCGAGTGGATCGTGGACTCCGGGTGTGGTCATCACCTCACCGGAGACAAATCGAAGTTCACCTCCATGCAGGCTTACTCAGGTAATGCAGCTATTATCACTGCTGATAATACTGTTTATGCAGTAGAGAAAGAGGGGGTCGTGTCATTGGGTAGTGATCAGGGGCCACTTACGTTAAGGAGTGTGTATCACGTACCGGGCATGAAGAAGAACCTCTTCTCGGTGACCAACGCGGTGGACGCTGGGTATCACGTTCTGTTTGGGCCAACAGACGTGAGGTTCCTTCGCAACGTATCAGCGGTGAAGGCTGATGTTGCTCATGTTGGGAGGAGGGTGAAGAACTTGTTTGTTCTTTCCACCAGTGCCTATGTTGATAGGATGAGAGCCAATGATAGTGCGGCTATCTGGCATGAGAGGCTGGGGCATGTTGGCATGGACAAGCTAAAGGCAATGGCGAGTAGAAGTCTGGTGAGGGGGTTGCCGAAGTTGTCCTCCTTTGGTGATGGGCATGTTTGTGCGGGCTGTCAATACGGTAAGGCACATCGCCTTCCGTTTGATAAATCTCAAACAAGGAGCAAGAAACCATTGCAGTGTATTCATGGCGACCTGATGGGACCGACGGTTACTGCCAGCCTTGGTGGAAGCAGATACATGCTTGTCTTGGTTGATGACTACTCAAGGTATACTTGGGTGTACTTCTTAAGGGAGAAGTCGGAAGGCTTCCGTTTGTTCGTGGAGTTCAAGGAGTTGGTAGAAGGCCGGCTTGGCTTGCGGATTAAGAAGTTTAGAACTGATAACGGGGGGAGTTTGTCTCTTCCAAGTTTTCTAACTTCTGCAGGAAGCACGGGATCCAACGAGAGCTTACTTGTGCTCACACTCCACAACAAAATGGGGTAGCGGAGCGGAAGATCCGTCATTTGACGGAGACCTGCAAATGTTGGCTTCATGCGAAAGATATCCCAAGGTCCTTTTGGGCGGAGGGAATGTCTTGTGCTGCCTATGTTATCAACCGGATGCCACTCAGCCCTATCAACATGAAGACTCCTATTGAGCTGTTGCTGAAGGAGAAGCCGAGTGTTGGACACCTTAGGGTGTTCGGTTCAACTTGCTACGTGCATGTCCCGGATGCTTCACGGACAAAGCTGGATGCGAAGGCAAGGAAACTTGTCTTTGTTGGCTATGATGAGCGGAAGAAGGGATGGAAATGCATGGACCCTGTGACGAAGAAGTTCGTGGTGTCAAGAGACGTTGTCTTTGACGAGCTGACGTCATATGGAGGTGGCTCGGTGGAGCTTACCAGAAGTAGCAAGGTTGAGGAAGCACCGGTGGTGGCTGCTGAAGGCTTGGAAGAGGAGCTTGCTGTTTCACCAGCAGCTCCTGTTGCTTCGAACTCCGAGGCTGAGCCTTCTGACTCAGGAAGCAGGGGGAGCACTGCTCAATGCTTGCCCCAGGTAGGAGTGGAGCCTGAAGAAGCAACGGAAGCCGTGAGCAAGGAGCCGTGTCTTCGGAGATCGAAGAGGGTGGTTAAGCCACCGGCTCGATATTGTGATGGGAATGTAGTGAGCTTTGTCTCCTGCTTCTTTGCAGGTCCTCTGGATGAGCGAGAGCCTGCAAACTTCAACGAGGCCACTGGAGTGAAGGAGTGGGAAGGTGCCATGAAGGAAGAGATTGATGCTCTGAAGAAGAATGAAACCTGGGACCTTGTGCCCAAGGTTGATGGCATTACTCCGGTTACTTGCAAGTGGGTGTATAAGTTGAAGAAGAAGGCTGATGGGAGCATTGATCGGTTCAAGGCTCGCCTGGTCGCAAGAGGATTCTCACAACAGTATGGAGAAGACTATGAGGAGACATTCAGTCCAGTTGCGAAGATGACATCTGTAAGAGTGGTGATCGCCTTGGCTGCTAGCAAGGGATGGAGGTTGTGGCAACTCGATGTGAAGAATGTCTTTCTTTACGGAGAGATTGACAAGGACATCTTCATGGATCAGCCGCTTGGTTTTGTCTCTGAGAAGCATCCGGACTATGTCTGCAAACTCAGAAAGGCTCTCTATGGGTTGAAGCAAGCTCCTCGAGCGTGGTATGAGAAGATTGCAGAGTACTTGCAATTCTGTGGATACCTGGCTTCCAACTCGGACTCAAGCTTGTTCGTCAAGAAGAAGGGAGAGCTAAGAGTCTTGGTCCTGCTGTATGTGGATGATATGATCATCACAGGGAACTCGGAGGAGGAAGTAGCAAGGCTCAGGGGAGAGCTTGCTATACGCTTCGAGATGAAAGACTTGGGAGAGTTGCATCACTTTCTTGGTCTGGAAGTGGAGAGGAAGGAGTGCGGGGTTCTCATTAGCCAGAAAGGGTATGCTGATCGTATTGTGAAGCGGTTCGGCATGGGCGAAGGGAAGAAGTGCTCTACTCCACTGGAACCTGGGCTAAAGCTTCGACGAGATGAGGGAAGAGTTCTTAATGATCCCTTGGTGTTCAGGGCTCTTGTTGGGAGCTTGATTTACCTGACGATTACAAGGCCAGATATAGCTTATGCTGTTGGCCAAGTAAGTCGGTATATGGCTGAACCAAGGCAATCTCATCTAGTGGCGGCGAAGGGGATTCTGAAGTATGTCAAGGTGACTTCTGAGATGGGACTCCTCTATGGAAGGGATGCGGAGTTTGCGTTGCTCGGGTACACGGATGCTGACTATGGCGGTGATTCGGATGATCGAAGGTCTACTTCAGGTTATGTGTTCACTTGCGGATCAGCTAGCATCTCGTGGTGTAGCAAGAAGCAGGACTCGGTGTCGGTTTCAACCACAGAGGCGGAGTATAAGGCTTCGGCCTTGGCTGCTCGGGAAGCCGTTTGGTTGAGGAGGCTTATAGAGGATGTTCATGAAGAAGTGAAAGGGCCTACTTTACTCCGGTGTGACAATGAGAGTGCTCTCAAACTGGTGAATAATCCAGTGTGTCACGCCAGGACCAAGCATATAGAGATTGATCACCATTTCATCAGGGAGAAGGTGTTGGAAGGATCTCTGCTGGTCGGGCATGTTCGGAGTGAAGATAATCTTGCTGACATCTTCACGAAGCCGCTGTCGAAGGGGCCCTTTGAACGCTTGCGCAGCTTGCTGGGCTTGGTCACCACTTCTCACTTCAAGGGGGAGTGTTGAAATTTGTGAAGTGGAAGTGGGTGATGGGACATGTCGCGCGGCCTGTGGCAGACAGCTATGGCGGACTGGGCGGACTGGGCGGACTGAAGTTTGCGGCCTGGTGAAAAGTCTGGTGAAAGCCGACTGTGTTCTGAGCGGGTTGTTGCATGGAGTCCGCGGTTTGGTGCGGCCTGGTATCTGCGGATAGAGAGGCTTGCGGACTGATGCTTTGCTCAGTGGTCGCGGGTGCGAGCTTGCGCTGTTGGCGGGTTGGTTCGAGTTCGCGGGAAGCCTTGTGGACTGGTGTGTCTGCGGTTTGGGCTGTTGCGGACTGGGCCTTGAGCTTGGCTGAGGCCTTGTCGAGCTCAGGTTTTACAGCAGGTCTTGCTGTGGAGACCGGTTGGCGGACTGGTGTTTGGAGTCCGGGAGGAAGCTGCTGTGTTGGACAAGTGCGAGGAGCTCGCGGACTGGTTGCGGTCTGTGCTAGGGTGTTTGGCGGACGGGACTTTGTGTCCGCCATGCTCGCACTGGCCCTTGATGGTTTTGGACTTGGTCACACATTGTGCCAAGTTCATGGTGTCCGCCGTATCCGCCAAGTCCGCTGTGACCGGGCGGACTTGCTGTTTGCCTTTGGTCGTGGACTTGTGGCAGATTGAGGTGTGGGTCTTGCGGACTGCCTCGGGTTGATGCGGACAGCCATTGAAGAGGGTTTGCTGTCCTGAAGCAGTTGGAGCTTTGCGGGCTGGTGCCTTGTCCGCTTAGCTTGGGCAGACTGGAGAGGGTTCGTCAATGGTTGCCTTGCTCCTGGCGGGTGTCCTTGGTATCCGGCTAAGTCCATGCGGACTCAGCGGACGGTGGTTGTATTCGCGCGGACTGAGGGTGGTGTCGCTATCTCTTGGGCGGTGACCACACTCCTCACCTTGCCTATAAATAGGACCCCCCTGGCACATCTATAGTAACCTAAGTAACTTGAGTGAACAGTAAGTTGGGGTGTGCGAAGTGCTGCGGTCTGTGTTTGTCAGTCCGCGCGGATTGTTTCAGGCTGACGGTTTGCTGTGTGCAGGTCGCACAGATAACTTCAAGGAGCCAGGAGGTTGGCTGTGACTTCGGTCAGTGCTTGGAAGTGTGCGGTCTCTGCGGACTCAGTAGGAGGTCGCTCTGCGGCTTGTCAGTTCTGTTTCATCTTTGCCAGCTTCAATAACCTGTCCGCCGGTTTCAGGCGGGTAGGGGAGTTCCTCAGTTCGGGTTCAGCAGGAGGCGAATAACGGTCTGTCCGCGCGGCCTCGCGGTCTCGGCGGACTCTGTGGTATTCGGCGGATTGCAGCATAGCTTGGGCGTGCTCAGCGGTCTCGGCGGTCTCGGCGACCTCGCGGTCTCGGCGGACTGGAGTGCTGTCCGCCCGGCTTGTTTTTTGGTTCTTTCTGTTTTCAGCTGTAATACTAGCGAAATCATGTCTCGCTATGTATGCCTCGGATTGTAAAGAAGTGAATGCATAATAAGACCTTCTTGTGCTTCCATTGTTTTGTTGGGTGCAACCTCTAGTCCTTGGGTTTTCCGCAGGTTCAGCGTGCGAACTGGGTAGTTCCGAAGATATTAATTTGGTGTTTGGGCTATCTTGCTGACCACGTTGAGAAAATTTAACAAAGCTTTCCAAAAGGAGGCCTAAGTCATTTTTGCCCTTACTAATTAACCTATGCAAAAGTTTTGGGGATCGCTAGAGGGTAAGTTTTAGACATCAATAGAGAGTATTCTTTATTTTGATTCCCTAATACAAAATTATCAAAATGTTACACTCATCGACTCACTTTATTATAGATAATTATATTTTCTAAAATAGAGTGATTGATAGTTAATAATAAAAAGGGTTGATCTTAAAAATAAATTATATAGAGAAAATTAGGCTAATGAATTTCTATACATAATTACGAATCAACAAAGTCGAACACTCAATGAGTCTCATCAAATCAATTTAATCAGCGTGCGAAGTTAAATTAGATAGTCATAATCCCAAATGAGTGAATTAATGAGAGCTTAAAGGAGTACAAAAAAAAGTTTTAGGGGGTAAAACAACCTTGAGTACTATGATAGCAAAAGTATAACCAATTGTAATCATGTCTATCACAGTAATAATAGAATTGAAGAACATCCACCCCCAGACTTAAAAGTTATAATGTCCTTATTGCAATGTAAAGAGCTGAAAGAGTAATTTCACCAATAAATAAAGAACTGGCTATCATGAAAATAGAAGAGCACACGAATGAAAAAGGAGCAAATATGATAATAAATATAATGTTTGATAATACACTGATATAAACAAATGCTGCTAAAATACACTGATACAAATCAAAAGTAGGCCGGATGGTCGGTCTGATCGTCGGCGAAGTGAGGCGGGCCAGGAGTTGTCGGTGATCTTGTAGCGATCCCCAAGTGGTCCCTGATCTGAATAATGGCATCCTCTGTCAGCTTCTGCTACGCCTCTATACGCTGTAATCGTGGTGAGAGCTCAGTCTCGAAGAAGTGCTGGAACTCCCGTGAGTACTGAGAACGCGCTCGAGGAGTGGCAGCAGAAGACTCACCCTGAGAGTAAGTAGAGCGGGATGGAGGCACCAGAGGTTCATCGAGGTCAAGGTCCACCTTGTCATCATCATCATCATGCGCATGTGGTCCACACCTCCCAAGAGAATAGATAATGCCACCCCGGCCCTGATGGGAGGTCATAAGGCAGAGGGATCAATGACTGGCCATCGTGATAGGCACGGTCTTCGCGACCACTATCATCGGGAGAAGGGATGAGAAAATGTTCATATTCTTCACCAGGCGTGTAATTTAGGGTATTACACAGATAGACCCTATGCGTGAGTTGTCGGCCTGGTGAAGGATGAACTGTGTGAGCATGAAACCCAGATGGATGGGGTAACGAGACGACATGCTATAAAGATATATCACATCCTGCCTAATAACAACGCCAGAGCTTTCGCCCCGGCCGCTCAAGGTATGGCTAAGGAGGTCGTGTATGTAGTGGAGGGCGGGAGAATGCAACTTGGAGGCCTTAGACCTCTTGGCCTCATATGGACTAAAGTCAAAATAAAGTCGGGACCAGATGTTGCTGGCATGGTCGCAAGTGGGGAGATCAAAATGAGGCTCGGGGTAGACGACACTAAAGACGAACGAGTCCTCATACACCCCTAAATATTGGGTGAACTGGAGAAGGGTGAGTGTGTAAAAAGTGCCCGCTACTCGAAAAGAGATGACCCCCTCGTGCACGTGTGCATGCTCAATGAGAGTAGGTCTAATATTTAAATAAAATGATGACATGAACTCTAATGTGAGTTCCTTAAAACCTAACTCCTCGATAGCAAAAAATTGCTCCCAGCCCACAACAGATATCAACTCTCTGACATCTCCCGCTAGATTTATCTCCTCTAGGGCGCTTCAGTCAATTAATCAGATGTCTTGATATTTTTTGACTGGAGGCGGTTGTAGTGGTTAATGTGAGCTGGATCTGTGAACTCCAGCGGCGTAGTGGCGTCGCGCCTTTCTGTAGACAATGCATGGAGCTCCGGGCGACGACGGAGACCGCCTTGGGCTCGTCCTGAAGACATGATCTGTGGACAAATACAAGGGCTTTTTTTAAAAAAATGATGAAGAAGAAAAAGGAGAGGAAAAATGAAAGGAGGAGAACTGTTGAAACCGAAAATTGGTCTCCTGTGGAGTTTTCCCATGGGGAAGGGGTGGTCTCACGCCTACTTTACTCCTGCAAGCAAAACAACAAAGAAAACAAGGAAAGACCGACCCAAGGGCTCGGCGGGGAGGACCCACCACACACCCGGAAGATTTGAGAGCCCTTCCCCTCCTTAGCCAGAGGCCGAGCTAAGGTACCCTCGGAAAGTACTTGAAAACTGGAGCAGGAGAGCACAGAAAGCCTGCCATCTAGGGTACCCGTTGGGTCCTATTTATAGCTTTTGGAATTTGAACTGCCAATAACCAAAATGAACTGACCTGAAGTTACCAAAAAACCCTTGGCTGGGTCTGCCAACAGCCAAACTCCGTTGTTTTGAAGGGCTATGGGCAGACCTGCAGGGGCAAAACAGTAAAAAGTACCTCGTGGATCCAGGAGAGCTGGGGGGCTTGGTCACCTTGGTAGATCCTGCTCGCCTACAGTTGCCGAACTCCGTTGAGGGAGCGCGAGCTGGGACGGCGAGCGCGCCCACCCGTCGGTCTCCATTAGTCGAACTCAGCTCAACGATTATTATACTAGCTCGGCGAATGCCGAGCTCGCGATCGACGAATACCGATCTCTGGTCGACGAATGCCGAGCTCCTGGTCGACGAATGTCGAGTTCCTGGTCGACGAATGCTGAGCTCGGGCTCGGCTTCTCTACTGCTGAGCTCGCCCACTATCTTCAGTCTGATCTACCTAGTTCCTGGCGATCATGCTTGCCGGACACGGGGTTGTACAGGGAGGACCGCCAATCTGACGGGGGGTGAGGCCTAGATGTATATAACCTGTAATGTCGCCGAGGCGAGCTCAGCATGTAAATATTGTCACTTAATGAAAGTATATTTTGATACCTTTTGCGCTCATCATAGCAATGTCATTTTACATATATTTTTTTTCTGGGTTTCTCTGTCGTGCCCTGTTCTCTTGCTCGCTCTTTCCCCGGCAACCTCGTATAGATAGATGTTGTGAGTAGAACTATTGCTAGGACTCGCCCTTGAGAGAGTATGTTTTGCATGCCTGCAGAGCTTCGGGCTATTCAGGAGCGGGCTGCTCTTCGACCTGGTCACGCCACCTCAGCTCTCCCGCGAGTCATCCAGGACGAACTAAGAAAAAATTCTAAGTAAATCAGACAAAGGGGTGAAGTGCCCTGGCTTGGCTCGCCTTCCTTCAGCGAGGTCCTGAGGCCTGGCTTGCCACCTCTTTGCTGATGTCGAGCTGGGAGTGGCGAGTCCAAACTCGCCTGTGCAGAGCCTCTCCCCCTTATTCCTTGGCATTCGAAACTTCTTGGTCTTTACCTGGCGAGTTCAAGGCCGATAACATCGAGCGACTTCCTGCCCTACCAGCTAGGTGAGAGCCTGACAGCGGGACCTGCTCGAGACCCAAGGATGACACCGAGTGACTTCCAGCCCTGCCAGCTAGGTGAGAGCCTGACAACGGGATCTGCTCAAGGTCCAATACCATCGAGTGACTTACAGTCCTGCCAGCTAGGTGAGAGCCTGACAACGGGATCTGCTCGAGGCCCAAGGATGACACCAAGTGACTTCCAGCCCTGCCAGCTAGGTGAGAGCCCGACAGCGGGATCTGCTCGGGGTCCACTACCAATACCATCGAGTGACTTCCAGCCCTGCCAGCTAGGTGAGAGCCTGACAGAGGGATCTTCTCGAGGCCCAAGGATGACACCGAGTGACTTCCAGCCCTGCCAGCTAGGTGAGAGCCTGACAGCGGGATCTGCTCGGGGTCCACTACCAATACCATCGAGTGACTTCCAGCCCTGCCAGCTAGGTGAGAGCCTGACAGCGGGATCTGCTCGAGGCCCAAGGATGACAACGAGTGACTTCTAGCCCTGCCAGCTAGGTGAGAGTCTGACAGCGGGATCTGCTCGGGGTCCACTACCAATACCATCAAGTGACTTCCTACCCTGTCAGCTAGGTGAGAGCCTGACAGCGGGATCTGCTCGAGGTACACTACCAATACCATCGAGTAACTTCCAGCCCTACTAGCTAGGTGAGAGCCTGACAGCGGGATCTTCTCGAGGCCCAAGGATGACACCGAGTGACTTCCAGCCCTGCCAGCTAGGTGAGAGCCTGACAGCGGGATCTGCTCGGGGTCCATTACCAATACCATCGAGTGACTTCCAGCCCTACCAACTAGGTGAGAGCCTGACAGTGGGATCTACTCTAGGCCCAAGGATGACACCGAGTGACTTCCAGCCCTGCCAGCTAGGTGAGAGCCTGACAGCGGGATCTGCTCGGGGTCCACTACCAATACCATCGAATGACTTCCAACCCTGCCAGCTAGGTGAGAGCCTGACAGCGGGATCTGCTTGAGGTCCACTACCAATACCATCGAGTGACTTCTAGCCCTGTCAACTAGGTGAGAGCCTGGTAGAGGGATCTGCTCGAGGCCCAAGGATGACACCGAGTGACTTCCAGCCCTGCCAGCTAGGTGAGAGCCTGACAGCAGGATCTGCTCGGGGTCCACTACCAATACCATCGAGTGACTTCCAGCCATGCCAACTAGGTGAGAGCCTGACAGCGGGATCTGCTCGAGGCCCAAGGATGACACCGAGTGACTTCCAGCCCTGCCAGCTAGGTGAGAGCCTGACAGCGGGATCTGCTCGGGGTCTACTACCAATACCATCGAGTGACTTCCAGCCCTGCTAGCTAGGTGAGAGCCTGACAACGGGATCTGCTCGAGGCCCAAGGATGACACCGAGTGACTTCCAGCCCTGCCAGCTAGGTGAGAGCCTGACAGCGGGATCTGCTCGGGGTCCAAACATATTCCACTTCTTCATGCAAGCTAGTTGTGATAGTATTGTAGCATTAAAGAAGTTCATTAGAATCAAGGTATCACTTACATGTTTCAGCAAAAAAAACATTTTAAGTCGTCACCACTCCAGGTGAGACTCAGGGTCTCGCCCTCCACATTTTGGAGTTGATAACCCCCCGATTTTAAAGCCTCCTTTATAATAAACGGTCCTTCCCAGCTGGGGTTGAGCTTCCCTACGGATGCCGACCTCCCTGCTGTATCCACCTTCTTTAGAATCAAGTCCCCTTCTACAAACTGTTTGACTCTTACATGCTTGTCAAAGTACTTGGTCATTCTCCTTTTCACCTCTTACTGTCGGATGGCGGAAAGGTCCCTCAGCTCTTCCACCATATCAAGGGAGAGCCTCAGCTCTTCCTCATTCTTGGCCTGCCATTCTTCCCTACCTTCCCCTGCTGTGACAACCTGAGGCGTTTGAATTTCGAATTCCACGGGGAGCACTGCCTCGCACCCATGGGAGAGCTTAAAGGGGGTCTCTCCTGTAGCCGTGTTAGGGGTGGTTTTTAGAGCCCAGAGAACCGCGGGAAGCTGCTCCACCCAGCTCCCCTTCAAATTCTCCACTTTCTTCTTGAGGAGGTTGACGATGATTTTGTTCGCTGCCTCCACCTGCCTGTTGCTCCTGGGGTGATGAACCGAGGCGAACCTGAGGTCGATCCCGAGCTGCCCGCAGAAACTGGTAAACTCTGTGCTGGCAAACTGAGGCCCATTGTCCGTGACGATGGCCTGGGGCAGCCCGTGGCGGCAGATGATCTCCCCCCAGACGAAGTTCCTGATAACCTGGGAGGTCACCTTGTCCAGCACCCTCACTTCTAACCACTTTGAGAAGTAATCGATCATTACTAGGAGGAACCTCCTCTGCCCACTGGCCTGGGGAAATGGCCCAACCAAATCCATTCCCCAAATGGCGAAGGGCCAGGGGGCCGTGATACTTTTGAGTCGCTGGGCCGGCTGTAGCTGGAGGTGGACAAACAGCTGGCACTTATGGCACCTTCTTGCAAACTCTGTTGCATCATGGCCCAGGGTAGGCCAGAAATATCCTTGCCTGACGATCCTCCCCTCCAAGGTCCGACTCCCGGAGTGACTCCCACATTCTCCGGAGTGGACCTCTTCCAATATCCTTTGTACTTCGCCCTCGGCCACGCAGCAATCCAACATCCCTGAGAGGGTCTTCCTGTACAGCTGCCTGCCCTGGAGGAGGTAGTATGTTGACTTATGCCTGAGCTTCTTCTTATCTTCCCCCTCTGGATACTCTCCCGTGGAAAGAAAAATTATAACTCGGTCCATCCATGAAGGCCGCTGATCTATCTCCATGAGCTCTCCTTCTTCGATGGAGGGGCGGAACGGGTCGGTGATGGTACCCCCCACCCGAGGACCGTGCTTCGCGATCTGATCGACTTGCTCATTTTCCTCCCGGGGCACGTGCTAGATGGAAAATGTTTGAAACGTGTCGATGACCCCCTTTACCTTGGCTAAGTACATCCGCATGGTAGGCTCCCTTGCTTCAAACTCCCCGTTGATCTGGGAAGCCACCACCATGGAGTCGGTAAGGACCTCTACATCCAGCACCCCCAGCTCCCTGGCCAGGCGCAGCACTGCTATCACAGCCTCATACTCGGCTTGATTGTTGGTGATGGGAAAGTGCACCACCACCATCTGCTCAATCCCGGTTCTTTGAGGGCTCTCCAAGATCACCCCCACTCCTAGGGAATGCCTCCCCGAGGCGCCATCCACCATTACCTTCCAAGGAGTCGTGCAAGTGAGCTCTTCCTCCGCCACCTCGACCACATAGTCAGCCAAGAAGTCGGTCATTGCTTGAGCTTTGATTGAGAGGCGGGGGACAAAGGAAACATCAAACTCACTCAACTCTACCGACCACTTGTCCAGCCTGCCAGAATGCTCCACCCCCTCAAAGATGTTGCAGAGGGGATGTTCAGTCACAACTCGGATTGAGTGTGCCTGGAAATAGGGCCGAAGCCTTCGGGCTGAGATAACCAGGGCGAAGGCCAACTTCTCCAAAATCGGATACCGGAGCTCGGCCTTTCTCAGGACCCGACTCACATAATATATGGGGAGCTGCTTCTTCCCCTCTTCTCGAACAAGGACGGAACTCAGGGCCTCTGCCCCGACCCCGAGATACAAAAACAGGTCCTCCCCCTCCTTTGGCCCTTGGAGCAGCGGAGCCTGGGTCAACTGCATCTTGAGGGCCTGGAACGCCTCCTCGCACTCCTTGGTCTATTCGAACCTTTGTCCGCCCCTTAGTGTTTTAAATAAGGGGGAGCACTTCTCCCCAGCCCGGGAAAGGAACCTACTCAGCCCTGCCAGTTTCCCTATCAGGCGCTGTACTTCCTTGGTATTCCTTGGCGACCCCAGCTCTAAGATAGCCCTGACCTTATCAGGATTCGGCTCGACCCCCGCAGGGGTGAGGAGGTGTCCCAAGAACTTTCCCCTGCTAGCCCCGAAGACACATTTTAAGGGATTCAACCGCATCTTGTATCTGCACAGGGTGGAAAAGGTCTCTTCTAGATCCTGGAGGTGAGAGTCCACATCCTGACTCTTGATCATAAGATCATCAGCATACACCTCCAAGTTTCTCCCCTTCTGTTCTTTGAAGACCCTGTCCATCATCTTTTGATAGGTTGCCCCTGCGTTCTTCATCCCGAAGGGCATCATCTTGTAACAGTAGCATCCATCCCTCGTGATGAATGAGACATCCTTGATGTCCGGGGGGTGCATCCTGATTTGATGATAACCTGAAAAAGCATCTAGAAAACTCATTACAGAAAAACTAACAGTTGAGTCAACCAGCGCGTCGATCCGAGGCAAAGGATAACAGTCCTTGGGACAAGCTTTATTAAGTAAAGAAAAATCGATACACATCCTCCACCGGTCGTATCCCTTTTTGACCATGACCACATTGGAGACCCAGCCGGGGTATTGGATCTCGGACACGAAGCCGGACTTGAGAAGCTTTGCCACCTCCTCTCTGATGGGCTCCGCCAGCTTGTCCGCAGTGGACCTCTTGTTCTGTTGGACGGGGTGTGTTCCCGGGTCCAAGTTGAGGCGGTGGCAAGCCACATCCGCGTCAAGCCCCGGCATCTCCGCGGCGCTCCATGCGAAGATGTCCACATTTTTCTGGATGCACTCCAGCATCCTGCCTCGATCCTCCGGGGTCAGCCCCCCGCTGACGCGGACCTTCTCCACTCTGCCTTCACGGGTGCGGACCTCCAGCTCCACCACCTCTTCTGCAGCCTCTATCTTGGACTGTACTCCCCATTCTTCAACATCTCTCCCCTCTGGGACGGGGACCTCCACCTCCATCTCTTCCTCCATGACCATCACTTCGGCCACCTCCTCCAGGTCTCCTCCTGCCGCCTCCTTCTCTGCGCAATTCTCCATCTCCAGCTCCTCCCTTCCTGCTTCCTGCTCAGCCTCCTCCATCCTTCGCCACATCTCCTTGGCTCCCTCCTGGCAAGAGATGGTGTTTAAAGCAGTGACATAGCACTCTCGCGCCACCTTTGGGTCCCCCTTGACCCTGACCTGAATCCCCTCAGCGTTGAACTTTAAGCACTGATGGAACGATGAGGGGACACAGCGAAAGATGCTGATAAGGGGCCTCCCGAAGATGGCGCTGTAACTGCTGGGGGCATCCACGATGACGAACCTGCAGTTTCTGGACTGACCCCCCCAGGGTGACATGGAGGCCGACTCCCCCTCCACTTCCTTCCTCTCCCCCGAAAACCCGAACAAGGGTCCATCCGAGGCCAGCACCCTCTTCGCCTCCACCTTCATTGTGTCAAACTCCTTCTTGAAGACGACGTTGACAGAGCTTCCGTTGTCAACGAGGATCCGAGAGATGGTGAAATTTTCGATGGCTGCCTTGATGACCAGCGCATCACAGAATGGATCCTCGTGATCTGGCATGTCGCTTCTGGAGAAGGTGATCCTATCCTTTGGAGGTGGGGTTTGGGATGTGGAGGCAACGCTCCGATGGTACATGGTGTGGAGACTCGCCTTTCGGGAAGCCTCACCCCCCCCCCCCCCCCCCCCCCCCCCCCGTGGATCACTCTGATCCCTCCTCGGGTTCCAACATCCACCCGGTCTTCGCAACGGTCCTCCTCTGCCAGAGGCAGGACCTCCTTAATCCTCACTTCTTGCCGCCCCAGCTGTTGCTGCTGCTGCTCCCTATTCCCTTCATCTCAAGGAATTCCGGGCACGTGGCTGTGGCGTGCCCCTCCTCCTGATGGAAGTCGCAATAGGCCAACTCCACCCTAACTTCTCTCCTCCTCCTCCTTGCTATTCTCCTTCTCTCCCCCATGGCTATGGCCATGGCCTCTTCTTGGTCGGGGAGTCGGGGCCTCTGGGCCTGCCTACAGCCCGGGGGGTGGAACTGATCTTGCCCCCCTTGATGGCGGTCCCTTCCTTGGTACCCTCTCTGTGGCTCCTGCCCTTGCCATTCTGGCCTCCAGCCCAGCCGATGGTCTGGCTCCTGACGCCCTCACCTCGGCTACTTCTGCCCCTGGAGCTGCCTCTGCTCCCTCTGTCAGGGCTCTCCTCTCCTCTCCTCCTATCCTCTTCCTCCTCTCGACTCCTCCTCCTCCGTGGCCCACCTGTCCAGCTTTCGCGCAAATTCCGGGTTTGACACCTCCTCGTCAACTTCTCTTGCCGCACTCTCCATCAGCTCCTCGTAGGAGAGGGGGGAACTCTCTTCAGCTCCATCCTGAAGAACCCCTGTTGCAGGCCTAGGGTGAAGGCCATCATCAAGCTATGGCCCGACATCTCCTGGACCTGAGTAACCTCCTTCTAGAACCGATCCACGTAGCTACCCAACGTCTCGTTCACCCTCTGCTTGATGTGGAACAGGGATTCTGGCTCCTTCTTCCTCCTCTTCGAGGCAGTGAACTTCAGCATGAACCCCCGGCGCAGGTCCTCGAAGCAGTAGATGGAGCTAGCCGGTAGCGGATAGAACCACTCCCCTGCCTTCTCCTTGAGGGTGATAGGGAAGAGTTGGCACTTGAACCCGTCTGTCATCTGCCGGATGGAGACTACATCCTCAAACCATTGAACAGGCTAGACCGGGTCTCCCTTCCCGGTGTAGTAGGACATTTCGGGTTC
This sequence comes from Platanthera guangdongensis, assembly GCA_039583875.1. NCBI lineage: Eukaryota > Viridiplantae > Streptophyta > Magnoliopsida > Asparagales > Orchidaceae > Platanthera > Platanthera guangdongensis. Next base: position 173,155,766 of record CM077166.1, read on the forward strand.
CCTGAACCCATCTGGAACTGGGGCAGAGGAAACCAAGTCACTGAATGGGCTTCCTCCCCACACTGGGCGAGTTGGCGAGTCTCGCAAGCCCAGCTCGCCGAACCGGCCTCGGCCTGCCGAGCCAGGGAAGAGCTCGCGCCCGGGGAGCTCGCACCCCCGGCCCTCCTCGGCCACTTCCTTCCCAGCTCGCCTGTCGGGGGCGTCTTCACCCAGAGAGGGGGCGGCCGCGATCTGGGCTGCTGGAGTCGAGCACTCGGTCCGCGTGCTGAGTGCAAACTTGACGAGGTTCAGAACCTCACTCCTGAAATCCTCGAACATCCTCACTGTGGCGAGAGGCGGGGGGGGGGGGGGCGGTGAGTCCGGCTGTCAGATCCCTGTCCTCTTGTCATCGAACTCGCTGAAGCTTTTCTACACTGACCACGCTCCACGCTCACTGCACCAAAATGTTGAAACCGAAAATCGGTCTCCTGTGGAGTTCTCCCTTGGGGAAGGGGTGGTCTCACGCCTACTTTACTCCTACAAGCAAAACAACAAAGAAAACAAGGAAAGACCGACCCAAGGGCTCGGCAGGGAGGACCCACCACACACCCGGAAGATCTGAGAGCGCTTCCCCTCCTTAGCCAGAGGCCGAGCTAAGGTACCCTCAGAAAGCACTTGAAAACTGGAGCAGGAGAGCACAGGAAGCCTGCCCTCTGGGGTACCCCTTGGGTCCTATTTATAGCTTTTGGAATCTGAACTGCAAATAACCAAAATGAACTGACCTGAAGTTACCAAAAAACCCTTGGCTGGGTCTGCCAACAGCCAAACTCCGCTATTTTGAAGGACTATGGGCAGACCTGCAGGGGCAAAACAGTAAAAAGTACCTCGTGGATCCAGGCGAGCTGGGGGGCTTGGTCACCTCGGCAGATCCTGCTCGTCTGCTATTGCCGAGCTCCGTTGCGGGAGCGCAAGCTGGGATGATGAGCTCGCCCACCTGTCGGTCTCCATTAGTCGAACTCAGCTCAACGATTATTAGACTAGCTCGGCGAATGCCGAGCTCGCGATCGACGAATACCGATCTCTGGTCGACGAATGCCGAGCTCCTGGTCAACGAATGTCGAGTTCCTGGTCGACGAATGCCAAGCTCGGGCTCGGCTTCTCTACTGCCGAGCTCGCCCACTATCTTCAGCCCGATCTGCCAGGTTTCTGGCGATCTTGCTTGCCGGACACGTGGTTGTACAAGAACAAGAATTTGGAGAAGAGAGTGGAGAGAAAGAAGAAGTTGAATAAAAACATAAACCAAAAATTATTACCTAGGAGTATAGATGGCTACGATAGGAAACGAATCCACACAAGTTGAAGGCTAAACCTCAACCGGCCCTGGAGACAAGTGTTGTGCATGAAGTGAAGCTGGAAATCAGGGGAGAAGATGGAGATGACCAGAACACAGCCCTATTTAAAGAAGGCGAACACGGGTTCGCACACGACCGTGTGTGCACCCGTGTTAGGGAATCTTAACCACGTGGAACACGGGTTTCGTCAGGACGTGTGGTCAAACTTCACGGGAAGGCAGCATGTCAGGAGAACACGGTCAACAACACGGCTGTATATCAACCCGTGTCCTGCTCGGGCACAGTGCATTAAAATCCACATGGGTAATGACACGGTTGGGTGGATACCCGTGTCCTTTTTGGGCAACATTTCGTCGAATAGCGACATGGCGCAGCACACGGTCGGGTGAATACTCATGTCCTTCTCGGGATGGACATCGTCGAATCGCGACACGGCACAACACACGGCCAGGTGCCTACCCGTGTAGCGGCACACAAGCATTAAAACAGGTGTGTGTTCACCCGTATCCTGCTCGGGCGCTTATGGGCAAAATGATGGCCACCGACATGGCCATACACACAGGTGTGTGTGTACCCGTGTGGTGCTCGGGATTGAAACTGCCTACTCCTAGTTTTATATGGGACACGGCTGGGCTCAAGGGTGTGTTGTGAACATGGCAACGCACACGGGCGTGTGGTTACCCGTGTCATCCTCTGAATCGGGAATTTCCTCCTAAGTGAATTTTATTACAGAATTTTTTTTTATTATTAACATTAACTAAAATTTTACTAAAAATTTTATAAACTTAAAACAAAATTTACTAAATTATTCGCAATCCTAGTCTAGACGGAGGCAGGTTTCTTGACGAGCTAAATCTTGAGGAAGTGCACCGTAGTACAGTTTTAATTAGTGCCCATTGACTTTGAAATCGCCCTTCTCAGGGTGGGTTAGCTCGACGGTGCCGTAGGGAAAGACTTCTTAAACTTGGAAGGGTCCGGACCACTTAAACCTTAACTTCCCTGGGAATAAACGCAGTCTGGAATTAAAAAGGAGGACTTGGTCACCTTTTTGGAATGTATTGGGTTTGCGAAGGTGACAGTTATGGAATAGTTTGGCCTTCTCCATATAAATCTGAGAGTTCTCGTATGCCATGGTTCTCCACTCATCTAATTCGTTAAGTTGAAGTTTTCATTTCTCCCCTATAGAATTAGTGTCAAAATTCAAAGAGCGTATTGGCCAATATGACTTGTGTTCTAATTCTATAGGCAGGTGACAAGATTTATCATAGACTAATCTAAAAGGGGTAGTACCTATAGGTGTTTTAAAGGCGGTCTTATATGCCCACAAATAATCATTTAGTTTCCTATACCATTGCTTCCTATTCTCTTCTATAGACTTTTCTATGATCCTCTTAAGTTCTTTATTGGAAACTTCAACTTGACCACTAGTTTGTGGATGATAAGGAGTGGCTATCCTATATGTAACTCCATATTTTTGTAATACTTTATCTAGCTGCAGATTACAAAAAAGTGAACCTCTATCGGTAATAAGTGCACGTGGTGTGCCAAATCGTGCGAATAAGGTTTTCAAAAATCAGATTACTACTCTACTATCATTAATAGGCAAAGCTTGTGCTTCAACCCACTTTGATACATAATCAACATCTATCAAAATATATTTATTCCCGTAAGAAACTGGAAACGGTCCCATAAAGTCAATCCCCCACACACATCGAATAGTTCACATTCAAGAATAAATTTTTGCGGCATTTCATGTAATTTAGAAATATTACCTGATTTCTAGCAAGAATCACATGAAAGCACATACCTTTGGGCATCTCTGAATAGAAGGGGCCAATAAAAACCACAATCAAGAACCTTTTTTACAGAGTGATTTTCTCCATAGTGATCACCAGCAGGACCTGAATGACATTGCTCCAGGATTCTCCAACCATCCTCCGCTGATACACACCTTCGTATAACAGAATCTGCATATATTTGAAAAAAAAGGTGTCCTCCCAGAAGTAATATTTCAAGTCAGAGAAAAATTTCTTTTTCTGCTGATATAAAAATTCTTTTAGAAGGACCTTAGTCACAAGATAGTTTGCATAATCGGCAAACCATGGATAATCAGGATTTATATTTGTAGATAAGGCAAATAACGATTCCTCAGGGAATGTATCAGAAATCTCAGATTCATCTAACATTGCTCGTAGTTGATTTTCTAAACGTGAGAGATGGTCTGCCGCTAAGTTTTCTTCTCCTCATTTATCCCTAATTTCCAAATCAAATTCTTGCAATAAAAGAACCCAATGGATCAAATGAGGCTTTGCTTCCACTTTGGCTAGCAAATATCTAAGGGCGGAGTGATCTGTGTATACTACCACCTTGGACAATGTTAAATAGGATCTAAATTTATCAAAGGCAAATTCCTCTGCTAGAAGTTCTTTTTCTCTAGTTCTATAATTCTCATGCACATTATTAAGTGTTTTGCTTGCATAATATATATAGGGTGAAAGTGTTTATTTCGGCGTTGTCCTAAAACAGCTCCTACTGCAAAACTTCTAGCATCACATAAGATCTCGAATGGCTGAGTAAAATCGGGCGCGATCATAATAGGAGAATTAATTAATCTTTCTTTTAAGAAATCAAAGGCATGTGAACAATCTTGTTCAAAAATAAAAGGTTTGTCTTTTTCTAAAAGCCTAGCAAGTGGTTTAGTGATTCTAGAGAAATCCTTAATAAACCAGCGGTAAAATCCAACGTGTCCTAAGAAACTTTTCACTGCCTTAACGGAGGTTGGTGGTGGTAACTTTTCTATTGTTTCAATTTTCGCTCTATCTACTTAAATTCCTTGGCTTGAGATTCTATGTCCAAGTACTAACCCATCTTTCACCATGAAATGGCACTTCTCCCAACTAATCACTAGGTTTTTTTCCTCACACCTCCTGAGAACTTTCTCTAAATTATTCAAACACACATCAAACGAGTCACGAAAAATAGAGAAATCGTCCATAAACACTTCCATAATATCTTCGACATATTCGTTAAAGATGTCTAACATGCACCTTTGAAAAGTGGCGGGTGCGTTACATAAATCGAATGGCATACATTTATAGGCGAAGGTACCAAATGGGCAAGTGAATGTTGTTTTCTCCTGGTCTTCTAGTGTTATAAGAATTTGGAAATATCCAGAAAGTGCATCTAGAAAATAATAATAAGAATGTCCTGATAAGCGTTCTAATATTTGGTCAATGAAAGGAAGAGGGAAATGGTGTTTCCTAGTGGCATCGTTTAACTTCCTATAGTCAATACAGACACGCCAACCTGTTATCGTTCGCATTGGAATTAATTCATTCTTATCATTTGCTACCACTGTTAGACCTCCCTTCTTAGGAACGACTTGTATAGGACTAACCGATGAACTATCTGAAATAGGATATATCATACCAGCATCTAACAACTTAACAATCTCATTCTTAACTACCTCTTTCATATTCGGGTTTAGCCTACGTTGCGGTTGAATAGAAGGTTTATAGTTTTCTTCCAAAATGATTTTGTGAGTGCAAAAACTAGGATTAATACATTTTATATCAGATATTTGTCATGCTATTGCACTTTTACATTTCTTCAGCATAGCTATTACTTTAGCTTTTTCAGTATTATAAAGATTAGAGGAAATAATAACTGGGTAAGAAGAATTAATTCCTAAGAATGCATACTCAAGATGATCCGGTAATTTTTTTAGTTCTACTATCGGTGGATCCTTAGTATTATTCTTAAGACCTTAACGATCTCCTTGTGTAATCAAACTATAATCAAACATTTTATTCATCAAAACGCAATTATCTAGAAAAAATAAATGTTCAATAATGTCTTCATTTTTTCATCTTCTAGATAACAGTTAGTGATGCAAATTTCTAAAGGATCTCTATAATATAAATTAGAATTCATAGAAGTCATAAAATTATCAACACCATGAGAAAAATAGCAATAATCATCATTATCTAAAGATTGTTTCATTATATTGCCTATTTGAAAAGTGACTTCATCTTCCCCTACTCGCAAAACTAACTTGCCATCAAAAACATCAATAAGAGCTCTAGATGTAGCCAAGAATGGACGACCTAGTATGAGTTGTACTTCGATATTTTCGTTCATATCTAGAATAACAAAATCGGCAGGAAATATAAACTTATCTAGCTTAACCAGTACATCCTATACTATTCCTCTAGGGTACTTAACTGATCGATCTGCTAGTTGAATACTGATTCTAGTTGGGCTAAGTTCTCCTAAACCTATTTTTAAATCTAGTTTGTAAGGCATTAAGTTTATACTAGCTCCTAAGTCCGCTAAAGCTTTATTTACTTGTAAATCACAGATTAAACATGGAATTGAAAATGAACCGGGATCCTTAAGTTTTGTGGTAATTTATTTTGCAAAATAGCGGAATATTCTTCACTAAGTGTTACTAAAGATAATTCTTCTATTTTTCTTTTATTTGAGATTAAATCTTTAAGAAATTTAGCATACTTAGGCATTTGATTGATTTCAGAAAAAGGTAAATTGACATGTAATTGTTTAAACATAGATAAGAATTTACCATACTGCGCATCCATGCGCTCCTTGTTAAGCTTTGCTGGATATGGTATTGCTGGTTGATACTCCATTGGTTGCACGTTCATCTCGCTCGGTCCTTTTCCGCTAGACTTCTCTTGGGGCGCTTCCTTCATAGGCCTTTGGTCTTGTAACTCCTTTTCGCTCCTCAATTGAATGGCTTTTGCATGCTCCCTCGGGTTTGTCTCAGTATTTCCTGGAAGTGTTCCTTGTTTCCTTTCAGATACCATCCTTGCGAGCTGACCAATTTGGTTCTCCAAATTATGAATTGAGCCCTCTTGATTCCGGAAGGCTACATCAGTAGTTTGCATGAACTTGGTAAGTACATATTCCAATGTTGGCTTCCTTGGTTCCGGTTGTTGTGGTTGTCCAAACACAAGTTGCTTGCCTTGATTTCCTTGTCCTCCCCAAGAGAAATTTGGGTGGTTCCTCCGTCCAGGATTGTATGTAAAACTATACGGGTTATTTGCTTGGTTAAATGGAGGTCTGATGTTGTTACCCATATAGTCAACATGTTCTTGCACTTGAGATTCACAACCCGGCATTCCACTAAATGAAGGGTCCCATTGTTGAGGTACCATAGATGGTGATGCTAAGGAATGGTTATCCATCTTATGGTGAAGCTTCTCCACTTGAATGGCTAAGGCAGTGACATCATCCACTTCATACATTCCTACAGGCTTATTAGGCTTTTGTCTTACGGTAGTCCATTGATAGTTGTTCATAGCCATGTCTTCTATCAACTGTTGAGCCGCCTCAGGTGTCTTATTATTCAAGGTGCCTCCACTAGCCGCATCGATCATTTGTTTAGTGGTTGGATTGAGACCATTGTAAAAAGTCTGAATCTAAAGCCATGAAGGTAGTGCGTGATGGGGGCATCTTCTTAAAAGATCCTTGAATCGTTCCCATGTGTCGTACAATGATTCAGACTCTAATTGAACATACGTAGAGATGTCATCCCATAGCTTTGCAGTCTTCGCCGGTGGAAAATACTTCATTAAAAACTTCTCAACCATCATATCCCATGTAGTAATTGACCCTCTAGGTAATGAGTTGAGCCACTACTTTGCCTTATGCCTTAGTGAAAACGGGAACAATCTCAATCGAATGGCATCATTGGAAACGCCATTGATCTTGAATGTGTCACATATCTTGAAAGTTATGGGGATAGATCTTAACTTAACTAATTAGAGTTATATACTAAGTAAAGCAAATCACAGCACAAAAATAAAGCAAGAAGATGAAGCAAGACAGAAGACGCAAGGATATATAGTGGTTTTGATCAGGTGCCTGACACCAATGAGCGTTTGATCAGGTGCTCAAAAACCAATCCTCAAGTCTTTTGATCAGGTGACTTCCAACCAAGGGGTTAACTTTTGAAGGGAGTTATAACCCTTTTTATAGTGGGGGGGGGGGAAAGAGTTGATGGTGTCTTCTCTGTCAACAATCAGAGAGAAGACTAGTGGATATTGATGTTAGCAAATGGCTCCCCTTGTGATGTAGAATGGTTCAGGGAAATCTGGAGCTTTGCTTCAGGGTGATAGGCTTTCAGATTGATGATGTCTCCAGCAAGCTTCTTAGACTGATATATATTAAGTGTCTCTTGTGAAGCCTGGAGCAGATGAAGAACTTTGTGTATATATGTTGATTTGATGTTGAGTTCCTCCTTTTTCTGTAAACTGAAAAGCCTTTTCTATGTTTGAAGTTTGTCGAGCTGATAATTGCATTCGTCGACTGGAGTTGATTTTGGACTTAAGAATATTCACAGATGCTTCTAAAATGAAAGAGTTGAAGTATCCAGAAATCGTCGACCTAAGAATTTGATTTCGTCGAGCTGAGGACCACTAATTGTTGCTTGATAACTCTAGCCAAAGTGGTCAAAGTTCGTTGAACTGAGAATCCTGAGTTCATCGACTGGAGAAGGTTCTGGACTTAGAAAAATATGAGCAACTACTGGCTTCAACAGGTTGAAGTAAAGGGTCCAGAATTCGTCGACCAGAGAATGAAGTTCGTCGAGCTGAGAATGAAGTTCGTCGAGCTGATAACTTATTGACAGAACTTCTGGGGAATGTGTCGACACAAATCTTAGGTGTCAGCGCAATTACTTCTTATCTCGACATAACTGTTGTGTTGACAGAAATCTGGAGTGTGTCGACATAAATCCTGTGTGTCGACACAGTTGATGTTGGTGTCGATAGATATTCTGTGTGACGACACAAGTCTTCTGTGAGTCGACATATTCTTGCTTCTGGTGTCGACACAGTTGGTGTCGACAGCTTTGTTGTCTGGTGTCAACACAGCCTTGCTGAAGTGTCGACACAATCTGGCTTGAGTCTCTGGCAGTCAGTTGAAGGCTGGTCCATGTGATGTTGATTCTAAGGACTTGGCATAGACTCTAGGACGCAACTATGACCCTGACTATACATGTTGGGTCAAATAATCCTAGTTTAGTGACTTAGTGAACCTAGCCCAAATCAAATTAGGGATCTGACAATCTCCCCCTATTTGGGTGAGGTCACTAATTACAGGCTCATACTCAAACTGAAAATAAACAAAGTAGAAAAAGCATATATCTGGCAGAGGTCGATAATACAAGCAGCAGATATATATATACATAAGCTTTGTTCAGAATATAGAGTAGTTATAGATAATTGTAGAAAATAAAAGAGTTCGAAATTTACTTCTTCTGTTTCTTTTTCTTTAGCATTTCTTCCTTGCTCTTCTCGTTAGGCTTTGTAAACACAATCTCTCTGTTTGGATCTGAAGCTTGCACTTTTGTCATGGTCATATCAGTAGCCTCTATAATCTTCAAAGATGTAGCCCTGGGGACAACTGCTTCTGGGTGCAACTTCATGTAGTCATCAACATTAAAAAACTTGTTTGCTTTATCAAACCTCTTGTGCTCTTCTTTCTTGTACTTTGACATTGTTGATATTCAGAAGGATCCTTTCCTTTAGCTTTGGCTGTGTTAATCATAGAAAGGCCTACTAGTTCCTAGAACCTGGCCATTCTAGCAGTAGTAGCTGTCTCTGGATCTTCAAAAGGAACAGGAGGAGAGGATGGTCTTTTAGAGCCTTCAGCTGGTTGATGTTCAGTGAATTGTTGTTGTTGTTGTTGTTGATGTTGATGCTTCTTTCCTAAAAAATATTGTCTGTGCTGACTGCTTCCATATGATCTCCCTTGGTGTCTTTGATATGTTTGAAGTGTGGCAGATCTTTGAGAAGATGTGCTTGAAGCACCAGCAGCTGGAGGAGGTGGAGGAGGTGGATCTTTTTTGAATCTTTGAACTAGAGGAGGAGAGTACCTTCTATTTTTCTTCCTCTCCTTCTACTGATTTTTGGATAACCACATCCAAGATGGCATTCCTTTGTATGGAGTTATGTTCTGGAGGATATAATAGGGAGTGTCATTGTTTGGATTTGGCTTTGGAGCAGGAGGAGGAGGAGCATTTCTTTTCTTGGAAACTGGCTTCCTCTTGGGCTCATCATCAGAATCATCATCCTCATCCTCATCATCATCATCAGATCTCTGAGGGTTATCATATAACTCATTTAAAGCTTTTAGAGCCTCAGCAGAAATGATAGCCTTTTCAGGTAGAGATGGAGCTTGAGCAGGAACTTCAACAGGAGCTGGAGGAGAAGCCACAGGAGAAGCTGGAGAACTAATTCTGACAGTGCTTTCAGCAGCTGCCTTTTCTTCTTCTTCAATATCAGCTAGGATCAAGTCATCCAGATCTGGCATGGGAGAGTCATCCATTACAAAAGTTGGAGCAATGATGACTTCTTCTGGAGATGGCATGACTACTAGCTTTGAAACTACAAAAGTATCCCTGAGTTGCTTGGCAACATTTGGAGAGATTGGGGAAGTATATGGAATAATAGCCAAGGATGGCTTAGAATATACTACTGGAATAACTTTCAAAAATGCAGTATCAAATACTTTCAACAATTGAACTAAGTCTACTGTGGGATTTAACATGAAATCACCAACAGAAAGAATTTCTTCAGTAACTTTTCTTCGGTAATTGACTCATCAAAGTCCATGTCAGTCTCAATGAAATGAATCAAATCAATTAAATCTGTATCAACTGGTATAAATTCTGTATCTGCTATTACTGCCTTTGTATCTGCTATTGCTGGAGAAACTGAGACTAGAGCTACTGATGGAGCTGCTTCAGCTTCTTCAATAAGCATCTCCGCCTGCCTGGTTTCAGTGTGAACTGGAGCCAGGCCCCTAAATGAAGAGGGGGCAGTAGTGAAGGCAGAGAGTTGAGCAGAAAGGGTGGAGATAGAAGTAGAAAGATGTGTAATGGCCTATGCTATAAGAGATTTGAGTAGAGGAGTGATGAGAGTAATTACAAAGGAGATGGTGGAGGGATCTAGAGGTGGAGCAGCAGATGGTTTAGTAGAATGTTGGGTGGAGATATTTGGAGGGATGGTAGATGTTGGAGATGATGGAGGAGAGACATCTTGCATGTGTGAATCTGGAGGGGAGGGAGAGTTGAGGGGGGAAGTCAGAAGATCAAAAGTTGGAATGGAGGATAAATGAGGTAGAAGAGGAGATGATGCTGGTGTTGGAGCTGGTAAATTAGTGGGGGATTGAGGTGATTGAGGTGGAGTGGGTTGATGGTATTCCTGAATAGGAGATGAGGGATGTTGGTAATATCTAGAGGTGGAGAGGTGGCAGAAGATGGAACTGTAGTAGAAATATGAACAGAGGGTGTTGGTTGTTGATGTGGTGGAAGTTGTTGTTGGAGTTGTTGTGGTTGTTGAGTTGATGGAAGGGATAGAGGTGTGGGGATGATCTATTCAGTAGGGTGGGGAGTGGCTCTTACAGCCCTGGTGCTTTCAGAAGCTGGGGTGGAAGAGGTTGAAGCCTTAGATGGCTTGGTAATGGTCCTCTCCCACCTGCCAAACAAGGTGCATGTGAGCCTCTTGCTGGCATTTATGAATATAGTCTGGGAGACCAGTGATTCAGCAGCGGAAGCGTAGTGGGCCCATAACCCATAGGTCGGAGAATCAAAACCTCCCTCTGATACCAATTAAAAGTTATGGGGATAGATCTTAACTTAACTAATTAGAGTTATATACTAAGTAAAGTAAATCACAGCACAAAAAAGATAGAATATCAAGCAACACAGAAGACACAAGGATATATAGTGGTTCCCCAACCTAGGTACATCCACTCTTCTACCACCCTGGTAGGAATCCACACAGATTTTTGATCAGATGCCTGACACCAATGAGCTTTTGATCAGGTGCTCAAAAACCAATCCTCAAGTCTTTTGATCAGGTGACTTGCAACCAAGGTGGTTAACTTTTGAAGGGAGTTATAACCCTTTTTACAGTGGGGGGGGGGGGGAAGAGTTGATGGTGTCTTCTCTGTCAATAATCAGAGAGAAGACTAGTGGATATTGATGTTAGCAAATGGCTCCCCCTGTGATGTAGAATGGTTTAGGGAAATCTGGAGCTTTGCTTCAGGGTGATAGGCGTTCAGATTGATGATGTCTCCAACAAGCTTCTTAGACTGATATATAGTGAGTGTCTCTTGTGAAGCCTGGAGCAGATGAAGAACTCTGTGTATATGTTGATTTGATGTTGAGTTCCTCCTTTTTCTGTCAACTGAAAAGCCTTTTCTATATTTTTGTTCACTGTCTTGATATTATTTGTTGCAGTGCTCTCTATCTCTATTTCTGTCTATCTGTCTCTGTGTCACTATTTTTAAATCTATTTCTGTAAAATCTTTTTATATCTGATTCAAAACCTTAGGATTCATAGTCTTCAATGGATAAATCATTCCCGAGAATGATAATTGTTTTGGGAATGATTTAGTATTAAATCCTGATTTATTTCATATTTAATGCAGCCTCCAAACGGCTATATTCATAAGAATATATGGCATTAAATCTGCTAGCTGTAATCACCTTTAATTAAGCTTTAATTAATTCTGCCATCTGTAAATATTTCCGTCTGAATATTGACTGTAATTAATTCTACAAACTGTACAGAATTCGTCGAGCTCAGTTTTTTACTTCGTCGAGCTGAGTCAGCAGTTCTGCTTAAGCTTCTAGTATCGACACAGCTTCTGTGGAATGTGTCGACACAAGTCTTGTATGTCGACACAATTGCTGCTGGTGTCGACACAGTTGATGTCGACACAATTGTCGTTGGTGTCGACATAATTGGTGTCGACAGAGTTGCTTGTAGTGTCGACATAGTTGGTGTCGACAGATGATCTGTGTGTCGACACAACTTCTTCTGGTGTCGACACAGCCTGGCTATCTGGTGTCGACACAGCCTTGCTATCTAGTGTCGACACAATCTTGCTCAAGTGTCGACACAACATTTCCCAAGTGTCGACACTAGATAGCAAGGCTGTGTCGACACAATCTTGCTCAAGTGTCGACACAACATTTCCCAAGTGTCGACACAATCTGTATGGTGTCGACACAGCCTTTCCCAAGTGTCGACACAATTGCTGTCTGGTGTCGACACAGACTTTCTTCTGGTGTCGACACAATCTGGCTGAGTCTTTGGCAAACTGTTGAAGGTTGATCCAGGTGATATTGACTGACATGGCCTCGACTCTAGGACACAACTATGACCCTAGCTATACATGTTGGGTCAGAGTAAACAAACTTAATAGTGATCTTTGCCCAAATCACAACTAGGGTTCCAACATATCTCCAAGAATCCGGCTAAGTGTGTGTTAGGATCTTCATCTTGCAGGCCATCATATTGGACATATTGTTGAACTATCTGTATAACAATAGGCTTTAATTCGAAATTATTGGTGATTATTGGTGGTCTAACGATGCATGACCCAGTTCCCTGGAGATTAGGTCTAGCAAAGTCAGACATGGTTTGCTCGTTTTGGTTTGCCATAGTATCCGAATTTTCTGGATGATTCTCTCCTTGGTTCACAGTATCCTCTTCTGAAAGTCCGTTTGAAATATCTATGGTATTAATTCCCACGTCCCTTTAGTTAGTGTTATGAATAATTCGCTCTGGGTCAGGATGAAATGGTGGTAGCCCAGAATTTCTGCCCCTGGTCATAGACTAACAGACTACAAAACAGAGATTAAGCGATATAATGATTCCATAAAATAATTTACAGTTATATGTTAATAAACAAAAATTGGTAGATTAATAAAGTTTAAGCTTTCAAAATATTGAAAACGATCCCCGGCAACGGCGCAAAAAACTTGATGATTCTTTTTGTAAAAAAGTAATAATTTGATGCGGATTCATTCTACACTCTAGTATAAACTATGTAGATGGGCATAAGCTAGATTGATTTAACTTTCAGGCAAGTGCACATATCAATCATAGTATATGACAAATCTACATCTCATGTCGTATTGCATAGGGCCTTTTCAAATACTCGTACTCATCCTAACTCTATTATCATACCTATAATTAAAATTAATTTCTAACCTAGATTAACCTAACTATGACTATTTGGATAAATAAACATTGGAGGATTAAAAATGATAAAAAAAAAGTCGAAAGCCTAAGAGCATTCACATGAATATAACTGCTCATTAATTCAATTCTATGTAATCAGGCAATAATAAGATTATCAAGTTCGTTGTATTGTAAGGGTTAAATATTTATCAAATTCTCTCTCGAACAATTCAAAATCTAAGCCTAAGTTTGTAAATTTTCTCTCGAACAATTTACAACACTCAAATTTGCATTAAAGTAAAGTACCATATCTAATACATAAATTCATGAAATCATATCTCTAAAATACCATGAATCCATTTATTCGTATTATAATTATCCAATCAACATATCTCTCGATCATGCAAATTGAAATGTAAAGAGAAATAGCACCTAAATATGAACATATAAACATCATGACAACTTTCTAATTTCTCAATCTAAAATGTTGAAATTCATGTAAAGCAAATAATAAATTCATAACTAGGATAAATCTTTGTTTGAAGGCCTATATACGAATAAAATACCACAAATTTGATGAAAACAATAAGATACATGATTACCAAATTGTTTAAATTAAAGTTTCATGGGAAAAATAAAAGATAAATAAAGTTAGATCACCAAGAGAAAGGAAAGATTAAAAGAGATACATGAAAGATCAAAGGCATACGAAATTCTCCTTCAATTCCTCCTTCTCTTGGGTGCTCCACCTTCGTGCTCCAGAAATTCTCCAAATGAAAATGATCCAAAAGTCCTCATCTAATTTTTTTACAGGTTTTTATAGTCCCCTTGCAAACAGGGTCGGACACGGGTTCCAACACGGCCGTGTCACAGGCCGTGTTGACGACTCAAGGGGGGTTCCACACGAATAGGCGTGTCTGGTCGTGGGCCGTGTCAGATGACACGGGTATCGACACGGCCGTGTTGTTCTTCACACACGGGTTGGTTGGCAGCCGAAGTTAGATTTATGCCGAAAAGGACATGGGTAGGAACACGGGCGTGTTCCCAGCCGTGTGGTGCTCTGTCTTTTTCCTCCATTTCTTCCGTTCCATCTTGGATAGGACACGAGTAGGGAACACGAGCGTGTGCCTACCCGTGTGCGCCCCATTCTTGTCCTGTCATCAGCCATGTCGAATCAGTGAACTCCTCTGTTTGCTCCAAGACTTCTAGCTCCACTGGTTAGCAATACCTGCATTAGAAAAATGAAGGAATAAATAGATAGCTTAATACATGAAATAATAGAAAATCCTAACTATGTTCTTCTACTCATGATAAAGCAAATTCTTAACTGTTCTCGCGAAATATTGGACATGATTACATAGGGAGGTTTAAAATATTGGACACGATTACAATTATGATAATAAAAAGTCTATCATAATTGTACTCATCAACCGACTTCATGTGCGGACGGCCTCCACCACGCACAACTTCTGCTCTCATCATCCCCTTCGTCACACTAACGCCGCTTCGCGGGGAGTTTTCATCAGAACTTTCTCCTGCTCGCCTTCCTCCATGCTTTCAAGTTGTAAAAAAAAAGCTAACCTTCTTCTAGGGAGACATGACGACCGTGAAAATCCGCCAACTCCAATCCAAAGTCCATAGGCTCGGAAATCTCTAAAACAGCGTGAGAAAAGAACTAATAGACCCTCTATAATTTAAAGACCCAGAGGGGGACTCATAATGGAAGGCGTCCAAATTGGCAGGATATTACTTGCCAGATTTTTCTGCCCCAAAACAGGCAGTGAATAAAAACCTCAACATTTGGTTGACAACTCGCAAATTATGTCAAGTAATCTTCTTATGACTAAGTGCGTTCCAAGAGATACTAAACTTTTCTGCGTTCATCGCCTCATAGACCATGATTTGTGAAAATTTGGTGGCATTTGATAGGGCCCTCATGAAATTTCCGAGCCGAGCTAGTCCAAGCACAAGGGGGCCCAACCAGTCCACTAGTACGCAGAGACCCGCAAGCACCCAAGGATACAAGGAGGTGGCACCAGGATTGCGCCCGGGCACACACCCACGCGCCCTGCATGGCCAGCGAGCACGGTCTGGGCACCTAAGCATGCGCGCGCGGCTTGCGAGCGCGGCATGCAAGGCCGCGCATGACTAGCCTGCGCGGCGTGCAAGGCAGCGCGAGACTAGCCCGCGCACCGCACCCTGTGCAGCCGCACGCTAAACCTTGTGCCGCCGCCGGCCGCCGCCAAAACCAGCTCCCGTCATTGCCGGCGACTTCCGACCGCCGCCTCCGGGTGCCTTGCCCGGACCGCCCGAACTGCCCGTGGGGAAGGGGCACTCTCGTCATATCAGCAAAATTGGCAATCCGCGTGATCGAAATGGAGAAACGTCATTCGTCAGCACAAATTACTCCCTGACAGAATTACCACCATAACCCTCCAAAAAACTATAAGTAGGCCTACAAGCTTTCATTTGAAGACAAGCAACTCCTGATGCAAGAGAGAGCTCAGAGATTTTCCGGCGAGATCGTGGACTTAGGTCGATCTTCTGCTCAGAAATTCACTTCGCTCTCCTCTTTGCGCTACGGTTTACTCACGCCTCAAGTGATGTCAACCGCCTCCTCGAGAGCACTCTCATCTATGCTTCATATCAACGAGAGCGCTCCCTTCAGAAGTCTCATGCACTTAGAAGATTTTCCAGCCGGAACGCTTCTACCAAGGTTCTGTGAGTTCAAGGTCATCTCAAGGTCGGCACACTTCCAACGAGGCTCTGAGAATTTTGTCGTTTGCTCCTCGACGCATTTCATCTTCTACATTTGTAACGGGTAGCGGTCTGTCGACCTCCAAGATCAAACTCTAACATTTATAAACACACGAGATCTAGTGGAATTTGGTTCGGCACAGATCTAGTCACGTAGTTTTTCACCCTTTCAGGGTTTTCCACTTCAAAAAGTCTTCTTTTCATTTGCTGCAATTTTCTTTGAATGTTTGGGCGCCCGATTCGAATCCAAACTAAGGTGGTTTGATTTCTCTGAACGGGGAAAAAGCCAGACCACCCACAACAAAAACAAATAATGGAAGTGAGTTTCATTGACTTTTGTAAAATTGCAGACAAGTTAATTATGATTAGGCTATTTCGTATTATGGAGAAAAAAATCACAATGTCATAATTAATTTAAAAACTGCATGCTCGTCATAATTATTTAAGAGACAGGTTTTGTGCTTTTAAATTACATAGCTATCTTTTTTTTTTATTTCTCTACGTATTAGTATACATTTTTAAATGGACCGTGCAAATTTTTTATCCACTTGAGTAGTTGATTATAGGCTTCTAAATTATTGTTTCTATGATCCACTAATACAACTGAATGCACAAAATTTAGTATAGAATTTTTAAGATTTTTTTTTGATAAAATTCATAGTTTTCATATTTGTTTTTTTCTCAGAAAAAAGCAAATATTTCATTCAATCATGTTTTTCAATAGAGATTACATCCAGTATAACAGATGATAAAATAGAAATGATACAAAAAAAATTAAAGAGCCGCACTAGAATGCAACATCCGATTAGCAGTCTGACGAACCAAAGAAAAAAGTGAAAGACACCTCCATTCACAAGGAATCCACGATGTTCTTCACAATAGGCCAGTCCATCGGTCTTGGAACCATCATCGCTATAATGGTATAAATCGGGTTAACACAAATCACCGTAGAAATTTACTTCTCCTCATCCCTGAGAAATAGCCAAGTCCATCGAGAGACGCGCTGCCATATCCTCCGCCGCCATCGGCAGCCCACATGTGGAGCAGAATACACCCTCCAATCAAGCACATAACCACCTGAATCCCAGGCTACAACCCTCATCCCAACTCTACAAGGATTTTGGCTGCATCATCAAAAATTATCTTGACTCATCCCTCCTCAGGGGGCATCCACTTCACAATCGCAGGCATCCCCAACTATCCATCTAAACTCATAACAGCAAAAAATGCCGCGAAATATGACTTGTCAAAAAGCACAGTCACCATATGGTCGGCTGCAACACCCCATCCCAAACCATCTAGTTCCGCCTCCATGAAATCACCCAGCACAAGGTCGCGAAGAGGCCAAATCCATAAACCGAAAGAACTCGATGAACCTCGCGGATCCAAGTTTCCGGGGACCCAGAGCGCCACCAAGACTGCAAATCCGTGATACCAATCATATTCCAAGCAGAAGCCACACCAGGACACCAAAAAATAGAATGCCGAATATCCTCCCCTACCTCGCCACCGAAAGGACAAACCATCATAACCATCATGTCAGCGGCGGATCCAAAAATTAATAATGGGATGCACAAATTAATAATGAGAGTGCATAATTTTTTTTAGTGCGGCACTAGGTTCTAAATTTTTAACATGAGGGGAGGGCAAACATCAACTTCAAAAAAAAACAGGCCAGAGAGGCGTTGGGGTGTACGGCCTGCAGGTCTTGCTATATTCCGGCTGTACCACCGTGGTCCGTGGTCTAAAGGTCCATGGGCTACTGGTGGGCCGGGCGGCCTTGGTCTAAAGGGCCGGGTCGTTACACCCCCCCTCTGAATCCGCCCTGCCAAATGTGACGACGTCGCAAGTTCATGGCCGAGTTTCCAGACTTGTTAATTAAAACGATATTTCTAAATAATAAAAGGAAATAATTGATGCACTGATGGCAATGAGAAAAATTTATCACTTATTGTTCTTAATTTTTGCATGCAATTTCGGAGGTAAATAAGAGAGCTGCTAAACACTAATAGGCAAAGGTTATTATAGTTAGTAAATTCAGGCTGTGTTTGATGTGGCTTATTTGCTCCGGTGAGGTTGGACAAAAACTTCATTGCATGTCATACCAAACATCTTATGCTTCAAACTAGTTTCTATTTTTGATATGACAATGAAGTTTTTGTCCAAACTTGCTTGAGCAAATAAGCTGCCTCAAAGGAAGTCTGAATGGATGATAATCAAACTTTGCTTGCTGGCATAAGATAGGAACTTAACACTGTTACTGTGGGACATCAAAATGGCTTCCTCAAAGGTGGCCTTTAGTCCTTCCCATTGGCGGAGCAAGCATTGCTATGAGAATAAGGCTGTGTTTGGCGTAGCTTATCGCAATTTATTTGTTAAGTGAGCTTGGACAAAAACATCATTATCATAGAATATATGTTTGATATTATAAATGTTACTACCATTAAAAAAAAATTAATTTAGGGCATAAGATTTTGATATGATTGACATTTTTTTCTAACCTCATAGGAGCAAATAAGTCACAATAAGCCGCGCCAAAGAAACCCTAAGAGTCTTAGGAGAGTTGAACTTTCTAGGTCTTTGTGTTTTTGACCAGGTCAAAAAAAATGTCAGTCAACTGATGGAACTGTTGACTGATGCATCAGAATCCACAGCAGGCCAATGCCCTCTTCCCAAGTTTGCTTCTTTTTGGCTTTCCATCACAGCCAAAATCACAGCTTTCATTCTGCCATGCGCTGTCACGGCTCGCCGGAACAATGCTCGTCGCATTTTGACAAAACGACAAAGATAGCCTGGCTCCCTTTTCGAGGGAGTACGACGATGAAAGAAGCACACTAGACCGATATTTACGCTTTTACCCTTTTTGTTGTTGACATTTTTGTTCGGGGGAATTGGACGGACTTCCGCCGGTTGCCAACATTTTTTGCTTGCATAGAGGCATGATATCAAAATATTATTGAATCTAGGGTTGTGTTTGGGAACCGGATCCGGTGACACGTCGGGGAGGAGAGAGGAAACGGTCGTTCGCAACGGTTGAATGTTGTTCGGACCGCCAGTCACAAAATGCCCGATTTGCCCCTCTTTTACCCTGGCCGTCTTCCGCTGGAGCTCCCAGTAGCTTACGAAACAGCCATCCGCCATTACAGCCTGACCGGAACGTTGTCCCGCCAGAATAACAAACAGAGCCTAGGAGAGATACGGCTCCGTTTGGACGGCGGTCGTAAACGCATGAGTTAAACTGTCTTTTGTTAAGGGTCACCTAATTAACAAACATCATCCGTTTGAACATTAAAATAGATGAATGTTGTGTTTGACGATGCTTACCGCGTCTTATTTGCTCCGGTGAGATTGGACAAAAATTTTATTGTCATATCAAAATCTTATGCCCCAAACTATATTATTTTTTGTAATGGTAGTAACATTTGTCATACCAAACATATATTCTATCACAATGATATTTTTGTCCAACCTTACCGGAACAAATAATCTACGATAAGCCGCGTCAAATACAGCCGAAGTTTCTTGCGTGGACGTTAACAGATGAAAATTTACCCCCATGTTCATAACCGCAACCACCATGCCAAACGGAGCCTTAAAGACTCTCCGGAGCTAAAAATTCATATAAATTTTATCTGAGTAACTGCGAATTAATTTAGCCAGAATACTTGTGCGATCATGTAGCGAGAGAAAACAGTCCGAGAAAAATAAAATAAAATAAAATAGTGCTTGAAAATATTTTAACACCGACACCCAGTTGGGTGAAAATCATGAGATGATCGGAGTTCAACTCGAAATGCAATTACTAAAACGTGTATAACACAAACACAAAATACAGGCATTCTCTCATCGAACAACAAAGGATCTCCTTCATTTCCCTAAGCAATAATTTACACAAATAATTAAGTGCATGTTACCAAAGTGATTATCGAGACAGATCGATACGATTCTCTCTGATGTAGTTTACGTGTAATTTACGTTTCTCCAAAAAATTGCTTATTTAGCAAAGCTGCACCTTGATCTTGTTGGTGATTGACTTGTTGACCGGGTCAACAAGTCAAAAGGTAGTTTTGGTATTATTTTATGTTTGCATTTATTATGAGAGAGGGTGCACATTTATGATGAGAGAGAGTTGTTTAGTTTTCTTTTGCCTATATAAAGGCTCCCTTGTACATGTTTGAAACTGGATGAATAGAGTGATAAACTCCCAACCTTTTGTTCTGTTTTAGAGAGAGAGAGAGGGAAGCGCCGCAGCGCTAGTGTGGTTTTCTGTCCGGGCGGTTAGGAGTTGAAGCCGGGCGACTTAGAGAGCTCGCAGCGAGAGAGAACTCGCGGCTTGCGCGACCCGCGCTTTGGTGATCTCGGCAGGAGGAGCTCGCGCTGGTGTAGTTCTCGCAGGGGGAGCTCGCGCAGGAGCAGGACGCGAATAGACCGATCTCGCCACGCGAGTTGGCGGTCAAGCAGCGAGTGGGGTGCGGTCTCGCCTGGTGTTTTAGGCGAGAGGTGGTGAAGGCGACCTCGCTGGGTTGTGGTCGCGCGTGGAGGCAGGAGCCCGCTCGCGCGGGGTGGTACTCGCCTATAGTGGGAGGTCGCGCGGTCTGAGGCAGCGGTCTAGATTTTGGTGTTGAGTTGTGGTGCCAAGAGAAATTGTTCGCGAAGTTGGGATTGAGAGCGGGAGCCCATACACGCTTCCAACAAGTGGTATCAAAGCGAGGTTGAAGACCCTCGGAAGGTTTGAAGTAGGGGAGAGATGGAGTTTGGAGGTGCCGTGCCGGGGAAATTCCCCAAGTTGACGAAGACCAACTATGGGAACTGGAGCATCCAGATGAGGGTACTACTAGCCTCCAAGGAGTTTTGGGAGGTAGTAGAGGATGGTGTGGAGGAGCTGACTGCCGAAGCAGAAGCCGCGTTAACGAACGCACAGAGGACAGGATTGAGAGAAGCTAAGAAGAGGGACAAGAAGGCGCTGTTCATTTTGTATCAAGGTGTAGACGAAGCTACGTTCGAAAAGATCTCGGACGCCGAGACTTTGAAGGAGGCATGGGAGATCTTGCAGCGCTCCATGCAGGGAGTAGACAAGGCCAAGAAAGTTAAGTTGCAATCCCTCCGAGGCCAGTATGAGATGATAAGGATGCAAGGGTCGGAGAAGGTTGGCGACTATGTGACCCGTCTACGGACGCTCACAAATGAGATGAAGAGAAATGGGGAGACCAAAGACGAGGTTAGCTTCATGGAGAAGCTCCTACGCTCTATGACAAAAAAGTTCCGACACGTGGTGGTTGCCATTGAAGAATCGAAGGACCTCACGGTGATGACGGCGGATGAATTGATAGGCTCACTGCAAGCCCATGAGTACAGAATGGCGCAAGATGATGAAGAAGTGAGTGGCTTGGGAAAAGAACTCCAGACTCAGCTGAACTTCGGAGAGAGCTCAGGAAGTGGTGGTGGCCAGCGTGGCCGTGGCTACCAAGGAAGAGGTAGAGGAGGAAGAGGTGGTAGAGACCAAGGGAGACGTCAAACATACCAGAAGGAGTTCGAGCAGAACCAAGGTTGGAACGCCGGAGGTAGAGGAAGAGGCCAAGGCAGAGGCCAATGCAGAGGAAGAAAAGACCAAGGCAGAGGCCAAGGAAGAGGAGGTAGAGGAGACATGTCCCAGACTCAATGCTACAACTGTGGCAAGTTCGGGCACATGAGTTATGATTGTTGGGCTCCTCGGAAGGGAGGAGAGACCAACCACTATGCGGAGACGAGCAACACGGGAGGCGACCCGATGATGTTCCTTACGGTCCAAGGTGCTGGAGGCGGAAGGAATGGAGTATGGTACTTAGACACCGGGGCCAGCAACCACATGTGCGGAGAGAGGGAGCTGTTTACGAGCCTTGAGCCAAATGGTGGTGAGGTGAGTTTCAGCGACGCCTCAAAGATTGCAGTGGAAGGAAGAGGAGTTGTGGCGGTCGTGTTGAGTGGGAAGGAGGTTCTCATCAACGACGTCTTTTATGTGCCGGGCTTGAGGAGTAACATCCTAAGCCTTGGGCAGCTGGTGGAGAAGGGCTACCGGGTCTTGTTGCAGGATGGCACCCTGGCCATGAAGGACGGTCATGGGAAAGAAGTAGTGAGGGTAAAGATGACGGCGAACCGTCTCTTCACTTTGAGCATGGATGTAAGGGAGACGGCATGTCTCGCGAGGAATGAAGAAGAGGAGGAAGCTTGGCTGTGGCACCACCGGATGGGGCATCTGGGGTTCATAGGCCTGAAGTTGTTGTCTGGATCAAATATGGTGGAAGGACTGCCTATGATCACACCCCCTCATAGGGTCTGTGAGGCATGCACCAAGGGGAAGCAGAGAAGAGAGACATTTGAGGGTGGCAAGTCCCGAAGGGCGACGAGGCCATTGGAGTTGGTTCACTCGGACATTGCTGGTCCATTTGAAACGACTTCAATCGGTGGAAGCAAGTACTACATCACATTCACCGACGACTTCAGCAGAAAGTGTTGGGTGTATTTTCTGAAGGAGAAGGCTGAGGCACTGGAGAAGTTCAACGAGTTCCGGGCGATGGCTGAGAAGGAGAGTAGTCAACCGCTGAAAGTACTTAGAACGGATAGAGGTGGGGAGTACACCTCTAGGCTGTTCGACGAGTACTGCAGGCAATGGGGGATCTCTCATCAGCTGACGGCGGCCTACTCGCCTCAGCAGAATGGAATGGCAGAAAGGAAGAACCTCACAATCATGAACATGGCACGGAGCATGGTGAAGGGTAAGGGACTACCGAAGAAGTTCTGGGCGGAAGCAGTACAGGTGGCTGTGTACGTGCTGAATCGGTGCCCTACAAAGAGTGTGAAGTTCAAGACACCGTTTGAGGCTTGCAGTGGCTGGAAGCCAAGTGTGAAGCACCTGAGGGTTTTCGGGTGTGTGGCCTACGCCCACGTCCCGGACCAAAGGAGGAAGAAGCTGGACAACCGAAGTGAAAAGTGTATTTTTGTTGGCTACGCTCCTGAGAGCAAGGCCTACAAATTATACAATCCTGAGACAGAGAAAGCCATCATCTCACGAGATGTGGTATTTGAAGAAGGAAGCTGCTGGAGCTGGGATGAGGCGGTGAAGAACATCATGGGGATGTTTTTCGAGGATGATGAAGAAGAAGGTGGAGGAGAGGCTGAAGTGGAGATGGGTGGAGCGGAGCCACCATCACCACCAAGCGGAGGTCCATGGGGAGCTCTCACCCCTTACTCTAGTGGTACGAGCATGAGTGGAAGCACCCCTGGAGGAGCTAGCACTAGTGGGAGCAAGGACTACCGTCCTCAACCCAGGATGCGGAGGCTGGATGAGATATATGAGGAGACGACACCGATACTTAACAATTTTTCTTTGTATTGTCTATTAGCAGATGTCGAGCCGTGCTCCTATGATGAAGCTGTCAAGAAGAAGAGTTGGAGGAAGGCGATGGATGCGGAGATCGCTTCCATAAAGAAGAATGAGACCTGGAAATTGGTCGACCCTCCTGCTGGCCACAAACCCCTCGGGGTGAAGTGGGTGTACAAAGTAAAGAAGAACAAGGATGGCGGAGTGGAGAAGCACAAGGCCAGGCTAGTGGTGAAGGGCTATCGTCAAGTCCAAGGCGTGAACTATGATGAGGTGTTTGCCCCCGTAGCGCGAGTTGACATCATCCGGTTGATCATAGCGCTAGCGGCTCACCATGGTTGGAGAATCATGCAGATGGACGTGGTCTCGGCTTATTTGAACGGCTACCTGGAAGAAGACGTGTACATCGAGCAGCCCCCAGGGTACGTTGTGAGGGGGCAGGAGAGGAAAGTCTGCAAGTTAGACAAAGCACTCTACGGGCTGAAGCAAGGGCAAGAGCGTGGAACAGAAGGATAGATGCTTACTTGCAAAAGCATGGCTATCAGAAGAGCCCGCATGAGCACGCCCTCTACACCAAGGTGGACCAGGAGGGCAGCATGATGATTGTGTGCCTCTACGTGGACGACATGATTTTCACAGGGAACAATACTGCTATGTATGAGGAGTTCCGGGGCATGATAAAGAAGGAATTTGAGATGACAGACTTGGGAGAGTTGAGCTACTTCCTGGGAGTGGAAGTGAAGCAGGGAGAAGATGGGATCTTCATATCCCAGAAGAAGTATGCAGAGGAGATCTTGAAGAAGTTCAGGATGTAGGATAGCAAGCCTATCTCCACTCCTGCTGACCCAGGGTTGAAGCTGAAGAAAGATTCTAAGGAAGGAGCGGTGGATTCTACCCTATTCAAGAGTTTGGTGGGCAGTCTACGCTACCTTACCTTCACCCGACCGGACATCATGTATGCGGTCGGAGTGGTGAGCAGGCATATGGAGGAGCCAAAGGAAGACCACTTCACGGCAGCGAAGAGGATCCTGAGGTACATCAACGGGACCAGAGGCCATGAGCTGAAATATGCTACTGGAGAAGAGCTAACACTGGTAGGATACTCGGATAGTGACTACGGCGGGGATGTGAACGATCGGAAGAGCACTTCCGGATATGCCTTCAGCATGGGAACAGGGGTGTTCTCTTGGAGCTCGAAGAAGCAGACAACGATAGCTCTATCGTCCTGCGAGGCTGAGTATATTGCAGCAGCAGCTGGCACCTGCCAAGCCATCTGGCTAAGGAATCTGTTGGAGAGTTTGCAGCATGGAGTGGATGGGCCAACGACTATGATGGTGGACAACATGTCGGTCATCCAGCTCGCGAAGAATCCTGTGCTACATGGACGTAGCAAACATATCGAGACAAGGTATCATTTCTTAAGAGAGCAGGTATAGTTGAATACAGTGGAAGTGAAGTATTGCCCGACCGGAGAGCAAGTCGCGGACATCTTCACCAAGACGTTGAAGGTAGACACGTTCCTGAAGCTCAAAGACAAACTTGGCATGTGCTTCCAAGTTTGAGGGGGAGTTTGTTGGTGATTGACTTGTTGACCGGGTCAACAAGTCAAAAGGTAGTTTTGGTATTATTTTATGTTTGCATTTATTATGAGAGAGGGTGCACATTTATGATGAGAGAGAGAGTTGTTTAGTTTTCTTTTGCCTATATAAAGGCTCCCTTGTACATGTTTGAAACTGGATGAATAGAGTGATAAACTCCCAACCTTTTGTTCCGTTTTAGAGAGAGAGAGAGAGGGAAGCGCCGCAGCGCTAGTGTGTTTTTCTGTCCGGGCGGTTAGGAGTTGAAGCCGGGCGACTTAGAGAGCTCGCAGCGAGAGAGAACTCGCGGCTTGCGCGACCCGCGCTTTGGTGATCTCGGCAGGAGGAGCTCGCGCTGGTGTAGCTCTCGCAGGTGGAGCTCGCGCAGGAGCAGGTCGCGAATAGACCGATCTCGCCACGCGAGTTGGCGGTCAAGCAGCGAGTGGGGTGCGGTCTCGCCTGGTGGTTTAGGCGAGAGGTGGTGAAGGCGACCTCGCTGGGTTGTGGTCGCGCGTGGAGGCAGGAGCCCGCTCGCGCGGGGTGGTACTCGCCTATAGTGGGAGGTCGCGCGGTCTGAGGCAGCGGTCTAGATTTTGGTGTTGAGTTGTGGTGCCAAGAGAAATTGTTCGCGAAGTTGGGATTGAGAGCGGGAGCCCATACACGCTTCCAACAGATCTGAACACAGTCATTCACAGTCCTCAAGGCTAACAAGGGCTGAAAGCACCAACTTCAACGTTGTTGGCGGCACTTCTCCACTGATATTGCAACCTCGGCGCTATTCCTTCCCGAAAGCCGCAACTTCGACGCCACTATCATGCCGCAATGGCTAAAAAGTGGTGAGATAGCCGCAACTTCACATAAGTTGGCCTGGTGTTTTTGGACGGTGTTACGTTGCATGTGTCCTTTGTAGCAGAGGTTGCGGGCCTTCTCTTCCTTCCCGCACCACCTCTCCTGTGTTTTTAAAATTTTTTTTAAAAGGTTCATCTGGGCTGCTGCATGAGGATGGTAGAATTAGGATTAATTTAATATTTTCTTCCTTTGGTTTTGATCTACGTTAGTGGGTAGGTTATGCTTTTAATTATGTATATATATATATATATATATATACACACGAGTACCTGACACGGGGCTCCGCCCCTACGGCCAGGCGCGACAGTACCCGGCCAGCGACTTCGGGCTTCGCCCGCCCTTGCTCGATGCTCTCTGGAGGCCTTCGGCTGCATCCAGTATATGGATGGGGGCGAAAGCCGACCGGCGACAACGGGTTTCGCCCGCCCCATCAAGGCGGGTTTCGCCCGCAACATATACATATGAGTACTCAAAATGGCAGTAAAAAAATATACATTGTACAACACCGTGTCCGGCGAGTGGGTCCCACCAGGGAGGCGAGCAGACCTTGCCCGCGGCCCGCATCCGAGCGGCAAACAGACATGCGGCAGAAGGGCTGGCCCGCTCCCGCCCATTTCAGGCGAGCGAGCCGACGAGGCAAGCGAGCGGGTCGCGCGAAGAGTCCTTGGCCAAAACAGACGAGTTTGGCGACCCGCAACTGGCGAGCCGATCGAGAGTCGCAGTGGCCGCCGGTCCGCCTCGTCACGCGACCTGGCTGCCGATCCGCCCCGGCAGAAGCAAGACAGGTCGCGACCCCCGGCTCGCGCTCGCCCTGGGAGCATGGGCGGACAGCTGAAGTCAGGTCGCGCCCGCCTCCCGCGAAGAAGGAGTGGAGGCGAGTTGACTCCCCAGGACTGCGGATAGCCCCTCAGGACAGCGGAGTCTCGGTGTTGGCAGACCAGGTTGGACTGCACATAGCCCATTAGAACAACGGAGTTTGGCTGTTGGCAGACCCAGCTAAGGGCCTTTTGGTATTTTCAGGTCAGTTATTTTGGTTATTGGCAGTTCAGGTTCCAAAAAGCTATAAATAAGACCCAAGGGGTACCTCAGAGGACAGGTTTTCAGTGCCTCCTTACTCTCATTCTCCAGTGTTCTCTGAGAGTACCTTAGCTCGGCTTCTGGCTAAGGAGGGGAAGCGCTCAGAGATCTTTCGGGTTTGTGGTGGGACCTCCCTGCCGAGCCCTTGGGTCTGTTCTTTTTTGTCTCTTTCGTTGTTTTTCTTGCAGGAGCAAAGTAGGCGCGAGACCACCCCTTCCCCAAGGGTCGAACTCCACAAGAGGCCGGTTTTCGGTTCCAACATCTTGGTGCGGTGAGCGTGGAGAGTGGTCAGTGCAGAAAAGCTTCGGCGAGCTCAATGACGGGAGGACAAGGATCCGACAGGCAGAACTCGCCGCCCCCTCCGCCTCTCACGACAATGGGAATGTTTGAAGACTTCAGGAACGAGGTGCTGGACCTCGTCAAGATCGCACTCGGCGTGCGGGCCGAGTGCTCGACTCCGGCAGCCCAGATCGCGGCCGCCCCCTCTCTGGGCGAGGACGCCACTGGCCGGCGAGCTGGAAAGGAAGTGGCCGAGGAAGGCCGAGGGGGCGAGCTCTCGGGGCGCGAGCTTTTCCCCGGCTCGGCAAGCCAAGGCAGGTTCGGCGAGCTGGGTCCGCGAGATTCGCCGGCTCGCCCAGTGGGAGGATGCAGTCCTTTCAGCGAGCTGGTTTCCTCAGCACCAGTACCAGAAGGGTTCAGGGAGCCCGAGATGTCCTACTACACCTGAAAGGGAGACCCGGTTCAGCACGTCCAATGGTTTGAGGACGTGGTCTCCATCCGTCAGATGTCGGACGGATTCAAGTGCCGTCTCTTTGTCATCACCCTCCGAGAGAAGGCAAGGGAGTGGTTCCACCAGCTCCCGGCCAGCTCCATCTACTGTTTTGAAGACTTGTGCCGAGGATTCATGCTGAGGTTCACTACTTCGAAGAAGAGGAAGAAGGAGTCTGAGTCCTTGTTCCACATTAAGCAAGGAGTGAACGAGACATTGGGAAGCTATGTTGATCGATTCCAGGAGGAGGTTACCCAGGTCCAAGAGATGCCGGGCCATAGTCTGATGATGGCCTTCACCCTGGGCCTGCAGCAGGGGTTCTTCCGAATGGAGCTGAAGAGAATTCCCCCTCTCTCCTACGAGGAGTTGATGGAGAGGGCGGCTAGAGAAGTCGACGGGGAGGCGTCGAATCCGGAGTTCGCAAGGAAGCTAGCCAGATGGGCCACCGAGGAAGAGAAGGAGTCGAAGGGGGGAAGAGCGCAGGAGGAGAGAAGAGGGGAGCCCAGGCAGAGGGAGCAGAGGCAGCTCCAAGGACAGCAGCCGGGGTGGGGGCGTCAGGAGCCCGACCGTCGGCTGGGCTGGAGACCAGAGTGGCAGGGGCAGGGGCCACAGAGGGGGTACTTCGGAAGGGGTCACTATCAGGGTAGGCAGGACCAGTTCCACCCACCGGGCTGGAGGCAGGGTCACCGGCCCCGGCTCCCCGATCAGGAGGAGGCCATGGCTATAGCTTTGGGAGCAAGGAGGGGAATCATGAGGAGAAGGAGGAGAGAGTTCAGGGTGGTGCTGCCCTATTGCGACTTCCATCAGGAGGAGGGGCACGCAACAGCCACGTGCCCGGAATTCTTGGAGATGAGAGGGAACAGGGGACGGCAGCAGCAGCAGGAGGAGGCGCGGCAAGAAGTGAGAATCGAGGAGGTCCTGCCTCGGGCGGAGGAGGATCGCTGTGAAGACCGGGTTGATGTCGGGACCCGAGGAGGGATCGGAGTGATCCACGGGGGAGTGGGGATCGAGGCTTCCCACAAGGCAAGCCTCCACACCATGTACCGGCGAAGCGTCGCCTCTACATCCCAAACCCCGCCCCCGGAGGAGAGGATCACCTTCTCCAGAAATGATATGCCAGACCACGAGGACCCGTTCTGTGATGCGCTGGTCATCAAGGCCGCCATCGAGAACTTCACTGTCTCTCGGATCCTCGTGGACAATGGGAGCTCCGTGAACGTCGTCTTCAAAAAGGCGTTTGACGCGATGCAGGTGGAGGCTAAGAGGGTGCTGGCCTCGGACGGGCCCTTGTTCGGGTTCTCGGGCGAAAGAAAGGAAGTAGAGGGAGGAGTCGGCCTCCACGTCACCTTGGGGGGGGGGGGGCAGTCCCGAAACTGCAAGTTCGTCATCGTGGACGCCCCCAGCAGCTACATCGCCATCTTTGGGAGGCCCCTCATTAGCGCCTTCCGCTGCGTCCCCTCGTCTTTCCATCAGTGCTTGAAGTTCAACATTGAGGGGGTGCAGGTTAGGGTCAGGGGGGACCCAAAGGTGGCACGGGAGTGCTATGTCACTGCGGTGAACACCATCTCTTGGCAAGAGGGAGCCGAGGAGATGGGACGGAGGATGGAGGAGGCCGAGCAGGACGAAGGAGGGGAGGAGCCAGGAGTGATGGACCACGCAGGAGAGACGGCAGGAGGAGATCTGGAGGAGGTGGCCGAAGTAAGGGCCGTGGGAGGAGAGATAGGGGAAGAGGTCCCCGTTCCGGAGGAAGGGGACGCCGAAGGATGGGGGGGACGGTCCAGGCTGGAGGCGGCAGAAGAAGTGGTGGAGCTGGAGGTGCTCACCCGGGGAGGAAGGATGGAGAAGATCCGCATCAGCGGAGGGCTGACCCCGGAGGACCAAGGCAGGATGCTGGAGTGCATCCAGAAGAACGTGGACGTCTTCGCCTGGAGCGCCGCGGAGATGCCGGGGGTTGACGCGGATGTGGCTTGCCACCGCCTCAACTTGGACCCGGGGACACGCCCCGTCCAGCAGAAAAAGAGATCCACGGTAGACAAGCTGGCGGAACCCATCAGGGAGGAGGTGGCGAAGCTTCTCAAGGCTGGCTTCGTGTCCGAAATTCAGTACCCCGGCTGGGTCTCCAACGTTGTGATGGTCAAAAAAGGAGACGGCCGCTGGCGGTTGTGTATCGATTTTTCCCTTCTTAATAAAGCTTGTCCTAAGGACTGTTATCCTTTGCCTCGGATCGACGCGCTGGTTGACTCATCCGTCGGCTTTTCTGTAATGAGTTTTTTAGATGCCTTTTCAGGTTACCATCAGATCAGGATGCACCCCCCGGACATCAAGGATTTCTCATTCATCACAGGGGATGGATGCTACTGCTACAAGATGATGCCAATCGGGCTGAAGAACGCTGGGGCCACCTACCAAAAAATGATGGATAGGGTCTTCAAGGAGCAAAGGGGGAGGAACTTGGAAGTGTACGTGGACGACCTCATGATCAAAAGCCGGGATGTGGACTCCCACCTCCGGGACTTAGAGGAGACCTTCGCCACCCTGCGCAGATACAGGATGCGGCTGAATCCCCTTAAGTGTGTCTTCGGGGCCGGCCGAGGGAAGTTCCTGGGGCATCTCCTCACCCCCGCGGGGGTCGAGCCGAATCCAGACAAGGTCAAGGCTATCTTGGAGCTGGGGTCCCCACGAAATGCAAAGGAGGTCCAACGGTTGACGGGGAAGCTAGCAGGGCTGAGTCGCTTCCTTTCTCGGGCAGGGGAGAAGTGCTCCCCCTTCTTCAAAACGCTGAGGGGAGGTCAGAGGTTCGAATGGACCGAGGAATGCGAGGAGGCGTTCCAGGCCCTCAAGGCGCAGTTGACACAGGCTCCGCTGCTCCAAGGGCCGAAGGAGGGTGAGGATTTGTTCTTATATCTCGGGGTCGGGGCGGAGGCTCTGAGCTCCGTCTTGGTTCGAGAAGAGGGGAAGAGACAGCTCCCTGTTTATTACGTCAGCCGGGTCCTGAGGAAGGCCGAGCTCCGGTATCCAATCTTGGAGAAGCTTGCATTCGCACTAATCATCTCGGCTCGGCGGCTGTGACCATACTTCCAGGCGCACTCAATCCGGGTGGTGACCGACCATCCTCTCCGCAACATCTTCGAGGGGGTGGAGCATTCAGGTCGGCTGGCCAAATGGTCGGTGGAGCCAAGCGAGTTCGATGTTTCCTTCGTTCCGCGGCTCTCGATCAAAGCTCAGGCGATGGCCGACTTCCTGGCCGACTACGTGGTAGAAGTAGCGGAGGAGGAGCTCACCCGCCCAACTCCTTGGAAGGTAAGGGTGGATGGAGCCTCAGGAAGGCATTCTCTTGGAGTAGGAGTGGTTCTGGAGAGCCCTCAAGGGACTCAGATTGAGCAGACGGTGGTGGTGCATTTTCCCATTACCAACAACCAGGCCGAGTACGAAGCAGTGATAGCGGGGCTGCGCCTGGCCAGGGAGTTGGGGGTGCTGGATGTGGAGGTCCTAACCGACTCCATGGTGGTAGCTTCCCAGATCAACGGGGAGTTCGAAGCAAGGGAGCCCGCCCTGAAGTTATACCTGACCAAAGTAAAGGGGGTCATAGGGACCTTCCAGACCTTCTCCATCCGACACGTGCCAAGGGGAGAGAATGACCAGGCCGACCAGCTAGCAAAGCATGGCCCCCGGGTAGGGGGCACCATCACAGACCTGTTCCGCCCCTCCATCGAGGAGGGGGAGCTCATGGAGATCGATCAGCACCCTTCATGGATGGATCCGGTAGTAGTTTTCCTCTCCACGGGAGAGTATCCGGAGGGAGTAGACAGGAAAAAGCTGAGACACAAGTCCGCTTACTACCTCCTTAAAGACGGGCAGCTATACAGGAAGACCCTCTTCGGGATGCTGGCTCGCTGCGTAGCCGAGGGTGAGGCGCAGAGGATCTTAGAAGAAGTCCACTCCGGGGAATGCGGGAGTCATTCCGGGAGTCGGACCCTGGAGGGGAGGATAATCAGGCAAGGATATTTCTAGCCCACCCTGGGCCGAGACACCGCGGAGTTCGCAAGGAGATGTCATAAGTGCCAGCTGTTTGCCCCCCTCCAGCAACAGCCGACCCAACAGCTCAAGAGTATCACGGCCCCCTGGCCCTTTGCAATCTGGGGAATGGATTTGGTTGGGCCGTTTCCCCAGGCCAGCGGTCAGAGAAGGTTCCTCCTGGTGATGATCGACTACTTCTCGAAGTGGATGGAGGTGAAGGCGTTGGCCAAGGTGACCTCCCAGGTAATCAGGAACTTTGTCTGGGGGGAGATCATCTATCGCCATGGGCTGCCCCAGGCCATCGTCACCGATAACGGACCCCAGTTCGCTAGTGCCGAGTTCATCAGCTTCTGCGACCAGCTTGGAATTGACCTCAGGTTCGCCTCGGTCCACCACCCCAGGAGCAACGGGCAGGTGGAAGCCGCGAACAAGATCATCGTCAATCTCCTCAAGAAAAAGATGGAAAACTTGAGGGGGAGCTGGGTGGAGCAGCTCCCCGCGGTACTTTGGGCCCTAAGAACCACCCCAAACACGGCCACGGGGGAGACCCCCTTCAAGCTCTCCCATGGGTGCGAGGCGGTGCTCCCCATAGAATTTGAAGTCCAAACGCCGCGAGTCGGGGCAGCCAGGGAGGGCCGAGAGGAATGGCGAGCCGAGAACGAGGGGGAGCTGAGACTCTCTCTTGACATGGTGGAAGAGTTGAGGGACCTTTCGGCCGTCCGACAGGAGGAGGTCAAGAGGAGGATGGCAAAGTACTTTGACAAGCATGTCCGAATCAAGCAGTTCGCGGAAGGAGACCTGGTGCTGAAGAAGGTGGACGCGGCAGGGAGGTCAGCATCCATTGGAAAGCTCAACCCCAGCTGGGAGGGGCCATTCATTGTGAAGGAAGCTTTGAAGTCAGGGGGTTATCGGCTCCAAAATGTAGAGGGCGAGACCCTGAGTCTCACCTGGAGTGGAGACGACCTGAAGAGGTTTTTTCCTTAAGCACCTGTAAGCAACACAATTTGGTATAATGAACTTCTTTTTCTCACCCCCCCCAGAATTGCCATAGCCAGCTTGCACAGAGGATTGGAATGAGTTTTGACCCCGAGAAGATCCCGCTGTCAGGCTCCCACCTAGCTGGCAGGGCCGGAAGTCACTCGGTGTCATCCCTAGCCTCGAGAAGATCCCGCTGCCAGGCTCCCACCTAGCTGGCAGGGCCGGAAGTCACTCGATGGAATGAGTTTGGACCCCGAGAAGATCCCGCTGCCAGGCTCCCACCTAGCTGGCAGGGCCGGAAGTCACTCGGTGTCATCCCTAGCCTCGAGAAGATCCCGCTGCCAGGCTCCCACCTAGCTGGCAGGGCCGGAAGTCACTCGACGGAATGAGTTTGGACCCCGAGGAGATCCCGCTGCCAGGCTCCCATCTAGCTGGCAGGGCCGGAAGTCACTCGGTGTCATCCCTAGCCTCGAGAAGATCCCGCTGCCAGGCTCCCACCTAGCTGGCAGGGCCGGAAGTCACTCGATGGAATGAGTTTGGACCCCGAGAAGATCCTGCTGCCAGGCTCCCACCTAGCTGGCAGGGCCGGAAGTCACTCGGTGTCATCCCTAGCCTCGAGAAGATCCCGCTGCCAGGCTCCCATCTAGCTGGCAGGGCCGGAAGTCACTCGATGGAATGAGTTTGGACCCCGAGAAGATCCCGCTGCCAGGCTCCCACCTAGCTGGCAGGGCCGGAAGTCACACGGTGTCATCCCTAGCCTCGAGAAGATCCCGCTGCCAGGCTCCCATCTAGCTGGCAGGGCCGGAAGTCACTCGACGGAATGAGTTTGGACCCCGAGGAGATCCCGCTGCCAGGCTCTCACCTAGCTGGCAGGGCCGGAAGTCACTCGGTGTCATCCCTAGCCTCGAGAAGATCCCGCTGCCAGGCTGCCACCTAGCTGGCAGGGCCGGAAGTCACTCGATGGAATGAGTTTGGACCCCGAGAAGATCCCGCTGTCAGGCTCCCACCTAGCTGGCAGGGCCGGAAGTCACTCGGTGTCATCCCTAGCCTCTAGAAGATCCCGCTGCCAGGCTCCCACCTAGCTGGCAGGGCCGGAAGTCACTCGACGGAATGAGTTTAGACCCCGAGGAGATCCCGCTGCCAGGCTCCCACCTAGCTGGCAGGGCCGGAAGTCACTCGGTGTCATCCGTAGCCTCGAGAAGATCCCGCTGCCAGGCTCCCACCTAGCTGGCAGGGCCGGAAGTCACTCGACGGAATGAGTTTGGACCCCGAGAAGATCCCACTGCCAGGCTCCCACCTAGCTGGCAGGGCCGGAAGTCACTCGGTGTCATCCCTAGCCTCGAGAAGATCCCGCTGCCAGGCTCCCATCTAGCTGGCAGGGCCGGAAGTCACTCGACGGAATGAGTTTGGACCCCGAGAAGATCCCGCTGCCAGGCTCCCACCTAGCTGGCAGGGCCGGAAGTCACTCGGTGTCATCCCTAGCCTCGAGAAGATCCCGCTGCTAGGCTCCCATCTAGCTGGCAGGGCCGGAAGTCACTCGACGGAATGAGTTTGGACCCCGAGGAGATCCCGCTGTCAGGCTCCCACCTAGCTGGCAGGGCCGGAAGTCACTCGGTGTCATCCCTAGCCTCGAGAAGATCCCGCTGCCAGGCTCCCACCTAGTTGGCAGGGCCGGAAGTCACTCGACGGAATGTGTTTGGACCCCGAGAAGATCCCGCTGCCAGGCTCCCACCTAGCTGGCAGGGCCGGAAGTCACTCGGTGTCATCCCTAGCCTCGAGAAGATCCCGCTGCCAGGCTCCCATCTAGCTGGAAGGGCCGGAAGTCACTCGACGGAATGAGTTTGGACCCCGAGAAGATCCCGCTGCCAGGCTCCCACCTATCTGGCAGGGCCGGAAGTCACTCAGTGTCATCCCTAGCCTCGAGAAGATCCCGCTGCCAGGCTCCCATCTAGCTGGCAGGGCCGGAAGTCACTCGACGGAATGAGTTTGGACCCCGAGAAGATCCCGCTGCCAGGCTCCCACCTAGCTGGCAGGGCCGGAAGTCACTCGGTGTCATCCCTAGCCTCGAGAAGATCTCGCTGCCAGGCTCCCATCTAGCTGGCAGGGCCGGAAGTCACTCGACGGAATGAGGTTGGACCCCGAGAAGATCCCGCTGCCAGGCTCCCACCTAGCTGGCAGGGCCGGAAGTCACTCGGTGTCATCCCTAGCCTCGAGAAGATCCCGCTGCCAGGCTCCCACCTAGCCGGCAGGGCCGGAAGTCACTCGATGGCAATAACTTACAACCCAGAACAAATCACGCTCATGGACTCCCACCTAGCCGGCGAGGCCGGGAACTACTCAAACGATGTTAGCGACAGGTCGGAATCACAAAAGTTAATCAAAACGGGGGGGGGGGGGGGGGTCTAACATAGCCCCCCCCCCCAACCCCAGGAAAGGCGGCCGAGTGGAGGCGAGGACCTGGGCGAAATTCCGCAAGAAATCAGGCAATAACGAATATGCAAGTAAGGTAGGCGAGAAGAGCATTTATAAAAGCAATAATAGAAGAAAAATCAGTCTTGGCACAGCCCGCGCAAGCGTCTCAAAACCGCCAAACGTGCGTAATATATACATCTAAATAACAAATGTCAAAAGGCAGGGGAGACGCGAGATCCGGGGCGAGAAGTCCTAAAGGGGCTGGAAGGCTTTGTCCCCAGGGTCCGGCACGGGAGAAATAGCGCTGGCACCACGTCTTTCGTCGAGAGTCCCGCCGCCTCGCTCGTAAGGAGATCCGCGCGTCGCAGCATTTGCATCGTATACTTCGCGGCGCTGGCGGCATTCTTTTGCATCAGAACTTCCAAGTCGTAGTCGGAGTGGTGCTCGAGCGGACAAGCCCTGCTGTCTGGAGGAGGGACAGCGGCGGCGGCCTCCAGCTCGCGAACCCGCGCCTCCAACGCCGCTTTGTCCTGACCGAGCGTGGCGATCTCAGCACCCATCCGGCTCGCCGTCGCCGCATCCTAGAGAAAGGAAGAAGAAGAATCGCGAGCTGTATTCGCGAGAAGAGGCGGTAGGTCAGGGTGAATACGTACCACCCCGCCCAGGTATTGCGCAAGGGTCTCCTCTGCCGCGTCGGCCCGCCTCCTCTGAAGGGTCGCGTCCTCCTGAGCGAGCTTCTGGGCTGCCTCCCTCTCGTCCACCAGTTTCTTCAGGGAGGGGGCGTTCCGCTCCAGCTGAGTGCAACGCCTCCCCGCCATGTGAACCAGCTCCAGGCCGCACAGCTGGGCCCGCGCGCTCTCATGAACCAATACTCGCGTCTCATCTCTGTCGTAGATGGCGGAATCTTCTCACGAGTACAGGCCAAAGGAGAAGTTGTATGCCTCCCCGCCGATTGTATCCTGCTCCATCCAGCTCGGCAGCAGAGTCGAAATCATCGCGCGGTTCGACTCCTTATCCCACGACAGGAGCGGGACGCCGAGCTCGTCCAGGTACCTCTCGCCGTAGCCGAAGTTACGATGCCCTCTCGGCACCGGCTCCGCAGCAACTTGAGACACGTCCGGCGGCGCGGAGGTGCCCGCCGCCCTGACCGGGGAGTCGCTGGTCGAAGCAACCAGTGGGGGCGAGGGGCCCTCGGCCGGTAGGACCGCGGGAGCCTTGCCCTTCCTTTGGCTCGCGGTGGGCTGTTGATCCGCCGTGTTCGCCACCTTCGGCGGAGGG
This sequence comes from Platanthera guangdongensis, assembly GCA_039583875.1. Taxonomy (NCBI): domain Eukaryota; kingdom Viridiplantae; phylum Streptophyta; class Magnoliopsida; order Asparagales; family Orchidaceae; genus Platanthera; species Platanthera guangdongensis. Next base: position 173,192,170 of record CM077166.1, read on the forward strand.
GCGGGCTGTCCGCCACCCGGCCGCTTCTTGGCTGGGACCGATGGGATGTCACGCTGAGCGGCATCTGCAGCCTGAGCACGAGCGAGAACCCCGGGGGGAATTCGAGCGCTCTCGTAAGGGGGGTGAAGAGGGATGTCGCGCTCGCCTGTCAGAAAGAAGGGTGAGATAAAGGAAGAGAGGGGGATAAGGCATAATAGAGGCGAGTGGCAAACCTACCCCCGGCGGGACAGCAGCGAGGTCGTCAAGATGGCGGCGCAGGAACGCGACCTCGAAATTCTTCCCAGCGAAGAACGCGCACAAGTCTGCTTCGTGGCCGCCTAAGCTGGGCGGCCGGTAGCTCGCCTCGCTAAGTTGCACCGGCGAGAAGGGGACGTTGCCGAAGTCCCCTTTGACGAACAGGAATTTCTTGAGCCAATTGTGACTCTTATTGACTGTCTCCCGCACCTTGAGATGGGCGCTGGAGAAGTAGGCGGTCCCGTCTCGGTTCGCCCGGAAGGAGAACAACTTCCGGAACACGGCGAGGCTGAACTCCACTCGCTCCTCGCGCAGGAAACAGGCGAACCCCACCATGACGGCGACGGAATTCGGGGTCATCTGGCCTAGGACGACCCTGAAGTATTTCAGCACCTGGCGCACCTCGGGCCACAGGGGAAGTCGCAGGCCCACCTCAAAGTGAGCTAGCGGGATGGCGAGCTCATCCCTGGATAAGTCGTTGATCTTTTCCCCATCCCCGGGCCGTCTCGCAGAAAAACTCGGCGGCACGTGGTCGCTAAGAGCATCCAGGTACTCACGCTCAGAGATGACGGCGCGAGGAAAATCATGCTCGGAGAAGGTCCAAGCGCACTTACTTCGCCCGTCCACGTCGTCGCCGCCTCCGCCCATTCCCATCAGATTGCCGCCGAACGCGCGAGACAGATCCAGAAGGCGAGCACAAGCAGTACTTCGCGGGGAGCAGTAAGCGAGAGGGTTTGGAATCGGTGGGGAAATAAGGGCCTCCAAGGCCTATTTATAGGGGAAGAGAAAGGGCGGGAAACTTCCCGCCGAAAGAAGGGGTGCGGATAGCAAAAATCAGCCCGACGGTTCGACTTCCCCGTGCGCAACCGCACTGTAAAGGCCGATCAGGCGCGGTTCCCGCCCGGCCGCATCCGCGGAAGACCCGAGCGGGCGAGTCTCAGCCCGCACCCGCCCGAGATTCCGCGCGAGTCGGGAGGCTCCCATCTGGTGAGCTCCTCGGCTCGCCCTCGCCCCGATTAGCACGAGGGGAAGAGCGGATCTTTGCCTTAACCCGCCCGCAGAAAGCAAAAGCAACAGCATGATATTTTCAATAAACCTCAGCAGTGAAAAGTTAGGCCCATGGGCGAGCAAAAAAGAGTCGCAAGTGGTTACAAATACAGGATAACTTGGAAATAACGGCAACCCCGCGGTATCCCGCGAGCGGGGGGCAGAAGGCTGGATCAGTACTCGACCCACTTCCACCTGTGCCGCCGCTTCATTCCCGATCGCGGCGGCACGCGAGGGTCGTGGTAATCGCGAACCGCCACCAGCTCCCGCTCAGCCAGGCCGATCTGCTCTGTAGCGCTCCTGAGATGCCCCTCGGCTCGCGCAATATGCACGCCCGGTGAAGTGACATCGTCGTCTTCCGCTGCGAGCGGAGGTCCCTCCAAGGCCGCGAGCCGAGCCGCGGTCTCGGCCTTGTCTTCATCGACCCTCTTCGCGAGCTCCTGGATCAACAGCGTGTGTTTCTGGAATAGCCGCGTCACCTGCCTCTTTGTTGGGTACATTGGTCAAATGTACCTGATTTGAAGAAGCCTCACCTAACTCAATGATATACATCAGAATGTATTTGATGTTTGTTTGAGTTACTTGTGTAGGTTAGGAATACACTGGACTGAAGCTAAAAATTTCTAAGTCCATGTATCGACACCCAGAGGCAAAGTGTCGACACTTGAGAAAGCTTGTGTCGACACCCAGACATGCAGTGTCGACACTTGGAGTCATTGTGTCGACACCTGGGAAGAAGTGTCGACACCAGTCAGAAAGTGTCGACACTTGGAGCTGTGTCGACACTCAGTGTAGAAGGATGCAGAAAAGCTGTGTCGACACTTAGCAGAAGTGTCGACACCTAGAAGAGCTGAGTCAACATCAGAAAGTGTCGACACTTGGAGTTGTGTCGACACTCAGCATAATTCTGCAGAGACTAAGTACAAGTGTCGACACTCAACACAATGTGTCGACACTCAATCAGCAGAGTCAACATATGAAGAATGTGTCGACACTCAGCACAATGTGTCGACACACACTCAAAGAAGTCAACACTTGAAGAATGTGTCGACACTCAGCACAATGTGTCGACACATAACCAGAAGACTCAACACTAGAAGAAAGTGTCGACACAAAGGAGATGTGTCGACACTTAGCAAAGAACAAGAAAAGTTGTAAAATATTCTAAGTGTAAGTGTCGACACTAAGGGAATGTGTCGACACTCAGCTGAAGAATCAAGAATGAAGACTTGTGTCGACACCAACAAGCAGTGTCGACACTTGACAGTTTCAACACATGAAGATGTGTCGACACAAAGGAGATGTGTCGACACTTAGAAGAATACAGTTAAAGGATGAAGTACAAGTACTTGTGTCGACACTCAATTTCAGTGTCGACACATGCAGAAGAAACTGTGTCGAGACATACAAGGAATTGTGTCGACACCTTGTAGACTTGTGTCGACACTTACACAACATGTGTCGACACTTGGTCTATAAGTGTCGACACTTAAGAACAGAAAGTCTCGACACTAACTGACAGTTAGAGAATTTCAAGAAGTGACTGGTTGATATGACAGCTGCCAATCCAGCCGGTCTACAGCAACTGTCAGAGAAGTCAAAAGTCTGTTATAAACCAGATCAGCCGGTTACCATGAAGGAAGCCTATAAATAGGCACCCACAGTTTACAGAATGGGTTGTCAAGTTGTTAAGTGGTTAAGTTGTTCACAATCATTACTTGTTGTGAGAATAATTGAAGTGGTTGATCAGATTAAATCAAGAAGTGATACATAGAGGATCAACACAAGAAGATCAGGCAGTCCAAACTGCAGATCTAAGTAGTTGGAGAGAGAGAGCTCCAACCAAGGATTCAGTCTTTGGAACTAAGGCTGAGAAGAACAATTCAGAGTCATCTGGATTTCAAGAAGCAGAGATCAAGGATCAACTGCAGAAGATTCAGACTAATTCAGTTCTACTCAAGAAGCTTTGAAGAAAGCTAAGTCAGTTTGGATCAAGCTGAGTTCTTCCAAGAACTCTTCAAGAAACTCTCAACTCCTCTCATCCTTTCTGAGTTGTAGAGTTAGCATTTGTAATTTCTATTTTAAACTTGTAAGATCCATAGGATCTGAGTGATTGTAAGCCTATTTTATAAAGGCTGAGGGTAGGGCTTGGTGCCTGAGTGTAGGAGTTGAAGAACTCTGAGTGTAGGCCTTTAATTGGCTGAGTGTAAACCTTGATTGGCTGAGTGTAGGCCTGGGTGGCTGAGTGTAGGCCTTTTGGCTGAGTGTAAGGCTTTGGGCCTGAGGTAGGAACCTTGTTGGGTTCTGAGCTAGTGGAGAAGTTTGGCCGAATCTAGTACACTGCTAGATAGGCGAAGGGGGAAAGTGGATGTACCCAAAGATTGGGGAACCACTATAAAATTAGTGTGTCTTCTGTGCTGTGCTGTGAATTGAATGCTTAATTTCTGTATTTGCTGTTAGCTGTAGTAATCAGTGAAAAACTGTTGTGCTGCCAAACAAAGAATTCAAAAAAGGTTTAGGTCACCTATTCACCCCCCTCTCTAGGTGTTTAGGTACCATATCTTTCAAGTGGTATCAAAGCGAGGTTCCTCAAAATCAGGACTAACTGTCTGAGGAGATCCAGTTTGGCAAATTCAGTATAAGTCAGGAAACAGGAAACAGTTTCAAGAAAATCAAGAACATGGGTTCTTCAGAGAATCATAAGGAGTTGGGTTCAATGAAACTACCTATATGCAGAAAAGAGATCTTTGGGATCTGGAAAGAGAGGGTTAGGCTTTTTATGGAAGCCTCTGACCCTAGGATATACATCACAGTCAAAGAAGGGCCATATGTGCCCATGAAGATTTCAGTATTGGATGCAAATCAGAGGACTCCAAAGGATTTCTCTGAAATGACCAAGGATGAGATTGTCCTAGCAACCATGGACAAAAGAGCACAGAATATAATAGTTAGTGCAATTGATGATGCCACCTTCCAGAACCTTATTCACTGTAAAACTGCAAAAGAAATGTGGGACACCCTCATTGTCTATATGGAAGGTTCTGAAGAAGTAAGGCAAGATAGGAAGTCCTTGCTTAATCAAGAATATGAAAGCTTTAGGCAAGGAAGAGGGGATAGCATCACTGAATGCTACAAGAAATTTTATAGAATTGTAAATGAACTCATGTCATATGGAAGAGAGTTCACAAACTATGAGTTGAATGATAAATTCTTAAGGTCCCTCACCAAAGACTGGGACACCAAGATCTGTGCCATCAGAGAAATGGCAAAGTTGGGAGAAATTCCTCCTCCCACACTTTTTGGCAAGTTGTTATCTTATGAGATGCAATTGTCAGTGAGAAAAGAAGAAGAAAAGTCAACAAGGACTGAATACAGAGAAAAGACTGTTGCCTTTAAGTCAGATGTACCCAGAAAGAGCAGGACCAAGTCATCAACTCCTCCTCCTGAGGTAGTTGAATCAGAATCTGAAGAGTCAGAAAGTACAAAATCTACAAGCAGTGAAAGTGATGAAGACTTTGCTGCATTCACCAGACATTTTCAGAAGTTCCTTAAGAAGAAACAGTGGAGGTCTAGACCTTCATCTTCCAAAGGGAAAGAGGTTCAGTATCAGGAAAAGAAGCCTTCAAAGAAGGACAAGAAAAGGACCAAGACTAGTAAGGCAACTGGATCCAGGATAATTTGTTACTGCTGCAATAGACAGGGCCATGTTATTGCAGACTGTCCTGAAAGAAGGAAAGAATCCAGTGACAAAAAGAAAACACACTTCAAAGGAAAGAAGGAGAAGTCCTTTGTTGCAAAGAATGAGAAGACTCTTTCAGATATGTCTTCTTCAGACACTGAGACAGATGCTGAAGCCTATATTGGGCTATTTGCTGAAGAAGAAGAAGAGTTTATGCAGATCATGGAATCTATCTATGAGCAAGAAGACTGTCAAAGCCAAGGACTGATGGCTTTGACTGAAAGTACCAAAAACCTGGAGCAGCCAGGACCCAGTCAGGTACAAGGTTTAACTCAAAGTTCTGATTTCAGTTCTAGTTCAGAGTCAGATTATTCCTCATCAAGTGATGAGAATATATCTGAGTCTGAGGGAGATATTCATCAACTCCTAGATGAATATCAAGTACTATTGCAAGCCTATAAGAAAAGCAAGACCCTAGCCAAAAATTTGGCCAAGGAAATTGCTGATCTCAAGGCAGCTGCAATAGATTATGAGAAGAATTATGATCAAAAACTGAATGAAGTGGCTAGGCTGAAACACATTACTGTGATTCAGATGGGTACTATTACATTTAAGAATGATCAAATTAAGAAACTGGAGATTAATCTTCAGAAGGAGAAAGAGCTAGCAGCTAGGTATTCAAAACCTAAATCAGTGCTACCCTTGATTGATGATTTTGTTCATCATAAAGGAAAGACTGGACTGGGTTTTGTTAATCCAGCTAGGACTGTTCAGGATCAGTCCAAGTCCAAGGGCAAAGCCCCAACATTCAACAAGACTGCTGTAGTTAAGACAGCTAAGTCAGAACCTAAGCAAAGGTACAACAAATTTGAATGTTGGTGCTGTGGCAAGGTTGGCCACTTTGCTTTGGATTGTTGGCACAATGCCAGTGCCAAGTTGTGTAGCAAGTTACCTGTTGGAAAGACAGCAGGTAGCTATGTCAAATTGCAAACTAACAGTCACCAAGGACCCAAGTTTACTTTGGGTTCTAAGGTTCATTAATTTGTTTTGCAGGAAAATCCAAGTGGCCATACCCCTACATGGTACTTGGATAGTGGATGTTCCAGACATATGACTGGAACTAGGGGACTACTGAAGGACTACATCCCAATCAAAAATTGTCCAAAGGTGACCTTTGGTGGTTCTGAAAAAGGAATCATCAAAGGGTTTGGTAACATTTCTTCTAACCTTGTTACCATTACTCAAGTGGCTTATGTTAAAGGTTTGAAACATAACCTCATTAGTATAAGTCAATTAAGTGATGTAGGGTATGACATCTCATTTGTTAAAAATGGTTGTCATATCAAGAGGTCAAGTGATCAAAAGATCATTTTGACAGGTTATAGGAAGAGAAATGTCTATTGTTTAGACATTATGGTTGAGAACAATAGTTCTCCAGTTTGTCTTGTAGCTGATGAGACAGTCTCTCAATGTGTCAAGTGGCACAAGAGGCTTGCTCATCTTAATTACAAGACTATTGGCAAACTCTTTAGTAAAGAGTTAGTGAGGAATGGTCCTCAAGTTAAGTGTGTCAAAGATGGCATTTGCTCAGCTTGTCAAAAGGGCAAGCGGACTAAATCCACCTTTAGAAGCATTGACAACAAGGATGCTGTGAGGTGTTTATACCTCTTGCATATGGATCTATTTGGTCCAATGCCAGTTCACAGCTTAGGTAGGAAGGTCTACACCTTTGTAGTTGTTGATGACTACTCAAGGTTTTCCTGGGTGTTCTTCTTAAAGCAGAAATCTGAAACACCTAGTGTCTTCCACAGTTTTGTTAGGCAAATTCAGAATGAATTGAACTGTACAGTGGTCAAAATTAGAAGTGACCATGGTACAGAGTTTCAATCTGAAAGCATGACAAAATTATGTGAAGACTATGAGATATTTCAAGAATTCTCTTCACCTAGAACACCTCAGCAAAATGGCATTGCTGAAAGGAAAAATAGAACTTTGATAGAGGCTGGTAGAACCCTATTAAGTGATTCATCACTGCCAGAATATTTCTGGGCTGAAGCAGTAAACACTGCATGCCATGTGATAAATAGGGCTACCATCACTAAAAGGTTAAACAAGACCCCCTATGAAGTAGTGAAAGGCAGGAAACCAAATCTATCCTATTTCAGGATTTTTGGTTGTAAATGCTTCATACTTAACAATGGGAAGTCTTACTTAACTAAGTTTGCTGCCAAATCCCAAGAGGGAGTGTTTGTTGGGTACAGCAGTAATAGTAAGGCTTATAGAGTCTACAACTTGACTACACAAGTTGTAGAGGAGTCTGTGCATGTAGTTTTTGATGAGACACTTCTTATTAACAATGAGTTGTCTAGTAGTGTGTGCAGCCCCACAGGTCTTTCTAAGAAGATGGACAAGCTAACCATGGAAGATGTACCTGCTGCAAGACAGCAAGTAGAAGAAGATGGCTTATGTCCAGGGGGAGAACTACATGTACCACGAGCTGAAGAAGTTCAAGGAACTCAGCATGATGAAGATGCTGAAGAAGTACAACCAGAAGTAAGGATGCCTCCAGCCAACAGGCATCTAAGAGATCATCCAGTGGAGCTGATCATTGGAGATCCAAGACAAGGTGTTCAGACAAGGAGCAGAAATCAGAATGCTGCAGTATATTCAAGTTTTCTGTCTCAAATAGAACCAAAGAAATTTGAAGAAGCAATACAAGATCCACAGTGGACTGAAGCTATGCAGGAAGAGCTAAACCAGTTCAAGAGGTGCAAGGTTTGGGACTTAGTTCCTAAGCCTAAAGATCACAATGTGATAGGAACAAAGTGGATCTACAGAAACAAGTTAGATGAACAAGGAGTCATCATTAAGAATAAGGCAAGACTGGTTGCAAAAGGATATAGGCAAGAAGAAGGTATTGATTTTGATCAAACCTTTGCTCCAGTAGCCAGACTGGAAGCCATCAGGATGTTCTTGGCCTATGCAACCTACCAAGGATTCAAAGTATACCAAATGGATGTGAAGTCAGCATTCCTTAATGGTAATTTAAAAGAAGAAGTATATGTGGAGCAGCCTTCAGGTTTTGTTGATCCTACTCTTCCACATTATGTCTATAGACTTAGGAAAGCATTGTATGGGTTAAAGCAAGCTCCTAGAGCTTGGTATGAAACCCTATCTAGTTTCCTCATTGAGAACAAGTTCACAAGGGGGAAAATAGATAAGACTCTATTCCTTAGGGAATCTAGAGGCAAAGTAATACTTGTCCAAATATATGTAGATGACATTATATTTGGGTCTACTGAAAGTAGCCTTTGCAAAAAGTTTGCAAAGCTTATGCAGAGTCAATTTGAAATGAGTAGTATGGGAGAGCTGAAGTTTTTCTTGGGTCTCCAAGTTAAACAGACTGAAAGTGGATTATCCATATGTCAGTCTAAGTTCACCCTAGAACTCATAAGGAAATATGGTATGGATTCCTCCAGTACCATGAAGACTCCTATGGGGTCAAGTATGTCTCTAAGCAAGGATGATGCAGGGAAACCTGTGGATGAAACCTTGTATAGAGGGATAGTTGGCTCCCTACTTTACTTGACTGCAAGTAGACCTGACATTATGTATGCTACATGTGTTTGTGCCAGGTATCAAGCCTGCCCTAAAGAGTCTCACTTGACTGCAGTCAAGAGAATCTTGAGATATCTAAAGGGCACACCTTATCTAGGCCTCTGGTACCCTAGGAATGGAGATTTTGATCTAACAGGTTATTCAGATGCAGACTTTGCAGGATGCAAAGAAGATAGAAAGAGCACTACTGGATCCTGTCAATTCCTAGGTGGAAGACTCATTTCATGGAGTAGTAAGAAGCAAACCAGTGTGGCCATCTCCACAGCTGAGTCAGAATATGTAGCTGCAGGAAGTTGCTGTGCTCAACTTCTGTGGATTCAACATCAGCTAGAAGACTATGGATGTCAGGTAAGTAGAACTCCACTTTATTGTGATTCTACTAGTGCTATTTCCATAGCTAATAATCCTGTATCACATAGTAGAACTAAACATATTGAGATTAAATATCACTTTCTTAGGGAGCATGTAGAAAGAAATGATATTGCACTTGAATATGTTAAAACAGATAATCAGATAGCTGATATGTTCACTAAGCCCTTAGAAGAAGCTAAGTTTAATAGGTTCAAAATTGAACTAGGTATGATAAACTTAGACTAAGTATACAGAACAAAAATTGGCTAAGTAAAAAGGTGTCGACACATAGACAAGTCTATGTCGACACAGAATAGTAAGTGTCGACACTTCAGGAAAATGGTGTCGACACCTCTAGGAAGTTAGTGTCGACACTTCAGAATGTTAGTGTCGACACATGTCGAGTAGGTGTCGACACATCCAATAAAGTGTCGACACTTAAGTTTTACTCAGAATTTTTCTAAGTAAAGTCTCGACACATGTCGAGTATAGTGGTGTCGACACTTAACCAAGTGTCGACACTTAATATCTGTTGACTAAATTTGTGTCGACACATGTGTGTCGAGACATTATAAGTCAGTGTCGACACTTATTGACAGTGTCGACACATCATTAGAAATTCATCCCGCCTATTCGTCTTCAAACAAGAAAGGTATAAATAGGGTTCTGTCTTTGATTGTCGACACGCTTTCAAAGTTTCGAGACCTAAACTCTTGTGTCGACATTTCTCTCATCTCAAGACTAATTCTCAAAACCCTAATGGCTCCCAAGCTGGAAGAGAACGTAAACGAAGGCTATGAGCTTGTGCGAGGCGCATTTGACGACAGCGACCAAGAAATCAAATCAGTGCTAACCCTAATTGTCAATTCTGGATTGGAGTTCTTGGTTTCAGAACCAACGAAAATATGGAAGAAGGAAGTCATTGAATTCCTTTCTGGCGCGTCTATAGATGACTCAGGTTTCAGGATTAAGTCAAGGGTGCATGGCACCAAGGTCAAGATTTCACCTAAGTCACTGAGAAAGGTACTTCAGCTACCTAAAGTTCAAGATGAAGAGGAAGTAACTGCTTCTAAGACCAGGGAAGCTCTTACTTGGTGTGGACTGGATCCAAAGATGAAGGTGGGATCAGTCTTTAACAGAAAGGGTATGAATAATCAAGGCAAGTTCTTGTCAGAAATAGTGGGCAAGGTTATACTGAGCAAGCCAGGAGGGCATGACAGGGTGTCTGCCTCCATGTTTGAAGTCATGACCAGAATCATGTTCAATCTGAAAACAGACTTGTCAATGGTGGTTTATGAGAAAGTAAAAGAAAGCCTGAAGAAGCCCAATCTGGGCAGGATACTAAGTCTCTACCTGGCTGGATCAATTCCAGAGATAATGAGCACTGCTGCAGGATCTAAGATCAATCATATGAGGAGAATGGACTCCAGGATATTCTCTAGATGGGAAAGGGTGCTGGTGTCAAAGGAATTGACCACCCCTGAAAAGCAAGCTTCTAAGAAAGACTCTCCTCCCAGGAAGAAGAGGAAGACTGCTGCTGTGCCTCAAGAGTCCTCCAGCAGCTCAGGCAGTGAAGAACATGTGGTCTTCACTCCTGAAAGTCCAGTAGATGTGGCTGCAGAGAAGACACCTACTCCTCAGGAGGCAGCTGACATCCAGGGGGAGCTTCCAGGTGTAGCAGACCCATCTACACTGGAGAGTGAACAAGCCACCCTCCTCATTCAAGAGGTACTTGTTGACCTTAATACTTTGAATTCTTCTATAACAAATTCTGATTTGTCTGATGATCATCAGCACAATCAGCCAGCAAGTACAGTACCAGATGTTGGTCTTCCTGACACATCTGTTGTACAAGAAGTTATCCCTGATAAAGAAGTTGCTGAACCAAGTACATCTCCTGCACAGTCACCCCCAGAATACACAATGGAAGACCTCTTTCTCAATCTTGATCAAGAGGATTTTGACATGGAGAAGACTGCTGCAGATAAAGAGAAGGGTGCTGCTACTGAGGGGGAGAACATTGAAGTTGTGGAAGAGCCTATAAGGCTAGATACTGAGAAGGCACCTGGTGTGCAGACTGAAAAATCCTCAAGCCCTAAGGATAGGGTGAATATTGCAAGTACATCTGAGTCTGAAGATGATGAAGCTGAGCAAGATAAGAAGAAGAAGTTCTTTGTATTCAAGAGAAGGAGCCAGAGCTATAAGAAGGCTCTACAAACAGTTGCTCAACATTCCTTAGTTCAACAAACTCCATCCACTGATTACAGTGCTCTACTGCTTGCCATGCAAATCAAGATGGATGAACAAAGGAAAGCTCTAGAAACTTATGTTGATGAAGGGCATAAGGCACTACTATCTGATCTGGGCCAGGAAATCAAGTCAATAAGGTTTGAAATGAACCTTAATAAAACGGAAATGACTGATTGTTTTACCAAGGGTGCTCATGCAGTAGTCTATCTGGCTAAACATCAAGAAACCATAAAGGAGAAAGTGGATGATATAGCACTCAAGCAAGGCTATGTGCTGGAGAATCAGTTGAGGATGAATGATAATTTGACTGCATCTCACAATGCAATAGTCACTGAACTCAAGAATAAGTCAGATGCACCTTCAACTTCCTCTGCTGCTGCCAAAGCTGATTTTGATAAACTCTTTCAAGCAGAGATTGCTGCTGTACAGACTGCAATAAAAGACTCACAGAAGGTCATTTCAGAACAGCTTACAAAGCTTAGTCCTTTCTTTAAAGAAGGCATAAGGTATTTGGATAGCCAAATCAGATTCCAGAAAGATGATGTGAGAGATCATGTGGCCCAAGAAGTCATAAAGGGGGAGAGAGTGTTAGTCAAGGCCAGTTCTGAACATGCAAAATGGATATCAAATTCCATCAGGGCTACACTGGGCTATCCTCCCCTTTGTGATGATGACAATGTAGCTGACTCTGGCATTCAAGGCACATATCTTGGAGGTGAGCAACAAGCAGTGGCTGATGTAATCTATCCACCTCCAGACTTTGACATGATTCATGCAGATATTAGCACAATGTATAGTCCACCTGCTGGCAAGCCTAATATTATTCTGGAAAAGGTTGTTCAACCTATCACAGCTGCAATGCAAGAGGCTTTGGACAAGGAAGAAGAAACTAGGCTGTCAAAGAAGAAGTTTAGGGAAATTGCTGAGCAAAAGCCAGATTTTGAACAATGGAGCCCTACTTCTAGAAACATAATTCTCACAGCCTGGAAAGCTGCCAAGGACAATGCCCATGAGAGGAACAAGTGGTTCTCAGAGGCTGAATGGAGAAAGCATGAGAGTAGGCAGGAAGCAATTGTCCAATTTAGAAGGAAGGCTAAGTTAGGAAAGCTACCTCCAACAGCTGTGGAGCCTAGCAAGTACTTTCCTAAGCCCTATCATTATTTTGAAAGACAAAAGATCAAGGCTGAAGAACAGAAGAAGAAGGACTCTAAAGGGAAGAAGACTGCTGAAGCTGAGCCTGCTGCTGCTGCTGCTGTGAAAGCTCAAGTTAAAGCTGGAAAAGGCATTGTTATTAAAGAACCTGATCAGCACTAGATTAGGAATTAACTTGATGCTTGTTGTAATCTGTTAAGTGATAAACATTGTAATACTTCATTGAAAATGTATAAGGAACATTATTGGAACAGTATATGATAAATATAGTATGAATGTTCTGAAATATGTGTGCTTCTTAATTGTTCTGCAATGTTTTAATAAGTATACATGTGTGCTTTATTACATGTTCAAGTTTACCCTGTTGTCATTTATATGTTTTACATCATTTTGTAATTTTTAATTATGAGTGGTGTATATCATTGACTAAGGGTTATGACTTCTCCAAATAGGGGGAGATTGTTGGGTACATTGGTCAAATGTACCTGATTTGAAGAAGCCTCACCTAACTCAATGATATACATCAGAATGTATTTGATGTTTGTTTGAGTTACTTGTGCAGGTTAGGAATACACTGGACTGAAGCTAAAAATTTCTAAGTCCATGTGTCGACACCCAGAGGCAAAGTGTCGACACTTGAGAAAGCTTGTGTCGACACCCAGACATGCAGTGTCGACACTTGGAGTCATTGTGTCGACACCTGGGAAGAAGTGTCGACACCAGTCAGAAAGTGTCGACACTTGGAGCTGTGTCGACACTCAGTGTAGAAGGATGCAGAAAAGCTGTGTCGACACTTAGCAGAAGTGTCGACACCTAGAAGAGCTGAGTCAACATCAGAAAGTGTCGACACTTGGAGTTGTGTCGACACTCAGCATAATTCTGCAGAGACTAAGTACAAGTGTCGACACTCAACACAATGTGTCGACACTCAATCAGCAGAGTCAACATATGAAGAATGTGTCGACACTCAGCACAATGTGTCGACACACACTCAAAGAAGTCAACACTTGAAGAATGTGTCGACACTCAGCACAATGTGTCGACACATAACCAGAAGACTCAACACTAGAAGAAAGTGTCGACACAAGGAGATGTGTCGACACTTAGCAAAGAACAGAAAAGTTGTAAAATATTCTAAGTGTAAGTGTCGACACTAAGGGAATGTGTCGACACTCAGCTGAAGAATCAAGAATGAAGACTTGTGTCGACACCAACAAGCAGTGTCGACACTTGACAGTTTCAACACATGAAGATGTGTCGACACAAAGGAGATGTGTCGACACTTAGAAGAATACAGTTAAAGGATGAAGTACAAGTACTTGTGTCGACACTCAATTTCAGTGTCGACACATGCAGAAGAAACTGTGTCGAGACATACAAGGAATTGTGTCGACACCTTGTAGACTTGTGTCGACACTTACACAACATGTGTCGACACTTGGTCTATAAGTGTCGACACTTAAGAACAGAAAGTCTCGACACTAACTGACAGTTAGAGAATTTCAAGAAGTGACTGGTTGACATGACAGCTGCCAATCCAGCCGGTCTACAGCAACTGTCAGAGAAGTCAAAAGTCTGTTATAAACCAGATCAGCCGGTTACCATGAAGGAAGCCTATAAATAGGCACCCACAGTTTACAGAATGGGTTGTCAAGTTGTTAAGTGGTTAAGTTGTTCACAATCATTACTTGTTGTGAGAATAATTGAAGTGGTTGATCAGATTAAATCAAGAAGTGATACATAGAGGATCAACACAAGAAGATCAGGCAGTCCAACTGCAGATCTAAGTAGTTGGAGAGAGAGAGCTCCAACCAAGGATTCAGTCTTTGGAACTAAGGCTGAGAAGAACAATTCAGAGTCATCTGGATTTCAAGAAGCAGAGATCAAGGATCAACTGCAGAAGATTCAGACTAATTCAGTTCTACTCAAGAAGCTTTGAAGAAAGCTAAGTCAGTTTGGATCAAGCTGAGTTCTTCCAAGAACTCTTCAAGAAACTCTCAACTCCTCTCATCCTTTCTGAGTTGTAGAGTTAGCATTTGTAATTTCTATTTTAAACTTGTAAGATCCATAGGATCTGAGTGATTGTAAGCCTATTTTATAAAGGCTGAGGGTAGGGCTTGGTGACTGAGTGTAGGAGTTGAAGAACTCTGAGTGTAGGCCTTTAATTGGCTGAGTGTAAACCTTGATTGGCTGAGTGTAGGCCTGGGTGGCTGAGTGTAGGCCTTTTGGCTGAGTGTAAGGCTTTGGGCCTGAGGTAGGAACCTTGTTGGGTTCTGAGCTAGTGGAGAAGTTTGGCCGAATCTAGTACACTGCTAGATAGACGAAGGGGGAAAGTGGATGTACCCAAAGATTGGGGAACCACTATAAAATTAGTGTGTCTTCTGTGCTGTGCTGTGAATTGAATGCTTAATTTCTGTATTTGCTGTTAGCTGTAGTAATCAGTGAAAAACTGTTGTGCTGCCAAACAAAGAATTCAAAAAAGGTTTAGGTCACCTATTCACCCCCCCCCTCTAGGTGTTTAGGTACCATATCTTTCACTCTTCATCCCAGCCGCATCGGTCGGGTCGCCCAGGTAATCAGAGACACTGTCCACGTCGGGCGGGGGCGAATACCCTTCGCTCGTCTCAGTTTCGGAGGAGGCCCTGTTATAGCCTGCAAACGGGCGAGTCAGAAGGAGCGAACAAGGGCAAAGCCAACGGTAAATATCAGCTCACCAGGGGTTGGCACGTCGCCCACACCGACGGATGGGCGAGAGGAGCCCGGCCGACCCTGAAAGGTTTCTCCCTCGAGGGTCTCAAGAGATTTTCCCAGTTCGTGGGAAGCCGGCGGGCGGGGGGTTTCCGGAGGTGGGCGGTCCGGACCTGGGGAACTAACGACCTTCTCAGGCGACAAGCGAGGGGGGCGATCCTCTCCCCCGTTCCCCACCTCTTCACGAGGGATCGCCTGCAAAACAAAAGGTCAGAGGTACAACGATAATCCGCGGAAGGTCACGTACCCCAGGGACGACCTCCACAGCCGCCGCCGAGCTGGAGCCCGGACATTCACCCGCCAGAGACCGCCTAACGATCTTTCCCTTCGCCGGCCTAAAGAGAGGGCCGGGAGACCCACGCGCTAGCCAAGGGGCGGCCTCGAGTGCCTCCTCCTGAGTCTTGAGGCCCGCTGCCGCCAGGCGAGCTCGCACCTCTTCGCTGACCGGCATCAAGAGACCAGCCTGTTCAAGAAAAATGAGGGGATCTGGGGAGCCCCCCCTCCTGGGCTCAGCGGTATATTTATAGCCGGACAGTGGGGGCCCACCAGAAGATTCCCTGCCAGCTCAGCACAAGCACTCGCCGAACACGCGGGTTGGATGATTCTTTCCGAGCTTGAATCAAGCTCAAAAAGAGCGGGGATTGTGTACAACCCCGTGTCCGGCGAGTGGGTCCCACCAGGGAGGCGAGCAGACCTTGCCCGCGGCCCGCATCCGAGCGGCAAACAGACATGCGGCAGAAGGGCTGGCCCGCTCCAGCCCATTTCAGGCGAGCGAGCCGACGAGGCAAGCGAGCGGGTCGCGCGAAGAGTCCTTGGCCAAAACAGACGAGTTTGGCGACCCGCGACTGGTGAGCCGATCGAGAGTCGCAGTGGCCGCCGGTCCGCCTCGTCACGCGACCTGGCTGCCGGTCCGCCCCGGCAGAAGCAAGACAGGTCGCGACCCCCGGCTCGCGTTCGCCCTGGGAGCATGGGCGGGCAGCTGAAGTCAGGTCGCGCCCGCCTCCCGCGAAGAAGGAGTGGAGGCGAGTTGACTCCCCAGGACTGCGGATAGCCCCTCAGGACAGCGGAGTCTCGCTGTTGGCACACCAGGTTGGACTGCACATAGCCCATCAGAACAACGGAGTTTGGCTGTTGGCAGACCCAGCTAAGGGCCTTTTGGTATTTTCAGGTCAGTTATTTTGGTTATTGGCAGTTCAGGTTCCAAAAAGCTATAAATAAGACCCAAGGGGTACCTCAGAGGACAGGTTTTCAGTGCCTCCTTACTCTCATTCTCCAGTGTTCTCTGAGAGTACCTTAGCTCGGCTTCTGGCTAAGGAGGGGAAGCGCTCAGAGATCTTCCGGGTTTGTGGTGGGACCTCCCTGCCGAGCCCTTGTGTCTGTTCTTTCTTGTCTCTTTCGTTGTTTTTCTTGCAGGAGCAAAGTAGGCGCGAGACCACCCCTTCCCCAAGGGTCGAACTCCACAAGAGGCCGGTTTTCGGTTCCAACATACATAAATATTTCAATTTTTATTTTGTAAAACAATATACGTTTTGAACTAAAAATATTAATTTTGACTTTAAAAAAGTTGATTGATTTAATGTCATCATCTCGAAAACACCACTGATATGCCTAATGACAACCTTCCTTGAATAGACCGCTGACATGCCTAATGACAACCTACCATGGTAGGTGTATAAGATCTACTAAAATTTTTTTGAATTTAAATGGATTTTCATCATTACTTTTAATTTTTTGATATTGTAATTACTTGAATGGGCATTGTATGTTAATTTCTTTGAAATAAATTATAATATATATCAAGTCATTAAAATATAAAAATGAGGGCATAATTGGTATTTTTGAATGTTTCACCAAAGACAACTTTTCCCTTATAATAGTGAAATATATATATATATATATATATATATATATATTGCGGTCAAACTCTGCGTCCCGGTCAGATCGAGGTGACTGGACCGCGTTAGCTCTCGAGACGGTCGAGCGCGCACACAGTCAATGAAAAGAGTGAATTGACAAGAGATGTTTTTACGTGGAAAAACCACTCAACTGGGTAAAAACCACGTGACCGGATCTGTGCCGGTCAAAGTTCACTATCTGCTCGCGGTTATAGGGCGTTTGGGGAATCGAGCGCGACAGGTCGCTACTCGTTACAACTTAGAGGTGAGAGAGAATTTCCTGACTCGCAACGGGCAACAGGCTGTGCCGAAGGAGTGCTAAATGCTAACTTGGTGGCTGTTGTGCTTGAACACTTGCTGTTGTTGTCTTCTTCCTTCTTCCGCGCACTTGAGGACTTGGCTTGTAGGCAGCTTGAAGACGGCTTGTGTGAGGAATTCGACAGAGCTCTGGCATGATGAAGAAGAGGACTCTGGGGCAAAAAAGTGAGAAAAGAGGAGCTTTGAGGCTCATTTTATAGCCTCCAGGAGGTAGTTATGGCGGACCCCACACTAACTTAGTGGATGGTTACTTGCAGATCGGACGGCAACGAATGCCCAGTAACGATCAGACAGTGGCCGACTTGCAAGCGGCGGCGTTGGCGAGGCCGGCGGCCGGTGGGGGGGGGGGGGGCGACGGCGACGGCCAATGGCCGACGGGGGGCGACAGCCGCGGGCGGGCGGCCAGCGGCGGGCGGCGGGCGGGCGGCGGGCGGGCGGCGGCCGGCGGCCGGCGGCGGGCCGGCGGTAGTTGTTTGAGTGGGAGGCCACCATGAACTCTCTTATTATGATGGAGATCATGGGGGGAGTGGGGCGAATAGTCAAACCCATGATCTTCTCAATAGGAGGGATCATGTGGAAGATGACTAAGTGCACACTCATTCTTATATAAATAAGGCTTCATCCCCATCAATATATATAATTATATCATAGAATATTATATATGAATCTTTAAATAGGATTTCGTTGCTCTTTCATTGATTTTGCGTTCAAGTGCATAAATGCTCCTGCTCGTCTCTTCCTTTTGACTTTGCTTGTGAAGATATATTAAGATTAAATTATCAAGCTCTTGACAAGTGAGCCCGATAGTTTTCTCCACATCAGGTGGGAACCACACCCTAACAAATCTCCCCCTTCACGACGATGTAGAGGAAACTTCTATCTTGGCAATCCTCAGGCAGTGTTCAAACTTCCCCTCTTGACACTGACTATGTGAGCATATTTGTTTCAGTATCATTAGTGTGTACTTTTTGCAGGTACAACTCTTGTTCTAGAATGTTGTGTATCCAATGATACCGTGTATTAATATGCTTGTACCACGTGTGAAAGATGAGGTTCTTCCCCAAATGAATTGTGCTTTGACAATCACATAGGAATGTGTAACACTCTTGGGTGAAACTCAACTCTTTAATGAAATGCTTCATCCAAAGAAGCTCTTTTCTTGCCTTAGTGACCACAATAAACTTCGCTTTTGTAGTCGACAATGCAACATATTTCTAGAGTCTCGACTACAATGAAATGACTCCCCTAAAAAACAAGATCAGGTATCCTGAGGTCGATCTCCTGAAGTCCAAATCTCTAGTCATATAAGCATCAGTGTAACACAGTAGCTCTGGATCATTACCTCCAAACTTAAACGTCAATTCTTACGTTCCATATCGGTATTTCAAAATCAACTTCATAGTGTTCCAATGTTCTTCCCTAAGATTGAAGAGAAACCTACCAACAGTCCCAACAACATGCACTATATCACGGTGGGTGCACACAAATGAGTAAATAAGACTGCCAACTAGAAAAGCATAAAGGAGATTCTGTGCAACACCCCAATCCGTCACGAAGAATATAACAGAAGAGCTGACCAGGTCCCCACGCCATATTCCACGGACAGCCAGTGGAGTTACGCATTGATTCCAAAACTATACACACATGACAACTCATAGTTACATTCTGGCGGAAGCTTTTAGGAAATAAAACCCAACAACAGGAATGTCCAATATCAAAGTATAGGAATTATATATAAAATACACAAAGTATTTTGGCATTAAGGCCTTACAACTTTTCTCTTCACAAAAGTATATTACATACATCGGCACACAGACCAACCACACGTGAAAACAGTAAAAGCTTCGCCTTTGGGCCTTTGAGGGCCAGCATATCTCAAAAGGGCTTCAGCCCGCTACATCCCGCTCGTCTCTCCAGCACATGCATAAGTACAATCCACCAAGAGGTGGTAAATAAGGCAACAGTCAACTTTACCTGATTAAAGTATAAAGATCCCACCGCCTTTTCGGGGTGGCAGAATCCCTTCCCTACAAACAGCAAAATGGATATATATATATATATATATATATATATATATATATATATATATATATATATATATATATATATATATATATATATATATATATATATATATATATATATATATATATATATATATATATATATATATATATATATATATATATCAACCATCACAGACATTGGCACACACGACCACAAGCCCCGTGTCTTCAGGCAATCAATATTAAGAATGACATAGCGCAGGTACTGATCGCTATTTCTTGTGGCTCAAACCGTCGTGCCAACACCAAAAGCGAAGGAAATCAAGGCAGACGACACAGCGTGGGTCAGCCTCTCTTTTCATGTATAAAACATACATAACCCCGTTGTGTTTCAAGGTTAGCACTCACGACCACTGCAACTAGGCACTCCAGGCTCAACAGCTCAAAATGCTACCCACATTGTCTCATGGACACAGGCTTCACAACCACAAAATAGCTCACTGGGATCTAACGCCAGCCGTAGCACTACCGCCATGCGGTAGGGGACAGAACATCATTTCTTCCGCAAAATTTGGGTGTTTTCCTGCGGACCAACTCCAGTAATCTCACTACAGCAACCTCCACATCCCATGACTCCATAAACTACAAGTTTAACCACAAAGTCTTCTCCGACACACAAATCAATAAAATAACCATCACCAATCAAGACCAACCTGTCCGGATGGTCTTCTCACATCTTGGCTATTCCGTACTTTAATTTTGGATGCTATAAGCAAGATTATTACCTGGGATATCATCGATCAACACTGTTGAAGCCAAAAATGGCCTCTGTGGAGTTCGGGGTCCCTGGAAAGGGGTGACCTCACACCTACTACACCCGGAGGAACGTCACAGACCAAAGATCAAGAACCTAGGAACAGACCCTCAGCTCTAGCGCGGAGGTCCCACCTCACGCCCGGAAGGATACCTGAGCACTTCCCCTCCCTAGCCAATTCTCGAGCTAGGGTGCCTTGGAGGAGCACTCTCTACTCTACCAAGAAGAAGCTAAGGAAGGAGGAAGCTAAGGAAAAGTCCCCTTCCAAAGGCACCCAAGGGGGTCTATTTATAGTTTTCCAAATCCCATGGGCCAAAATGACCGAAATACCTTTACGCCCAATATACCTTGGGCCAATAGAAAACAGCCACGCCGGGGGGCAAAGGGGTAAAAACCACCCTGTCCCTCATCCACCTAGGGGCCGAGCACAGGGGCGACGAGGGCAGGGGCGAGACACCCGGCCTTGGCCGGTCTCGCCCCACAAAGCTGTGGGCAGCGGAGAGACCCCCGGCCAAGGCCGGTCTCGCCCCACCAAGCCGCGGGCCGGGGCGAGACCCCCGGCCTAGGCCGGTCTCGCCCCACCAAGCCGCGGGCAGGGGGCGAGACCCCCGGCCAAGGCCGGTCTTGCCCCACCAAGCCGCGGGCAGGGGCGAGACCCCCGGCCAAGGACGGTCTCGCCCCACCAAGCCGCGGGCAGGCGCGAGACCCTCGGCCAAGGCCGGTCTCGCCCCACCAAGCCGCGAGCAGGGGCGAGACCCCCGGCCAAGGCTGGTCTCGCCCAACCAAGCCGCAGGCAGGGGGGCAGGGGTGAGGCCCCCCCCCCCCCCCAAAAAAAAGGGCCACTGTGGGAGGCCGATTTTTCCTCCCCCTACTAGTATATTTCCATGCTAGAGCTAAAATTGGCCACCAAGAGTGCAAAATCTCCAAAATGCTTTAAAACGTATAGGGGCGAATACGGGGTTGTACACAATCCCCTCTCTTTTCGAGGTTGGCACAAGCTTGGAAAGAAATGTCCAACCCAATGTTTTCGCTGAGTGTAATTTCCTTGCGCGCCCCTCCGGGGAGTCAACCTGTCATGCCAGCTGATGGGAGCCTGGGTGACGAGACCCCCTCCGGGTAAAAACACTTCACCCTCCGGAGGGGTCAACCTACCATGCCAGCTATGGGAGCCTGGGTGGCGAGACCCCCTCCGGGTAAAAACACTTCACCCTCCCGGAGGGGTCAACCTGCCATGTCAGCTATGGGAGCCTGGGTGGCGAGACCTCCTCCGGGTAAGGGACTTGGATCCCACGAGAGATCAACCAGCCATGTCAACTAGTGAGAGCCTGACAGCAGAATCATCATCGGAGCAAAGGACTTGGCTTCCACGAGAGATCAACCAGCCCTGCCAGCTAGATGAGAGCCTGGCAGCGGAATCCATCCCGAGGTGAGACCTTCCTACCCTCCGAGAGATCAACCTGCTCTGCCAGCTAGGTGAGAGCCTGACAGCGGAATCAATCTCGAGGTGAGACCTACCCACCCTCTGAGAGATCAACCTTCCCTGCCAGCTAGGTGAGAGCCTGACAGCGGAATCCATCTCGAGGTGAGACCTACCCCACCCTCCGAGAGATCAACCTGCTCTGCCAGCTAGGTGAGAGCCTGGCAGCGGAATCCATCTCGAGGTGAGACCTACCCCACCCTCCGAGAGATCAACCTGCCCTGCCAGCTAGGTGAGAGCCTGGCAGTGGAATCCATCTCGAGGTGAAACCTTCCCACCCTCCGAGAGATCAACCTGCCCTGCCAGGTAGGTGAGAGCCTGGCAGCGGAATCCATCTCGAGGTGAGACCTTCCCACCCTCCGAGAGATCAACCTGCCCTGCCAGCTAGGTGAGAGCCTGGCAGCGGAATCCATCTCGAGGTGAGACCTACCCCACCCTCCGAGAGATCAACCTGCCCTGCCAGCTAGGTGAGAGCCTGGCAGCGGAATCCATCTCGAGGTGAGACCTTCCCACCCTCCGAGAGATCAACCTGCCCTGCCAGCTAGGTGAGAGCCTGGCAGCGGAATCCATCTCGAGGTGAGACCTTCCCACCCTCCGAGAGATCAACCTGCCCTGCCAGCTAGGTGAGAGCCTGGCAGCGGAATCCATCTCGAGGTGAGACCTTCCCACCCTCCGAGAGATCAACCTGCCCTGCCAGCTAGGTGAGAGCCCGACAGCAGAATCCATCTCGAGGTGAGACCTACCCCACCCTCCGAGAGATCAACCTGCCCTGCCAGCTAGGTGAGAGCCTGGCAGCGGAATCCATCTCGAGGTGAGACCTTCCTAGCCTCCGATAGATCAACCTGCCCTGCCAGCTAGGTGAGAGCCTGGTAGCGGAATCCATCTCGAGATGAGACCTACAGGCATTTACGAGAGGTACCACCAACCATGCCCACCTAGTGAGAGCCTAGGCAGCGGGACCGTCTCGGAGCAAAAGGACTAAGCATCTCAATCAATCCTTACCAAATCCTACGTCCTCAAACGGGGAGAAATATATGGGTTACATGATCCCCCCGACTCAGCCGGTTAGGGGTAGAGCTTGTTACAAGACAAGAAAAGGGAAAAAACTACTGCAAGGTGAGGCACCCTCAGGGGGCCTGGGCATGATGGCCGTCTTCCGCTTCCTTCTCCTCGGACACTTCCATCCTGCTCAAGCTCTCCATGACCTTCTCCATCTCCTCTGCCTTGGCCAACCAAGAGATGGTGTTGACGGCCGTGACGTAGCACTGCCTTGCCATCCTGGAGTCTCCCTTGACTCTGACCTGGATCCCTCCGGAGCTGAACTTGAGGCATTGGTGGATGGAATATGGCACGCAACGGAAGGCGCTGATGAGGGGCCTTCCGAAGATGGCGTTGTAGCTGCTTGGAGCGTCAACAATGATGAACTGGCAGTTCCTTGAGACACCCCCCAATTTTACTTGGAGTCCTACTCAACCCTCAACCTCCTTCCTCTCCCCTGAAAATCCGAACAGGGGTCCGTCCAAGGCCAACACCCTCCTTGACTCTACCTTCATATCGTTAAACGCCTTCTTGAAAATGACGTTGACGGAACTCCCGTTGCCAACCAAGATCCGGGAGACGGAGTAGCCCTCGATGGCCGTCTGGATGACCAGAGCATCGCAAAATGGATCCTCATGATCTGACAGGTCCTTCACCGAGAAGGTGACCTACTCTTCCTGGGGCGGGGTCTGGGATGTGGAGGCGATGCTCCGCCGGTACATGACATGGAGGCTTGCCTTCCGAGTGGCCTCGATCCCCACTCCACCATGGATCACCGCTATAACACCTCGGGGTCCGACATCGACCCGGTCCTCACACACATCATCCCCCCTTCTCTGGGTAGAACCTCCTCGACCCGCACCGATGGCTGCGGCTGGGCAGGACCTCTCGCCCCCCTCACTTACAGGAACTCGGGGCAGGTAGCCGTGGCGTGCCCCTCCACCTGGTGGAAGTCACAGTAGGGTAACTCTACCCTGACCCTTCTCCTTCCCTAGCAGTTTCTCCTCTCCCATTGACCAATCTCCATCGCTTGCTGTGGTGGGGGTAGGAGCTGCCTAGGGGCTTGCCTCTGGAAGTTGAACCTTCCTTGGCCCCCATGGAAGTTTCCCCCATCTTGGGCATAACATCTTCCCGGGCCCTGAGTGGGTCCTCCCTGCTGCCTCCAACCTGGTTCCGGACCCTCATGAGCTCTCCGCTCCTCTCTCCTTATCCCTTCCTGAGGTCTCGAGCCTCCTTGCTCCTTCCACTCCGCCTCTGTTAGCTTTGCCAACTTCTTGACAAATGTCGGGTTGGCCGCCTCCATGGCAATCTCCTCTGCCGTCCTTTCCATCAGCTCCTCGCAGGAAAGGGGGGCCTTTCGAGTCAAGCTCATCTTGAAGAAGCCATCCTTCAGCCCAATGGTGAAGGCCATCTGGAGAGCATACCCCGGCATCTCTTGGACCTCCAGGATCTCCTCCTGGAACCTGTCTACGTAACGGGCCAGCGACTCCTCGGCCCCCTGCCTTATCAGGAAGATGGACTCGGGGCTCCTTTTCCGCTTCTTGGAGGTGGAGAAGCGAAGCTGAAAGCTCCGACTCAAGTCCTCGAACTAATAGATCGACCTTGGATGGAGTTGATGGAACCAGTCCATTGCCTTCTCCTTCAACGTGATCGCAAAGAGGCGACACTTGAAGGCATCCGTCATCGACCTGATGGAGACGGCATCCTCGAACCATTGCAAGTGCTGGACGGGGTCATCGTTCCCGGTATAATAAGCCATGTCTGGCTCTCTGAACCCCTCGGGAACGGGAGCTGAGACGATTAGTTCGCTGAAGGGTGACCCCCTAAGGGGTGGTCTCGCCACTTCTACTCGCGCGACCTGCTCGCCTTGGAGGTTGGCACTCTCCGGGCTGGAGAACAGCTCCCGACCGGTGAGGTCTCGCTCGACCTCATCTCCCATCCTCTCCTTCTCGGGCCTTCTTCCTGGCGCACTTCCTTCGCCCCCCGCTGGGGTCATCTCGCCTAGACCCCTAGGAGTCGGCTCGTCGAGAGGGGGAGCTAACTCCCGGGGGGGGTAGGGGTGGAGCTGCCACCCTGAGGAGCAATGCTTCGCAGCATATCCATGATGCCTTGGATGGAGGCCATGAACTCTTGCCTCCCAACAAAGGGTCCTGGGCTGGGAAGCTCGCCGAAATCATCACTACCCCCCTGACCTCCAGTCATGACTCTCCCGAGATCTTCTGTGCTGGTCATTCTCCACGCTCACCGCACCAAAGTGTTGAAGGCAAAAATGGCCTCTATGGAGTTCGGAGTCCCTGGAAAGGGGTGACCTCACACCTACTACACCCGGAGGAACGTCACAGACCAAAGATCTAGAAGCTAGGAACAGACCCTCGGCTTTAGAGCGGAGGTCGTACCTCATGCCCGGAAGGCTACCTGAGCACTTCCCCTCCCTAGCCAATGCTCGAGCTAGGGTGCCTTGGAGGAGCTCTCTCTACTCTACCAAGAAGAAGCTAAGGGAGGAGGAAGCTAAGGAAAAGTCCCCTTCCAAAGGCACCCAAGGGGGTCTATTTATAGTTTTCCAAATCCCATGGGCCAAAATGACCGAAATACCCTTACGCTTAATATACCTTGGGCCAATAGAAAACATCCATGCCGAGGGGCAAAGGGGTAAAAACCACCCCGCCCCTCATCCACCTAGGGGCCGAGCACAGGGGCGACGAGGGCAGGGGCGAGATACCCGGCCTTGGCCGGTCTCGCCCCACAAAGCTGCGGGCAGGGGCGAGACCCCCGGCCAAGGCCGGTCTCGCCCCACCAAGACGCGGGCTGGGGCTAGACCCCCGGCCTAGGCCGGTCTCGCCCCACCAAGCCGCGGGCAGGGGGCGAGACCCCCGGCCAAGGCCGGTCTCGCCCCACCAAGCCGCGGACAGGGGCGAGACCCCCGGCCAAGGCCGGTCTCGCCCCACCAAGCCGCGGGCAGGAGCGAGACCCCCGGCCAAGGCCAGTCTCGCCTCACCAAGCCGTGGGCAGGAGAGAGACCCCCGGCCAAGGCCGATCTCGCCCCACCAAGCCGCGGGCAGGGGCGAGACCCCCGGCTAAGGCCGGTCTCGCCCCACCAAGCTTCCTAGAGCTTCTCCAAAGGCTAGAACAGCCTTTCTTTTTGCTTTCCTTCCTTCTTTCCTCTTCTTCCTCAACACTTGAAGAGAGAGAGTGAGATAGATAGGAACTTGAAGAGAGAGAGAGAGAGAGTGGAAGAGATGAAATGAACCTCCTCTCCCCCACTCCCCGGGTTAAGCCACACAGGGACGATTCAATTGAGATTTCATTTCAAAATAGCTACAACCGCACGGTTACTCGCTACTACCACGTGGAAACTTAGACGGTGGCGGTGGTCTCATCCTGCACCACTTTACCGCTCAATGACCGCCTCAATACATCATGAAATGTGACACAACACTGTCAGCGGTACCTCTACCGCCGCATGTTAAGTGCCAGAGATAATAGTTGATTAATTCATTGGATACCGCCACGCGGTTCCACACTACCATCGAGCGGTATCTTATAGAGACGTTGGTGTTTTAAATTAGCTGAATACCGCTAGCGCTAGACCTACCGCCTGGAGGTAACCTCCAATGACCATCTTTCTATTGTTTTCCGGAAAATAAGGGCATTACAATTCTACCCTCCATTAAGAGATTTCGACCCTAAATTATACTTAATAGGAAACAAAACAGAAGGACAAAATGCATAAAATGTACCATACAGATGTGGTCGTCGGTGACAGTGTCCAGTACTACCACTTTTGGGGGTGGTCATACTTGTAACGGTATTCCCAGCACCACGGTTGCAAGGACGGCTGCCGGCACCCCTATCACCACGCTCGAAAGGGTTCAGCCTAATCCGGTCTACAGACCATGCACCCCAACCCCTCTCCATAAACAGGGGGGTTGTTGAGGCCGGGGATCGAACCTAAGACCTCCTTGATAAGGAGTTTTCAAACCACTCCTCATCACCAACTAAGATGCAGCTCAATTGGTGATGAGGAGTGGTTTGAAAACATCTTATCAAGGAGGTCTCGGGTTCGATTCCTGGCCTCAACAACTCGTCTGTTTATGAAGAGGGGTTGGGGTGTATGGTCTGCAGACCTCGTTAGGCTGAACCGTTTCGAGCGTGGTACTGGGGGTGCTGGCGGCCGTCCTTGCGAGCGTGGTGCTAGGGAGGCCGTTACAAAAAGTGCACTTTTTATTGTAACGCCCCTAGCCAATCCAATGTGATAATATCATGGCTCCGCTCTAGGCGACGCTACCGGGCTGCAGCTCAAGCACCCCAACCCCTCTCCAGGCCACTGGCGGGTTGTTGGTGGCCACAACCTCTCTTTGATGAGCGAACTCGACAGTTAAGCTGAGCCGTACGAGGACTTCCCAGGAGGTCACCCATCCCAGCACTACTCTCACCCAAGTGCACTTAACTATATAGTTCTTTCACTTCTCATCACCAACTGAGCTGCAGCTCAGTTGGTGATGAGGAGTGCTTTGAAAACTCCTTATCAAAGAGGTCTCGGATTCGATCCTCGGCCCCAAAAACCCGCCTGTTTATGGAGAGCGGTTGGGGTGCATGGTCTGCAGACCTTGTTAGGCTGAACCCTTTCGAGCGTGGTGCTGGGGGTGCCGGCGGCCATCCTTGCGAGCATGGTGCTAGGGATGCCGTTACAAAAAGTGCACTTTTTGTAACGACCTCCCCAGCCCTCAGCTTCAGCTCAGTTGGTGAAGGGGAGTGGTTCGAAAACTCCTTATCAATGAGGTCTCGGGTTTGATCCCCAGCCTCAACAACCCGCCTGAAAGTGAGGGTTAGACCTGATATACTCTAGAGGGGGTGGTGAATAGGGTATCTTTACACCTTTTTGTTGTTTATAAGCTTTTTAGAGTAGAGTAAATAATATATACTAATATTTACTGTAAGCAAAGATATAACCTAAGATAAACTAATCTAACACAGCCACAACAAAAATTAAACTAACACAGGCACATCAAGAACAAAAGAAAGAGGGCAACTAGATAATACAAGAACTTTTATAGTGGTTCCCCAACCCGGGTACATCCACTCTTCTACCACCCTGGTAGGAATCCACTAGCAGGTTTTGATCAGGTGACTGCCACCAATGAGCTTTTGATTAGGTGGTCAAAAACCAACCCAAGTCTTTTGATCAGGAGACTTGCAACCAAGGAATAACTTTTGAAGGGAGTTAAAGAACCCTTTGTACAGTGAGGGGGTGAGATATTTATGGTGTCTTCTCTTTCTCAAAAACAATTGAGAAGACAAGTGGATCTTGATGATATCAAAGCTCCCCCCGAGATATTAAGTTGTTTAGAAAGATTGGAGCTTTGCTTCAGGGTGTAGGTCTTCTATCTTCAGCCTTGATTTGAATAGATCCAATAACTTCTTGACTGATAGTGGTTTGTTGTCCTTGAAGAATCTTGGAGTGAAGGTTGAAGAAGGCTCTTGATTTGGAATGAATATTCTTCTTCTTCAGCAATGTAAAGGTGAAAACCAGATTATTTTCTGCACATAGTAGGATTAGAATGTTGTTGTTGTTGATCTTCTCTGTGTGCCTAGTCTTTTCTTTCTCGTCTGGATTCTCTATATGTTGAAAAGAGAGAAAAATCTCTTTTATATGATCAGTCGAATTTCTTCTTTGAATTTTTTGAATTGTCTGCATTGATTGCTGACGGCCTAGAGAATGTAATACGGCTGGATAGAATATATGCATTAATGGATTTCCTCAACTGTCCTATTGAAACGTGACAAGTAATAATCCTGATGAATACCATAATCAATGTTGCGTATAACGGTTATATTCAAAGAATATTAAGCATTGATTATTCAGGAATTACTGCAATAGAATAAGCACAAAAGAAGGAAAAATCCAAGTCTGGAACTGCACAGAATTCGTCGAGCAGAGAACAGATTTCGTCGACCTGAGTCCAAAGTTCGTAGAGCTGAGAAATCTTGTTCATCGACCTGGGAATCCATGTTCGTTGAGCTGAGAACTAGGTTCGTCGATTTGAGATCAGCTAACTGCTTTCTGTAAAGAACTTCCTATTTCTTTGCTCTAAGTTCGTTGGGCTGATAATACAAATTCGTCGACTTGAGTTCAGAGAAAGGATTATGGACTTAATGTGTTGAAGTTGAGCTTCCAGAAATCGTCGACCTGAGCTCGAATATCGTCGAGCTCAACTCAGAGAATTTACTCTGAGTTCGTCGAGCGGAGCACGACTTTAGTCGAGCTGAGTTCGACAAATGTCGAACTCACTTGTCTGAACTTGATTTTCTTCTAAGTCTTGAGTCTTCTGCTATCTTCTATTGGCTGGTCCATATGTGGTTGTTTCTAAGGACTTAGCCTAAACTCTAAGACACAAAGACATCACCCTCGCTATACAAGGTGGGTCAAATACCCTAATTAGTGAACCTAGCCTAAATCAAACTAGGGATCCAACAATCTCCCCCTATTTGGGTGAGGTCACTAATGCAAATGAAAACAAAACAACATTCACAAAGCAAAAGAAATAATATATCTGGCAGAAAGATTAAAACATACAACAGATATATATATATATATATATATATATATATATATATATATATATATATATATACAATGTAGCTTTGTGTTTGTGAAATAAATGGACAGTTTTAAAGACACACAGAAAAACTGAACAGTTTATACTCATTTCTTCCTCTTTAACTCTTTTTTGCTTATCCTCCTTTGCTTTATCAGCAGGCTGAGTGATTTGATCTCCCTGTTAAGATTAGCTACTTGACTCTTTGTCATAGTCATATCAGCAGCTCCAATGATGTTGAGGGAAGTAGCCCTTGACACAACAGCCTCTGGATGTAATTTCATATAATCATCAACATTAAAGAATTTATTAGCTTTTGCAAACCTGTTTAGCTCTTCTTTCCTGTACTTGGACATTGTTGAGTATTGTGAGGGATCATTTACTTCAGCTTTGGCCTTGTTTATCATGGATAATCCAACCAGTTCTTGAAATCTAGCAATTATAGCAGTGTTTGCTGTCTCAGGATCCTTAAAAGGAACAGGAGGAGATTGAGGTCTTTTTGGACTGTCAGATTTTTGAGATTCATGAGCTTGTTGTAGATGTTGTTGTTGTTGTTGATGTTGTTGATGTTGCTTGCCTGAGGAGTACTTGTGCTGGCTACTTCCAAAATGAGAAGAGGATCTACCCTGCTGTCTCTGATAAGTTTGAAATTGGGTAGACCTCTGAGAAGAAGTGCCTGAAACACCAGCAACAGGCGGGGGAGGAGGAGGAGGATCTTTCCTGTATCTTTGAGGAGGAGGAGAATATCACCTACTTTTCTTCCTGTCTTTCTGTTGATTCTTGGACAACCACATCCAAGCTGGTATGCCCTTGTAAGGAGTAATATTTTGAAGAATGTAATAAGGGGTATCATGAATTGGGTTTGGTTTTGGAGTAGCTGCTGGAGGAGCTTTCCTTTTTTTTAGAAATTTTTTTTCTTTGACTCTGGCTCATCATCAGAATCATCTTCCTCATCTTCATCATCAGAAGATCCCTGAGGAGTATCATATAAGGCATTTATTTCTTTTAAAGCTTCTGCAGATATCAATAATTTTTCAGCCTGATGAGGAGCTGGAGTTGGAGTTAGAGTTGGAGCTAGTGCTGGAGCTGGAGGACTATGTACAATAGCCGATTAGTTCTCTGCCTCTATATCTGCCATTATTAACTTATCTAGATCTGGCATTGGGATATCATCCATTATATATGTTGGAGTAGAAATATCCTCTAGGGAAGAGATAGCTTTGGGATAGGGTGAAATAATGAGAGAATCTGCTCTTGGAGGAGGAGGAATAACTGGAGCCTCTAAGCATGCAAAACTGGCCTTAAGTTGCTGGGCAACTTTGGGGCTTATTGGGGAGGTGTAGGGAACTATAGCCATAGAAGGCTTAGGGTAGTTTTCTGGAAGGAAGTTTAAATGAACTGTATCAAAAAGATTTAACAAACTCAAAATATTTACTGTGAGATTTATAATGTAATCACCAATAGTGTTTATTTCATCTATAACTAGCTCATCCATATCCATATCAGATTCAATAAAGTCAAGTAAATCAGTAGGAATAGCTGAGTCTGCTGCTGCTTCTGCTTCTGCTGCTGCTTCTGCTTCTGCTGCTGCTTCTACTACTGCTGCTGCTTCTTCTTCTACTGGGACTGGAGCTACTTCTTCATGGAGTATCTTCCTCTGCCTGGTTTCAGGAGTCACTGGAGCCAGGCCCTTGACTGAAGAAGGAAGGACAGAGAGGGCAGAGATTTGAGCAGCAAGGGATGAGATTGAAGAAGCAAGAGGTGAAATAGCCTCTGTTATAAGGTTTTTGATGAGGGGAGTAAGCATTGCCAGAAGAGATGGAATGAAAGGAGAGTCCAATGGCATGAACTCAGAAGGTGTCTGAGTGGATATAGAAGTATCGATAGAAGATGATGGTGGAGGGGAAGGTAGAGAGTTTGGCATTGGCTCATCTGCAGGTGATGGAGTATGATGGGGGGATGACAATAGGTCAAAAGAAGGGAGTGAGAGGAGGTTGGAAAGGGGTATATTGGCTAGATGTGTTGGTAGAGGAGATGAGGGTGGGGTACCAGGGTGTGATGGAGTTGGTGTACCATGTTGTGATGGAGTTGGTGTACCATGTTGTGATGGAGTTGGTGTACCATGTTGTGATGGAGTTGGTGTACTATGTTGTGATGGAGTTGGTGTACCATGGTGTGATGTAGTTGGTGTACCATGGTTTGATGGAGTTGGTGTACCATGGTGTGATGGAGTGAGTGTATGAGAGTGAATATGTTTTTATGGATGATGTACTGGAGATGATGGAGGTGGAGGAGTAGGGACTGTAGTGTGAACTGGTGAAGGGAGATGAATTGGGGAGGCTGGAGGAGGTGGAGGTGGAGCATCTTCAATAGGGTGGGGAGTGGCTGGAGCAGCTCTTGTACTCTTAGAAGGTCTGGAGAAAGAGGAGGGAGCCTTAGATGGATTGGTGATGTTCATCTCCCACCTGCCAAAGAGGGCACAAGTAATCCTCTTGGAGGCATTAATGAATATGGTCGGTGTGACCAGAGATTCAGCAGCCTTGGCTTGAAGGAAGATACCCAGAATCCTTCCAAAACACACCTATTTCTTGGTGTTTTTCTTCCTGATCATCTCAAACAGAATCCTAGCCCAATTCACAGGCTTCTTATTCACAACAGCTCACATCACCAGGAATTGATGCCTAGTGATGTAGTCATGGGCTGTGTGTTTTCCCAGCAGTACCTTGCCAACGACATCTGCTAGAAACTTGTATTCAGCAGACAAATGTTTCTTTTGTAGTTTGTTGGGTGTGGCTCCAGAATAACCCATCTTATTCAACATCTCATCAAATTCATCACTATCAATCTCCAATTCTGCTTCACCATTAACTAATCCAAAAATATCTGTTAAGGCGACGGGGGTAAGAGATATTTCATTACCCGATATGGTTCCCGTCATGGTATTCTCATCTGGGGAGGAGGAGCTGTAAACCCATTCTCATATTTCTGCACCAGCTATATTTATTCTTGTGGTCATCAGATGCTTCAACTGTTGATCTTCAAGAAATTGTATAATTTCCAGGAAGACCGGGTCTGAATGTTGAAATGACTCAAAGTCGATATCAAAGCCTGTATCGAATTTCATCGCTCCAAGAACATCTGCTGGAATCGCCATGAGTTCTCCTGCAAGAGAAAAACAGAGATCAAGTGCAAAGGGAACTGAAACCGCGGAATGGAGGTTCAAGAAAAAGCTAGATATAAGTTTTTCAGAATCTGAATCGACAAACTCCGTTCGGCGAGAAATTAAAAATTTCTTCGGGCTGAGGTCGACAAAATATTTGATGGTCAAAAGAATTCGTCGATCTCTATCAGAAGATGTGAAAACATTTCGTCGAGCTCCGTTCGATGTTGGTTTTCTGAAGCAAATTCGGCGATCTCCGTTCGACGAAAATAGCTTCACTCGCAGAGAGTTCGTCGAACTCCGCTCGACGAATATATCTAGAACCTTTCACAGTTCGTCGATCTCCGTTCGACGAACTTTGAAGAATTCGTCAATCATAGACAGAAATCTAATTAAGTCTTCTCCATTTATCATACCAAGTTGATTTATGAAGAACAAATGATTCCTCTCATCCAAAAGTTTGATGAAGATATCTGCCATTTGTAAATCAGTGTAGATATAGACAAGATTAATTTTATTTTTGTCTACACGCCCTCTTATGAAATGATGTCTAATGTCTATATGTTTGGTCCTACTGTGATGGACTGGATTTTGTTCTATAGATATAGCACTTGTGTTGTCACATAATAGAGTTGAATTATTTAAGTTGAACCCATAGTCTAGGAGTTGGTTCTGAATCCACAGCATCAGGGAACATCAACTTCCAACAGCTATATATTCTGCTTCAGCAGTTGATGTAGACATAGATGACTGCTTCTTGCTAAACCATGAGACTAATCTCATACCAAGGAACTGGCATGTTCCTGAGGTACTTTTTCTGTCTACTCTGCATCTAGCAAAATCAGCATCTGAGTATCCAGTTAACTCAAACTCTGACTCAGTAGGATACTAGAGTCCTAGACTATGATAACTCTTTATATATCTCAAAATTATTTTTAAGAAAACTAGATGAGATTCTTTAGGGTTCACTTGGAACCTAGCACAAAGACATGTAGCAAACATTATGTCAGGTCTGCTTACTGTAAGGTATAATAGGGATACAACAATGCCCCTATATAATTTTTTATCAACAGGTTTCCCATGTTCATCAGAGTCTATTACAACATTAGTGGCCATGGGTATTTTCTTTGCTGAGGCATCAGCCATCCCAAACTTTTTGAGAAGCTCCTTAGCGTACTTATCCTGGGATATGAAGATGTCATTAGGTAGCTGCTTCACTTGGAGGCCAAGGAAGTATGAGAGCTCACACATGCTACTCATTTCAAACTTTGAATGCATGAGGTCAGAAAACCTCTTGCATAGTTTGGAATCTGTAGACCCAAATATAATATCATATACATAAATTTGTACTAACAATGTTTGATCCTTATAGTGCCTATTAAATAATGTCCTGTCTACAATGCCTCTGGTAAATTTATGCTCTATCAAGAAGCTAGCTAGGGACTCATACCAAGCTCTTGGAGCTTGCTTTAAACCATAAAGAGTTTTATGCAATCTAAAGACATATGAAGGATAAGTTGGAGAGATGAAACCTGGAGGTTGTTCAACATAAACCTCTTCTCTAAGTTCTCCATTCAGAAAGGCACTCTTGACATCCATTAGATAGACTTTAAACTTCTTGTATGCAGCATATGCAAGGAAAATCGTGATTGCTTACAGCCTTGCAACTGGTGCAAAGGTTTGGTCATAGTCAATTCCTTCATCTTGCCTATACCTTGAGCAACAAGCCTAGCCTTGCTTCTCATAATTACACCATGTGCATCAAGTTTGTTTCTGAATACCCACTTGGCTCCAATTAATGGATAGCCCTTGGTCCTTGGAACCAAGTCCCAAACTCTACATCTCTCAAATTGGTTGAGTTCCTCTTGCATTGCAATAATCTAGTGGGGATCATGCTCTGTATCTTTTATGGATTGAGGCTCAATTTGAGAGAGGAAACAGGTATGCATCACATCTTGATTGAGTTGATATCTTATTTGTATACCTGCTAACATGTCCCCAATCACTTGAGATCTAGGGTGATCTCTTAGTGTGACAAAGTTAATGGGTGGAGTTGGTCCAGCAACAACATTTGGAGTTAATTCCTCTTGTGGAATAATGTTTGTTGTTGAAGGAAGTTCCATTTCCAAAAATTCTTCTTCACTGTCTTCATCAGCTTGTGGAGGAGGAGGTGATATAACATCTTATGTAAGGTTCAACTCACCCAATTTCTCACACAAGTGAGGTACCTATAAAATATCTGAGGTAGAAGAGTCCATCTCCTTATAATACATGTTAGCTTCATCAAAATAAATATATACATATTCTTCCATTTTTAGGGATGATTTATTGAAAACCCTATAAGCCTTGCTAACTTGGGAATATTCAAGAAAAATTCTCTCTGTAACTTTAGCTTCAAATTTTCTAATGTGTTTCTTATTATTGTTATGAATGAAACACCTACACCCAAAAATTCTAAAGTAATCAATTTTAGGTTTCATCACTTTGAGTAATTCATAGGGGATATTACCCTTAATTTTGTGTATCAAACTTGTATTCAGCACATAGTTTGCTGTGCTCACAGCCTCTGCCCAATAGGATAGGGGCATGTGTACCTCTGCAAGCAATGTTCCTGCAGATTCAATGAGGGTTCTATTTTTCCTTTCTGCTATCCCATTTTATTGAGGTCTAGGAGCATAGAAGCAATGCCTGATACCTTCCTCCTCATAGAATCTTTGCATAGGAAGAGATTCAAACTCAGTACCATGATAACTTCTGACTAATACAACTGGAGTAGAATACTCAATCCTTATGCTCTTGAGAAAGTCTGTGAGGACTTTGAAGTTATCTGACTTGTGTCTTAAGAAGAACACCCAAGATAATCTAGAGAAGTCATCTATAATAACTATAGTGTAAGACTTCCCTCATAAGCTTTGTACATCAATGAGTCCAAAGAGATCCATATGTAGCAAGTACAGAATCTTAGGTGAGTCACTCTTATTAATTGACTTAAAGCTATTTTTAGTTTGCTTGTCTTCTTAACATGCCTTGCATGAGCTTTTCTTCTTGTAGGGACCAGAAGGCAATTCTCTGACAAGGTTGTCCCTAGATAGCTTAGAGATGTTCTTAAGGTTGACATGACCTAGTCTCTTATGCCAAAGAATATTGTTATTACTAACTTGATTGAATAAACATAGTTCTGAATTAGCGGAGTTAAAGTTTACTAGGTATATATTCCCTTGTCTACACCTTGTTAAAACAGTTTGGTTATTTGAAGAAATAATGCATTTTGAATTAGTAAAGCAAACTTGATAACCTGCATCACATAGCTGTCTTATGAATATTAGGTTATATTGGAGACCATTTACATATGCCACTTTTCTGAATATGACAGCACTGTTGAAGTCCCCATAGCCTTCAGTTTGTCCAAAGCTGGAATCCCCAAAGATCACTTTTGGACCCAGCTTTGCCTTGAAATTGATCAGGCTGTCCTTGCATCCAGTCATGTGCTTTGAGCACCCACTATCCATATACCACTTATTTTGAGTGATAGGATAGTTCTTCACCTGCAAGGAAATAAATTAGATGTTCTTGACCCAGGTCACCTTTGGTCCCTGTTTCTTTTCATAAGAAAAACTTGAAATGTAAGAACATTCAGGTTGAATTTTATATCCTAAGGGGTGAAATCTTCTGGGAGGAATTATCCATTGGGTAAATGGGTTGATATTCTCCCTAGGTTGCTTAAGATCTTTATTAAAGTTTCGGTTAGAGTTAGAGTTTCTGTAATAATGACCTAGGATCGACGAACTCTGGTATGTTCGTCGACCTGCATTGGATGAATTGGGATGAGCTCGTCAAACTCCATTCAGAGAATGAAAGAAGTCATTTTCTGAGCCCCAAAATCATCAATCTCTGGTCGACGAACCATACTGGTTTCGTCGATCGTAGTTCAACGAATTATTATAATATAGATCCGTGTTCAGAGTTCGTCGACTTGAGTTCGACGAACTGTACATGTTTCGTCGATCGGAGTTCGACGAAAACTGCTGAACATTGTTCTGATTATTTTTTTTCATATTCTTTCTTCTTTTCTTATTCTTGTGTGTAATTTCAGTTTGATTAAGATTGTTATCTTCTACTTTCTTCTTACCTTTTTCAGAAATAAATTGTATTGGGGTGGTTAATATGTTTTTCTGAATGAGTGTGGGCAGGCTTGATAAAGCACCTAAGCCTAGCTTGTCATTAAGTCTGGCATTCACTGTGCTAGTGATGTCCATCAACTTGATGCTTCTCCCATTCAGGGATTCTTCAAGTTTCCTTGCCTTAGACAGTTCAGATTTTAAAGATATAATTTGTTCATTAACTATGATTAGTTCATCTTTTAATTCAGTATTTTCAGAAGTCAAATTTTCTTGATTAGTGAGTCTCTCCTTAAGTATTTTGATTTCTTTTTTAGAGTTGCTTAAATCAATACACATGCTTTTAAATTCAGTTTTGAAACTATCAGAATTATAATCAAATGAGGATAATACCTGATCAGCTTCTGATTCTGAAGCCTCTTCATTATCAGATACTTCTTCATCATCTGATGTGCTGCTAGAGGAATTGATGGCCATGAGACAGACTTCCTTGGCCTTTACCCCTTCTTCCTCTTCACTAGAACTGGAAGATGTGGCTTCATCTTCTATGTCACTCCAGGTATCAGCAACAAAGCCCTTCTCCTTCCTTTTCTATTTGCTGGAGGAAGTCCTGCTATATAGTTGTCTTCTGGAGTCCTTCTCTCTTCTTCTTTCTTTCTTCTGATTCTCTGGACACTCTGAGATCAAATGTCCAGGTTTACTGCACCCAAAACACACTACTTCTTTAGTAGGAGTTTTGTCATGCCTGGGCTTATCATCCTGTCTGGATGCTTTTCTCCTGAAGTCTTTTCTTGCCATTTTGTAGAACCTCTTGGCAAAGAGACTCATTAGTTCTTCATTAACTGTTGAAGCTTCAGACTCTTCAGCAGCCTTCAACGCTATGTTTTTCTCCTTTCTTGCTGGTGGAGGAGTCCTTTATTCTGCAGCTTCTCTAGACTTTATCAGCCGTTCATAAGACTTGAGCTTTCCCAATAGAGATTTTGTGGAAATCTTATTTAAACTCCTGGCCTCCTTGATTGGCCAGATCCTGGAATCCCATGAGCTTGGGAAGCACATGAGGATCTTATCATTCACTTCAGTAAGAGTGATGTACTTATCTAAAGTATTCAGCTCATTGATTATTGAGCTCAATCTGTTGTACATGTCAGCAATAGATTCTGACTCATCCTTCTTGAAGTTCTCATATTGGGAGATGAGAGTTGATCTTCTATCTTTACTCTCATCAACAGAACCAGCTACCATCTGGTTAAGAGACCCAAATTGCCTTGGCTGATGTGCATTCAGCCACTTTCTAGAAGATGTCATCAGACATAGTCTAAGCCAGAATGTTCATGGCCTTTGCATCAGCAATCTTGGCCTTCTTCTGAGCATCTATCCACTCAGGTGGTGGAATAACATGTGTACTTGATGTTAAGGTAGATGCAGTTGGTTGAGGACCTGTCAAAATATAATTGTAGATGTACTCATCAATGGAATTCATATAAAGCTTAATTCTTGCCTTTTAGATGGCAAACTTATTCAAGTTGCACACTAGAGGTCTGATGCTTGCATAATCCTTGTTTTGTGTCATGCTGTGAAAATAATCCTAAGAGAAATAAAAGGTTAGATCTAACACATGATCTTTTGGTTCAAGAGTTAGCTTGTACAACCAAAGGAACACAGCTCTGATACCAATTGAAAGTGAGGGTTAGACCTGATATACTCTAGAGGGGGGGTGAATAGAGTATCTTTAAACCTTTTTGCTGTTTATAAGCTTTTCAGATTGGAGCAAATAATATATACTAATATTTACTGTAAGCAAAGATATAACCTAAGATAAACTAATCTAACACAACCACATCAAAAACTAAACTAACGCAAACACAACAGGAACAAAAGATAGAGGGCAACCAGACAACACAAGAACTTTTATAGTGGTTCGCCAATCTGGGTACATCCATTCTTCTACCACCCTGGTAGGAATCCATTGGCAGGTTTTGATCAGGTGACTACCACCAATAAGCTTTTGATCAGGTGCTCAAAAACTAACCCAAGTCTTTTGATCAGGAGACTTGCAACCAAGAAATAACTTTTGATGGGAGTTAAAGAACCCTTTGTACAGTAAGGGGGTGAGAGATTTATGGTGTCTTCTATTTCTCAAAAACAACTGAGAAGACAAGTGAATCTTGATGATTTCAAAGCTCCTCCGGAGATATTGAGTTGTTTAGGAAGATTGGAGCTTTACTTCAGGGTGTAGGTCTTCTATCTCCAGCCTTGATTTGAACAGATCCAGGAACTTC
Source organism: Platanthera guangdongensis (assembly GCA_039583875.1). Taxonomy (NCBI): domain Eukaryota; kingdom Viridiplantae; phylum Streptophyta; class Magnoliopsida; order Asparagales; family Orchidaceae; genus Platanthera; species Platanthera guangdongensis. The sequence goes on from CM077166.1 coordinate 173,230,950, forward strand.
TTGACTGATAGTGGTTTGTTGTCCTTGAAGAATCCTGGAGTGAAGGTTGAAGAAGTCTCTTGATTTGGAATGAATATTCTTCTTCTTCTTCAGCAATGTCAAGGTGAAAACCAGATTATTTTCTGCATAGAGAAGGATTAGAATGTTATTGTTGTTGATCTTCTCTGTGTGCCTAGTCTTTTCTTTCTGGTCTGGATTCTCTATATGTTGAAAAGAGAGAAAATCTCTTTTATATGATCAGTCGAATTTCTCCTTTGAATTTTTTGAATTGTCTGCATTGATTGCTGACGGCTTGGAGAATGTAATATGGCTGGATAGAATATCTGCATTAATGGATTTCCACAACTGTCCTATTGAAAAGCGGCAAGCAATAATCCTGATGAATTCCATAATCAATGTTGTGTTTAACGGTTATATTCAGAGAATATTAAGCATTGATTATTCAGGAATTACTGCAGTAGAATAAGGACAAAATAAAGAAAAATCCAAGTCTGGAACTGTACAGAATTCGTCGAGCAGAGAACAGATTTCGTCGACCTGAGTCCAAAGTTCGTCGAGCTGAGAAATCTTGTTCATCGACCTGGGAATCCATGTTCGTTAAGCTAAGAACTAGGTTCGTCGACCTGAGATCAGCTAACTGCTTTCTGTAAAGAACTTCCCATTTTTGTGCTCTAAGTTCGTCGGGCTGATAATGCAAATTCGTCGACCTGAGTTCAGAGAAAGGATTATGGACTTAATGTGTTGAAGTTGAGCTTCCAGAAATCGTCGACCTGAGCTCGAATATCATCGAGCAAACTCATAGAATTTACTTTGAGTTCGTCGAGCAGAGCACGACTTTCGTCGAGCTGAGTTCGACGAACGTCGAACTCACTTGTCTGAACTTGATTTTCTTCTAAGTCTTGAGTCTTTTATTGTCTTCTGTTGGCTGGTCCATGTGTGGTTGTTTCTAAGAACTTAACCTAAACTCTAAGACATAAAGACATGACCATGGCTATACAAGGTGGGTCAAACATCCTAATAAGTGAAGCTAGCCCAAATCAAACTAGGGATCCAACACCGCCTGTGGATGGAGAGGGGTTGGGGTGCATGGTCTGCAGACTTGGTTAGGCTTAACCATTTCAATCGTGATGCTGGGGGTGCCGACGGTTTTCCTTTCGAGCTGAGGGCTGGGAAGGTCGTTACAGTACTATACAGCCTCAGACCCTAATGTACAACCCCGTGTACTATTGGATATGAGTGACATCCAGCGATACAACATTTTGGTCGACCAGTGGAGGAAACCCAACGGTCGGTTACCCGTGATACCCATCTCTCTGTTGCATTGAATTGTCGAACTTCCCGCACCGGTAAGAACAGTTTGCGGAAGTGACTGATCCTCCACAATTTACCGCAAGCAATTTACAAGCAATCAAACGTCAATTTTGCTAGCACGTACCGGGTCTATGGTGGCCTGCCCTACTATTCTTCAATCTTCGGGAAGTAACGCTCAGCTCGGGTGGTGATAGCGGCGCTCCAGCCGCCGGGGGATGCTTGCAGTACATCAGGGGGATAGGGAAGGGGAGGGGAGAATATCCACCTATAATGGGGGAGCTTGGGAGGGGCCGACTTGGTCATCCATGCAAGGTGGCAGGGTGGTGGAGCTCGGGTTCGTCCTTTTCCGACGACCTGAGATCCGACAGAAGGGGGCAAGGGTGGGGTGTACTCTCAAAGCTTGGGTGGTTGAGGTAGGGGGTTGGGGCCCTTAAATAGGCTAGGGAGAGGGGGCTCTCCTCATCTCCAATGTGGGATTAATCCCTCCTTAAGGAGGGATTAATTTCCTCCCTCCAGCTATCCAAGGACAGCTAGAGGCTGTAAGTATTTCCCCCATATGGGGAAATAGGGGAAAAAGCCATATGTCTTGGGCCTTTTTAAAAGGTGGAAGGGAGAAAGAGAGGGAAAAGGGAGATGGAGAATTGGGCCTAACTTGGCCCATGGCCCAATTCCATCATGTGGCTGGTTTTGTGTGGCCCAAGATGTGAGAGAGGTAGGGCCTTAACCAATTAATGAAGGGGGGGGGGTGAACACCACTTTGAAAAAAATCCAAAAAAATAAATTTTTGGAGGGTTTGACCAAAGTCAACCCTAGGGGGGTCCCCCATGCTGGTCAAAGTCAAAGGGGTCCAGTTAGTCCTGGTCGGGTAAAAGTTGGGGTGTCGTGTCACAATTGGTGTATGCATGCTTTTCGGTGCATGATTGTGTTCGATTTGACCACGAGTTGACCACCTGTCATCCAAATTGTCCGGGATGACTTTTATTGGCTTCACATTGACCACGTGACTCCAATTCCACTGATCGGGGTTGAATCGGAGTTTGGTTGGCGAAAGTCCAAAATCTGCGCGTCCTGGCACGCTAAAACAGTCAAAATGTCTATATTCGTCCTTAGACCTCGGATTGCGACGCAACGAGTCCTGACGTGCTCGTATTGAACATACGGGGCCACAAGAACTGACAGAACTCAAATCAGAGTTCTCTATTTCGATATCCCCGTCTAAGGTTACCTACTACCTTGGTATGGGCCACGGGTAGAGGTACGAGTCACTTTTATTGGGCCCACTAGGGTTCCGGTAGCCCAATAAAAGTCGGGATGTTACATATAGTCCATCTGTCAATTTACCAGAGCCAACAGTAACTGAATGTTTTATAATTAAAAAAGAAATGTTTTTAAACTGAAAATCAAAGCCCGCAGATGCTAGTATAGGTACAGAGAGCAAATTCTTAGAAAAACTAGGAATGTAAAAAGTCTTCTCCAGATCCAAAATGTATCTGGTTTATTAGGACTAGTCTGTATGTCCCAACACCTGCAACATAAGTTGACATCTTGATCCTCGAATAGACGCAGAGTTCTCCTTCACTGGGTTTTCTTAGGCTTTGGAACTGCTGTATGATAGTAGAAATATAGATTATAAAGCCTGAATCAATCCACCACATGTTATGAAAATCATGAGAATTCACAAAATTTGATTCATAACAGACTAAAGATGTCATACCTTCAGTTTTCGTGATCCGTGGCTTATACTTGTGACAGTCCTTCTTCATATGACCCTTTTTCTTGCAGAAAAACAAGTTGATAGCTTTTGGTTATCCGGTTCCTTTTTGGAAATTGCTACCCCTTTGCCTTTATCTTTTGGATCACCCTTAGGCTTGCAGGACTGTCCTTTCTTGTGAGACACAAGATTAACTAATTCCAATTTCTCCTGCTTCAGTCTGCCTTGATCTTAAGCACACATGTTCATCAACTCATTCACTAACCACTTTTCCTTATATGTCATATAATACACCTTAAATGCAGTGTAGTCAACAAGCAATGAAGTAAGGATAAAATGGACCAGAAATGACTCTGAAAAGTCAACATCTAAAGTCTTCAGCGGAGCAGCTATGTCTCTCATCTCCCTAATGTGTCCCATAATGCTTTATGTTCCCTTAAGCTTCATGGAACAGAGCTTTGCCATTTGTTGAAGTATTAGACCGGGCGGCCTGGCGGTCTAGTCTGGCGGGTTATTGACCGCGTGGTCTAGCGGTTCCTTTCTAGCAGATTCGTGTTCAGACTGTTGCTATTTGTAGTCCGAGCGGTCTGGCGGACTCTCTCAGAAGCTTGGAGACCGGGCGGTCTAGCGGTCTCCTATTGCGGCGTGTTCTCTTCCTGCTGGAGTTGCCGAGCGGTTAGCCCATTTGTCTAACCGCGCGGCCTGTGCGGTTTCTTTAATTTCTAGCCGCTCACCCCTGTAAATTTTTAGTCTCACATTGTTTGTTTGTACTCTCTCCTATCTCCTCCATTCTATAAAAGAGAGGTCATACCTTTGTATATGATATCTTTTTGGATAATAAAACTTTCAATTATTCAAATTTCTATCTGTTTGTTAGCTACTTGTTAGCTGTGTGTTTGCTCTTTTACATGGTATCAAAGGCAACGATCGATTCGACCTGATTCCGTCTTTGGCTCTTCTGTCCGCGGGGCTTGTCCAAGCGGATTCCTTGCCTTGTCACTGCCCTGTTCGCACGACATCCTTCAGTCTTTTCTCGACCTGTTCTCACGGGTCCCTTGCTTCCTCTTCTCTCTGTTCACTCGGCCTCTTTTAGTTCGTGTGACCTCTTTCCCTGTGCCTTGGTCTGCTTCCTGGCTGCTGGTGTTCTGCCACCGTGTCATTTCAGCTTCTTCTCTTTAGCCCGCTGCTGTTTCATCCTTGTTCGTCGCGGTCTCCTTCTCGTGTTGCGGCCTCCTCCTTAGGTCGTGCAGCTTTCTCTCTTTTTTCTCTCCCCGCGGCTTCTGTTCTATTAACGTGGTTTCCTGCCTTCTCTATGGACAATTCTGGTCTCTCCACCCCCGTTATCTCTACCTCCACTACCCCTGCGACTCCTCCTCTTACTCTTTCTGGAAACCTTGGCAGGCTTTCTAAACTTGTTGGCTCCAACTATCCGGATTGGAGCGTTTCTTTCACCTTTCTTCTACGCTTTCAGTGCAAGCATCATCACCTCATTGATGACCCTCCTCCTCTTAACTCTGCTCAATTTGACGACTGGGATGTGAGTGATGCGCTTGTCCGCACTTGACTTGCCAACAGCCTTTCTGATGAGTGCCTTCCCGTCATTCGCCATGATGAGAAGATCAAGGCTGCTTGGCTTCACCTAGCTGCTCTCTATTCGAAGGGGGCCAGACGTCCCGCATTTATACTCTCTATGCGGACCTCTTCGCCCTCCCTTCCATGTCTCATGTTGCGGCTTATCAGCAGGTTCAGGATCTTGGCGCTGAGATCCTCCAGAATCGTCCCTTCTCTGCGGACTTGGCCGAACAGCACAAACACTTCCAGGAACTCCGGGTTGTTTGTTATCTGCTCCGCCTTCCCGAATCCTTTGATATGATCCGCCAATAGCTCTTGGGTGAGGCGGAGTCTCCCACTTTGGATGCCACTGTGGCTCGCATTGCCGTTGTTACTTCGCTGCTCCATCGTCCTCTTTTGTCATCCCCTCCTTCCCAGGACTCCTATGCTCACCAAGCTCAGCGGGGGGGGGGGGGGGGGGGGGGGGCCTAGTGGCCGCAGCCACTCAGGCGGGCGCGGTTCTTCTATGTTCCTCTTCTCTCACTATGGTCATACCGGCCATTCTGTTGACCGTTGTTGGCAGAAACATCCTCATCTTCGCCCTTCCGGTGATGCATCTTCCTCAACCCCCGCCTCCTCTCGGCCGTCTGCCTCTGTGGCCACGACTTCAGGTAGTTCCTACGTCGTTACCCAAGGTAAATGGCTGATTGACTCTGGTGCTACAAATCACATGACCGACAACCCTCATTGATTCTCTCTCCTTGAAACGCATGACCGATTGCCCCTGGTTCGTATGGTGGATGGTTCACCCTCCCCAGTTCATGGGATGGGCATGGTTCAAGTCACCCCGTCGCTTCGCTTGGAGGACACTCTCTATGTCCCGAAGTTCCCGTGCAATTTTTTATCTATTACTACTTTATGCACGCAACTTCAGTGCTCCGTCTTATTCACTCCCACTTCTTGTTCTTTCCAGGACCCGAGGATCCAGTGGACGATTACTACTGGGACTGAGAGCGGCAGCTTCTACTTCCTCAATAATGTTTCCGCTTTGTCTGCCTACTCCTCATCTACAGATCTGCTTCAATGGAATCTTCGCCTTGGACATCCTCCTCCTCGGATTCTTCGTCAGCTTCTGCCCCACTTACCTGCGACCAGTCCTCCACTCAACTGTGATGCGTGTCAGCTTGGCAAACATCATCACTCCTCCTTCTCGTCGAAGCAAGGCCGTGGCTCCTCTCGCCCGTTTGATCTCATTCATTCTGATGTCTGGGGTCCTGCTCCTACCCTCACCGTTGATCGGGGTAGTTCCTACTTTATAACTTTTATTGATGATTTTTCTAGATGTACTTGAGTGTATATATTAAAATATCGCTCTGAACTCTTTTCTTTTTGGCAATCTTTTTGTTATATGATTAAAACTCAATTTGGCATTTCTATTAAAATCTTTCGCTCTGATAATGCTAAGGAATACCTTAGTCATGAGTTTTCCTCCTTCTTTCTGCAACATGGTCTTGTTCATCAGAGCACCTGTGTTTACACCTCCCAGTAAAATGGGGTGGCAGAGCGTAAAAACTGTCACCTCCTTGATGTCACTCGCACTCGCATGATGCAGATGCAAGTGCCCCACTCCTACTGGGGCTACGTTGTGCTCCTCACCTGCTATCTCCTCAATCGCCTTCCCTCCACGGTTCTCCACGGCCAGACCCCCTTCTCCATGCTATACCCCAACAAGGAACCATTTCCTCTCCCTCTATGTGTCTTTGGGTGTACGACTTTTGTACACGCTCCATCCGCTACCCGCGACAAGCTTTCCCCCGTTCCACCAAGTGTGTCTTTTTGGGGTACTCTACCACTCAAAAAGGCTATTGTTGTTTTGACCCCGTTCTGCTCAAACAATTTGTGTCCGCAGACGTGACCTTCTTCGAGAATGCATCCTACTTCTCTCTTGAATCCCCTCTTCCTCCTGATGTCTCTGCCTCTCCACTATCTCTCTCCGTTCCTTCTACGCCTATCGATGTCTCCCCTCTTATCTCCTCTCCTCCTCCGTCTCCTCCTCTGTCTGTCCTACCACCTCCACCTTCTCCCTCTTCTCCGCAGCCATCTCTCTCTAGTCCTGGGCCAGCCTTCTCCGCCACGGACGCTCCGGTCACTGAGGCTCGTGTCGACTTGGATCTTCCCATTGCTTTTCGCAAAGGGGTGCGGGTGTGTACACAACACCCGCTTGCGGTAGTTGTCTCCTATGATCGGCTTTCTCCTTCTCGCAGGTGTTTTGCCTTGGCTATCTCTGCTACTGCCACTCCCCGCACCTACCAGGAGGCTTTTGTTATTCCTCATTGGAAATCTGCCATGGATGAAGAGATGACTACTCTTACTGAAAGGGGTACCTAGACCCTTGTTTCTCCACCAGTGGGTACTGATGTGGTTGGCTATCGCTGGTTGTTTGTTGTGAAATTTCTCCCCGACGGCACTGTGGATCGCTACAAGGCCCGACTGGTGGCCAAAGGCTTCACTTAGACTTATGGCGTTGATTACTTTGATACTTTCTCTCTGGTTGCTTGCCTCAGCACCATCCGGATTCTTCTCTCTGTGGCTGTTAACAGGGATTGGGCTATTTCCCATCTTGATGTCAAGAATGCCTTTCTCTATGGGGATCTTCAGGAGGACGTCTACATGGAGCAACCTCCATGGCCTAAAGCAGAGCCCTCAGGCGTGGTTTGACAAGTTCAGTGGCATTGTGGCTACCATCGGCTTTGCAAGGAGTTCGGCCGATCACTCCTTATTTATTCGCAAAACTGCCTCGGGACTGGTGGTTTTGGCAGTGTATGTGGATGATATTCTTCTTACTGGCGATGACCAAGCTGGGGTGGAATTGACGAAGAAACACCTACGTCAACACCTGGTCACGAAGGATATGGGCTCCCCGAAATACTTTTTGGGGATAGAAATCTCTCGGAAGCTTGACTCAAACGAAAATATGCTCTTGATCTTCTACAAGAGGCAGGATTGACAGGTGCCAAACCGGCCCCGTTTCCCATGACTATTATAGAAGACAAAACATGGACAGATGACTCGCCTCTTCTATCTGATGTCACGAGGTACAGACGTTTGGTGAGCAAACTCATCTATCTCACGGTGACCAAACCCGACATCTCCTATGCTGTAGGCAAGGTTAGTCAGTTTATGCAAGCTCCCAGGGAGTGCCGTCTTCAGTCTGCCTTGAAGATTTTAGAGTATGTCAAAGCAGCACCGGATAAAGGGCTAATCGTTTAGAGGAATGGTCATCTGAGGGTTGAAGCCTACTCAGATTCAAGCTATGCGGATGATAAAGGCGATCGTAAATCCACATCAGGTTTTTGTACTTTTGTTGGAGAAAATCTTGTGAGTTGGAAGAGCAAGAAACAGTCTGTTGTCTCCAGATCCAGTGCAGAAGCCGAATACCGGAGTATGGCGTCAATCACGTGTGAGTTAAAATGGTTGTGGGCTCTCATACTTGACCTAGGAGAGGTCTACGACTATCCTCTTCCTATGTTCTGTGACAACAAGACCGCTATATACATATCCAAAAATCTGATCTTCCATGAGAGAACAAAACATATAAAAGTCGACTGCCACTTCATTCGGGAAGAGGTTTTGAAGAAACAAATTTGTACTCCGTTTGTCACCTCTAATAAAGAATTGACGGATATCTTCACAAAACCGGTCTCTACTTCCTTCTTCCACATTTGTGACAAGCTGGGCATGATTGATATCTATGCTCCAGCTTGAGGGGGAGTGTTGAAGTATTAGACAGGGCGGCCTGGCGGTCTAGTCTGGCGGGTTGTTGACCGTGCGGTCTAGCGGTTCCTTTCCAGCAGGTTCGTGTTCAGACTGTTGCTGTTTGTAGTCCGAGCGGTCTGGCGGTCTCTCTCAAAAGCTTGGAGACCGGGCGGTCAAGCAGTCTCCTATTGCGGCGTGTTCTCTTCCTGATGGAGTTGCCGAGCGGTTAGCCCATTTGTCTAACCGCGCGGCCTGTGCGGTCTCTTTAATTTCTAGCCGCACAGCCCTGTAATTTTTTAGTCCCACATTGTTTGTTTGTACTCTCTCCTATCTCCTTCATTCCATAAAAGGGAGGTCATACCTTTGTAAATGATATCTTTTTGGATAATAAAATTTTCAATTATTCAAATTTCTGTCTGTTTGTTAGCTGCTTGTTAGCTGCGTGTTTGCTCTTTTACACCATTCGAGTGACGGCTTGAGCTTTATCGGAGCTGACAAACTGTTCATCAATGGCTTCCATCAATGCTTTAGTAGTTTTGCATTCAAGGATAGATTCCCTTATGCTTTGACTGATGTGGGTCATGATTACCATCATACTAAGATGATTAGATCTCTCCCATCGCTTGTATAAGGTACGGTCAACTTGAGAGCTTTGCTTCGTGGGGAGAGCTGGCTCTTCCATGCGAAGAGCCAGATCTAGGTCCATGCACCCTAAGACTAGAAACACTTTATTTTTCCATATTTTATAATTATCCCCGGAGAGAGTGGAGATAAACTGAGTTGGGTCGATTACGGTGTTAAAAACTGCAAAAGACATCAAAGTACACACTTACTATTAATTTGAAAGCATTATAGAAAAGAAAAAAAAATTATTTAACAATTAACTCATGTTAATTGTGAATAATAAAAATCCAATTTTCCTTTGGGCAAAAACCGCTCTTGCATGGATTTTTATCTAACTTTATTTATATAGCTAGTAAAAAATATACTAGGATTAATGGAATCGCATACCTGTGGGCACGGGAACCAATTAATCCTGGTGTATACTTGCTAATATATCTCAATTAAATTCTAAATGTTATTTCTTACTTCCCTGTGGGGCCATGTAATATTTAACAAATGGGAAAATAATTGCAATGTGCAAAAATTAGATGGAGTGATTTATAACACATCTAATGATGCATTCCCTGGAAATCACTTTACTGGGCTTATCAAGATGCTTTGGCTACTCCTAACAAGCTCAGTAAAAATTTATTCTAATTGGTGTACTAAACAAATTGGAGCTCATTCATAAAATAACCCGAATCTGATCACCAAGCACCTCCCGCAAGGCGACATCAGCAATTTGAATTATTTGAAACTCTACACCGCTAAAACATCATTCCCTGTGGTCTTAACTTTTAGTTGCACCTCCACCGCCGCATCATAAAGCATCAAGGAACGTCAGAACTGAAGCGCACAGGTTCCTCCATGGGGTCTTGAGCACATGGCATTGACGGGCATGGAAATCGGATTCGGGTCAAGAATATAGGGTTGTTTGTTGCCGCAATACAATCCATGTTGATGGAAATTAATTACATCATAATGAAAAAAAATATTACATTCATCACAGAAACGGCAACGGACAACCTCAATAATCTTGCAAACGCAAAAATGAGCACCTGACAATGAAAGGTTCCGCTGGTTTTGGAAGAAATCGCCGAGATTTTGAAAAGCTATCACAAATTTTGGAAGAAATCTTCGCAGAATTTTTTTTAAAAACCATCACAGATTTTTTGGGAAGAAATCTTCACAGATTTGCATGAAAAAACCGTAGATCCAACCTTATATTATCCCTCTGATACCAAATGTGAAACACAAAATCATTCTAAGGCAAAACCCTAGTGCAGCGGAGAGAAGGATCAGATATATAGAAGTTATACCTCCAGCCATAGAGACTGTATGGACGATCGGCTTTAGCAGAGGAAGAAGAAGAGTACTCAAGGTACAGGTTCCTTGCTCCTGCAGTTCGGGCTCCGATGACCTTGCCCAAAACGGAAAATGCCGAGCTCTGCCTCGCGGGAAGAACGACGACGCCATGCAACAGGCTTGAGGTAAGACGGCGATGTGGACCGCAAATCGGCGAAACCCTAAACCCGTGATTCCTTTAGCTTGCGGTTTGCGGCTCGGGCTCCTGGATTTTGGGGAGAGAACCAGATGGATCCAAATGAGATGTGTTTAAGTCCTATTTATTACCCCAAACCAGGGTCTCAAGCAACCCTGAACGATCTGGGCCGTCCATCCTCCCATCTAGAGGATCTTGACTTAAAACCCGATCTAACTTAAACCACATGTCACTATTGGGCTTAACGAGTCACCACTTGATACTAATCAACATATCGGTCTATTACGAGTTGAATCAAATAGGCAATCTAACATGTTCATGACCGCCACCACCATGCCAAACAGAGCCTTCAGGACTCTTCGGGGCTAAAAATTCATATAAATTTTATCCGAGTATCTGCGAATTAATTTCGCGAGAATACTTGTGCGATCGTGTAGCGAGAGAAAATAGTCCAAGAAAATAAAAATAAAATAGTGCTTGAAAAAATTTTACGCCGACACCCAGTTGGGTGAAAATCATGGGACGATCGGAATCCAACTCGAAAAGCAATCACTAAAACGTGTATAACACACAAAATAGATGAATTTCCTCTTTGATCAACAAAGGATCTCATTAACTTCCCTTAGCAATAATTTACACAAATAATTAAGTACAAGTTATCAAAGTGACTATCGAGACAGGTGGGTACAATCCTTTCTTATGTAGTTTACGTGTGACTTGTGTTTCTCCAAAAAATTGCATATTAAGAGAAGCTGCAAGATTGGAACTAAGTCGTTCACAGTCCTTGAGGCTGACAAGGGCCGAAAACACCGACTTCAACATTGGCGGCACTTTTCCACTGATATCGCAACCTCGGTGCTCTTCCTTCCCGAACACCGCAACTTCGACGATACTTGCATGTCGCAACCTTGGCGAAAAAGAGGTGAGATCGCCGCAACTTCACCTAAGTTGGCTTGGTGTATTCGGCCGGTGGTACGTTACATGTGTCCTTTATAGCAGAGGTTGCGGGCTCGCCACCTCTCCTTTTTTTTCTTTTAGAAGGTTCACCTGGGCTGCTGCACGAGGGTGGTAGAATTAGGATTAAGGCTGCGTTTGACATGGCTTATCGTAACTTATTTGCTCCGGTGAGGTTGGTCAAAATTGTCATTGTCATACCAAAATCTTATGCCACAAACTAGTTTCTTTTTTGTAACATTTGTCATACCAAACATACATTCTATGACAATGATGTTTTTGTCCAACCTCACCGGAGCAAATAAGCTATGATAAGCTGCGCCAAACACAACCTAAATTAATATTTTTTTTCTTTGGTTTTGATCTACGTTAGGGTAGGGCTGAGCATATTATTCGAAACTCGAAAGTCGCTTGAAAATCGTTACAAAATTGAGCCGAATCGGAATCGGTTAAAATTGATTCAACTCAATTTGAGTCGATTCAATTTGACTCGAATCTGATTTCAGTCGATTTCGAGCGAGTCCTGAATCGCTCGAAATATAATTCGAATCAACTCGAATTAATTAAAAAAAATTATATATTTATTAATATATTCTTATTTTAAGATTAAAAAAGCAAGATTTAAACCTAAATAAAAAGAAAAAGGGCTTTAAGTATTTCATTTGCTAAATTTATAGTTTTCCCAATTTAATTTTGTGCAAAATATGAATAAAATGAAAAATTTCTCAATTTCGAGCCAACTTGATTCGATTTCGAGCCGACTTGATTCGATTTCTAGCCAACTCGGAATCGAGTCATTTCGAGTCGATGCGACTCGACTCGAAATCAATTTCGATTTTGAGTCGATTTTGAACCGAGTTCGAGTCAAAAATTTCGATTTTGAGCCGAGTCAAAATCGCTCGAACTCGACTCGATATCAATCCTACGTTAGGGGTAGGATTAGGTTATGCTTTTAATTATATATATATATATATATATATATAACTATATATATATATATAACTATATATATATATATATATATATATATATATATATATATATATATATATATATATATATATATATATATATATATATATATATATAATTATATCATAGAATATTATATATGAATCTTTAAATAAGATTTCTTTGCCCTTTCATTGATTTTGTCGTCAAGTGCATAAATGCTCCTACTAATCTCTTCCTTTTGGCTTTGCTTGTTTAGATATATTGAGTAAGATTAAATTATCAAACTCGTGACAAGTGAGCCCGGTAGTTTTCTCCAGATCGGGTGGAAATCACACCCCAACAAATCTCCCCCTTCACAACGATGTGGAGGAAACTGCTATCTCGACGATCCTCAGGTAGTGTTCAAACTTCCCCTCTTGACACTGACTATGTGAGAATATCTGTTTCATTATCATTAGTGTGTACTTTTTGCAGGCACAGCTCCTGCTCTAGAATGTTGCGTATCCAATGATACCGCGTATTAATATGCTTGTACACGTGTGAAAGATGAGGTTCTTTCTCAAATGAATTGTGCTTTGACTATCACATAGGAGTGTGTAAAGCTCCTGCATGAAACTCAACTCTTTGATGAAATGTGTCATCCAAAGAAACCTTTTTCTTACCTTAGTGACAGCAATTAACTCCGCCTCTATAGTCGACAATGCAATATATTTCTAGATTCTCGACTGCCATGAAATGACTCCCCTAAAAACAAGATCAGGTACCCTGAGGTCGATCTCATGAAGTCCAAATCTCTAGTCATATAGGCATCAGTGTAACCTAGTAGCTCTGGCTTATTACCTCCAAACTTAAATGTCAATTCTGACGTCCCATATCATTATCTCAAAATCAACTTCACAATGCTTCAATGTTCTTCCCTAAGAATGAAGAGAATCCTACTAACAGTCTAAACAACACGCGCTATATCAGGGCGGGTGCACACAAATGAGTTCATAAGAATATAACCCACCCATCCACCGCGAAGAATATAACAAAAGGTCCGGTCGGGGCCCCACACTATATTTCACGGACAGTCAGTGTAGTTACGCATTGATTCCAAAACCATACACGTGTCCTAACTCAGAGTTACATTCTAGCGAAAACTTTTAGGTAATAGAACCTAACAGCAGGTGTAACGCCCCGAAAATTGTATTTGAGTCGGTCGCGTAAAAAGGGATTTTTGGTGCCTGTATAGGGGTACACGGCCTAGGACACGAGCGTTTCCAAGGCCGTGTCTGGCTGGTGTTTTGGCCGTTTTCATCCCGAGAAGGACACGTCCAGGAACACGACTTCATGACACAGGCGTGTCATTTGACACGGGCGTGTGCCTACCCGTGTCAGTACCCATGTTCAGTTGGGTCGTGTCGGTTGGCGTGGCGGTTATGCGTGACACGCCCCCAGTCACGGGCGTGTCGAGAGACCCGACACGGGCGTGTCCGGTGGGACACGGGCGTGTCTGAGCCCGTGTGAGTCTCTGTGTTCGACTATCGTGCCTGGATCGAGGCACACGGCCTGGGACACGGCCGTGTGCCAAGCCATGTTCGTCCCAGGTTTGGAGATTTTTAAGCGGATCTGAGCCGTTCGTTTTCTTTAAATAAGATCCAACGTCACAGATGGTTTCCTGCTCTGTTAAGGCCGGGAATAGGGGAGTAAATCCCTCATTTCTCTCCAAGGCTTTCTCTTTCCAAGGTGTTAGAGAGAGGAGGAAGAAGGAAGGGTTTTCCGACCGCCGGCGTAGCATCGGAGCACCGTTTTGAGATCTGAGAGCGGATCCGTGGAGGAAAATTCGTTACAAAGCGTTCTGTCCGTATAGTTTTTCCATTGCGCAAAAGCGGACTACAAGGGTAGCGATTCTCTACTTGAGCATGTGAAGCTCTTTCTTTCTGCATAGGGAATCCCGCTCCCGCGAGTGTGCGGTGAGTGCATGGTGTTCCTTGGGGTTGATGTGAATAGTCCCCCTTGTGTTGCATATAGAGTCCGGAATCGAAGTACGGGCATAGACATTGTGTGTGAAGCCTACCCGGACGTGTATTGTCTGGATCGGTGATGTTGCATTTGATATGTTTTGCCGGAGAAGACTCCGTGCTTTGGGTTTTTGGGTTTCTACGCGGTAGATTGCAGTAGGGATCCTTGGAGGTTAGCTCCAAGGCGCACCCGGAAAACTGAGCGGAATCGTTGTTCTGCTAACTTGGCGGTCTGGTAACCGGCCTTGAACATAACTTGGTTATGTGATTGTTTGGAAAACGTTGGGATCCGAGAGAAGCTTGGCTCGTGCGTACGTCTTAATGTGAACTAAGCTATTGAGCAACGGGCAAGTGGAATTGGACCTGGGCTATGTGGTTCGGTGCGAGAGACCCGAAAAGGGGACTGACCGTTGGCATAGTCAAGAGCCTTAGATTAGTCAGGGTCAGAAAGGCTAAAATGCTCATGTTGTTGCCATCCTGGGGGTGGTGGTGAAGACGCTGAAGTGTCAAGATTCACCGTTAATGTGCCCTGAGTGCACGAGGTGTTTGGCCGTGCGAGCCTACACCTGTGGCGAAATATATAGTTGCACTTTATTGTTTAGCTGGGCTAATGAATTGCAGGGAAGGAGCACCGCCGTCCCAACCTAGGGGCGGGGTCGTTATAATTTGGTCGGTTTTTGGCTGACCGTTGCTTTATTTGCCACCGTGCGGTGGAATGTGCTTGCAGGTGCTGCGGAGCCGAGTACCAAATAGCGGGTTGGAGCCCATGTTGCTGTGCTGGCCCTAGAAGGCCATAAAAATAGTTGTACTTTACTTTTGTCATGTGTGGCCGGCCTGTGAGCCGATGTATGGAAAACACTATTTATTAAGTGAACTATTGTAAGTCCATAAGGCCATGTACCCTTTCAGTGTATTTTGGGTTTCATTCCAGTAGTGTGGTTGTGGACATTCATGTTTATTGGATTTAAGTTTTGGGTTATTTCAACTTTAAAAGCTTCCGCTATAATGCTCCGTGTAGGATGAGTTGTCTTAATTGAATAGTTTGAATATTCTTATGTAACCCTTCCGACTGTCTGTGGTATATGGCGTCGGGTTCCAGCTGGACCTTCTGCTATATGCCAGGAGACGGATGGGGGTGTTACAATTTGGTATCAGACTTCTGGTTACGGTCAGGCTTAAATGAATTTGTGGGCGAATTCTATTAAGGGGTGGTGAGCACATGTGTGCGTCATCATTATAACATCAAAAGAACCCATGAATGTCCACTTAGGAATGAAAAATACACTTGTTTTGTGGAATCTGAGTGTTCCAATGATTGCTTTTAGCAACTTGTTTGTCGTCTAATCGTGTGTCTTTGCTAATATAGGCAGCTAGGAGCGGTGATGGTCAGTCAGAGCGTCCGCAATCAGTGGAAAGTAGTGCACCAAGTGACGTGCCTACAACACCTCCTTCAGCGGAAACCATCAGGATGGTGGCTGAAGCAGTATTTGCAATGATAAATGCCCAACTTGCAGGGCAAATGCATCGCGCACCTCCTGCGAATGAGCAAGAACCGGTTAGGGCGGCAGAGCCGAGTGTGGTGGAGCGCGTAGCAGTTGATATGGTAGAGCCGAGGAGAGCTACGAAGAAGCAGATCAAGCATGTAATGGGCTTTAATCCTCCAAGGTTTGACGGGACTGGAACGCTAGCTCAAGCTGAGGACTGACACTCTTCGATAAAAAGGGTCTTGATAGCCACATTAACTGAGGAGTGGAAGAAGACCACCATAGCGACCTTTCTTTTGGCGGGGGAAGCGAGGCTGTGGTGGGATGAGTTGGAGTTTCATCTTCTAGTGGGAAGGGAACTTTCTGATGTGCCGATGGAGGAATTCTATAAACTATTCTTGGCCAGATACCTACCCTCTGCTCAGAAGTTGGAGATGGAGAATCAGTATCTTGGGCTGACTCAGGGAGCCAGGAACGTGGACGAGTACCTCCACGAGTTTACACGGTTAGGTCGGTATGCTGGGGCTATGTTTACGGAACAGGAGAGGAAGACCAACTGATTTGTTGGGTACATTGGTTCTAATGTACCTGATTTGAAGAAGCCTCACCCTACTCAATGATATACATCAAAATGTATTTGATGTGTTTTGAGTTTAGTTGTGCAGGTCAAGTATTTGCAGGGAAAGCAAAAAAGATTCTAAGTCCATGTGTCGACACCCAGAGAGAAAGTGTCGACACTTAAGAAGACTTGTGTCGACACCCAGGCAAGCAGTGTCGACACTTGGCGTACTTGTGTCGACACCCGGGATGCAGAGTCGACACCAGACAGAAAGTGTCGACACAAGGAGCTGTGTCGACACTCAATGACGAAAAGTCCAGTGAAGCTGTGTCGACACTTAGCAGTTGTGTCGACACCCAGAGGAACTGTGTCTACATCAGAAAGTGTCGACACTTGGAGGCTGTGTCGACACTCAACAAAAGTCAGCAAAGTCTAAGTATAAGTGTCGACACAAGAAAGAATGTGTCGACACTCAGCAGAATACTCAGCACTTGAAGAAAGTGTCGACACAAGAAATAATGTGTCTACACTCTGCAGAAGACTCAACATATGAAGAATGTGTCGACACAAGGAGCTGTGTCGACACTTAGTAAAGTTCACCAAAATTCTAAGTACAAGTGTCGACACAAAGGAGATGTGTCGACACTCAGCAAAAGTCTCAACATAAGAAGATGTGTCGACACAAGGAGCTGTGTCGACACTTAGCAAGTATAAACACAGAAGGCATGTGTCGACACCAAGAAGATGTGTCGACACTGAACAAGTTCAACACATGAAGATGTGTCGACACAAGGAGATGTGTCGACACTTACAAGAATTCAACAAAGTACTAAAGAACAAGGAGTTGTGTCGACACAGAATATCAGTGTCGACACATGATGAAGAAGCTGTGTCGAGAAGTGAATTCTACAACACAAGGAGTTGTGTCGACACCTTGAAGGCTAGTGTCGACACTTAGTCAACTTGTGTCGACACTTGGTATATAAGTGTCGACACTTAAAGACAGACTATCTCGACACTTTCAGACAGTTACAGTTATTTCAAGAACTGACTGGATGACTTGACAGTTGCTATTCCAGCCGGTCTACTGCACCTGTCAGAGTTGTCAGAAAGCTGTTAGGAACCGGATCAGCCAGTCACCATGAAGAAGGCCTATATATAGGCCTATACTATCAACAGATAGAGATGATCATTAACAGGATTCAACACAGATTAACAAATCAGTTGAAGTGATCTGAAGATCAAAGTAGTTGGAGAGAGAGAGCTCCATCCAAGAAGACAGCCGTTGGAACCAGGCTGTGAAGAAGGATTCAGACTTAGTTCTGAATCTTAAGTTGCAGAGATCAAAGATCAGATGCAGAGAAGATCAACCCTATTGTGTTCTACATTCAAGAAGCTTTGAAGAAAAGCCAAGTGAGGTTGATCTCAACAGAGTTCTTCCAAGAACTCATCAAGAACCTGTCAACTCATCTCTCTTTTTTCTGAGTTGTAGGTATATACACTTTGTATTCTTATTTTCTTGTAGGATCCTTAGGGATCTGAGTTGTAAGCCTGTAATTATAAAGGCTGAGTGGTAGGGCCTGTGTGCCTGAGTGTAGGAGATCTAATACTCCGAGTGTAGGCCTGTTGTGGCTGAGTGTAGGCCTGTTGTGGCTGAGTATAGGCCTGTTGTGGCTGAGTGTAGGTCTTTGGAGGAGACTGAGTTGTAGGGCCTTGGGCCTGAGCTGTAGGAACCATTTTGGGTTCTGAGTGTAAGATCTGAGGATCTGAGATAGTGGAGGAGTTTAGCTGAATCTAGTACTCTACTAGATAGGCGAAGGGGGAAAGTGGATGTACCCAAACCTTGGGGAACCACTATAAATTTGTGTGTTCACTGTGTGCTTGATTGATTACTGTGATTGCTGATTGACTACTGTGTAGAATTAGTTATAACTCTGAGATATAAACTGAAATCTGCCTAAAAAGTTTAAAAAGATTTAGTCACCTATTCACCCCCCCCCCCCCTCTAGGTGATTAGGTACAATTTCTTTCAAGTGGTATCAGAGGGAGGTTACTCAAAAAGGACTTAACTGTCTGAGTAGATCCTGTTGGCAGATTCAGTATAAGTACATTGCAGAATCAAAAAAATCAAGAAAATGGGTTCAACAGAGAATCATAAGGAACTTGGATCCATGAAGTTGCCCATTTGCAGAAAAAAAAATTTTTGGCATCTGGAAGGAAAGGGTGAGACTATTTATGGAAGCCTCAGACCCTAGAATATATATCACAGTTAAAGAAGGGTCGTATGTGCCTATGAAGGTTTCAGTCTTGGATGCAAATCAGAGAACACCTAAGGACTTCTCTGAAATGACAAAAGATGAGATAATTCTAGCCACAATGGACAAAAGGGCTCAGAATATCATTGTGAGTACCATAGATGATGCTACCTTTCAGAATTTGATACACTGTAAGACATCTAAGGAGATGTGGGATACCTTGATAGTGTATATGGAGGGTTCAAAAGAGGTGAGACAGGACAGAAAGTCATTGTTAAACCAGGAATATGAAAGTTTCAGGCAAGGTAAGTCTGATAGCATAACAGAATGCTATAAGAAGTTCTATATGATTGTGAATGAGCTAATGTCCTATGGAAGAGATTTCAGTAATTATGAGCTGAATGATAAATTCTTGAGGTCCCTAACAAAGGATTGGGACACCAAGATCTGTGCCATTAGGGAAATAGCCAAGTTAGCAGATATCCCTCCTCCAACATTATTTGGAAAACTGCTATCCTATGAGATGCAGTTGATGGTGAGGAAGGAAGAGGAGAAGACTACAAGAAGTGAGCATAAAGAAAGGATAGTGGCATTCAAGACATAAGCCACCAGAAAATACAGAAGTAAGTCACCATCTCCACCTCCAAAGGTAGCTGAGACTGAGTCAGATGATTCAGAAAGCAGAAAGTCTGAAAGCGGTGAAAGTGATGAGGACTTTGCAGCATTCACAAGACACTTTCAGAAGTTTCTAAAGAAGAAATAGTGGAGGTCAAAGCAATCCACATTACAGGGAAAAGATGACTATTATCAGAACAAGAAATCATCAAAGAAAGACAGGAAAAAGCCCAAGTCAAGCAAATCAACCTTATCAGAAATTATTTGCTATTGCTCTAACAGACAAGGACATGTTTTTGCTGACTGTCCAGAGAAAAGAAAAGAGTCTAATGATAAGAAGAAGACTCAATTCAAGGGAAAGAAGGAAAGGTCCTTTGTTGCCAAGAAGGACAAAAGCCTGTCAGACATATCTTCATCAGAAACTGAGTCAGAAGCTGAAGCATACATAGGACTGTTTGTTGAAGAAGCGGAAGAAGAGTTCATCCAGATAATGAACTCTATATATGAGCAAGAGGACACTCAGTGCCAAGGACTGATGGCCTTAACAGAAGGTGACAAAATCCAGGAGCAGCCTGGACCTAGTAAGGTACAAAATTGTTCTTTAAGTTCAATTTCTAGTACTAGTTCAGATTCAGTTACATCAGCATCAAGTGATGCCAGTGGATCTGAATCTGAAGAGGATATTCATCAGTTGATTGATGAATATAGAGTTCTATTGCAAGCATTTAAGAAGAGCAAATCCTTGGCCAAGAGTCAGGCTAAGGAGATTGCAAGTCTCAAAGTGGCTGCAACTGATTTTGAGAAGTTATTTGATCAAAAATTAAATGAAATAGCCAGACTGAAAAACATAACTGTTATTCAGATGGGGACTATAACATTTAAGAATGATCAAATCAAAAGTCTGGAGATTAGTCTTCAGAAGGAGAGAGATATAGTTGCTAGGTTTTCTAAACCAAAGTCTGTTCTACCTTTGATTGATGAGTTTACACCTCAGAAGGGTAAAGCTGGACTGGGGTTTACTAAACCTGCTAGGACTGTTCAGTCCAAGTCTAAGGGCAAAGCCCCAGCTCTCAACAAGTCAGCTGTAGATAAAACAGCTAGGAATGTACCTAAGCAAAGGTACAATAGATTTGAGTGCTGGTGCTGTGGCAAGGTAGGCCACTATGCCATAGACTGTTGGCACAATTATAGTGCCAAAGTGAATAGCAAACTGCCTGTTGGAAGATCTGCAGGTAGCTTTGTTAAGAGGCAAACTAACCAGCACCAAGGACCCAAGAATTCTTTGGGTTCTAAGGTCAACTAATCTGTTTTGCAGGTGAGTCCAAGTGGTCATGCCCTAATATGTTACTTGGATAGTGGATGTTGCAGACATATGACTGGAACTAGGGGATTGATAAAGGACTACACACCAATCAAGGATGGTCCTAAAGTCACCTTTGGTGGTTCTGAAAAAGGAATCATCAAGGGTTTTGGTAACATTTCTAGCTCCCATATAACTATTACTCAAGTGGCTTATGTTAAAGGTTTGAAACATAACCTTATTAGTATAAGTCAACTGAGTGATTTAGGATATGCCATCTCATTTGTTAAAGATGGTTGTCATATCAGGAGGTCAAATGATCAAGAGATCATTTTGACAGGTTATAGAAAGAGGAATGTCTATTGCCTAGACATTATGGTTGAGAACAATGGTTCTCCAGTGTGTCTTGTAGCTGATGAGAAAGTCTCTCATTGTGTCAAATGGCACAAGAGGCTAGCTCATCTCAACTACAAGACAATTGACCAACTCTATAGCAAAGAGTTAGTGAGGAATGGTCCTCAAGTTAAGTGTATTAAAGATGGAATATGCTCAGCTTGTCAAAAGGGCAAGCAGACTAGATCCACCTTTAGTAGCATTGAAAACAAAGATGCTGTGAGGTGTTTATACCTCTTGCATATAGATCTCTTTGGTCCTATGCCAGTTCACAGCCTAGGTAGGAAGGTCTATACCTTTGTGGTTGTAGATGACTACTCAAGGTTTTCCTGGGTGTTCTTCCTTAGACAGAAATCTGAAACACCTAGTATCTTCTATAGCTTTGTCAAACAAATTCAGAATGAGTTAGACAGTACAGTGGTCAAGATAAGAAGTGACCATGGTACTGAATTCCAGTCTGATAGCATGACAAAACTATGTGAAGAATTTGGGATATTTCAGGAATTTTCTTCACCAAGAACACCTCAGCAAAATGACATTGCTGAGAGGAAAAATAGAACCTTGATTGAGGCTGGTAGGACCCTATTAAGTGATACATCTCTACCAGAATATTTCTGGGCTGAGGCAGTGAATACTGCATGCCATGTAATTAATAGGGCTACCATTACTAAAAGCCACAATAAGACCCCCTATGAGATTGTGAAAGGCAGAAAACCAAACCTATCCTACTTCAGGATCTTTGGTTGTAAATGCTTTATACTTAACAGTGGTAAGTCTTACTTGACTAAGTTTGCTGTCAAATCCCAAGAGGGGATCTTTGTTGGGTACAACAACAATAGTAAGGCTTATAGAGTCTACAACCTGTCTACTCAAGTTGTAGAAGAGTCAGTACATGTAGTATTTGATGAAGCTAGACTTATTAACCATGAGTTGTCTAGAAGTATTTGCAGCTCCACAGGATTGACTAAGAAGATGGACAAGCTCACTATTGAAGAAGAATCTACTGCAAATCAGCAAGTGAATGATAGTGGCTGTTGTCCAGGGGGAGTACTACATGTACCAAATACAGAAGAAGATCAAGGAGTGCAGCAAGTTGAAGAAGCTGAAGGAGTTGAACCTGAAGTCAGGCTGCCTCCAGCTAATAGACATCTAAGAGATCATCCAGCAGATCAAATCATTGGTGATCCAATACAAGGGGTACAAACAAGGAGCAGAAATCGGAATGCAGTACTCTACTCCAGTTTTCTATCCCAAGTAGAGCCAAAGAAGTTTGAGGAAGCCATCCTAAACCCTCATTGGATTGAGGCAATGTAAGAGGAGCTGAATCAGTTCAAGAGGTGCAAAGTCTGGGAGCTTGTTCCTAAACCAAAAGACCACAACATAATTGGAACCAAGTGGATCTTTAAGAACAAGATGGATGAACATGGAGCGATTGTCAAGAATAAAGCAAGACTGGTTGCTAAAGGATATAGGCAGGAAGAAGGTATTGACTTTGATCAAACTTTTGCTCTAGTAGCCAGACTGGAAGCCATAAGAATGTTCCTGGCCTATGCAACCTTTCAAGGATTTAAAGTTTACCAAATGGATGTTAAGTCAGCCTTTTTGAATGGCAATCTGAAAGAGGAAGTCTATGTGGAACATCCATCAGGTTTTGTTGATTCAACTCAACCTAATTATGTCTATAGACTTAGGAAAGCTTTGTATGGGTTGAAACAAGCCCCTAGGGCTTGGTATGAAACCCTGTCTAGTTTCCTCATTGAGAATAAATTCACAAGGAGGAAAATAGACAAGACTCTATTCCTTAGGGAATCCAGAGGCAAGATCATACTAGTCCAAATATATGTAGATGGCATCATATTTGGGTCTACTGAAAATAGTCTTTGCAAAAAGTTTGCAAAACTGATGCAAGGACAATTTGAGATGAGCAGTATGGGGGAACTTAAGTTCTTCTTGGGTCTCCAAGTTAGACAGACTGAGAATGGTTTATCCATATGCCAGTCTAAGTTCACCCTAGAACTGATAAGGAAGTATGGTATGGATTCATCCAGTACCATGAAAACTCCTATGGGGTCAAGTATGTCTCTTAGCAAAGATGATGCAGGGAAACCTGTAGATGAGACTTTGTATAGAGGGATAGTTGGCTCCCTTCTATATTTGACTGCAAGTAGACCAGATATCATGTATGCTACATGTGTCTGTGCTAGGTACCAAGCATGCCCTAAAGAGTCTCATTTGACAACAGTCAAAAAGATACTGAGATATCTAAAGGGCACTCCTTATCTAGGCCTTTGGTACCCTAGGAATGAAGACTTTGAACTAACAGGTTATTCAGATGCAGATTTTGCAGGCTGCAAAGAAGATAGAAAAAGTACAACTGGAACCTGTCAATTCCTAGGTGGAAGACTGATTTCATGGAGTAGCAAGAAGCAAACAAGTGTGGCTATCTCCACAGCAGAATCAGAATATGTGGTTGCAGGAAGTTGCTGTGCTCAACTTCTATGGATACAACATCAGCTTGAGGATTATGGTATTCAAGTAAGTAGAACACCACTGTTTTGTGATTCTGCCAGTGCTATATCTATTGCTAACAATCCTGTTTCTCATAGTAGAACTAAACATATTGAGATAAAATATCATTTTCTAAGAGAACATGTAGAAAAAGAAGATATATCACTAGAGTATGTAAATACAGATAATCAACTAGCTGACATGTACACTAAGCCCCTAGAAGAAACCAAATTCAATAGGTTCAAAATTGAATTAGGTATGATAAACTTAGAATAAGTTTACAAAAATGGCTAAGTAAAAAGGTGTCGACACTCAGAGTTATCTGTGTCGACACAGAAAAGTGGTGTCGACACTTCAGGGAAAAGGTGTCGACACATCTAGGAAGTTGGTGTCGACACTTCAGAAGATTCGTGTCGACACATACAGGGTAGTTGTCGACACATCCAAGGTGGTGTCGACACTTAGACCTTATGCAGAATTAGTGAAGTAAAGTCTCGACTAAGTGTCGAGCTAAGCGGTATCGACACATAGACAAGTGTCGACACATATGTTCTGTCGACTATACTTGTGTCGACACATAGGTGTCGAGACATTATAAGTCTGTGTCGACACTTATCAACAGTGTCGACACAATTTAAGTTAGTTAACCCGCCCTTTCATCTTCAAACCTAGAAAGGTATAAATAGGATTTTGCCATTGTCTGTCGACACGCTCACCAAAGTTTCGAGACCAAACTTGTGTGTCGACACCTCTCTTCTCTCCATTCAAATTCTTCAAACCCTAATGGCGCCAAAGCTCGAAGAGAACGTAAATGAAGGCTATGAACTGGTGCAGCATGCGTTTGATGATGCAGAACAAGAGATCAAGGATGTGGTAACCCTAGTCGCAAACTCAGGGTTAGATTTTCTTGTTTCAGAGCCAACCAAAATATGGAAGAAGGAAGTATTGGAATTTCTGAATGGAGCAACCCTAGACGACTCTGGACTCAAGATAAAGTCAAGGGTTCATGGAGAAAAGGTGAAGGTATCATCTAAGAGTGTGAGAAAGGTATTAAACCTACCAAGGACAAAGGAAGAAGATGAAGTTACTGCTTTTAAGACCAGGAAAGCTTTAACATGGTGTGGTCTGGATTCCAATATGAAAATTGGAACAGTATTCAATAGAAAGGGGATGAACAGCCAGGGGAAATTTCTCTCAGAAATTATTGGCAAAGTGATCTTGAGTAAGCCTGGAGGGCATGACAGGGTATCAGCCCATATGTTCAATCTTATGACAAGGATTATCTTCACATTGAAAACTGATTGGTCTGTAGTAGTCTTTGATAAGATTAAAGAGAGTCTGAAGAAACCCAATTTGGGTAGGATACTCAGTCTTTACTTGGCTGGTAGTATACCCAAAGTAATGAGTCAAGCTGCTGGATCTAAGATCAATCATATGAGGAAAATGGACATGAGGATCTTCTCCAGATGGGATAGGGTCTTGTCTAAGGAGATGCCAACACCTGAGAAGGTAACACCTCAAAAGAAAAAGAAGAAGATAGCCCCTGTGGCTCCAGAATCATCCAGCAGTTCAGAAGAACAAGTTGGCTTCACTCCTGATGAAGAAGACACTGGAATTGCTGGAAAGACTCCAGCTGAACAGATTGATGCAGACAAGCAGGGGGAGCTGAAAGATATGGTACCTAAACACCTAGAGGGGGGGGGGGGGTGAATAGGTGACCTAATCCTTTTTAAACTTTAATGGCAGCCAACAGTTTATAACACAGCTTTCTAACTTATTCTATCACAGCAAACACAGCAATAATCACAGCACAGCATACACAGTGGTTTATAGTGGTTCCCCAAGATATGGGTACATCCACTTTCCCCCTTCGCCTATCTAGCAGTGTACTAGATTCGGCCAAACTCCTCCACTGTCTCAGAACCCAAATTGGTTCCTACACCTCAGGCCCAAAGCCTTACAACTCAGCTTTATCCCAAAGCCTACACTCAGCCAATCAAGGCCTACACTCAGCCAACCAAGGCCTACACTCAGCCAACCAAGGCCTACACTCAGCCAACAAGGCCTACACTCAGAGATCTCAATCTCCTACACTCAGGCTCTCAAGCCCTACCCTCAGCCTTTATAAATACATGCTTACAATTCACTCAGATCCAAAGGATCCTACAAGTAAAAAATGTATTACAGATATAAACTCTACAACTCAGAAATAAAAGAGGGGAGTTGAGAGTTTCTTGATGAGTTCTTGGAAGAACTCATCTGGATTCAATCTGACTTAGCTTTCTTCAAAGCTTCTTGAGTAGAACTAAATAAGACTGAATCCTCCTGCAGTAGTTCCTTGACCTCTGCCACTTAAGATCCAGAATGAATCTGAATCCTTCTTCTCAGCCTAGTTCCAGAGGCTGATTTCTTGGATGGAGCCCTCTCTCTCCAACTTCTTAGATCTGCACTTGGACTGCAAGATCTTCTTGTGTTGATACTCTTGGTACCACTTTGATAACTTGTTCTTCAACAATGTGATCCACTTGAACAACAATCTGAACCACTCCAACAACAGTTTATGTAGACTGTATGTGCCTATTTATAGGCCTTCTTCATGGTAACCGGCTGATCCGGTTCATAACTGTCTTTTGACATCTCTGACAGGTGCTGTAGACCGGCTGGAACGGCAGCTGTCATGTCATCCAGTCATTTCTTGAAAATCTCTAACTGTCTGATAGTGTCGAGACTTTCTGTCATTAAGTGTCGACACTTATAGTCCAAGTGTCGACACATGCTGTGTAAGTGTCGACACAAGTCTACAAGGTGTCGACACAACTTCTTGTATGTCTCGACACAGATTCTTCTTCAGTTGTCGACACCGAAATTGAGTGTCGACACAAGTACTTGATCTTCTATCTTTAGCTGTATTCTTCTAAGTGTCGACACATCTCCTTTGTGTCGACACATCTTCTTGTGTTGAATATGTTAAGTGTTGACACTGCTTCTTGGTGTCTACACATAGTCTTCTATGTTGATTCTTGCTAAGTGTCGACACAGCTCCTTGTGTCGACACTTGATTCTTCTGTTGAAACTTCAGCTGAGTGTCGACACATTCCCTTAGTGTCGACACTTGTACTTAGAATATTTTGGAGATAAATCTGTTCTTTGCTAAGTGTCGACACAGCTCCTTGTGTCGACACTTTCTTCAAGTGTAGAGTCTTTAGCTGAGTGTCGACACATTGTGCTGGGTGTCGACACATACTTCATGTGTTGACTCTTCTGTTGAGTGTCGACACATTGTTCTGAGTGTCGACACTTTAACTTAGTCTCTGCAGACTTTTGCTAAGTGTCGACATAGCTACAAGTGTCGACACTTTCTGGTGTAGACACAGCTTCACTGGGTGTCGACACAGCTCCTTGTGTCGACACTTTCTGTTTGCACCTTTCTTTACTAAGTGTCGACACAGCTCCAAGTGTCGACACTTTCTGTCTGGTGTCGACTCTGCATCCCAGGTGTCGACACAATGACTCCAAGTGTCGACACTGCTTGTCTGGGTGTCGACACAAGTCTTCTTAAGTGTCGACACTTTCCCTCTAGGTGTCGACACATGGACTTAGAAACTTTTTGCTTCAGTCCAGTGATTTCTTAACCTGCACAAGTAAACTCAGCATACATCAAATACATTATGATGTATATCAATGAGTTGGGTGAGGATTCTTCAAATCAGGTACATTTGACCAATGTACCCAACAATCTCCCCCTATTTGGAGAAGTCATAACCCTTAGTCAATGATATACACCATTCATAATTAAAAATTACAAAATGATGTAAAGCAGGTTATATTCAGCAGGGTAAACATAACATGTATTAAATCACACATGTATACACATTCATCAGCACAGAACAAATAAGAAATAGACACATTCACAGAACAAACATGAAATATATGAATCATATATTGTTCTAATATCTGTCTTATACATTTTCAGAAGTTTACTAAATGTGTTACATCCAAAAGATTACAGCATAAACTTCAAGAAAACTCTTAATCTATTTCTGCTCTGGCTCCTTAATTACTATGCCTTTGCCAGCTTGGACTTGAGCTTTGACAGGGGCATCAACAGTTTCAGCATCAGCAGGCTTCTTTCCTTTCAAGTCCTTCTTCTTAAGCTCTTCAGCTTTGATCTTCTGCCTCTCAAAATAGTGATATGGCTTAGGAAAGTACTTGCTAGGCTCCACTGCAGTAGGAGGTAGCTTTCCCATCTTTGCCTTCCTTCTGAATTGAACAATGGCTTCTTGTCTAATCTCATGTTTCCTCCATTCAGCTTCAGAAAACCATTTGTTCCTGTCATGAGTATTGTCCTTGGCAGCTTTCCAGGCAGTTAAAATTATATTCCTAGAGGTAGGGCTCCACTGTTCAAAGTCTGGCCTTTGTTCTGCATGTTCCCTAAACCTCTTTTTGGACAACCTTGTCTCTTCCTCTTTCTGTAGAGCCTCTTGCATGGCTTCAGATATAGGTTGAACAACCTTTTCAATATGGACAGTGTCCTTGCCCCCAGATGGGCTGTACATGGTCTGTACCTCAGCATGAATCATTTCAAAGTCTGCAGGGGGATAAATGACCTGAGCTACTTCTGGTTGCTCACCTCCAAGATAGGCAGGGTTAATGCCTGATTCAGCAACATCTTGGTCATCACACAGAGGAGGGTATCCAAGTGTAGCCCTGATTGAATTTGATATCCATTTTGCATGATCAGAACTTGCCTTGACTAACACTCTCTCCCCCTTTATGACTTCTCTAGCCATGTGATCTCTGACATCATCCTTTTGAAATCTGATCTGACTATCCAAGTACCTGATTCCATCTTTAAAGTAAGGTTTTAGCTTTTGAAGTTGTTCAGATATGACCTTCTGGGAGGCTTGGATAACAGTCTTTACAGCAGAAATTTCTTCCTGGAATACTTTATCAAAATCAGCTTTAGCAGCAGCAGTAGATGTAGAAGGTTCAACAGCCTTGTTCTTCAACTCAGTGACTATAGCATTATGGGAGGCAGTCAAATTATCATTCATTCTTAATTGATTCTCAAGAACATATCCTTGTTTCAATGCTATATCATCTACCTGTACCTTGATCTTCTCCTGGTGTGTTGCCAGATAGACTACTGCATTCCCACCCTTGTGGAAGCAGTCAGTTATCTCCTTTTTGTTAAGGTTCATTTCAAACCTTATAGACTTTATATCTTGGGCAAGATCAAACTGTAATGATCTGTGCCCTGCATCAACATAAGCCTCAATGGCTTTATTTTGTTCATCCATTTTAATCTGCAGTGCAATCAGTAAAGCACTATAATCAACAGTTGGAGCTTGTTGAACTATAGGCTGTGGGGCTATAGATTGCAGAGCTTTCTTATAACTCTGACTTCTCCTTTTAAAGACATACAATTTCTTATTTTTTGCCCTAGCACTCTCCTCATCTTCAGAGGCAGAAGTGCTGACTATGTCAACCCTATCCTTAGGGCTTTGAGGCTTGTCAGCTTGCACATCTTGTGCCTTCTCAGTTTCTGGCCTTAAAGGCTCTTCCATAACTTGCACTTGCTCCCCCTCAGCAGCAGCATTATCTCTTCCAGCAGCTTCCTTGTCCATGTCAAAATCTGCTTGATCTAGATTGAGAAATAAATCTTCCATGGTGTATTCAGGGGGTGAAGAAGCTGGAGACAGTCTTTGCTCTTCAACTACTGGATCAGGAATCTCTTCTTGTACTGCAGATGTGTCTTCTATAACAACATCTGGAGCTTGACTAGGCAGCTGAGTTTGCTGAGGAACATCAGACAAATCAGCATCTTCTATAAGATATTCTAAAGTATTTAGGTCAGTGAGTACCTCTTGTATGATGGTGGTGGCTTGCTCACTTTCCAGTGTAGATGGTGCTTCTACAACTGGAGGCTCCCCCTGGCTTTGATCCTTATGAATGGGGCTAGCTTGTGGTAGCTCCCCCTGGATCTCTGCATCAGCTGGAGGAGCAGGAGACTTCACTGCAGTCTCTTCCTCATGATCATCAGGAGTGAAAACAACATGTTCTTCACTCCCAGAACTGCTGGAGAACTCTTGTGCCACTGGAGCTGTTTTTCTCTTTTTCTTTGGAGGAATCTCCTTCTCAGTAACTGGCTTCTCAGGGGTTGGCATGTCCTTTGACAATACCCTGTCCCATCTAGAAAAGATCCTTAGATCCATCTTCCTCATGTGGTTTATCTTGCTTCCTGCAGCAGTGCTCATTACCTCTGGTATTACACCAGCTAGGTAGAGACTTAAGATTCTGCCCAGATTGGGCTTCTTCAAGCTCTCCTTAATTTTCTCAAAGACTATCACTGACCAATCAGTTCTTAAAGTAAAGATAATTCTTGTCATAATTCCAAACATATAGGCAGACACTCTGTCATGCCCTCCTCGCTTGCTTAAGATCACCTTGCCAACTATCTCTGACATGAATTTTCCTTGATTATTCATGCCTTTTCTGTTGAAAACAGAACCTATCTTCATCTTTGGATCAAGTCCACACCAGGTAAGAGCTTCCCTGGTCTTTGAAGCAGTCACCTCTTCTTCATCTTGAGTTCTTGGCAATTGAAGAATCTTCCTCAGACTTTTTGAGGTTACCTTAACCTTTTGTCCATGAACTCTGGATTTGATTTTGTATCCAGATTCATCTACTGCAGCTCCATTAAGGAATTCAAGCACCTCCTTCTTCCATTTCTTAGTTGGTTCAGAAACTAAGTATTCTAACCCTGAATCAGCGACTAGGGTTACTACTGCCTTGATTTCTGGATCAGTATCGTCGAACGCGCCGCGCACAAGCTCATATCATTCGTTAACGTTCTCCTCAAGCTTAGGTGCCATTAGGGTTTGTAGAATTTGTCTTTAGAAAAGAGAGGTGTCGATACAGTAGTTTTGGTCTCGAAACTTTGAAAGCGTGTCGACAAACAAAGACAGAACCCTATTTATACCTTTCTGATTTTGAAGATGAACAGGCGGGACAGCTAACTTAAAATGTGTCGACACTGACAATAAGTGTCGACACTGACTTATAATGTCTCGACACATATGTGTCGACACAAGTTTAGTCAACAGATTTTATGTGTCGACACTTGGTTATGTGTCGACACAACATAACTCGACACATTGTCGAGACTTTACTTAGAAAAATTCTGAGTAAGACTTAAGTGTCGACACCATATTGGATGTGTCGACACCTACTTGACATGTGTCGACACTAACATTCTGAAGTGTCGACACCAACATCCTGGATGTGTCGACACTTTTTTCCTGAAGTGTCGACACCACTATTCTGTGTCGACATAGACTTGTCTATGTGTCGACACTTTTTTACTTAGCCAATTTTAATTCTGTAAACTTACTCTAAGTTTAACATTCCTAGTTCAATTTTGAATCTATTGAACTTAGCTTCTTCTAGTGGCTTAGTAAACATATCAGCTACTTGATTATCAGTTTTAACATATTCTAATAAAATATCTTCTCTTTCTACATGTTCCCTAAGAAAATGATATTTAATTTCAATATGTTTTGTCCTACTATGTGATACAGGGTTATTAGCTATGGAAATAGCACTAGTAGAATCACAGAAAAGTGGAGTTCTACTTACCTGAAATGCATAGTCCTCTAGCTGATGTTGTATCCACAGAAGTTGAGCACAGCAACTTCCTGCAGCCACATACTCTGACTCAGCTGTGGAGATAGCCACACTGGTTTGCTTCTTGCTACTCCATGAAATTAGTCTCCCACCTAGGAATTGACAGGTTCCAGTAGTGCTCTTTCTATCCTCTTTGCATCCTGCAAAGTCTGCATCTGAATAATCTGTTAGATCAAAATCTCCATTCCTATGGTACCAGAGGCCTAGATAGGGAGTGCCCTTTAGATATCTCAATATTCTTTTGACTGCTGTCAAATGAGACTCTTTAGGGCAGGCTTGATACCTGGCACAAACACATGTAGCATACATGATGCCAGGTCTACTAGCAGTCAAGTATAATATGGAGCCAACTATCCCTCTATACAAGGTTTCATCTACAGGTTTCCCTGCATCATCCTTGCTAAGAGACATACTTGACCCCATAGGAGTCTTCATGGTGCTGGATGAATCCATACCATACTTCCTTATGAGTTCTAGGGTGAACTTTGACTGACAAATGGATAAACCACTCTCAGTCTGTTTAACTTGGAGACCCAAGAAAAACTTCAGCTCTCTCATACTACTCATCTCAAACTGACCTTGCATAAGTTTTGCAAACTTTTTGCAAAGGCTGCTTTCAGTAGACCCAAATATAATGGCATCTACATATATTTGGACTAGTATAACTTTGCCTCTAGATTCCCTAAGGAATAGAGTCTTATCTATTTTCCCCTTGAGAACTTGTTCTCAATGAGGAAACTAGATAGGGTTTCATACCAAGCCCTAGGGGCTTTCTTTAACCCATATAAAGCTTTCCTAAGTCTATAGACATGATGAGGTGGAGTTGGATCAACAAAACCTGAAGACTGCTCCACATAGACTTCTTCTTTAAGATTACCATTTAGGAATGCTGACTTGACATCCATTTGGTATACCTTGAATCCTTGATAGGTTGCATAGGCCAAGAACATCCTTATGGATTCCAGTCTGGCTACTGGAGCAAAGGTTTGATCAAAGTCAATACCTTCTTCTTGCCTATATCCTTTAGCAACCAGTCTAGCTTTATTCTTAATGATGACCCCTTGTTCATCCATCTTATTCCTGTAGATCCACTTAGTTCCTATTACATTGTGGTCTTTAGGTTTAGGAACAAGTTCCCAAACCTTGCACCTCTTGAACTGATTAAGCTATTCTTGCATTGCTTCAGTCCATTGTGGATCTTGTATTGCTTCTTCAAACTTCTTAGGTTCAACTTGTGACAGAAAGCTGGAGTAGATTGCTGCATTCATGTTTCTACTCCTGGTTTGAACTCCTTGTCTTGGATCTCCAATAATCAGCTCTACTGGATGATCTCTAAGATGCCTGTGAGCTGGAGGCATCCTAACTTCTGGTTGAACCACTTCAGCATTTCCATCATGCTGTTCTCCTTGTATTTCTTCAGCAATTGGCACATGTAGTTCTCCCCCTGGACAACAGCTACTCTCCTCTCCTTGCTGTCTTGCAGCAGGCACTTCTTCTATAGTAAGCTTGTCCATTTTCTTTGATAAACCTGTGGGGCTGCATACAGTACTAGACTACTCATTGTTAATAAGTTTAGTCTCATCAAAAACTACATGCACAGATTCTTCTACAACTTGTGTAGTCAAGTTGTAGACTCTATAAGCCTTACTATTATTGATGTACCCAACAAAAATTCCCTCTTGGGACTTGGCAGCAAACTTAGTTAAGTAAGACTTCCCATTGTTAAGTATGAAGCATTTGCAACCAAAGATCCTGAAGTAGGATATGTTTGGTTTCCTGCCTTTCACAACTTCATAGGGGGTCTTGTTTAGCCCTTTAGTGATGGTAGCCCTATTTATAACATGGCATGCAGTGTTAACTGCTTCAGCCTAGAAATATTCTGGCAGTGATGTATCACTTAGTAGGGTCCTACCAGCCTCTATCAAGGTTCTATTCTTCCTCTCAGCAATGCCATTTTGCTGAGGTGTTCTAGGTGAAGAGAATTCTTGAAATATCCCAAAGTCTTCACACAGTTTTGTCATGCTATCAGACTGAAATTCAGTACCATGGTCACTTCTAATTTTGACCACTGTACTATTTAGTTCATTCTGAATTTGCTTGACAAAGCTATAGAAGACACTAGGTGTTTCAGATTTCTGTCTTAAGAAGAACACCCAGGAAAACCTTGAGTAGTCATCTACAACTACAAAGGTATAGACCTTCCTACCTAAGCTGTGAACTGGCATTGGACCAAAGAGATCCATATGCAAGAGGTATAAACACCTCACAACATCTTTGTTTTCTATGCTTCTAAAGGTGGATTTAGTCTGCTTGCCCTTTTGACAAGCTGAGCAAATACCATCTTTAACACACTTAACTTGAGGACCATTCCTCACTAACTCTTTGCTAAAGAGTTTGTTAATAGTCTTGTAGTTAAGATGGGCAAGCCTCTTGTGCCATTTGACACAATGAGAGACTGTCTCATCAGCTACAAGACAAACTGGAGAACCATTGTTCTCAACCATAATGTCTAGGCAGTAGACATTCCTCTTCCTATAACCTGTCAAAATGATCTCTTGATCACTTGACCTCTTGATATGACAACCATTTTTAACAAATGAGATGTCATACCCTACATCACTTAATTGACTTATACTTATTAGGTTGTGTTTCAACCCTTTAACATAAGCCACTCGAGTAATGGTAACTAAGTTTGTAGAAATGTTACCAAATCCTTTGATGATTCCTTTTTCAGAACCAACAAAGGTAACTTTTGGAGCATCTTTTATTGGAATATAGTCCTTTAGTAATCCTCTTGTTCCAGTCATATGTCTGGAACATCCACTGTCCAAGTACCATGTTGGGGTATGACCACTTGGACTCACCTGCAAAACAGATTAATGAACCTTAGAACCCAAAGAATTCTTGGGTCCTTGGTACTTGTTAGTCTGCAACTTGACAAAACTACCTACTGGCTTTCCACCAGGTAGCTTACTACTCACTTTGGCACTAATATTGTGCCAACAGTCCACTGCAAAGTGGACAACCTTGCCACAGCACCAACATTCAAACTTGTTGTACCTTTGCTTAGGTACAACCTTTGCTGACTTGTCTACATAAGGCTTGTTGAATGTTGGGGCTTTGCCCTTGGACTTAGACTTGGACTGCTCAGTCCCTGCAGGTCTAATAAATCCCAGTCCAGCCTTGCCTTTATGATGAACAAATTCATCAATTAAAGGTAACACTGACTTAGGTTTAGAAAACCTAGCAACAAGATCTCTCTCTTTCTGAAGATTGATCTCCAGACTCTTAATTTGATCATTTTTAAATGATATAGTACCCATTTGAATCACTGTTATGTGCTTCAACCTGGCTATCTCATTCAGTTTTTGATCCAAAGACTTCTCAAAATCTGTTGCTGCAGCTTTAAGAATAGCAATTTCCTTTGCCTGACTTTTGGCTAGGGTCTTGCTTTTCTTGTAAGCCTGCAACAGCACCTTATATTCATTTATAAGCTGATGAATATCATCCTCAGACTCAGATACATTCTCATCACTTGATGAAGAAGAATCTGAATCTGAACTGGAACAAGAAACTGAATTTAAACTTGAACTTTGTACCTGACTGGGTCCTGGCTGCTCCAGGATTTTGGCACTCTCTGTCAAAGCCATTAGCCCTTGGCAATGATTGTCTTCTTGTTCATAAATAGACTCCATGATGTGCATGAATTCTTCCTCTTCTTCTTCAGCAAACAGCCCTATGTAGGCTTCAGCCTCAGACTCAGTTTCTGAAGAAGAGATATCTGATAGAGTCTTCTCCTTTTTGGCAACAAAAGACTTCTCTTTCTTGCCTTTGAAGTGAGCCTTTTTCCTGTCACCAGATTCCTTTCTCTTCTCTGGACAATCTGCAATAACATGGCCCTGTCTATTGCAGCAATAGCACACTATCTTAGATCCAGTTGCCTTGCTTGACTTTGTCCTCTTCCTGTCTTTCTTTGAAGGCTATTTCTCCAGATAAAAGACTTCATTTCCCTTTGAAGTAGAAGGTCTTGACTTCCACTGTTTCTTCTTCAAGAATTTCTGAAAGTGTCTAGTGAAGGCAGCAAAGTCTTCATCACTTTCACTGCTCTCAGTCTTTGTGCTGACAGACTCATCAGACTCTGATTCAACTACCTCTGGAGGTGGAGTTGATGACTTATTCCTACACTTTCTGGGAACTTCTGTCTTGAAAGCAACTGATCTTTCCTTGTGTTCAATTCTTGTTGACTTCTCCTCCTCTTTCCTCACTGTCAACTGCATCTCATATGACAATAACTTACCAAACAGTGTAGGAGGAGGAATTTCCCCCAACTTAGCCATTTCTCTTATGGCACAGATCTTGGTGTCCCAATCTTTGGTTAGGGACCTTAAGAACTTGTCATTTAGTTCATAGTTACTGAACTCTCTTCCATAAGACATAAGTTCATTAACTATTCTGTAGAACTTCTTGTATCACTCAGTTATGCTATCACCTTTACCTTGTCTAAAACTCTCATACTCCTGATTTAGCAAGGATTTTCTATCTTGTCTCACTTCTTCAGATCCTTCCATATACACTATAAGAGTGTCCCACATCTCCTTGGCTGTCTTACAGTGTATAAGATTCTGAAATGTTGCATCATCTATGGCACTTACAATAATGTTTTGTGCCCTCTTGTCCATTGTGGCTAGGACAATCTCATCCTTAGTCATCTCAGAGAAATCCTTTGGAGTTCTCTGATTTGCATCTAGAACTGAAATCTTCATGGGCACATAAGGCCCTTCCTTTACTGTGATGTAGATTCTAGGGTCTGAGGCCTCCATAAATAGCCTTACCCTTTCCTTCCAGATCCCAAAGATCTCTTTCCTGCATATGGGTAATTTCATGGAACCCAATTCCTTGTGATTCTCAGAGGAACCCATGTTTCTTGATTTTCTTGAATTTCTTGAATCTGTGTTTTGCCTAACACTGAATCTGCCAAACAGGATCTCCTTAGACTGTTAGTCCTTTTTGAGGAACCTGGCTCTGATACCACTTGAAAGATATGGTACCTAAACACCTAGAGGGGGGGGGGGGGGTGAATAGGTGACCTAATCCTTTTTAAACTTTAATGACAGCCAACAGTTTATAACATAGCTTTCTAACTTATTCTATCACAGCAAACACAACAATAATCACAGCACAGCACAGCACAGCATACACAGTGGTTTATAGTGGTTCCCCAAGATATGGGTACATCCACTTTCCCCCTTCGCCTATCTAGCAGTGTACTAGATTCGGCCAAACTCCTCCACTGTC
This sequence comes from Platanthera guangdongensis, assembly GCA_039583875.1. Lineage (NCBI taxonomy): Eukaryota > Viridiplantae > Streptophyta > Magnoliopsida > Asparagales > Orchidaceae > Platanthera > Platanthera guangdongensis. Next base: position 173,267,389 of record CM077166.1, read on the forward strand.
TCAGAACCCAAATTGGTTCCTACACCTTAGGCCCAAAGCCTTACAACTCAGCTTTATCCCAAAGCCTACACTCAGCCAATCAAGGCCTACACTCAGTCAACCAAGGCCTACACTCAGCCAACTAAGGCCTACACTCAGCCAACAAGGCCTACACTCAGAGATCTCAATCTCCTACACTCAGGCTCTCAAGCCCTACCCTCAGCCTTTATAAATACAGGCTTATAATTCACTCAGATCCAAAGGATCCTACAAGTAAAAAATGTATTACAGATATAAACTCTACAACTCAGAAATAAAAGAGGGGAGTTGAGAGTTTCTTGATGAGTTCTTAGAAGAACTCAGCTGGATTCAATCTGACTTAGCTTTCTTCACAGCTTCTTGAGTAGAACTGAATAAGACTGAATCCTCCTGCAGTAGTTCATTGACCTCTGCCACTTAAGATCCAGAATGAATCTGAATCCTTCTTCTCAGCCTAGTTCCAGAGGCTGATTTCTTGGATGGAGCCCTCTCTCTCCAACTTCTTAGATCAGCACTTGGACTGCAAGATCTTCTTGTGTTGATACTCTTAGTACCACTTTGATAACTTGTTCTTCAACAATGTGATCCACTTGAACAACAATCTGAACCACTCCAACAACAGTTTCTATAGACTGTATGTGCCTATTTATAGGCCTTCTTCATGGTAACCGGCTGATCCGGTTCATAACTGTCTTCTGACATCTCTGACAGGTACTGTAGACCGGCTGGAACGGCTGCTGTCATGTCATCCAGTCATTTCTGGAAAATCTCTAACTGTCTGATAGTGTCGAGACTTTCTGTCATTAAGTGTCGACACTTATAGTCCAAGTGTCGACACATGCTGTGTAAGTGTCGACACAAGTCTACAAGGTGTCGACACAACTTCTTGTATGTCTCGACACAGATTCTTCTTCAGGTGTCGACACCGAAATTGAGTGTCGACACAAGTACTTGATCTTCTATCTTTAGCTGTATTCTTCTAAGTGTCGACACATCTCCTTTGTGTCGACACATCTTCTTGTGTTGAATCTGTTAAGTGTCGACACTGCTTCTTGGTGTCGACACATAGTCTTCTATGTTGATTCTTGCTAAGTGTCGACACAGCTCCTTGTGTCGACACTTGATTCTTCTATTGAAACTCCAGCTGAGTGTCGACACATTCCCTTAGTGTCGACACTTGTACTTAGAATATTTTGGAGATAAATCTGTTCTTTGCTAAGTGTCGACACAGCTCCTTGTGTCGACACTTTCTTCAAGTGTAGAGTCTTTAGCTGAGTGTCGACACATTGTGCTGGGTGTCGACACATACTTCATGTGTTGACTCTTCTGTTGAGTGTCGACACATTGTTCTGAGTGTCGACACTTTAACTTAGTCTCTGCAGACTTTTGCTGAGTGTCGACACAGCTACAAGTGTCGACACTTTCTGGTGTAGACACAGCTTCACTGGGTGTCGACACAGCTCCTTGTGTCGACACTTTCTGTCTGCACCTTTCTTTACTGAGTGTCGACACAGCTCCAAGTGTCGACACTTTCTGTCTGGTGTCGACTCTGCATCCCAGGTGTCTACATAATGACTCCAAGTGTCGACACTGCTTGTCTGGGTGTCGACACAAGTCTTCTTAAGTGTCGACACTTTCCCTCTAGGTGTCGACACATGGACTTAGAAACTTTTTGCTTCATTCCAGTGATTTCTTAACCTGCACAAGTAAACTCAGCATACATCAAATACATTATGATATATATCATTGAGTTGGGTGAGGCTTCTTCAAATCAGGTACATTTGACCAATGTACCCAACAGGAGCTACCTCAGGCTAGCCCTCTTCACCAGGATTCTATCCAGGGGGAGCCTCTAGTAGTGGAAGAGCCAACTCCACTAGAAAGTGACCAAGCTACCCATATCATACTTGAGGTACTCACTAAAATCAATAACTTAGTTTTCCCTATAGAGGATACTGTTTTGTCTGATTCATTAAATAATGTTAATCAGCAACCTCAGATTGATAATCAACCCCCAGATGTTGTCATGGAAGACACATCTTTTGCAGCTCAAGAAGTATCTGATCATTTTGTTGATGAGCTAAGAGTTTCTCCACCACTACCTCAACAAGAGTTTACAATGGAAGATCTCTTCCTTAATCTGGACCAAGCAGACTTTGAAAAGGAAAGTGCTGCTGCTGAGGGGGATAAGTCCCAAGTTGAGGGGGAGTAAGTAATACTTGTTGAAGAACCTCCAAGGAAAGAGCCAAAGAAGCAAAATGCTGTTGAGGAGCTACCTAGGGAGAGGGTAGAGATAGCCAGCACATCTGCTTCTGAAGATGAGGAGACTGCAAGAGCAATGACAAGAAAATTCCAAGTATTCAAGAGGAGGAGCCTGACTTATAAGAAAGCTCTGCAAACTATAGTACCACATCCAACACCACAGCCAACACCATCTGTAGATTTCAGTTCTCTAATGGTTGCTATGCAAATAAAACTTGATGAGCAAAGGAAAGCCCTTGAAAAATATGTGGATGAAGGGCAAAAATCTCTACAGTTTGATCTGGCCCAGGACATTAAGTCCATAAGATTTGAGATGAATCTAAATAAAAAGGAAATGACTGACTGCTTCCACAAGAGAGGAAATATAGTGGTATACTTAGCTACACATCAAGAGAAGATAAAAGCTCAAGTAGATGACATTGCACTGAAGCAAGGATATGTTCTTGAGAACCAGATCAGAATGAATGATAACTTAACTGCTTCACACAATGCAATTGTCATAGAGATGAAGAATATAGCTGCTGGACTGACTACTTCTAATGCTACTGCTAAGGCAGAGTTTGATAAAGCTTTACAAGAGGGCATCAATGCTATTACATCTGCTATTCAAGATTCTCAGAAGCTGATCTCAGAAAAACTCCAAAGGTTAAAACCTTTCTACAAGGATGGAGTCAATTATCTTGATGCACAAATCAGATTTCAAAAGGATGATCTAAGAGATCACATGGGAAGAGAAGTCATAAAGGGGGAGAGGGTGTTAGTCAAAGCTAGCTCTGATCATGCCAAGTGGATTTCTAATTCTATCATAGCTACTCTTGGTTATCCTCCTTTATGTGATGATGATAATGTAGCAGAGTCTGGAGTTAATCCTGCCTATCTTGGAGGTGAGCAACCTGAAGTAGCTCAAGTAATCTATCCTCCACCAGACTTTGATATGATACAAGCTGATATCCAGACAATGTATAGCCCACCTGAGGGTAAGCAAAATGTTATTCTAGAAAAAGTGGTTCAGCCAGTATCTGAGGCTATGCTAAAAGAACAAGAAGCTTTGCTCAAAGAACAAGAGACTCAACTGTCTAAGAAGAGGTTCAGAGAGCAAGCTGAACAAAGGCCTGATTTTGAATAATGGAGCCCCACTTCAAGAAACATTATCTTAACTGCATGGAAGGCTGCCAAAGATAATATTCAAGACAGAAACAAATGGTATTCTGAACTAGAATGGAGAAAGCATGAAAACAGGCAAGAATCCATAGTGCAATATAGAAGAAAGGCAAAGATGGGAAAGCTACCTCCTACTGCCTAGGAGCCTAGCAAGTACTTTCCCAAGCCTTATCATTACTTTGAGAGGCAGAAGATTAAAGCTGAAGAGCTAAAGAAGAAGGAGCTGAAAGGGAAAAAGCCTGCTGATACTGAAGATGCTGAAGCCCCTGTACAAGCCAAGATACAGTCTGGAAAGGAAATAGTGATCAAGGATGATGAACAAAAATAGAATAGAATTTTCTTCAGTTTACAATTGTAATCTTTTGATTTTAAACACTTTGTAAACTTTTGTAAAATGAATATGACAAAGTTGTTAGAACAATGTGCTGTGTGATAAATCTATTTCATAATTGTTCTGAGATGATATCTATGTATACATGTTTGTTTAGTACATGTTTATGTTTGCCCTGTTATATAATCCTGCTTTACATCATACTGTGATTTTGTTATGTATGGTGTATATCATTGACTAAGGGTTATGACTTCTCCAAATAGGGGGAGATTGTTGGGTACATTGGTTCTAATGTATCTGATTTGAAGAAGCCTCACCCTACTCAATGATATACATCAAAATGTATTTGATGTGTTTTGAGTTTAGTTGTGCAGGTCAAGTATTTGCAGGGAAAGCAGAAAAGATTCTAAGTCCATGTGTCGACACCCAGAGAGAAAGTGTCGACACTTACGAAGACTTGTGTCGACACCCAGGCAAGCAGTGTCAACACTTGGAGTACTTGTGTCGACACCAGGGATGCAGAGTCGACACCAGACAGAAAGTGTCGACATAAGGAGTTGTGTCGACACTCAATGAAGAAAAGTCCAGTGAAGCTGTGTCGACACTTAGCAGTTGTGTTGACGTCCAGAGGAACTGTGTCTACATCAGAAAGTGTCGACACTTGGAGGCTATGTCGACGCTCAGCAAAAGTCAGCATAGTCTAAGTATAAGTGTCGACACAAGAAAGAATGTGTCGACACTCAGCAGAAGACTCAGCACTTGAAGAAAGTGTCGACACAAGAAATAATGTGTCGACACTCTGCAAAAGACTCAATATATGAAGAATGTGTCGACACAAGGAGCTGTGTCGACACTTAGCAAAGTTCAACAAAATTCTAAGTACAAGTGTCGACACAAAAGAGATGTGTCGACACTCAGCAAAAGTCTCAACATAAGAAGATGTGTCGACACAAGGAGCTGTGTCGACACTCAGCAAGTATCAACACAGAAGGCATGTGTCGACACCAAGAAGATGTGTCGACACTGAACAAGTTCAACACATGAAGATGTGTCGACACAAGGAGATGTGTCGACACTTACAAGAATTCAACAAAGTATTGAAGAATAAGGAGTTGTGTCGACACACAATATCAGTGTCGACACATGATGAAGAAGCTGTGTCGAGAAGTGAATTCTACAACACAAGGAGTTGTGTCGACACCTTGAAGGCTAGTGTCGACACTTAGGCTTCATTTGTTTCGGCGGTGGCGGATCGATCCGGCGGGTGGAAACGGAGTGTTCGAAACGGAGGGGGGAGGTGGCTGCTCCAAACGGAGCTTTTTGGGGCGTTTCTCAAGGTGGGCGGGTGGAAACGGAGCAAATGTCGCCGGAGGTTCATTTGTTTACCCGCCTTCCGGTGGCGTTTGCCCAAAACGGAGCTCTGAAACGCCCAAACTAATAGAGCCTTAGTCAACTTGTGTCGACACTTGGTCTATAAGTGTCGACACTTAAAGACAGACTGTCTCGACACTTTCAGACAGTTACAGTTATTTCAAGAACTGACTGGATGACTTGACAGCTGCCATTCCAGCCGGTATACTGCACCTGTCAGAGTTGTCAGAAAGCTATTAGGAACCGGATCAGCCAGTCACCATGAAGAAGGCCTATATATAGGCCTATACTATCAACAGATAGAGATGATCATTAACAGGATTCAACACAGATTAACAAATCAGTTGAAGTGATCTGAAGATCAAAGTAGTTGGAGAGAGAGCTCCATCCAAGAAGACAACCGTTGGAACCAGGCTGTGAAGAAGGATTCAGACCTAGTTCTGAATCTTAAGTTGCAGAGATCAAAGATCAGCTGCAGAGAAGATCAACCCTATTGTGTTCTACATTCAAGAAGCTTTGAATAAAAGCCAAGTGAGGTTGATCTCAGCAGAGTTCTTCCAAGAACTCATCAAGAACCTGTCAACTCATCTCTCTTTTTTCTGAGTTGTAGGTATATACACTTTGTATTCTTATTTTCTTGTAGGATCCTTAGGGATCTGAGTTGTAAGCCTGTAATTATAAAGGCTTAGTGGTAGGGCCTGTGTGCCTGAGTGTAGGAGATCTAATTCTCTGAGTGTAGGCCTGTTGTGGCTGAGTGTAGGCATGTTGTGGCTGAGTGTAGGCTTGTTATGGCTGAGTGTAGGTCTTTGGAGAAGACTGAGTTGTAGGGCCTTGGGCCTGAGCTGTAGGAACCATTTTGGATTCTGAGTGTAAGATCTGAGGATCTAAGATAGTGGAGGAGTTTGGATGAATCTAGTACTCTACTAGATAGGCGAAGGGGGAAAGTGGATGTACCCAAACCTTGGGGAACCACTATAAATTTGTGTGTTCACTGTGTGCTTGATTGATTGCTGTGATTGCTGATTGACTGCTGTGTAGAATTAGTTATAACTCTGAGATATAAACTGAAATCTGCCTAAAAAGTTTAAAAAGATTTTATCACCTATTCACTCCCCCCCCCCCCCTCTAGGTGATTTGGTACAATTTCTTTCACGATTTTTTGAGGGTCTTCACGGCGATCTACAGCTACTACTTGCTGGGCCTAAGGCGCAAGGCTTCCTAGCCTTGGTCAACTCAGCCCGGTCTTTGGAAAAAGTTGTGAAGAAAGTTCAAGAGAAGAAGGACCCAGGAGAAAAGAAGTCCGAATTCAAGGTGCCAAATACCAAGTCAGGATTCCGCAGATGGAACAAGAAGCAAAGGACTTCGAACTCAGCCCCTTCGGCTGATGCGTCGGGGGCAACTACAAGTCGAGTCCCAGGAGCTTGCTACAACTGCGGGAAGACAGGGCACTTTGCTCGTGAGTGTTGGAGCGGACATTCAAAGTCCGAGCAGAAGTCTGGAGCGACTTATGAGGAGAAAGGGGAGGAGGTGGAGTCAATTGCGTCCCATCATGCTCCAGCCCAGCCTAGAGTCTACAACCTTGGTCTGCAAGAGGCCATAAAACAAATTGACGTGGTGACAGGTATGAGTTACTTTATAGCAGATTAACTTTTTGTAGTTGTTACCTCTTTTGTTTGTTAGCTTACTATTGTTGATGCTAGGATTTGTGTTGATCTTTGAGTTTCCGGCGAGAGCCCTGTTTGATACGGGAGCATCACCTTCCTTCTTGTCTGAAAAATTCATATCGCGCATCAGAGTTCCATCCTCGATGGCAAAAGACAAGTTGGATGTGTTGTTGCCCAATGGGTGCAAAAAGCGCGGATAGGATCTGCGTGGTGAAGATTTGGATTGGAGACCAGGAGTTTTATTTGTGAGCGTTGATTCTACAGTTATTAGAGTTCGACATAATATTCGGTATGGATTGGCTCTCAGAGCAGGGTGCATGCATTGATTGCAACCGTAAGGAAGTTAGGTTGGGTCTGAACACTGATCGGGAAACTACTTTTGTGGGCATGAAGGGGTCGGGTAAGATTTTGATGTCGGCTCATCAGGTGTTTAATGCAGTTCGGTCTGGGGCAGAGCTGTTTGTCACATTAATGCAGACTTAGATGCCTAAGCCAAGTCTTGGCAGTATCCCAGTTGTGTCCGACTATCCCGATGTGTTCCTAGATGATCTCCGAGGAGACCCTCCTCAGCGGTAGATTGATTTTACCATTGAGCTGGTACCGGGTGCCAAACCGGTGTCACGCTCTCCATATCGGATAGCGCCAAGAGTGATGGCAGAGTTGAAGGTGCAACTACAAGAGTTGCTAGAGCAAGGCTATGTGCGTCCAAGTTCGTCGCCTTGGAGTGCACCAGTTCTCTTTGTTAAGAAGAAAGATGGGAGTTTGCGGCTTTGTATCGACTACCGGGAATTGAACAAGCTTACGGAAAAGAATAAGTATCCGATTCCGAGGATTGACGATCTATTTGATCAGTTGGTTGGGTCAACAGTGTATTCGAAGTTAGATCTGAAGTCCGGGTAATACCAGTTGAGGATAAGGGAGAGCGACATCCCAAAGACAACATTCAGTACGCGGTTTGGGCATTACGAGTTCACGGTCATGCCGTTTGGGTTGACGAATGCGCCATCCGTGTTTATGGATCTGATGAACAGGACGTCCAGAGAGTACCTGGATCGTTTTGTGATAGTATTTATCGATGATATCTTGGTGTACTCGCAGTGCGAGGAGGATCACTACAATCATCTACACATGGTGTTGGAGACGTTGAGAAGGAATCAGTTGTATGCTAAGTTGTCCAAGTGTGAATTCTGGTTATCCTCGATAGCGTTCCTTGGTCATGTTGTCAGTGGAGAAGGGATAACTGTGGATCCGGCGAAGATAGTGGCGATACGAGAGTGGCCTACTTTGACTACAGTGGCAGAGGTCCGGAGTTTTCTGGGGCTTGCTGGCTACTACAGGCGCTTCGTAGAGAACTTTTCACGGATAGCACTTCCACTCACGATGTTGACAAGGAAGGATCAGAAGTTTGTGTGGTCTACGGAGTGCGAACAAGCTTTTGAAGAGTTGAAGAGGCGGTTGACCACAGTGCCTATTTTATGTTCGCCAAGTGGAACCGAAGGGTTAGAGATCTATAGTGATGCTTTGGGCAGTGGTTTGGGCTGTGTTCTGCTAAAGCATGAGAGAGTGATAGCCTATGGTTCACCACAATGGAAGGCTCACAAGAGAAATTATTCGGTCCACGACTTAGAGTTAGCGACCATGATATTTGCTCTAAAGCTTTTGAGGCACTACCTGTATGGTGTGAAGGTCGATATTTACACCGATCATAAGAGCTTGAAGTACCTGTTGGACCAAAAGGATCTGAACATGAGGCAGGGGAGCTGGATGGAGTTCTTAGGGGACTACACCTTCAAGATACATTATGTGCCTAGGAATGGAAATGCAGTGGCGGATGCGTTGAGTCGTAAGATTCCCGCACAAGCCAACTGGATATCGGTACATGATGAGAGATTGGTCCATGAGTTGGAGGCTTTGGAGATAACTTATGTCGACAGGCAATCTAGTGCTGAGGCGAAACTATTTTTGATAGAGGTGCAGTGTGACCTAGCTGATAGAGTTCGGCGGGCTTTGCTTCAGGATAACAGCATGAAGCAGATCTTGGATGAATCATTGGATGGGTCAAATTCCCAGTTTGCTGTTGAGGATGAGTTACTAAGGAAGAACGGTCGCCTATGTGTTCCTAGTGCGGACAATCTTCGGGAGGAGTTGATGTATGAGGCTCATCATACAAAGTACTCAATCCACCCGGGAAGCACGAAGATGTATAGAGACATGAAGAAATTATTCTGGTGGCCAGGATTGAAGAAGGATGTAGCACTTTATGTGGCCAAGTGTCGTACTTGTGCATTGGTGAAGGCGGAATGCCAGAAGCCCGGAGGTTTCTTGAAGCCCCTATCTATCCTAGAATGGAAATTCGATGACATATCTATGGATTTTGTGCATGGTTTGTCGAAGTCACAGAAGGGAAACGACGTCATTTGGGTGGTCGTAGATAGGTTGACAAAGGTGTCACACTTTATTCCGAACAGGAAGGAGGATCCGGTGGAAATGTCAGCCAAACTCTACGTGGATAATATTGTACGGTTGCATGGTGTGCCCCGTAGTATTGTTAGTGACCGAGATGGACGCTTTACGTCGAAGGATTGGAGGTTGGTGCATAGTATGTTGGAAATTAAGCTGAGTTTCAGCACAACCTTTCATCCACAGACGGATGGTCAGACCGAGAGGGTCAACAGGACTATGGAGGACATGCTTCGCATGTGCGTCCTAGATTTCGGAAAGCATTGGGAGGATCACCTGTATATGGTGGAGTTTGTGTATAACAACAACTTTCAGGCGAGCATTGGTATGGCGCCTTTCGAAGCCTTGTACGGGAGGAAGTGTCGTACGCCGTTGTCTTGGTTGGAGGCAGGAGAATCAAAGTTGTATAAACGTCAAGCGGTGGAAGACGCCACTTCAATGGTGCGTACAATTCAGGAAAGGTTGACGATCGCTCAGGATAGACAGTCAAAGTACTATAACGCCAAGCATAGGAATGTGGAGTTCAGTGTTGGCGACATGGTGTATCTAAAAATCAAGTCGTTCAAGGGTGTATCGCGGGTTCGACGCTTGAAGAAGCTGAGTCTGAGATACCTTGGACCATTTGAAATCCTGGAGCGTGTTGGCGAGGCGGCGTATAGGTTGAAGCTGTCGGTGGAGTTGAGTGGGCTACATGATGTGTTCCACGTGCCAGTGTTGCGTAAGGCAGTGCAAGATCCTTCGCAGATCATTGCGGACAATCAAGTACCGGTTGATTATGAGTTGACAATAAGGGTCAAGCCGGTACGTATTGAAGATGTTGCAGTCAAACGACTCCGCAACAAGGAGGTCGGGATGGTTAATGTCCGTTGGGATAACTGCGGACGGGAGGAGCTTTCTTGGGAGCGAGAGCAAGCTATGTTGGAAGAATACCCCGAGTTATTCCATTCAGGTAACATTTAATTTTGTGTACCTTTTACTTAATTTAGGGACGAAATTCCTTAAGTGTGGGAGATTTGTAACGCCCCGAAAATTGTATTTGAGTCGGTCGCGTAAAAAGGGATTTTTGGTGCCTGTATGGGGGTACACGGCCTAGGACACGGGCGTGTCCAAGGCCGTGTCTGGCTAGTGTTTTGGCCGTTTTCATCCCGAGAAGGACACGACCAGGAACACGGCTGCATGACACGGGCATGTCATTTGACACGGGCGTGTGCCTACCCGTGTCAGTACCCATGTTCAGTTGGGTCGTGTTGGTTGACATGGCGGTTATGCATGACATGCCCCCGGTCACGGGCGTGTCGAGAGACCCGACACGGGCGTGTCAGGTGGGACACGGGCGTGTCTGAGCCCGTGTGAGTCTCTGTGTTCGACGATCGTGCCTGGATCAAGGCACACGGCCTGGGACACGGCCATATGCCAAGCCGTGTTCGGCCCAGGTTTGGAGATTTTTGAGCAGATCTGAGCCGTTAGTTTTCTTTAAATAAGATCTAACGACCCAGATGGTTTCCTGCTCTGTTAAGGCCGGGAATCGGGGAGTTAATCCTTCATTTCTCTCCAATGCTTTCTCTTTCCAAGGTGTTAGAGAGAGGAGGAAGAAGGAAGGGTTTTTCGGCCGCCGGCGGAGCATCGGAGTACCATTTTGAGATCTGAGAGCGGATCCGTGGAGGAAAGTTCGTTACGAAGCGTTCTGTCCGTGTAGTTTTTCCATGGCGCAAAAGAGGACTACAAGGGTAATGATTCTCTACTTGAGCATGTAAAACTCTTTCTTTCTGCATAGGGAATGCCGCTCCCGCGAGTGTGCGGTGAGTGCGTGGTGTTCCTTAGGGTTGATGTGAATAGTCCCCCTTGTGTTGCATATAGAGCCCGGAATTGAAGTACGGGCATATGCATTGTGTGTGAAGCTTACCCGAACGTGTATTGTCTGGATCGGTGATGTTGCATTTGATATGTTTTGCCGGAGAAGACTCCGTGCTTTGGGTTTTCAGGTATCTACGCGGTAGATTGCAGCAGGGATCCTTGGAGGTTAGCTCCAAGGCGCACCCAGAAAACTTAGCAGAATCGTTGTTCTGCTAACTTGGCGGTCTGGGAACCGGCCTTGAACATAACTGGGTTATGTGATTGTTTGGAAAATGTTGGGATCCGAGAGGAGCTTGGCTCGTGCATACGTCTTAGTGTTAACTACGCGGTTGAGCAACGGGCAAGTGGAATTGGACCTGGGCTATGTGGTTCGGTGCGAGAGACCCGAAAAGGGGACTGGCCGTTGGCATAGTCGGGAGCCTTACACTAGTCAGGGTTAGAAAGGCTAAAATGCTCATGTTGTTGCCATCCTGGGGGTGGTGGTGAAGACGCTGAAGTGTCAGGATTCACCGTTAATGTGCCCTGAGTGCACGGGGTGTTTGGCCGTGCGAGCCTACACCTGTGGCGAAATATATAGTTGCACTTTATTGTTTAGTTGGGCTAATGAATTGCAGGGAAGGAGCACCGCCGTCCCGACGTAGGGGCGTGGTCGTTATAATTTGGTCGGCTTTTGGCTGACCGTTGCTTTGTTTGCCACTGTGCGGTGGAATGTGCTTGCAGGTGCTGCGGAGCCGAGTACCAAATAGCGGGCTGGAGCCCATGTTGCTGTGCTGGCCCTAGAAGGCCGTAAAGAATAGTTGTACTTTACTTTTGTCATGTGTGGCCGGCATGCATGCCGATGTATGGAAAACACTATTTATTAAGTGAACTATTGTAAGGCCATAAAGCCATGTACCCTTTCAGTGTATTTTGGGTTTCATTCCAGTAGTGTGGTTGTGGACATTCATGTTTATTGGATTTAAGTTTTGGGTTCTTTCAACTTTAAAAGCTTCCGCTAGAATGCTCTGTGTAGGATGAGTAGTCTTAATTGGATAGTTTGAATATTCTTATGTAACCCTTCCGACTGTTTGTGGTATATGGCGTCGGGTTCTAGCTGGACCTTCTGCTATATGCCAGGAGACGGATGGGGGTGTTACACCAGGAATGTCCACTATCAAACTGTAGGGATGATATATAAAATACACAAAGTATTTTGCCCTTAAAGCCTTACAACTGTTCTCTTCACAAAAGTATATTACATACATCGACACACAGTCCAGCCACATGTGAAAATAGTATAAGCTTCGTCTTTGGGCCTTAGTGTGCTGGTATATCTCAAAGGGGCTTCAACCCACTACTTCCTGCTCTGCTCTTCAGCACCTGCATAGGGACAATCCACCAAGAGGTGGTAAACGAGGCAACGATCAACTTTAGCTGACTAAATTATAACGATCCCACCCCCTTCTCGGGGCTTCAGAATTCCTTCCCTGCAAACAACAGAATGACAATATATATATATATATATATATATATATATATATATATATATATATATATATATATATATATATATATATATATATATATATATATCAACCATCACAGACATTGGCATGCTCAGCCACACGCCCCGTGCACTCAGGATACATTTTCGGTGTTATAGACTTTCCCAGTCCCACCACCATCCTCAGTCCCAGAACGATGGTCAAAATTGAGTATTCTAGTCTCTCTGGCCTGTAGCCTAAGAGTCTAACTATGCCAACAATGAAAGTCAAGTCTTTAGGCAATCAAGTACAAGATTGACATAGTGCAAGTACAGATCAACTATTTGTTGAAATTTGTGAAGTGGAAGTGGGTGACGGGACAGGCCGCGCGGCCTGTGGCGGACAGCTTTGGCGGACTGGGCGGACTGGGCGGACTGAGGTTTGCGGCCTGGTGGAAAGTCTGGTGGAAGCCGGCTGTGTTCTGAGCGGGTTGTTGCATGGAGTCCGCGGTTTGGTGCGGCCTGGTATCTGCGGATAGAGAGGCTTGCGGACTGGTGCTTTGCTCAGTGGTCGCGGGTGCAAGCTTGCGCTGTTGGCGGGTTGGTTCGAGTTCGCGGGAAGCCTTGCGGACTGGTGTGTCCGCGGTTTGGGCTGTTGCGGACTGGGCCTTGAGCTTGGCTGAGGCCTTGTCGAGCTCAGGTGTTACAGCAGGTCTTGCTGTGGAGACCGGTTGGCGGACTGGTGTTTGGAGTCCGGGAGGAAGCTGCTGTTGGACAAGTGCGAGGAGCTCGCGGACTGGTTGCGGTCTGTGCTAGGGTGTTTGGCGGACGGGACTTTGTGTCCGCCATGCTCGCACTGGCCCTTGATGGTTTTGGACTTGGTCACACATTGTGCCAAGTTCATGGTGTCCGCCGTGTCCGCCAAGTCCGCTGTGACCGGGCGGACTGTTGCTGTTTGCCTTTGGTCGTGGTCTTATGGCGGATTGAGGTGTGAGTCTTGCGGACTGCCTCGGGTTGGTGCGGACAGCCATTGAAGGGGGTTGTTGTCCTGCAGCAGTTGGAGCTTTGCGGGCTGGTGCCTTGTCCGCTTAGCTTTGGCGGACTGGAGAGGGTTCGTCAACGGTTGCCTTGCTCCTGGCGGTTTTCCTTGGTGACCGGCTAAGTCCTCGCGGACTGAGCGGACGGTGGTTTGTATTCGTGCGGACTGGGGCGGTGTCGCTATCTCTTGGGCGGTGACCACACTCCTCACCTGGCCTATAAATAGGACCCCCCTGGCACATCTACAGTAACCTGAGTAACGTGAGTGAACAGTAAATTGGGTTGGGCGAGTGCTGCGGTCTGTGTTTTTTAGTCCGCGCGGATTGTTTCAGGCTGACGGTTTGCTGTGTGCAGGTCGTGCGGATAACTTCAAGGAGCCAGGAGTTTGGCTGTGACTTCGGTTAGTGCTTGGATGTGTGCGGTCTCTGCGGACTCAGCAGGAGGTCGCTCTGCGGCTTGTCAGTTCTGTTTCAACTTTCCCAGCTTCAATAACCTGTCCGCCGGCTTCAGGCGGGTAGGGGAGTTCCTCTGTTCGGGTTCAGCAGGAGGCGAATAACGGTGTGTCTGCGCGGCCTCGCGGTCTCGGCGGACTTCGTGGTATTCGGCGGATTGCAGCATAGCTCGGGCGAGCTCAGCGGACTCGGCGGTCTCGGCGACCTCACGGTCTCGGCGGACTGGAGTGCTGTCCGCCCGGCTTGTTTTTTGGTTCTTTCTGTTTACAGCTGTAATACTAGCGAAATCATGTCTCGCTATGTATGCCTCGGATTGTAAAGAAGTGAATGCATAATAAGACCTTCTTGTGCTTCCATTGTTTTGTTGGGTGCAACCTCTAGTCCTTGGGTTTCCGCAGGTTCAGCGTGCGAACTGGGTAGTTCCGAAGATATTAATTTGGCGTTTGGGCTATCTTGCTGACCACGTTGAGAAAATTTAACATGGTATCAGAGGGAGGTTCCTGAGGTTGCGGAGGTTCAGTTGCGTGAGCGGGGGTCAACCAGTGTTGTTACTCAGTGATTGAGTGGTGTTCAACCTGTGTTATTGCTCGGAGTTGCTGAAGGGTACCAACAGGTGGTTGCAATGGAAGGAAGCTTAGCAAGAGGTCTTGGCATTGAACTCTTAACGCCGACTAACTATAAAAAGTGGAAGTCGTGCATGAAGAGTTATCTTCTAGGCGAGGAGCTGTGGGATGTTGTCGGTGGAGACGACAGACAGGAAGTTACTGCTGCTTTCGGTACTGCTGAGCAGGTGAGGCTCTGGAGAAGAACAAATGCTAAGGCAGAGTTCGTTCTGAAGAGAGCTGTCTCTCCGGAACTGTTTGATCACATCATTGGATGTGAGTCGGCTGCTGATATTTGGACAACCATTGATGAGTTGTTCAATAGGAAGAATGTGGCGCGGCTTCAGTTCCTGGAGAATGAGTTGGCCAGGGCAACTCAGGGAGACCTTTCCATCTCCAAGTACTTCTTAAAGATGAAGAGCTTGTGTGCTGAGCTGTCGGCACTGGATCCTGATGAGCCTATCTCTGAGGCAAAGATGAAAAGGCACATTATCCGCGGCTTGCGGAAGGAGTATGTGGCCTTTGTCACATCTGTTCAAGGGTGGGCTACTCAGCCGTCTCTGCTGGAGCTGGAGAATCTGCTTGCCTCGCAGGAGAGCTTAGCAAGGCAGATGGCTGGAGTTAATCTGAATCAGGAAGGCAGCGAGGCCCTCTTCTCAGGCAAGAAGAAGGGATGGGAAGGGAAGAAGAAGAAGAAGGTGCAGGCCGCTGGTGAAAAGGAGACTTCAACTTCGTATCCGCCGGAGAGGAGCAATGCTCCTAAGGACTGGAAGAAGAATCTGAAGTGCTACCGGTGTCATCAGCGAGGGCACTTCAAGCGGGACTGCAAGGTCAAACTGCAGCCTGGGCATGCTGCGGGAAAGGAGGAAGCTTGCTTGCGAAGTGAAGAAGCAGAATGGGGAGGAGCTTTCATGACGGGCACTTGTGTCCGGGCCTTATCTGCTGAGGACTTCAACAGCGAGTGGATCGTCGACTCCGGGTGTGGTCATCACCTCACCGGAGACAAGTCGAAGTTCACCTCCATGCAGGCTTACTCAGGTAATGAAGCTATTATCACTGCTGATAATACTGTTTATGCAGTAGAGAAGGAGGGGGTCGTGTCTTTGGGTAGTGATCAGGGGCCACTCACGTTAAGGAGTGTGTATCACGTGCCGGGCATGAAGAAGAACCTCTTCTCGGTGACCAATGTGGTGGACGCTGGGTATCACGTTCTGTTTGGGCCAACAGACGTGAGGTTCCTCCGCAACGTATCAGCGGTGAAGGCTGATGTTGCTCATGTTGGGAGGAGGGTGAAGAACTTGTTTGTTCTTTCCACCAGTGCCTATGTTGATAGGATGAGGGCCAATGATAGTGCGGCTATCTGACATGAGAGGCTGGGGCATGTTGGCATGGACAAGCTAAAGGCAATGGCGAGTAGAAGTCTGGTGAGGGGGTTGCCGATGTTGTCCTCCTTTGGTGATGGGCATGTTTGTGCGGGCTGTCAATACGGTAAGGCACATCGCCTTCCGTTTGATAAATCGCAAACAAGGAGCAAGAAACCATTGGAGTGTATTCATGGCGACCTGATGGGACCAACTGTTACTACCAGCCTTGGTGGAAGCAAATACATGCTTGTCCTAGTTGATGACTACTCAAGGTATACTTGGGTGTACTTCTTAAAGGAGAAGTCGGAAGCCTTCCGTTTGTTCGTGGAGTTCAAGGAGTTGGTAGAAGGCCGGCTTGGCTTGCGGATTAAGAAGTTTAGAACTGATAACGGGGGGGGGGGGGAGTTTGTCTCTTCCGAGTTTTCTAACTTCTGCAGGAAGCACGGGATCCAACGAGAGCTTACATGTGCTCACACTCCACAACAAAATGGGGTAGCGGAGCGGAAGATCCGTCATTTGACGGAGACCTGCAAATGCTGGCTTCATGCGAAAGATATCCCAAGGTCCTTTTGGGCGGAGGGAATGTCTTGTGCTGCATATGTTATCAACCGGATGCCACTCAGCCCTATCAACATGAAGACTCCCATTGAGGTGTTGCTGAAGGAGAAGCCGAGTGTGGGACACCTTAGGGTGTTCGGTTCAACTTGCTACGTGCATGTCCCAGATGCTTCACGGACAAAGCTGGATGCGAAGGCAAGGAAACTTGTCTTTGTTGGCTATGATGAGCGGAAGAAGGGATGGAAGTGCATGGACCCTGTGACGAAGAAGTTCGTGGTGTCAAGAGACGTTGTCTTTGACGAGCTGACGTCATATGGAGGTGGCTCGGTGGAGCTAACCGGAAGTAGCAAGGTTGAGGAAGCACCGGTGGAGGCTGCTGAAGGCTTGGAAGAGGAGCTTGCTGTTTCTCCAGCAGCTCCTGTTGCTTCAAACTCCGAGGCTGAGCCTTCTGGCTCAGGAAGCAGGGGGAGCACTGCTCAATGCTTGCCCCAGGTAGGAGTGGAGCCTGAAGAAGCAACGGAAGCCGTGAGCAAGGAGCCGTGTCTTCGGAGATCGAAGAGGGTGGTTAAGCCACCGGCTCGGTACTGTGATGGGAATGCAGTGAGCTTTGTCTCCTGCTTCTTTGCAGGTCCTCTGGATGAGCGAGAGCCTGCAAGCTTCAACGAGGCCACTGGAGTTAAGGAGTGGGAAGGTGCCATGAAGGAAAAGATTGATGCTCTGAAGAAGAATGAAACCTGGGACCTTGTGCCCAAGGTTGATGACATTACTCCGGTTACTTGCAAGTGGGTGTATAAGTTGAAGAAGAAGGCTGATGGGAGCATTGATCGGTTCAAGGCTCGCCTGGTCGCTAGAGGATTCTCACAGCAGTATGGAGAAGACTATGAGGAGACATTCAGTCCAGTTGCGAAGATGACTTCTGTAAGAGTGGTGATCGCCTTGGCTGCTAGCAAGGGATGGAGGTTGTGGCAACTCGATGTGAAGAATGCCTTTCTTTACGGAGAGATTGACAAGGACATCTTCATGGATCAGCCGCTTGGTTTTGTCTCTGAAAAGCATCCGGACTATGTCTGCAAACTCAGGAAGGCTCTCTATGGGTTGAAGCAAGCTCCTCGAGCGTGGTATGGGAAGATTGCAGAGTACTTGCAATTCTGTGGATACCTGGCTTCCAACTCGGATTCAAGCTTGTTCGTCAAGAAGAAGGGAGAGCTAAGAGTCTTGGTCCTGCTGTATGTGGATGATATGATCATCACAGGGAATTCGGAGGAGGAAGTAGCAAGGCTCAGGGCTGAGCTTGCTATACGCTTCGAGATGAAAGACTTGGGAGAGTTGCATCACTTTCTTGGTCTTGAAGTGGAGAGGAAGGAGTGCGTGGTTCTCATTAGCCAGAAAGGGTATGCTGATCGCATTGTGAAGCGGTTTGGCATGGGCGAAGGGAAGAAGTGCTCTACTCCACTGGAACCTGGGCTAAAGCTTCGACGAGATGAGGGAAGGGTTCTTCATGATCCCTTGGTGTTCAGGGCTCTTGTTGGGAGCTTGATTTACCTGATGATTACAAGGCCGGATATAGCTTATGCTGTTGGCCGAGTAAGTCGGTATATGGCTGAACCAAGGCAATCTCATCTAGTGGCGGCGAAGGGGATTCTGAAGTATGTCAAGGTGACTTCTGAGATGGGACTCCTCTATGGAAGGGATGCAGAGTTTGCGTTGCTCGGGTACACGGATGCTGACTATGGCGGTGATTCGGATGATCGAAGGTCTACTTCAGGTTATGTGTTCACTTGCGGTTCAGCTAGCATCTCGTGGTGTAGCAAGAAGCAGGACTCGGTGTCGGTTTCAACCACGGAGGCGGAGTATAAGGCTTTGGCCTTGGCTGCTCGGGAAGCTGTTTGGTTGAGGAGACTCATAGAGGATGTTCATGAAGAAGTGCAAGGGCCTACTTTACTCCGGGGTGACAATGAGAGTGCTCTCAAACTGGTAAACAATCCAGTGTGTCACGCCGGGACCAAGCATATAGAGATTGATCACCACTTCATCAGGGAGAAGGTGTTGGAGGGGTCTCTGCTGGTCGGGCATGTTCGGAGTGAAGATAATCTTGCTGACATCTTCACGAAGCCGCTGTCGAAGGGGCCTTTTGAATGCTTGCGCAGCTTGCTGGGCTTGGTCACCACTTCTCACTTCAAGGGGGAGTGTTGAAATTTGTGAAGTGGAAGTGGGTGACGGGACAGGCCGCGCGGCCTGTGGCGGACAGCTTTGGCGGACTGGGCGGACTGGGCGGACTGAGGTTTGCGGCCTGGTGGAAAGTCTGGTGGAAGCCGGCTGTGTTCTGAGCGGGTTGTTGCATGGAGTCCGCGGTTTGGTGCGGCCTGGTATCTGCGGATAGAGAGGCTTGCGGACTGGTGCTTTCCTAGTGGTCGCGGGTGCAAGCTTGCGCTGTTGGCGGGTTGGTTCGAGTTCGCGGGAAGCCTTGCGGACTGGTGTGTCAGCGGTTTGGGCTGTTGCGGACTGGGCCTTGAGCTTGGCTGAGGCCTTGTCGAGCTCAGGTGTTACAGCAGGTCTTGCTATGGAGACCGGTTGGCGGACTGGTGTTTGGAGTCCGGGAGGAAGCTGCTGTTGGACAAGTGCGAGGAGCTCGCGGACTGGTTGCGGTCTGTGCTAGGGTGTTTGGCGGACGGGACTTTGTGTCCGCCATGCTCGCACTGGACCTTGATGGTTTTGGACTTGGTCACACATTGTGCCAAGTTCATGGTGTCCGCCGTGTCCGCCAAGTCCGCTGTGACCGGGCGGACTGTTGCTGTTTGACTTTGGTCGTGGTCTTGTGGCGGATTGAGGTGTGAGTCTTGCGGACTGCCTCGGGTTGGTGCGGACAGCCATTGAAGGGGGTTGTTGTCCTGCAGTAGTTGGAGCTTTGCGGGCTGGTGCCTTGTCCGCTTAGCTTTGGCGGACTGGAGAGGGTTCGTCAACGGTTGCCTTGCTCCTGACGGTTTTCCTTGGTGACCGGCTAAGTCCTCGCGGACTGAGCGGACGGTGGTTTGTATTCGCGCGGACTGGGGCGGTGTCGCTATCTCTTGGGCGGTGACCACACTCCTCACCTGGCCTATAAATAGGACCCCCCTGGCACATCTACAGTAACCTGAGTAACGTGAGTGAACAGTAAATTGGGTTGGGCGAGTGCTGCGGTCTGTGTTTTTCAGTCCGCGCGGATTGTTTCAGGCTGACGGTTTGCTGTGTGCAGGTCGCGCGGATAACTTCAAGGAGCCAGGAGTTTGGCTGTGACTTCGGTCAGTGCTTGGAAGTGTGCGGTCTTTGCGGACTCAGCAGGAGGTCGCTCTGCGGCTTGTCAGTTCTGTTTCAACTTTCCCAGCTTCAATAACCTGTCCGCCGGCTTCAGGCGGGTAGGGGAGTTCCTCTGTTCGGGTTCAGCAGGAGGCGAATAACGGTGTGTCCGCGCGGCCTCGCGGTCTCGGCGGACTCCGTGGTATTCGGCGGATTGCAGCATAGCTCGGGCAAGCTTAGCGGACTCGGCGGTCTCGGCGACCTCGCGGTCTCGGCGGACTGGAGTGCTGTCCGCCCGGCTTGTTTTTTGGTTCTTTCTGTTTACAGCTGTAATACTAGCGAAATCATGTCTCGCTATGTATGCCTCGGATTGTAAAGAAGTGAATGCATAATAAGACCTTCTTGTGCTTCCATTGTTTTGTTGGGTGCAACCTCTAGTCCTTGGGTTTCCGCAGGTTCAGCGTGCGAACTGGGTAGTTCCGAAGATATTAATTTGGCGTTTGGGCTATCTTGCTGACCACGTTGAGAAAATTTAACACTATTTACCATTGCTCAAATCGTCATGTCAACACTGAAAGATAAGGCAATCAAGGAGGACGACATGACGCTGGTCAGTCTCCCCTTTCCCATATCAAACATACATAACCCCGTTGTATTTTAAGGATGGCACTCATGGCCACCGCAGCTTGGTACTCCAGGCTCAACAACTCAAAATACTACCCACATTGTCTCATGGACACATGCTTCACAACCATAAAATAACTCACTGGGAGCTAACTCCAGCGGTAGCACTACCGCCGCGCGGTAGGGGACAGAACGCCATTTCTTCCCTAAAATTTGGGTGTTTTTTTTTGAAGATCACTTAGTACTCTCACTGTAACAACCTGCACATCGCATGACTATATAAACTACACGTTTAACCACAGAGTATTCTCTAGCACGCAAATCAGCAATATAACCATCACCAGTCCAGACCAACCTGTTCGGATGGGCTTCTCAGAGCATGCCTATTCCGTACTTCGATTCTGGATGCTATATGCAACTTTATTACTAGGGATATCATCGATCAACCCATTGGAAATCCCTCCGATCTCCACCATTTAGTGGGGGACTTCATGCAACTATGCCAATTTAAGGACTTCACATGTCCAAGAAAGAAAATCATTACCCTCGTTGATCGTTTTGGATCCATGAACAAGAACTTGATCCGGATGTAATCGACCACAACCCTTTCCTCTCCACGGATCTAGCATCGGCTTGTTAATCCAATAATAGGAACACTTCCTAGAGATTCTCCAAAGGCTAGAACATCCATTCTCTTTGCTTTCCTTTCTTCTTTCCTCTTCTTCCTCAACACTTGAAGTGAAAGAGAGAGAGAGAGAGAGAGATAAGAACTTGAAGAAAGACAGTCGAAGAGATGAAATGAACCTCCTCTCCCCCACTCCCCAGGTTAAGCCACATGGGTTTCCCCTAACCATATAATATCAAGCTCAGAAGGAATGGATGACCATGATTCAATTGAGATTTCATTTCAAAATAGCTACCGTCGTGCGGAAACTTAGGCGGCGGTGGTGGTCTAATCCTGCACCGCTTTGCCGCTCAGTGATCATCTTAACACACCATGACATGTGGCACAATACCTCCAGCGGTTCCTCTACCGTTGTGCGTTAAGTGCCAGAGACAACAGTTGATTAATTCTTTGGCTTCTGCCACACGGTACCACACTACCGTCGAGTGGTACTTTCCAGAGACACTGGTATTTAAAATCAGCTAGATACCGCCAGTGCTAGATCTACCACCTGACGGTAACCTCCAATGACCATCTTTCTGTTGTTTTCAAAAAATTTGGGGCATTACAATTCTCCCCTCCTTTAAGAGATTTCGTCCCGAAATTACACATAACAGGAAACAACACAGAAGTACAAAACATATAAAATGTACCTCAACAGAACAGTTCAAGGAACTCTTCTCGCATGGTCTGCTCGCGCGCTGACGATAGCTCCTCACAATCATAATTGTCCCAACGGACTTTGACCGTTCTGATTTCTTTCTTCCATGACCATTTGATCTTCGTGTCCTCGATTTGAATGGGCATGACTTTCATCGTCAACCCACTATCGACTGAAACTTGATCCGCATCAAACACTTGTGTAGTCTCTTGCTGTAACGCCCCAAAATTCGAAAGAAGGACGAGCAGTGTCGAGAGCCAAGTTTGGAACTTGGTAAGGGTCACACGGGCTAGAACACGGGCGTGTTCGTGGCCATGTCATGCTGGGTTCATCGAGATCCCGGGAAGTCGACGATTTTCGCTCGACGATGTGTCGAGACAGGGAACACGACCTGGGACACGGGCGTGTCCATGGCCGTGTCGTGTCGGTTTCGTCAAGAGCCCGGGTGGTCGACAAACTACGCTCAACGATGTTTCGATACAGTGAACACGGCCTGAGATACGGGCGTGTCCAAGGCCGTGTCGAGCGTGTTAGACGAATTTTTCTGCGAAGTCGACGAAGAGGCAGTCGACGATCGTTGAGATTTCGAACACGGCCTGAGACACGGGCGTGTCCTAGGCCGTGTTCTTCTCGGGTTGTGAGTCGGGCTATGTAAGGGTTTTGAATACGGCCTGAAGCCCAGGCGTGTTCGTGTTGGACACGGCCATGTCACATGTGACACGAGCGTGTCAAGTACCCGTCTCCTGCTTTAGGTGCGATGGTTTTGGCGTCGATTGGGGAACATGGCCTTGGATACAGACGTGTCACAAGCCGTGTTCGGCCCAGATGTTTTGAATTTTAGTTCAGATCATGGCCGTTCATTTCCTTCTTTTGGGATCTGATGGTCTAGGCTTGCCCTTGCTGAGTTAAGTTCGGGAATAGGGTATAGAAACCCTCATTGTTCTTCAAACACTCTCTTTCTAATATCTAGAGAGAAGGGAGAGCAAGGAAGAAGGTGAAGGAGAGATCCGACTGCTAGAGAAGCTTCGGTGCTCCAAATCGCGAGCCGAGTCCAGATCCGTGGAGGCAAGACCTTTGTGAAGGTTTTCATCCGGCTAAGTTGTCATGGCTAGAAAGAGAGATCGGAAGGTAACGACACTTCTCCTCTTGGTTTTAGGATGCATGTTTCGCATCTTTTACTTTCTAGTTTTTGGGCACCAAACTCTCAAATGAGAGGGGTTTGGGCCGCCAAGGTTCAAGAGGGACCTCCGGGTCGACTGAGTCCGTCCCCGGCATGTTTTTGCATTAGAGATCTGCTCCGTTAGTGGATTAGGCATGGTGGGTGAAGCCGTTGTCGTGACTGTTAGTCCGACTCGGTGATGTTGCATACGAGCTTTAAGGATTCATAGAGATCCGTTGTGTCAAGATGTCGTTTGTGATGTTTGTGATGTTTTCCCCCTTTTCTCGAGTGAGTATGTGTAGTCGGAACCGGACAAGGTTAGCTCTGTATTGGCGGTAGATGGTTTCCTTGGTGCGCGGGGACGTTGCAGTATGAATGAGGGATTAGGGTGGGAATGGTTTTTGGATTGTAATGTGCTAAGGCGTGGCTTTGTCTCCATGGTTGGCTGGCTATCCCATGACGTGTCGGTCGTGTGAGGAGAGTGTCCCTTGCGAGACTAGTCCCCTTCTGTGAGACTGACGAGAATGCCAAGCATGGGGCAAGCCTGGGCAATGAGGCCATGAGCGGGTGGGGTCCAGCCAGGCTTCTTAGAATCGGTCAGTGTGTTAGATGGAATCCTAACATGAGAAGTCAGAGCTTGCAGGCAAGCCCAGGTCTAAGACCATGAGCGAGTGGGGCCTTGGCAAGAGTTCCGTGTGGCGGCTTGCATGCCGTTGGGGGAATTGCAGTGCCCCCTTGGTTTGTGGCTTAATGCCAATGGGGAAATGATGAGTACCTAGATGATGTGATGATGTGCTAGATGCATACGCGTTAGGGTGCCTTAGGTGAATCCCGGGTTTTGCATTCATGCTGCATAGTAGGCCCCTTTTCTTTATATGCTCAACAGTAGAAAATGTGCATGTTGTTTGAGACATCCAAGCCTGCTCATTAGTGCTATACTTGTTTTTTTATATTGTATATGAAGTGCTGACTTGCAGGTTGGAGGGGTTCCCCGGGGTCCGTTAGGGGCGACCGGGAGGAGATGTGTTTGTTACACAGTTTGAGGTCAGCCTTTGCTGACCCACGTTACAACCAAATTTTTCAAGGCAAGGATCGCAAGCAGGAGCTAGCTCGCCGGCCAAAAAGGCCTAAGCCTCATGAAGTGTTACCATCCTTGATATGGCTTTACTTTTGTGATTTTGTATGTTGATGTTGTTGTCTTCTGGCTTGCATGCCGAGGTAGCTTAGGAGTGCTTATGCACTTTGATGTTTATGTATTGTTGGAGATTTGGACTCTTCTTTTGTTATAAGGCCATAAGGCCATTTCGAGATTCTTGTGGATGTGGATAACTTCTAGTCTTGGTTAATGTTTCCGCTGTGTTTTGCTTATGAGTTTTGAGTTTGGGTAGTTATATCATCTTATAATACTAAAGCTATGGCGTCTGTATGTTGTACAATTTGGTATCAAAGCGAGGTTAGATTCAAGGTCGGTACGTATAGAAGTTATCCACATAATAGTAATGCAGGACCGTGAGTGTCCTTATGCTTGAGTCTTGTGATTAGAGACTGATTCCTTGATTTCTTGCTTTTCTTAAGAGTGCAAGCAACGTGGTGGGTACGTCAATACCAAGAGAAGAGCTTTCGGCGAGCAGCGCCACTGCTCAAGGTCCTTTAGGCATGGGTGTAAACCCGACCGACTTCTATCGCATGCTAGCAGAAGCAATGGTGGTAGCCCAAGCTGCAGCGACAGCTCAGGTAGCAACCCCTACTACACCAGATACGACGATGGTCGTGCCGGGAGGAGAAGCCAGGCGAGTAGAGCCTTTGGCAGAAAGGGTGGTTGTCGGGCATGGAGACTGTAAGATGAAGTACTTTCTGAGCTTCCATCCCCTGACGTTCAAAGGAGTCGGTACTCCGACTGATGCAGAGGATTGGTGGGCATGGATGCAAGAGCTTCTGAGGGTGGCAGAGACGCCGAAAGAGAAGAAATCTTAGTTTGCGACCTTCATGTTGGAGGGAGATGCAAAGTTGTGGTGGGTGAGCCATAGCGGCCGCCAATTTCCTGGACGCACCTCGTCCATGGAAGAATTTGGGGATGCTTTCCTAAAAAAGTACATACCTGTTTCAACAAGGTTGGCCTTCAGAGGCAATTTCTGCACTTGATGCAATGAGATAAGATGGTGGACGAGTATGTTTAGGAGTTCACTCGTTTGGGTCGTTACACGGGGACGACCATGGCGGATTATGAAGAGAGGGATAACCTCTTCTACCAGGGGCTGAGGGAGAATCTAAGGCAACCCACATCGCCATGAAGAGAGCCGGTTTCAATGAGTTGGTTGAGGCGGCCAGGACGTTGGAGAGTGATCTAGAGCGAAGCCAACGTCGCAAAGGTTTTGCGCCCAAGCAAGGATAAGGGAAGCCTTTTCAATCCCAAGGAAAGTCGGAAGGGAATAATTGGAGGAGGAAGCCTCACCCGTACAAGTCCGGTGAGAAAAGTAAGTGGACGTTCGGAGGGTCTCACTCTAAGGGGCCGCCGACGTGTTTCAACTGTGGTAAGGTGGGGCACATTGCTCTTTTTTATACCCAAGGGGGTGCGGGGCAGGAGGCAAGACAGGAGCAAACTGTGCGCTCCGGCCCCAGTGCCGCTGAAAAAGGGAAGATGGTGGAGTCTAGCACTTCTCGGTTCCAACCAGTGGAACCAAGGGCCTACAACCTTGGACAGCAGGAAGCAATCCGCCAACCCGATGTGGTGACAGGCTTTGTGTTAGTTTCTGGATACCCTGCTAGGGTATTGTTTGATACGGGAGCATCACACTCCTTTCTTGCGGAAAACTTCATCCGGAGGATTGGGGTTGAATCATTTTCGGTGGACGCGGAGCTGAAGGTGTGCATGCCCAATGGGTCATTCATGACCACCGGGAAGAAAGGGCGCATTTGTTGGGAGCTAGGCAGAGTTGACTTCGTATTGCTAGCGGCGGTCCTACCGTTAGTCGAGTTTGATGTGATTTTGGGAATGGACTGGCTAGCGGAGCAGCTTGCCAGTATTGATTGCTTATCCAAGGTGGTGACCCTAAGAAGCGAAGGGCAGATGGAGGTGAAGTTTGAGGTCCTTAATGGAGTGGCATGTTCTCTGATTTCGGCCTTATAGTTAGCGCGGGCAGTTGATCAGGGTGGAGTAGCGCTTGTAGCGTTATTGGAGGTTCGCCTTTCCAGGTTATCACTTGGGGAAGTGCCAGTGCTGGCAGAGTTCGAGGATGTGTTTCCTAAAGATCTTCTCGGGGCACCTCCTCGGCGGGAGATTGATTTCTCAATTGAGTTGGTGCCAGAGGCACGGCCGGTGTCACATCCTCCATTTAGGATGACACCGAAAGAGTTGGCTGAGCTTAAGGTACAGTTGCAGGAACTGTTGGAGCAGGGGTATATCAGACCCAGTTCTTCACCGTGGAGCGCGCCGGTGTTGTTCGTAAAGAAGAAAGACAGTAGTATGCGGCTGTGCATAGACTACCGAGAGTTGAATATACTGACTGTCAATAATAAGTATCTGATTCCTCGGATTGACGACCTGTTTGACCAGCTGGTGGGGTCGGTGGTGTATTCAAAGTTTGACTTAAAGTCAGGATACTATCAGTTGCGAATTCGAGACGAGGACATACCCAAAACACGTTTGGTACGAGGTATGGTCACTTTGAGTTCTCGGTGATACCATTCGGGCTGACGAACTCACCATCCGTATTCTTGGATTTGATGAATCGAGATTTTCAGAAATACTTGGACTCTTTTGTAGTTGTCTTTTTTGATGACATCTTGGTATATTCCAAATCGGAGGTGGAGCATGAGACTCACTTGAGGGTAGTCTTGCAAGTGTTGAGGAAGAACCAGCTTTATGCAAAGTTCTCAAAGTGCGAGTTCTGGCTCGAGAAGGTGGCATTTTTAGGCCATGTGATTAGTGGGGATGGGGTGGCATTAGATCCAACAAAAGTGGAGGCCATTAGAGATTGGCCGGTTTTGAGAACCGTGGCGGAAGTCCGAGGCTTTCTTGGACTAGCCGGGTACTATAGAAGATTCGTGGAAAACTTTTCGCGGATAGCTCTACCCCTCACTTCACTAACTCGTAAGGATCAGAAGTTTGTGTGGACTCAGGAGTGCAGTCAGGCATTTTAAATACTGAAGGAAAGACTGATGACGGCTCCAATCCTAAGTCTACCGATGGGGACCGAAGGATTTCAGATCTACAGTGACGCATCAGGATGCAGTTTGGGTTGTGTTTTGGTACAGCATTGCAGTGTAATAGCCTTTGAGTCTAGGCATCTGAAGGCTCACGAGAGAAATTACCCCGTCCATGACTTGGAGTTGGCGGCGGTAATTTTCGCGTTGAAATTGTGGCGGCACTATGTTTATGGTGCGAAGGTGTAGATCTTCACGAATCAAAAAAACATGAAGTATCTCCTAGATCAGAAGGACTTGAATATGCAGTATCACAGGTGGGTCAAGTTCCCTGGAGACTACGAGGTGGCGATTTAGTATATGCCAGGTAAGGCCAATGTGGTGACAGATGCCTTGAGTAGAAAATACTCGGGGCAAGGGAATTGGATCGAAGCTCATGATGAGCGGTTGGTGCGGAAATGGGAGTCCCTCGGCTTGGAGTGCGTAGCAAGGGGCGAGTCTAGCGTGGCTCAGTTAAACTGGATTGAAATGCAGAATGACTTGTCCGATCGTATTCGGGAAGCGACTCGTTTGGATGTGGAGTTTCAGCCATTCGTGGTGGAAGCTCAAAAAGGCGAGAGAAGTGCCTGGGAGACTATTGACGGGATTCTGAGGAAGGACGGAAGGATTTGTGTACCGCAGTTCGGCAAGCTCCGTGAGGAGTTGATGTTTGAGGCTCACTTCACAAAGTACTCCATTCATCCGGGCAGTACAAAGATGTACTTGGATATGAAGAAATCCTTTTGGTGGCATGGACTGAAGCGGGACGTAGCTTTGTACGTGAATCGATGTTAAACTTGTGTCTTGGTGAAGGCCGAGTGTCAGAAGCCGGGCGGGTTCCTAAAGCCTCTTCCAATCCCCGAATGGAAATTCGATGACATCTCCATGGATTTTGTGCATGGGTTACCTAGATCGCAACAGGGTAACGATGCGATTTGGGTGATTGTGGATCGCTTAACCAAAGTGGCTCACTTCATACCAAACTGGAAGGAGGACAACGTGAAGAAGCTGGTGGAGTTGTATGTTCGCAACATTGTGCGACTACATGGGATTCCTAAAAGTATAGTCAGCGATCGTGACGAACGTTTCACGTCCAAGGACTGGAAGTTAGTTCAGAAGAGTCTGGGCACGAAGCTAAAGTTCAGTACGGCTTTCCGTCCTCAAACTGACGGGCAAACTGAAAGAACGAACCGTACTATGGAGGATATGCTGAGGATGTGTGTTCTTGACTTCGGCAAGAAATGGGAGGATCACCTCTTCATGGTGGAGTTCGTGTATAACAATAGTTACCAAGCAAGTATAAAAATGGCGCCATACGAAGCTTTGTATGGGAGGCGGTGTCGAACACCGATGTCGTGGACAGAGGCGGGAGACACCAAACTTTTGGGAAAAGAAGTGGTAGCTGATGCTTGTGAGTTGGTACGGACCATTCAAGAGCGCATGAAGGTGGCTCAAGATCGGCAAGCAAAATATTTTAATGCTCGCCATAGGAAGTTGGAGTTCGCGGTATGCGATTGGGTCTATTTGAAGATCAAGTCGTTCAAAGGCGTTTCACGGATTCGGCGACTCAAGAAGTTGAGTCCAAGGTTTTTGGGACCTTTCAAGGTTGTTGAAAGGGTGGGGAAGCAGCGTACCGATTGGTGTTATCCACAGAGCTGAGTGGATTGCACGACATCTTCCATGTCTCCGTCTTGAGGAAAGCCTTAGTAGAGGCTAGTGTGGTGATTGAATCGGCATCGGTGCCGATAGAGGAAGACTTGAGGATGCGAATCCGTCCAATTGCTATAGAGGATTCAGAAATCTGGCAGTTGCGGAACAAAGAGGTCAAACTCGTGAAAGTCCGATGGGACAACTGCGGTCGTGAGGAACTCTCTTGGGAGCGAAAACAAACCATGCTGGAGGAGTATCCAGAGTTTTTTTGTTCAAGTATCATTTAATTTTTGTGTACCTCTTTTTGCTTTTTGGTAATTTCAGGACGAAACTCTTTTAAGGGGGAGAGAGTTCTAACGCCCCAAAATTCGAAAGAAGGGTGAGCAGCGTCGAGAGCCAAGTTTGGGTCTTGGTAAGGGTCACACGGCCTAGGACACGGGCGTGTCCGTGGCCGTGTCGTGCCAGGTTCGTCGAGAGCTCGGGAAGTCGATGATTTTTGCACGACGATGTGTCGAGATAGGGAACACGGCCTGGGACATGGGCGTGTCCAAGGTCGTGTCGTGCCGGGTTCGTCGAGAGCCCGGGTGGTCGACAAACTGCGCTCGACGATGTGTCGAGACAGTGAATACGGCCTGAGACACAGGCGTGTCTAAGGCCGTGTCGAGCGTGTTCGACGAATTTTTCTGCGAAGTCGACAAAGAGGCAGTCAACGATCGTCGATACTTCGAACACGGCCTGAGACACGGGAGTGTCCCAGGCCGTGTCCTTCTCGGGTTGTGAGTCGGGCCGTGTAAGGGGATTGAACACGACCTGGAGCCCAGACGTGTTCGTGTTGGACACGGCCGTGTCACATGTGACACGGGCATGTCAAGTACCCGTGTCATGCTTTGGGTGCGACGGTTTAGGCGTCGATTGGGGAACACGGCCTTCGACACGGCCGTGTCACAAGCCGTGTTCAGCCCATGTGTTTTGACTTTCAGTTCGGATCGTGGCCGTTCATTTCCTTCTTTTAGGATCTGATGGTCCAGGGTTGCCCTTGCTGAGTTAAGTCCGGGAATAGGGTATAGAAATCCTCATTCTTCTTCAAACACTCTCTTTATAAGATCTAGAGAGAAGGGAGAACAAGGAAGAAGGTGAAGGAGAGATCCGACTGCTGGAGAAGCTTCGGTGCTCCAAATCGCGAGCCGAGTCCAGATCCGTGGAGGCAAGACCTTTACAAAGGTTTTCATCCGGCTAAGTTTCCATGGCTAGGAAGAGAGGTCGGAAGGTAATAACACTTCTCCTCTTGGTTTTAGGATGCATGTTTAGCATCTTTTACTTTCTAGTTTTTGGGCACCAAACTCTCAAATGAGAGGGGTTTGGGTCGCCAAGGTTCAAGAGGGACCTCCGGGTCGATTGAGTCCATCCCCGGCATATTTTGCATTAGAGATCTGCTCCATTAGTGGATTAGGCATGGTGGGTGAAGCCGTAGTCGCGACCATTAGTCCGACTCGGTGATGTTGCATACGAGCTTTAAGGATTCATAGAGATCCGTTGTGGCAAGATGTCGTTTGTGATGTTTGTGATGTTTTCCCCATTTTCCCGAGTGAGTACGTGTGGTCGGAACCGGACAAGGTTAGCTCTGCATTGGCGGTAGATGGTTTCCTTGGTGCGCGGGGACGTTGCAGTACGAATGAGGGATTAGGGTGGGAATGGTTTTTGGATTGTAATGTGCTAAGGCATGGCTTTGTCTCCATGGTCGGCTGGCTATCCCGTGACGTGCAGGTCATGTGAGGAGAGTGTCCCGGCAAGACTAGTCCCCTTCTGTGAGACTTACGAGAATGCCAAGCATGGGGAAAGCCTGGGCAATGAGGCCATGAGCGGGTGGGGTCCAGCAAGGCATCTTAGAATCGGTCAGTGTGTTAGACAGAATCCTGACATGAGAAGTCAGAGCTTGCAGGCAAGCCCGGGTCTAAGACCATGAGCGGGTAGGGCCTTGGCAAGAGTTCCGTATGGCGGCTTGCATGTCGTTGGGGGATTTGCAGTGCCCCTTTGTTTGCGGTTAATGCCAATGGGGAAATGATGAGTACCCAGATAATGTGATGATGTGCTAGATGCATACGCGTTAGGGTTCCTTGGGTGAAGCCCGGGTTTTGTATTCATGCTGCATAGTAGGCCCCCTTTTTTTATATGCTCAACAATAGAGAACGTGCATGTTGTTTGAGACATCCAAGCCTGTTCATTAGTGTTATACTTGTTTTTGTATATTATATACGAAGTGCTGACTTGCAGGTTGGAGGGGTACCCCGGGGTCCGTTAGGTGCGTCCTGGAGGAAATGTGTTTGTTACATAGTTTGAGGTCAGCCTTTCCTGACCTACGTTACAACCAAATTTTACAGGGCAAGGATCGCAAGCAGGAGCTAGCTCGCCGACCAGAAAGGCCTAAGCCTCATGAAGTGTTACCATCCTTGTTATGGCTTTAATTTTGTGATTTTGTATGTTGATGTTGTTGTCTTCCGACTTGTATGCCGAGATAGCTTAGGAGTGCTTATGCACTTTGATGTTTATGTATTGTTGGAGATTTGGACTCTTCTTTTATTGTAAGTCCATAAGGCCATTTCGAGACTCTTGTGGATGTGGATAACTTCTAGTCTTGATTGATGTTTCTGTTGTATTTTGCTTATGAGTTTTGAGTTTTTGTTGTTATATCATCTTATAATACGAAAGCTATGGCATCTGTATGTTGTGGGGCCCCGGCTGAACCCATATTATACGGTCATTATAGGGGAGGTGTTACACTTGCGCAGCCTTCTACAACACTAATATGTGAAATGCATTATGCAAACCTAAGTTCAGTTGAAAGATTCAACTGATAGGCAGCTTCACCAATCCGTTCAACGATTTCAAACTACCTAAGGTATCTCGAACTCAATTTTTTGAAGCGTCTAATCCTAGATATGCCCTTGAATGACTTTATCATGAGATATACCCAATCACCACCGCAAATTCCATGTTTCGGTGTCTGACATTATAGTACTTTGCTCGCTTATCTTGAGCAATGAACAACCACTCGTAAATCAAATGTATCGTCAAAGTCACATCTTTGACATCTTTATGTTTTAACGACTTTGATTCTCCCGTTTCTACCCAAGTCAAGGGAGTACGACACTTCCTACCGCATAAGGCCTCAAAAGGTGTCATTTGAATACTTGCTGAAAGTCCACCTAGTGTCAACTACCTTCACCTATGGGGGGAATTGGTGACTTGCAGCGTTTTTGCGGAATTAAAATTGTACCTGCACAAAAAAACAAAACAACACAGCATAGAAGGGACACAAGCAAATTATAGTGGTTCCCCGATTTGGGTACATCCACTTTCCCCCTTCGGCCTATCTCCCAACCAGGGACGACTCGGTCACTTCACCAACAGGATTGAAATCCAATCCTTGCACTAACGGGAGGAACCCTTCCACACGTAGGAGACAACACTCCCACAACACGGGTTGCACCCAACCCTTACAACTAGAAACCAACGTTCCTTCACAACAAAATGAAAATAGAATGTACAAGAAATACAAATAACCTTTGGAGACTAAGGTGTCCCTCTTCGTTCGATGACATGTTCTTGAAGTCAACGAAGAGTCCACAACCCTAGATCTCACTTGGAGAGAATCTCCCCGAAACCGGCGGCGGCAAGAGGGGCGGCGACTTGGTTCTCGGGATTGGCGGCGACAATGGTGTGCGGCTGCTGTACTTTGGAGATTCAATCTTCGTAGCAAAGCTAGTAAGGTCTTCCAACGGTCACACTAGGATCGATCATCTCGATCGATTCGGAAGGGGAAGGTTTTCCCGATGAACGAATCAAGAGACAAAGGATCTCTGGTTAGACGCGTGAGACGCAGTGCTTGGCTAAGCTTCTGTCGCCGGAAGATCTGGAAGAACCACGATCAAAAGCGGCGAACAACTAGCACGAGCGGCGACGGCGGCGGAGCAGGTATCGCGATCTAGGTCACGTCAGCGGTTCGTGTATATTTTTCTGTCTGTCTCCACTGTTCAAAATATGCGTGTATTTATACGGTAGAATACTCCTTTATGACCGTTATGGGTCCCACCTGAAGAAACCCTAAAAGTAGTTCAAAACAGCGTCTTAATGTTTGATCCGGTCCAGCGGGATCCAGAAAATCGTCTAAGGCAAAATCGGCGAGAATCGAAGGTGATTCTCGTCGAATCGGCGAGACTCGAAGGTGATTCTCGTCGATTCGGCGAGAATCAAAGGTGATTCTCGTCGATTTTGACTTATTGGCACGCTCTGATTTAGCCGGATAGAGACGGCGAGAATCAGCCAGTGATTCTAGACGATTCGGCGAGAATCACTAGTGATTCTCGCCGAATCGGCGAGAATCACTTGATGATTCTCGTCGATTATCACTTAGACGATTTTTCGTCTTTCCACCCATGAGCTGCACTTTGACCGATCCTTGCTCCTTGTCTGCTCTTGCATTATCACAGCCATGTACTTGAAAATAAGTACACTCCAATAGAGAGAGTACACGTAGGCCAACACATTGATCTGCTCAATGAGGGATTACGTCGCGCAGACCCGTGTATATTGACCTACTACACCCTGACATTGGTGTGTACTTAGCGTGGAATAACTGCAAGCACAACTTAAAAGAATTCATCAAATACATTATCTATTTACTTTAGCGTGATCAGGGGCGTCTTCAAATCAGGTACATTGTGGATACAATACCCAACAATCTCCCCCTATTTGAAGAAGCCTAAACCCTACAAGCTAATGTGAATAGAGCGTATGGGAATGAAAATCATAAACTTTAAATTGAGTTGAGTGAGATATTCATTACCAATACCAATTGCTTGAGAGAAACCTTGGAGAGCAACCTTGGAGCCACCTGAATACCAATTGCTTGAGAGCAACCTTGGAGAGCAACCTTGGAGTCACCTTAGCCTTACCGAGAGGGTAATCTCCCCCTTTTCGGCTTCTGCAAATCTGGGTCTGTTGCAGTTGACCCCTTGCTCCCCCTCAGTTCTGGCACCTGTGCTCACACTTGAGTTCCCGGCAGAGACTCCCCCTAGATGCACGAGCCGGGAGCGTCTGTAGTCTTCATTCCTCATAGTTTAGCATCCCCAATTCAGTTTTGAAAAGACTGAACTTGGCTTCATCTAAGGGCTTTGTGAAAATATCTGCAACCTGCTTGTCCGTGGGGACATAACAAAGAGAGATGTCCTTGTTCTCCACGTGCTCCCGAATGAAGTGGTAGCGCACTTCAATATGCTTCGTTCTGCTGTGCGATACCAGATTGTTGGCAATTGAAATTGCACTGGAGGAGTCGCAGTACATTGGTACTTCCTTGAACTGAAAGTCGTAGTCGGCTAACTGGTTTCTGATCCATAGGAGTTGTGCGCAACAGCTGCCTGCCTAGATGTACTCAGACTCTGCTGTGGAGGTTGCTACACAATTCTGTTTCTTGCTATTCCATGAAATAAGCTTTCTTCCGAGGAATTGACACGTCCCGGAAGTGCTTTTTTTGTCATCCCTACTCCCTGCAAAATCAGCATATGAAAAACCTATTAGCTCGACATCATTGTTTCTCGGGTACCACAAGCCAAGATTCGGAGTACCTTTAAGGTATCTTAGAATTCCCTTTGCAGCGACATAGTGAGATTCCTTAGTGTTCACCTGATATCTGGCACAGACACATGTGGAGAACATGATATCCGGTCTACTGGCAGTAAGGTAGAGCAGGGATCCAATGATGCTTCTGTATTTGGTTTCATCGAAAGGTTTGCCTTTCTCATCCTTATCCAGAGACAACGTGGATCCCATTGGAGTCCTCATAGAGGTTGCATTCTCCATACCGAATTTCCTGAGGAGTTCATTTGTGAACTTCGTCTGAGAGATGAAGATTCCATCCTCAGACTGTTTCACTTGAAGTCCCAAGAAATACTTTAGCTCTCCCATATTGCTCATTTCAAACTTTCCTTGCATAAGTTTAGAAAACGTTTTGCAAAAATTGTTGTCCGTTGAGCCGAATATACTGTCAGCGACATAGATTTGCACCAGCAAAATCTTGCCTTTGACTTCCCTGAGAAACAATGTCTTATCTATTTTACCTCTAGAGAACTTGTTCTCAAGAAGAAAACTAGATAAGGTCTCATACCAAGCTCGTGGAGCTTGTTTTAAACCATATAGAGCTTTATTAAGAAAATATACATGATTGGGATAAGTAGGATTGACAAAACCTGGGGGTTGAGCGATGTATACTTCCTCTTTCAGGTCTCCGTTCAAGAATGCTGATTTCACATCCATTTGATAGACTGTGAATCCTTTGTGCGAAGCGTACGCCCGGAACAATCTTATTGCCTCGAGCCTTGCCACTGGTGCAAAGGTCTGGTCGAAGTCAACCCCCTCCGCCTGTCTGTAACCTTGAGCCACCAGCCTGGCCTTGTTCTTTATGATGACACCATGTTCATCCAGTTTATTTCTGAAGATCCACTTGGTGCCAATCACATTCTGCTTTTGTGGTCTGGGAACCAGCGTCCAAACGTTGCATCGTTCGAATTGATGCAGTTCATCTTGCATTGCCAAAATCCATGCTGCATCTTTGTTCGCCTCGTCAAACTTCTTTGGCTCAACCTGTGACAGGAAACTGAGATGCAAAATCTCGTTAATAGTACCTCTTCGTGTTCTGACACCGTCACGAGGATCTCCAATGATCTGATCTCTAGGATGATCCCTCACGTGTCGGAGCTCTAGAAGTCTGGCGTCCGGAGCTTCGACTACTTCTTGGGCTTCTCCTTCTTCTAAGAGATTTTCTTCATTTTGATCTTCAACATTCCCAGTCGACGTTGTGGTGGAAACTTTGACGTACTTAGGAGTTTCATCTTTAGCGGTATCATCGAGGCACAGCTGTTCAAGTCGTGCACCTGCATCTTCAAGAATACCGCTGGAAGAATTGTTGTTAAGCAAGCTTCCTTCATCAAATACTACATTAATTGATTCCTCTACCGTTAGGGGCGGCCGGGAGGAGATGTGTTTGTTACACAGTTTGAGGTCAGCCTTTGCTGACCCACGTTACAACCAAATTTTTCAAGGCAAGGATCGCAAGCAGGAGCTAGCTCGCCAGCCAAAAAGGCCTAAGCCTCATGAAGTGTTACCATCCTTGCTATGGCTTTACTTTTGTGATTTTGTATGTTGATGTTGTTGTCTTCTGGCTTGCATGCCGAGGTAGCTTAGGAGTGCTTATGTACTTTGATGTTTATGTATTGTTGGAGATTTGGACTCTTCTTTTGTTATAAGGCCATAAGGCCATTTCGAGACTCTTGTGGATGTGGATAACTTCTAGTCTTGGTTAATGTTTCCGCTGTGTTTTGCTTATGAGTTTTGAGTTTGGGTAGTTATATCATCTTATAATACTAAAGCTATGGCGTCTGTATGTTATACAATTTGGTATCAAAGCGAGGTTAGATTCAAGGTCGGTACGTATAGAAGTTATCCACATAATAGTAATTCAGGACCGTGAGTGTCCTTATGCTTGAGTCTTGTGATTAGAGACTGATTCCTTGTTTTCTTGCTTTTCTTAAGAGTGCAAGCAACGTGGCGGGTACGTCAATACCAAGAGAAGAGCTTTCGGCGAGCAGCGCCACTGCTCAAGGTCCTTTAGACATGGGTGTAAACCCGACCGACTTCTATCGCATGCTAGCAGAAGCAATGGTGGTAGCCCAAGCTGCAGCGACAGCTCAGGTAGCAACCCCTGCTACACCAGATACGACGATGGTCGTGCCGGGAGGAGAAGCCAGGCGAGTAGAGCCTTTGGCAGAAAGGGTGGTTGTCGGGCATGGAGACTGTAAGATGAAGTACTTTCTGAGCTTCCATCCCCTGACGTTCAAAGGAGTCGGTACTCCGACTGATGCAGAGGATTGGTGGGCATGGATGCAAGAGCTTCTGAGGGTGGCAGAGATGCCGAAAGAGAAGAAATCTTAGTTTGCGACCTTCATATTGGAGGGAGACGCAAAGTTGTGGTGGGTGAGCCATAGCGGCCGCCAATTTCCTGGACGCACCTCGTCCATGGAAGAATTTGGGGATGCTTTCCTAAAAAAGTACATACCTGTTTCAACAAGGTTGGCCCTTCAGAGGCAATTTCTGCACTTGATGCAATGAGATAAGATGGTGGACGAGTATGTTTAGGAGTTCACTCGTTTGGGTCGTTATACGGGGACGACCATGGCGGATTATGAAGAGAGGGATAACCTCTTCTACCAGGGGCTGAGGGAGAATCTAAGGCAACCCGCATCGCCATGAAGAGAGCCGGTTTCAATGAGTTGGTTGAGGCGGCCAGGACGTTGGAGAGTGATCTAGAGCGAAGCCAACGTCGCAAAGGTTTTGCGCCCAAGCAAGGATAAGGGAAGCCTTTTCAATCCCAAGGAAAGTCAGAAGGGAATAATTGGAGGAGGAAGCCTCACCCGTACAAGTCCGGTGAGAAAAGTAAGTGGACGTTCGGAGGGTCTCACTCTAAGGGGCCACCGACGTGTTTCAACTGTGGTAAGGTGGGGCACATTGCTCTTTTTTATACCCAAGGGGGTGCGGGGCAGGAGGCAAGACAGGAGCAAACTGTGCGCTCCGGCCCCAGTGCCGCAGAAAAAGGGAAGATGGTGGAGTCTAGCACTTCTCGGTTCCAACCAGTGGAACCCAGGGCCTACAACCTTGGACAGCAGGAAGCGATCCGCCAACCCGATGTGGTGACAGGCTTTGTGTTAGTTTCTGGATACCCTGCTAGGGTATTGTTTGATATGGGAGCATCACACTCCTTTCTTGCGGAAAACTTCATCCGGAGGATTGGGGTTGAATCATTTTCGGTGGACGCGGAGCTGAAGGTGTGCATGCCCAATGGGTCATTCATGACCACCGGGAAGAAAGGGCGCATTTGTTGGGAGCTAGGCAGAGTTGACTTCGTATTGCTAGCGGCGGTCCTACCGTTAGTCGAGTTTGATGTGATTTTGGGAATGGACTGGCTAGCGGAGCAGCTTGCCAGTATTGATTGCTTATCCAAGGTGGTGACCCTAAGAAGCGAAGGGCAGATGGAGGTGAAGTTTGAGGTCCTTAATGGAGTGGCATGTTCTCTGATTTCGGCCTTATAGTTAGCGCGGGCAGTTGATCAGGGTGGAGTAGCGCTTGTAGCGTTATTGGAGGTTCGCCTTTCCAGGTTATCACTTGGGGAAGTGCCAGTGCTGGCAGAGTTCGAGGATGTGTTTCCTAAAGATCTTCTCGGGGCACCTCCTCGGCGGGAGATTGATTTCTCAATAGAGTTGGTGCCAGAGGCACGGCCGGTGTCACATCCTCCATTTAGGATGACACCGAAAGAGTTGGCTGAGCTTAAGGTACAGTTGTAGGAACTGTTGGAGCAGGGGTATATCAGACCCAGTTCTT
The DNA here is from genome assembly GCA_039583875.1 of Platanthera guangdongensis. Lineage (NCBI taxonomy): Eukaryota > Viridiplantae > Streptophyta > Magnoliopsida > Asparagales > Orchidaceae > Platanthera > Platanthera guangdongensis. The sequence goes on from CM077166.1 coordinate 173,305,625, forward strand.
CACCGTGGAGCGCTCCGGTGTTGTTCGTAAAGAAGAAAGACGGTAGTATGCGGCTGTGCATAGACTACCGAGAGTTGAATATACTGACTGTCAAGAATAAGTATCTGATTCCTCGGATTGACGACCTGTTTGACCAACTGGTGGCGTCGGTGGTGTATTCAAAGTTTGACTTAAAGTCAGGATACTATCAGTTGCGAATCCGAGACGAGGACATACCCAAAACAGCGTTTGGTACGAGGTATGGTCACTTTGAGTTCTTGGTGATGCCATTCGGGCTGACGAACTCACCATCCGTATTCTTGGATTTTATGAATCGAGTGTTTCAGAAATACTTGGACTCTTTTGTAGTTGTCTTTATTGATGATATCTTGGTATATTCCAAATCGGAGGTGGAGCATGAGACTCACTTGAGGGTAGTCTTGCAAGTGTTGAGGAAGAACCAGCTTTATGCAAAGTTCTCAAAGTGCGAGTTCTGGCTCGAGAAGGTGGCATTTTTAGGCCATGTGATTAGTGGGGATGGGGTGGCAGTAGATCCAACAAAAGTGGAGGCCATCAGAGATTGGCCGGTTTTGAGAACCGTGGCGGAAGTCCGAGGCTTTCTTGGACTAGCCGGGTACTATAGAAGATTCGTGGAAAACTTTTCGCGGATAGCTCTACCCCTCACTTCACTAACTCGTAAGGATTAGAAGTTTGTGTGGACTCAGGAGTGCAGTCAGGCATTTTAAATACTGAAGGAAAGACTGATGACGGCTCCAATCCTAAGTCTACCGATGGGGACCGAAGGATTTCAGATCTACAGTGATGCATCAGGATGCAGTTTGGGTTGTGTTTTGGTACAACATTGCAGTGTAATAGCCTTTGAGTCTAGGCAGCTGAAGGCTCACGAGAGAAATTACCCCGTCCATGACTTGGAGTTGGCGGCGGTAATTTTCGCGTTGAAATTGTGGCGGCACTATGTTTATGGTGCGAAGGTGTAGATCTTCACGAATCACAAAAGCATGAAGTATCTCCTAGATCAGAAGGACTTGAATATGCAGTATCACAGGTGGGTCGAGTTCCCTGGAGACTACGAGGTGGCGATTTAGTATATGCCAGGTAAGGCCAATGTGGTGGCAGATGCCTTGAGTAGAAAATACTCGGGGTAAGGGAATTGGACCGAAGCTCATGATGAGCAGTTGGTGCGGAAATGGGAGTCCCTCGGCTTGGAGTGCGTAGCAAGGGGCGAGTCTAGCGTGGCTCAGTTAAACTGGATTGAAATGCAGAATGACTTGTCCGATCGTATTCGGGAAGCGACTCGTTTGGATGTGGAGTTTCAGCCATTCGTGGTGGAAGCTCAAAAAGGCGAGAGAAGTGCCTGGGAGATTATTGACGGGATTCTGAGGAAGGACGGAAGGATTTGTGTACCGCAGTTCGGCAAGCTCCGTGAGGAGTTGATGTTTGAGGCTCACTTCACAAAGTACTCCATTCATCCGGGCAGTACAAAGATGTACTTGGATATGAAGAGATCCTTTTGGTGGCATGGACTGAAGCGGGACGTAGCTTTGTACGTGAATCGATGTTAAACTTGTGTCTTGGTGAAGGCCGAGTGTCAGAAGCCGGGCGGGTTCCTAAAGACTCTTCCAATCCCCGAATGGAAATTCGATGACATCTCCATGGATTTTGTGCATGGGTTACCTAGATCGCAGCAGGGTAACGACGCGATTTGGGTGATTGTGGATCGCTTAACCAAAGTGGCTCACTTCATACCAAACCGGAAGGAGGACAACGTGAAGAAGCTGGTGGAGTTGTATGTTCGCAACATTGTGCGACTACATGGGATTCCTAAAAGTATAGTCAGCAATCGTGACGAACGTTTCACGTCCAAGGACTGGAAGTTAGTTCAGAAGAGTCTGGGCACGAAGCTAAAGTTCAGTACGGCTTTCCGTCCTCAAACTGACGGGCAAACTGAAAGAACGAACCGTACTATGGAGGATATGCTGAGGATGTCTGTTCTTGACTTCGGCAAGAAATGGGAGGATCACCTCTTCATGGTGGAGTTCGTGTTTAACAATAGTTACCAAGCAAGTATAAAAATGGCGCCATACGAAGCTTTGTATGGGAGGCGGTGTCGAACACCGATGTCGTGGACAGAGGCGGGAGACACCAAACTTTTGGGAAAAGAAGTGGTAGCTGATGCTTGTGAGTTGGTACGGACCATTCAAGAGCGCATGAAGGTGGCTCAAGATCGGCAAGCAAAATATTTAAATGCTCGCCATAGGAAGTTGGAGTTCGCGGTATGCGATTGGGTCTATTTGAAGATCAAGTCGTTCAAAGGCGTTTCACGGATTCGGCGACTCAAGAAGTTGAGTCCAAGGTTTTTGGGACCTTTCAAGGTTGTTGAAAGGGTGGGGAAGCAGCGTACCGATTGGTGTTATCCACAGAGCTGAGTGGATTGCACGACGTCTTCCATGTCTCCGTCTTGAGGAAAGCCTTAGTAGAGGCTAGTGTGGTGATTGAATCGGCATCGGTGCCGATAGAGGAAGACTTGAGGATGCGAATCCTTCCAATTACTATAGAGGATTCAGAAATCTGGCAGTTGCGGAACAAAGAGGTCAAACTCGTGAAAGTCCGATGGGACAACTGCGGTCGTGAGGAACTCTCTTGGGAGTGAAAACAAACCATGCTGGAGGAGTATCCAGAGTTTTTTTGTTCAAGTATCATTTAATTTTTGTGTACCTCTTTTTGCTTTTTGGTAATTTCAGGACGAAACTCTTTTAAGGGGGAGAGAGTTCTAACGCCCCAAAATTCGAAAGAAGGGCGAGCAGCGTCGAGAGCCAAGTTTGGGTCTTGGTAAGGGTCACACGGCCTAGGACACGGGCGTGTCCGTGGCCGTGTCGTGCCGGGTTCGTCGAGAGCACGGGAAGTCGATGATTTTTGCACGACAATGTGTCGAGATAGGGAACACGGCCTGGGACATGGGCGTGTCCAAGGCCGTGTCGTGCCGGGTTCGTCGAGAGCCCGGGTGGTCGACAAACTGCGCTCGACGATGTGTCGAGACAGTGAACACGACCTGAGACACGGGCGTGTCTAAGGCCGTGTCGAGCGTGTTCGACGAATTTTTCTGCGAAGTCGACAAAGTGGCAGTCGACGATCGTCGATACTTCGAACACGGCCTGAGACACGGGAGTGTCCCAGGCCGTGTCCTTCTCGGGTTGTGAGTCGGGCCGTGTAAGGGGATTGAACACGACCTGGAGCCCAGACGTGTTCGTGTTGGACACGGCCGTGTCACATGTGACACGGGCATGTCAAGTACCCGTGTCATGCTTTGGGTGCGACGGTTTAGGCGTCGATTGGGGAACACGGCCTTCGACACGGCCGTGTCACAAGCCGTGTTCAGCCCATGTGTTTTGACTTTCAGTTCGGATCGTGGCCGTTCATTTCCTTCTTTTAGGATCTGATGGTCCAGGGTTGCCCTTGCTGAGTTAAGTCCGGGAATAGGGTATAGAAATACTCATTCTTCTTCAAACACTCTCTTTCTAAGATCTAGAGAGAGGGGAGAACAAGGAAGAAGGTGAAGGAGAGATCCGACTGCTGGAGAAGCTTCGGTGCTCCAAATCGCGAGCTGAGTCCAGATCCGTGGAGGCAAGACCTTTACAAAGGTTTTCATCCGGCTAAGTTTCCATGGCTAGGAAGAGAGGTCGGAAGGTAATAACACTTCTCCTCTTGGTTTTAGGATGCATGTTTAGCATCTTTTACTTTCTAGTTTTTGGGCACCAAACTCTCAAATGAGAGGGGTTTGAGTCGCCAAGGTTCAAGAGGGACCTCCGGGTCGATTGAGTCCATCCCCGACATGTTTTGCATTAGAGATCTGCTCCATTAGTGGATTAGGCATGGTGGGTGAAGCCGTAGTCGCGACCATTAGTCCGACTCGGTGATGTTGCATACGAGCTTTAAGGATTCATAGAGATCCGTTGTGGCAAGATGTCGTTTGTGATGTTTGTGATGTTTTCCCCATTTTCTCGAGTGAGTACGTGTGGTCGGAACCGGACAAGGTTAGCTCTGCATTGGCGGTAGATGGTTTCCTTGGTGCGCGGGGACGTTGCAGTACGAATGAGGGATTAGGGTGGGAATGGTTTTTGGATTGTAATGTGCTAAGGCATGGCTTTGTCTCCATGGTCGGCTGGCTATCCCGTGACGTGCAGGTCATGTGAGGAGAGTGTCCCGGCAAGACTAGTCCCCTTCTATGAGACTTACGAGAATGCCAAGCATGGGGAAAGCCTGGGCAATGAGGCCATGAGCGGGTGGGGTCCAGCAAGGCATCTTAGAATCGGTCAGTGTGTTAGACAGAATCCTGACATGAGAAGTCAGAGCTTGCAGGCAAGCCCGGGTCTAAGACCATGAGCGGGTAGGGCCTTGGCAAGAGTTCCGTATGGCGGCTTGCATGCCATTGGGGGAATTGCAGTGCCCCCTTTGTTTGCGGTTAATGCCAATGGGGAAATGATGAGTACCCAGATGATGTGATGATGTGCTAGATGCATACGCGTTAGGGTTCCTTGGGTGAAGCCCGGGTTTTGCATTCATGCTGCATAGTAGGCCCCTTTTTTTTATATGCTCAACAATAGAGAACGTGCATGTTGTTTGAGACATCCAAGCCTGTTCGTTAGTGTTATACTTGTTTTTGTATATTATATACGAAGTGCTGACTTGCAGGTTGGAGGGGTACCCCGGGGTCCGTTAGGTGCGTCCTGGAGGAAATGTGTTTGTTACACAGTTTGAGGTCAGCCTTTCCTGACCCACGTTACAACCAAATTTTACAGGGCAAGGATCGCAAGCAGGAGCTAGCTCGCCGACCAGAAAGGCCTAAGCCTCATGAAGTGTTACCATCCTTGTTATGGCTTTACTTTTGTGATTTTGTATGTTGATGTTGTTGTCTTCCGACTTGTATGTCGTGATAGCTTAGGAGTGCTTATGCACTTTGATGTTTATGTATTGTTGGAGATTTGGACTCTTCTTTTATTGTAAGTCCATAAGGCCATTTCGAGACTCTTGTGGATGTGGATAACTTCTAGTCTTGAATTATGTTTCTGTTGTATTTTGCTTATGAGTTTTGAGTTTTTGTTGTTATATCATCTTATAATACGAAAGCTATGGCGTCTGTATGTTGTGGGGCCCCGGCCGAACCCATATTATACGGTCATTATAGGGGAGGTGTTACACTTGCGCAACCTTCTACAACACTAATATGTGAAATGCATTATGCAAACCTAAGTTCAGTTGAAAGATTCAACTGATAGGCAGCTTCACCAATCCGTTCAACGATTTCATACTACCCAAGGTATCTCGAACTCAATTTTTTGAAGCGTCTAATCCTAGATATGCCCTTGAATGACTTTATCATGAGATATACCCAATCACCCACCGCAAATTCCATGTTTCGGTGTCTGACATTATAGTACTTTGCTCGCTTATCTTGAGCAATGAACAACCACTGGTAAATCAAATGTATCGTCCAAGTCACATCTTTGACATCTTTATGTTTTAACGACTTTGATTCTCCCGTTTCTACCCAAGTCAAGGGAGTACGACACTTCCTACCGCATAAGGCCTCAAAAGGTGTCATTTGAATACTTGCTGAAAGTCCACCTAGTGTCAACTACCTTCACCTATGGGGGGAATAGGTGACTTGCAGCGTTTTTGCGGAATTAAAATTGTACCTGCACAAAAAAATAAAACAGAACAGCACAGAAGGGACACAAGCAAATTATAGTGGTTCCCCGATTTGGGTACATCCACTTTCCCCCTTCGGCCTATCTCCCAACCAGGGACGACTCGGTCACTTCACCAACAAGATTGAAATCCAATCCTTGCACTAACGGAAGGAACCCTTCCACATGTAGGAGACAACACTCCCACAACACGGGTTGCACCCAACCCTTACAACTAGAAACCAACGTTCCTTCACAACAAAATGAAAATAGAATGTACAAGAAATACAAACAACCTTTGGAGACTAAGGTGTCCCTCTTCGTTCGATGACGTATTCTTGAAGTCAACGAAGAGTCCACAACCCTAGATCTCACTTGGAGAGAATCTCCCCGAAACCGGCGGCGGCAAGAGGGGCGGCGACTTGGTTCTCGGGATTGGCGGCGACAACGGTGTGCGGCTGCTATACTTTGGAGATTCAATCTTCGTAGCAAAGCTAGTAAGGTCTTCCAACGGTCACACTAGGATCGATCGTCTCGATCGATTCGGAAGGGGAAGGTTTTCCCGATCAACGAATCAAGAGACAAAGGATCTCTGGTTAGACGCGTGAGACGCAGTGCTTGGCTAAGCTTCTGTCGCCGGAAGATCTGGAAGAACCACGATCAAAAGCGGCGAACAACTAGCACGAGCGGCGACGGCGGCGGAGCAGGTATCGCGATCTAGGTCACGTCGGCGGTTCGTGTATATTTTTCTGTCTGTCTCCACTATTCAAAATACGCGTGTATTTATACGGTAGAATACTCCTTTATGACCGTTATGGGTCCCACCTGAAGAAACCCTAAAAGCGGTTTAAAACAGCGTCTTAATGTTTGATCCGGTCCAGCGGGATCCAGAAAATCGTCTAAGGCAAAATCGGCGAGAATCGAAGGTGATTCTCGTCGAATCGGCGAGACTCGAAGGTGATTCTCGTCGATTCGGCGAGAATCAAAGATGATTCTCGTCGATTTTGACTTATTGGCACGCTCTGATTTAGCCGGATAGAGACGGTGAGAATCAGCCAGTGATTCTAGACGATTCGGCGAGAATCACTTGATGATTCTCGTCGATTATCACTTAGACGATTTTTCGTCTTTCCACCCATGAGCTGCACTTTGACCCATCCTTGCTCCTTGTCTGCTCTTGCATTATCACAGCCCTGTACTTGAAAATAAGTACACTCCAATAGAGAGAGTACACGTAGGCCAACACATTGATCTGCTCAACGAGGGATTACGTCGCGCAGACCCGTGTATATTGACCTACTACACCCTGACATTGGTGTGTACTTAGCGTGGAATAACTGCAAGCACAACTTAAAAGAATTCATCAAATACATTATCTATTTACTTTAGCGTGATCAGGGGCGTCTTCAAATCAGGTACATTGTGGATACAATACCCAACAATCTCCCCCTATTTGAAGAAGCCTAAACCCTACAAGCTAAGGTGAATAGAGCGTATGGGAATGAAAATCATAAACTTAAAATTGAGTTGAGAGAGATATTCATTACCAATACCAATTGCTTGAGAGAAACCTTGGAGAGCAACCTTGGAGCCACCTGAATACCAATTGCTTGAGAGCAACCTTGGAGAGCAACCTTGGAGCCACCTTAGCCTTACCGAGAGGGTAATCTCCCCCTTTTCAGCTTCTGCAAATCTGGGTCTGTTGAAGTTGACCCCTTGCTCCCCCTCAGTTCTGGCACCTGTGCTCACACTTGAGTTCCCGGCAGAGACTCCCCCTAGATGCACGAGTCGGGAGCGTCTGTAGTCTTCATTCCTCATAGTTTAGCATCCCCAATTCAGTTTTGAAAAGACTGAACTTGGCTTCGTCTAAGGGCTCTGTGAAAATATCTGCAACCTGCTTGTCCGTGGGGACATAACAAAGAGAGATGTCCTTGTTCTCCACGTGCTCCCGAATGAAGTGGTAGCGCACTTCAATATGCTTCGTTCTGCTGTGCGATACCAGATTGTTGGCAATTGCAATTGCACTGGAGGAGTCGCAGTACATTGGTACTTCCTTGAACTGAAAGTCGTAGTCGGCTAACTGGTTTCTGATCCATAGGAGTTGTGCGCAACAGCTGCCTGCCGAGATGTACTCAGACTCTGCTGTGGAGGTTGCTACACAATTCTGTTTCTTGCTATTCCATGAAATAAGCCTTCTTCCGAGGAATTGACACGTCCCGGAAGTGCTTTTCCTGTCATCCCTACTCCCTGCAAAATCAGCATATGAAAACCCTATTAGCTCGACATCATTGTTTCTCGGGTACCACAAGCCAAGATTCGGAGTACCTTTAAGGTATCTTAGAATTCACTTTGCAGCGACATAGTGAGATTCCTTAGTGTTCACCTGATATCTGGCACAGACACATGTGGATAACATGATATCCGGTCTACTGGCAGTAAGGTAGAGCAGGGATCCAATGATGCTTCTGTATTTGGTTTCATCGAAAGGTTTGCCTTTCTCATCCTTATCCAGAGACAACGTGGATCCCATTGGAGTCCTCATAGAGGTTGCATTCTCCATACCGAATTTCCTGAGGAGTTCATTTGTGAACTTCGTCTGAGAGATGAAGATTCTATCCTCAGACTGTTTCACTTGAATTCCCAAGAAATACTTTAGCTCTCCCATACTGCTCATTTCAAACTTTCCTTGCATAAGTTTAGAAAACGTTTTGCAAAGATTGTTGTCCGTTGAGCCGAATATACTGTCAGCGACATAGATTTGCACCAGCAAAATCTTGCCTTTGACTTCCCTGAGAAACAATGTCTTATCTATTTTACCTCTAGAGAACTTGTTCTCAAGAAGAAAACTAGATAAGGTCTCATACCAAGCTCGTGGAGCTTGTTTTAAACCATATAGAGCTTTATTAAGAAAATATACATGATTGAGATAAGTAGGATTGACAAAACCTGGGGGTTGAGCGATGTATACTTCCTCTTTCAGGTCTCCGTTCAAGAATGCTGATTTCACATCCATTTGATAGACTGTGAATCCTTTGTGCGAAGCGTACGCCCGGAACAATCTTATTGCCTCGAGCCTTGCCACTGGTGCAAAGGTCTGGTCGAAGTCAATCCCCTCCTCCTGTCTGTAACCTTGAGCCACCAGCCTGGCCTTGTTCTTTATGATGACACCATGTTCATCCAGTTTATTTCTGAAGATCCACTTGGTGCCAATCACATTCTGCTTTTGTGGTCTGGGAACCAGCGTCCAAACGTTGCATCGTTCGAATTGATGCAGTTCATCTTGCATTGCCAAAATCCATGCTGCATCTTTATTCGCCTCGTCGAACTTCTTTGGCTCAACCTGTGACAGGAAACTGAGATGCAAAATCTCGTTAATAGTACCTCTTCGTGTTCTGACACCGTCACGAGGATCTCCAATGATCTGATCTCTAGGATGATCCCTCACGTGCCGGAGCTCTAGAAGTCTGGCGTCCGGAGCTTCGACTACTTCTTGGGCTTCTCCTTCTTCTAAGAGATTTTCTTCATTTTGATCTTCAACATTCCCAGTCGACGTTGTGGTGGAAACTTTGACGTACTTAGGAGTTTCATCTTTAGCGGTCTCATCGAGGCACAGCTGTTCAAGTCGTGCACCTGCATCTTCAAGAATACCGCTGGAAGAATTGCTGTTAAGCAAGCTTCCTTCATCAAATACAACATTAATTGATTCCTCTACCACTAGGGTTTTCTTATTGAAGACCCTGTATGCCCGACTATGGGTACTATAGCCCATGAATATGCCTTCGAAGCATTTTTCACCAAATTTAGTACGCGGGTACTTCCCATTATTCAGTACATAACATCTGAAACCAAAGATCCTTAAGTAGGACATGGTTGGTTTCCTGCCTCTCAGTAGCTCATAAGGCGTCTTACGATGATGCTTGTTGATCAATGCTCAGTTTTGTACATGACATGCTGTATTGACCGCCTCTGTCCAGAAGTATTCTGGGAGAGAAGCGTCTTTCAACATTGTCGTGCAAGCTTCAATGAGAGTTCTATTTCTCCTCTCCGCAGCTCCATTTTGCTGAGGAGTGCGCGGGGAGGAAAACTCATGAAAGATACCTTGTTCTTCACAAAACTCTGTCATAGCACCAGATTCGAATTCTGTTCCATGGTCACTTTGGATTTTGACCACGAGCAGTTAAATTCATTCTGAACCTGCTTGACAAAACTAGTGAAGATGTCAAATGTATCTGACTTTCGTTTTAAGAAGAACACCCATGTAAACCGAGAGTGATCATCAACTATCACTAGCGTATAGGACTTGCCTCCCAAGCTATGAACTTGCATTGGACCAAACAAGTCCATATGAAGAAGATAAAGACATCGGGAATAGTCTTTGTCTGCAATGCTCTTAAAGGTAGCCCGAGTCTGTTTGCCCATCTGGCATGCAGGACAGAGGCTATCTTTGATGCACTTGATAATGAGAGCATCCCTTACTAAGTTTTTAGAAAACAACATACTAATTGTTTTGAAATTAATATGTGTCAATCTCTTGTGTCATTGTTCACAAAGAGATGCACTGCCTGTTGCCACTAGGCATACGGGGGTAGATGAATCTAAACTAAGAAAATTTAAGCAGAAGATATCTCTGCTCCTAATGCCTGTTAATACCGTCTCAGAAGAGGCACATGATATTATCAGACATTTATCCTTGCAGAACTTAACGTCATAACCTTTATCACATAACTGACTTACACTTATCAGGTTATGGTTTAACCCTTCAACATAAGCCACGTCGGTGATAGAGATTATACCGTTGGAAATCATACTGTAACCTCTGGTAATTCCTCGATCTGACCTCCCAAAGATGACTTTGGGTCCATTCTTGACGGGAGTGTAATCACGTAGCAGGCTTCTTGTCCCAGTCATATGCCGGGAGCATCCACTGTCCAAGTACCATATTGGCGTTTTGGTGGCCTTTGGACATTCCTGCAAAACAAAATTAATTTCCCTTAGGAACCCAATCAAACTTGGGTCCTAGATTCTTGGTTAGCATACACCCCCTCTGGTGGTTAACCCTACGAGTGGTCGGCCTCGCATTGCTAACATAGGGAGTCTCGTTATACCTCGGATTAAACCAACAATCCACGGCAAAGTGACCGACTTTGCCACAACACCAACAGTCAAATCTGTTGTACCTCTTCCTAGGATCCTTCTTTACCCTGAGAATGGTGGGTACAACCGGGGCCTTGGATCTGGAGGTGGAGGCATCATAGTGGTTGCAGTCACAGACTTCTTCACCTCCTGTTCCTTCAGTATAACAGGCTTGGCTTTTGGTGCCTGCTTTCCATTATGGCCGCTGGAGAATTGACCATAATTTCCCATGTGGATTTCCTCATAAGGTGCCTTGAAGACACTCTCACCGTAGTTGCGGGGGTAAGTCCAACCATCATATCGGCTCTTTGGCTTTGCAACCGAGGGCCGAAAATGATGACCAAAGGTTGACTCAAAGTCATGTTGGTTGCAAGGAAAGCTAGGCTTTCTGAACGCAACAGGACTGAGGGGAGCTTTTCCCTTTTCAGCAGCAGAGGCCTTCTTGGCGGCCTTATTCTTTCTCTGGTTCCTGTTTCTCCTGGATGAGAAACCAGATACCCCTACATGCCCCAAGCCAGCTCCTTTGTCCTGAGCAGAGAAGGTATCAACAACTGGAAGAACTGTTTTTGGCATAGAGAAGCTCTTGACGATCTTCCTTTCTGCCGCAAGTTGTTCTTCCAACTTATCGACTTCCTCCTGCTTAAGATCAAGTAGCTTAAGAGACTCTGAATGCTTTGAGGTCAGGTCTAGGTGCTCCTGTCGGAGAGAGATCAAACTGGTGATCTCTTCCCTTAGGGAGACACTCTCACCCTTAAGGAATTTCACTTCCTTTTTCTCAGCCTTCAATCTCTTACAGCACTCCTCGAAAGTGTTGAGCAGAAGTTCATACTTTTCGAGGAGCTCCGCTTCGCGGGCCGAAAGGCTATCCTCAGGGTCATCATCCTGAGACTCAGGATCAGAGTCAGAGTCGGAGAGAGAGGTGTGAGCTTTTACCTTCCCAGTAAATGGGGGGCATTCTCCTTCTGAGTCGGAGTGACCCACCAGCCCGAAGTAGGCTTCCTCATCATCACTGGAGTCTGAGGAATCAGATTCACTCAGTGTCTTTGGCTTTTTGGCGATGTAGCTCCTCTCTTTCTTCTTATCTCTAGAGGACTTGTGCTCCTCTCCCATCCCCTTTTCTCTCTTGCCTTGGTGGCAGTCGGCCACGACGTGTCCTGGCTTATTGCATCCAAAACAAATAATGTCAGAGGAGCGATGTTTGTTCGGTTTAGATGCATACCTGTCAGAAGAATAATTTTTCTTCTGATGCCTGGAGGAGGAGGCGTCTCTCTTTCTTTGATTCCTCATCTTGAGGAACTTCTTGAATTCTCGGGTGATGAGGGAGAAATCTTCCTCAGACAACTCTGAGCTGGAGGAGCATGGCTCGGAGTCCTCCTCCTCATCCTTTTTCCTGGCACGGTATGAAACCGCACCCTTGCCCTTCCTGAAGTGAATGGCTTTTAGAGCCACAGTCTTTTCCTTGGCTGCAGCCTTCTCTGCTTCCTCTTCTGCTTTCCATGTGTTCAGTTGAAGCTCATAGGACATCAGCTTCCCAAACAGAATTTGCGGGTCTGTTTCAGCTAGTCTTCCAAACTCTCGGATGGCGCAGATCTTTGTGTCCCATTCTTTAGTAAGGGACCTAAGGAATTTATCATTAAGTTCACCATCAGTGAACACTCTTCCATATCCTTTGAGGGCATTGACAATCTTGAGGAAGTTCTCGAAGGTGACTCTGATCTCTTCCTTAGGCCCTTGTCTGAAGGCCTCATATTTCTGGTTCAGGAGGGATCTCCGATCATCTCTCACTTCATCAGTTCCCTCCATTAGGATAATCAGGCAGTGCCAGATCTCCTTTGCTGTCCTGCAGTTGCAGAAGTTCTGCATCATTGAGTCATCGACCGCGCTGACCAGAATGTTCTGCGCCTTCTTGTCAAGTCCCACCAGCACCATCTCGTCCTTGTCCATTTCAGAAATTTTCTTTGGCACTTTCTTGGTAGGATCAATGGTGGAGACCTTAGTGGGGACATAAGGCCCCTCCTCCACGATCATGAAGAGTCGGGGATCGACCGCTTCCATGTAGAACCTGATCCTTTCCTTTCAGATAGGAAAGTTGAGCCTGGTGCACACTGGGATCTTGCCTGTGTACTTGAGTCCGTCCATAGTAGATGTATGCCTTCTTCTTGACACTAGTGGCAGGATTCTACTCAAGGTGTGATCCTTTTTGAAGAGTAACCTCGCTTTGATACCACTTGAAAGTCCACCTAGTGTCAACTACCTTCACCTATGAGGGAGGGGGGGAATAGGTGACTTGCAGCGTTTTTGCGGAATTAAAATTGTACCTGCACAAGAAAACAAAATAGCACATCACAGAAGGGACACAAGCAAATTATAGTGGTTCCCCGATTTGGGTACATCCACTTTCCCCCTTCGACCTATCTCCCAACCAGGGACGACTCGTTCACTTCACCAACAGGATTGAAATCCAATCCTTGCACTAACGGAAGGAACCCTTCCACACGTAGGAGACAACACTCCCACAACACGGGTTGCACCCAACCCTTACAACTAGGAACCAACGTTCCTTTACAACAAAATGAAAATAGAATGTACAAGAAATACAAACAACTTTTGGAGACTAAGGTGTCCCTCTTCGTTCGATGACGTGTTCTTGAAGTCAACGAAGAGTCCACAACCCTAGATCTCACTTGGAGAGAATCTCCCCGAAACCGGCGGCGGCAAGAGGGGCGGAGGCTTGGTTATCGGGATCGGCAGCGACAACGGTGTGCGGCTGCTGTACTTTGGAGATTCAATCTTTGTAGCAAAGCTAGCAAGGTCTTCCAACGGTCACACTAGGATCGATCGTCTCGATCGATTCGGAAGGAGAAGGTTTTCCCGATCAACGAATCAAGAGACAAAGGATCTCGGGTTAGACGCGTGAGACGCAGTGCTTGGCTAAGCTTCTGTCGCCGGAAGATCTGGAAGAACCACGATCAAAAGCGGCAAACAACTAGCACGAGCGGCGACGGCGACGGAGCAGGTATCGCGATCTAGGTCACGTCGGCGGTTCGTGTATATTTTTCTGTCTGTCTCCACTGTTCAAAAATACGCGTGTATTTATACGGTAGAATACTCTTTTATGACCGTTATGGGTCCCACCTGAAGAAACCCTAAAAGCAGTTTAAAACAGCGTCTTAATGTTTGATCCGGTCCAGCGGGATCCATAAAATCGTCTAAGGCAAAATCGGCGAGAATCGAAGGTGATTCTCGTCGAATCGGCGAGACTCGAAGGTGATTCTCGTCGATTCGGCGAGAATCAAAGGTGATTCTCGTTGATTTTGACTTATTGGCACGCTCTGATTTAGCCGGATAGAGACGACGAGAATCAGCCAGTGATTCTTGACGATTCGGCGAGAATCACTAGTGATTCTCGTCGATTATCACTTAGACGATTTTTCGTCTTTCCACCCATGAGCTGCACTTTGACCCATCCTTGCTCCTTGTCTGCTCTTGCATTATCACAGCCCTGTACTTGAAAATAAGTACACTCCAATAGAGAGAGTACACGTAGGCCAACACACTGATCTGCTCAACGAGTGATTACGTCGCGCAGACCCGTGTATATTGACCTACTGCACCCTGACATTGGTGTGTACTTAGCGTGGAATAACTGCATGCACAACTTAAAAGAATTCATCAAATACATTATCTATTTACTTTAGCGTGATCAGGGGCGTCTTCAAATCAGGTACATTGTGGATACAATACCCAACACTTGCTTGGTAGCTATTGTTGTAGGTGAATTCTATCATATAAATATATTCATCCCACCTCTTCCCAAAATCCAAGGCGTACATGCAAAGCATATCTTCCATCGTTCTGTTTACCCACTCGGTCTGACCATCTGCCTGAGGATGAAAGGTTGTGCTGAATTTCAGCTTGGTACTCAACAGTTGATGAATAAGCATCCAGTCATTTAACATTAATCACCCATCTCGGGAACTAACGATGCTACGGGTAACACCGTGCAATCGTACAATTTGTTCAACATTAAGTTTGGCCAACTTTTCCACTGAATTGTCCCTCCAATTTGGAATGAAGTGTGACACTTTTGTCAACCGGTCCACGATCACCCAAATGACATTGTTTTTGCCTTGCGATCTCGACAAACCATGCACAAAATCCATAAATATGTCATCAAACTTCCACTCCATTATTGGTATTGACTTCAGGAAACCACCAGATTTTTTATATTCAGACTTTACTAAGGCGCAAGTATGACACTTTGCCAAAATTTGGTTATGTCTTGATAAAAATCTTGAGAATTATTATTGAGTTATAGATTTTTGTTAACCGCACAGCATAATCAAAATCTTATGTGGAATTCACCCAATTCCATTCATCCAAATGTCCTAAAATTTCTACCAGAGATTAAGGATTGTCCAAATGGGGTAACACCAAAATTTGGTTAAATTTGGATGAAAATAGAGAGAATTATTTGAGTTTTAGATTTTCACCAATGACACACCATAAGCAAAATCTTATGTGGAATTCACACAATTCCATTCACCCAAATAACCTAAACATTCTACCAAAGGCTAAAGATGGTCCAAACTAGGTACCACCAAAATTTGGTTAAACTTTGATGACAATCTAGAGAATAATTTGAGTTAAATATTTTTATAACTACACACCAGAAGCAAAAGCTTATGTGAAATTCACTCAATTCCACTCACCTAAGTGACCTAAAATTTATGGGAGAGGTTAAGGATGGTACAAATGAGGTACCACCAAATTTTGGTTAAGTTTTGATAAAAATCAAGAGAATTATTTGAGTTATAGGTTTTTTTCTAACCTCATACCATGAGCAAAAGCTTACGTGGAATTCACCCAATTCCATTCACCCAAATGACCTAAAATTCATACCAGAGGTTAATGATGGTTCAAATATAATGTCAATAAAATTTGGTTAATTTTTGAAAAGATCTAAGAATAAAATTTTCAAGAATACCATGGTGTGACCTTCACTAAATATTCACACAAACTTAGGAAATTTGGCACCAAAAATTCCACAAATCTTTGGAGCCCATACTAGGGGTGTCCTACTGCCATGGAAAAATTTTCAGCTACATTGGATGAGGAATCAAAGATATATATAAGGTTGTCATATTTTACTACTATAACAACTATACAAAGTGATATTAAACAAGATTTGCATATCCAGGGGAGCTAAAATTTTTACCAAAGATGTAGGATGGAATAATAGAGGTGTCACCAAGGATTTGAAAATTTTCAGATAAGCACAATTATTTCATTAATATGGCTTGCACATTATATTTGAATAAACACAAAAACTATAGAAAATTGTTGCTAAAAATTCCCAAATTCACAGTGGTGATGTATTTGGGTACCTAGAATGCATTGCTCAATTGCAAAGATATGCAAGCAATATTGAGAGAAAAAGTAGCAAAATACATTTTGGGCAATTAAAAATACACCTGTTACTAAGATTTAAATTATGGAGCCTACATACCACCCTAAAAAATGTTCCACAACTTTCTAGAAAGCCCATATTAAGGGCTACAACTTTTGTGTCAAGCACAAGGTCTTGATCGCAATGGATCATGCCCAAAATTAGGCTTCAAATAGACTGCTCAAGTGTGACATACTTGATTTAGGTCATAAATTAATTCTTTTGCTGCTATAGCTGATTCTGCATGAATCTAGAAGCAGATCCAACGAAGACTGGTTGTCTTCTTCCTCTAGCTGATGTCAAGGATGTTGCCTACCTTATTTCCTTCAATACTCCCTCTATATACCATATTTCTTCACGAAATAAATTCTTATCGCTTTGTTTTGAAGCAGGGAATTGATTAGAACTTGAATTCCGACAAACCATGGCCTAAATCATGATTTCTTTCATAAGCTTTTTCTATTATTCGGCCATGGATTTTTGAAATCAAAACTGTTGGGAATATTGCCATCAATGTTCCCTAGATTTGAAGAGACATCACAATCAATACTAAGAGCATAATTGTATTTGATACTGTTCAAGTTCATTATGTGCAGGATGTTCCTTGGAACAAGTTTAGACAGGTTGCCTAAGTGTTTTTTGTAGTGCCCCCCAACCTTTTGCCCGGGTCGGACCGGAGGGGTACTACTGGCCCAAGACGTCCACCCAGTGCTCTTAGGGAAACGATCCACCCTATCCAAGCACTAGATGGCCGCCCTGCTTAACTCGAATCATAACATTCACAACCCATCAAAGTAAAGCGGAAGCATTAATAGGAAACCATTGTAGATATAATATATCAAATCTCAGAGGTTCTAGGGCCAAAGCCTAAGAATTTAAATAAGCCCGTGGGCTATACATGTGCTACATATATCACTCATACTCTCTCTCTACGCTGCTCGGCAGTACTCACGTCTCTAAACTCTGGGGACGGCGGGGGTGCATCTGCTCGAGTAGACCTAGCTGCTGGCGTAATCTCCTGTGGCAGCGGGTCACTACGGTGCTCCACCTCCTGTGAATGGTTAACCAAATAACCGTTAGTCACAGAGCTAAGTGGAAACAAATCTCCTCCCCGGATCCACATCTTGGGAATGAGCACGCACCCACCCAACAAAAGTAAATAGCCGAAGTAAGTGAGGGTTAGCACAACATTTTATATATGAACAGCTAGGAGCAATTATAAAAGTGCAGTATAACCGGAAGAAAGCAGCAATAGTATAAATCGGTTATAACAAGGCCCTATTAGCTCATCAGCACAACAGGTTTTCATATCCTGAAATCTATCACAGGCATTCACAGCCGCGCACACACCGCAGGCATTTATAGCCATGCACACACCGCAGGCTTTCATAGCCGTGCACACAAACCCTATGTCGACATAGTTTGGACTGCTTCTGTTTCAGCAGGGTAGCGATCCTCGCGGGTCTCACCGATGTGGATGTCGGTGACAGTGGCCTGCCCTGCCACTTCTAGGGGTGATCGTACTGCGTAACCCCGGGCTCTAACGTACAACCTTATGTACTTTTGGAGGTGTCGTCGGAACTGCATTTTCCGGCGGCACCGCCGCTCTCTGCCGCTGGGGGCCGCCGCCCCCAGTGGGATAACACTCCCCCACCGCCACCACCAGTACTGGGGGAGGATCCATCCTCCTTTTGCACCGCCCGGCCTAGAACTAGGAATGGGTAGCATCGGTAGCGCTCTAGCTGCCGGGAGCGCCATGCATCACGTCAAAAATGGGGAGAGGGAGGGAGAGAAGGTTCCACCCGGGTTTGGTGGGCTCGGGAGGGGCCGGCCTGGTCGGCCATGGCTTGGTGGTGGTGGTGGTGGTGGAGGGGGAGGGAGGTCTTGGCTTGGCTTTTTCCGGCCACCAGAGCTCCGGCAGGGGGTTGGGCAGGGGGAGGAAGGTTGCTCTGAAGCTTGAGAGGAAGGAGAGGGGGTGGGGTGGCCTTTATAGGGTTGGGGAGGGGGAAGCTCCCCTACTTTGGATGGTGTGATACTAATCCCTCCTTAGAGAGGGATTAATACCACCCTCTAGCTGTCCAAGGACAGCTGGAGTGCAGAGATTTTCCCCACATGGGAAAAACGTCAAGCCCTCCCTTTGGGCTTGGACCTTATGGGTGGGAAAGAGAGATAGAGGGAGAGAAGAAGTGGGTAGGCCTCCACTTATTTTAGGATAGGGGCTTGCTGGTTGTGGGCCCAAGGAGAGTGAGGGGGGGGCATGGGCCATCCTCCCTTGGAGAGGAGGTGTGCCCCTACTTGGAGAAAAATCCAAAAAGTGGATTTTTAGGGGGGTTTGACCAAGTCAACCCTAGGGTGGGTCCCCCTTACTGGTCAAAGTCAAAGTGGGTCCAATTCATCGGGGTCGGGTCAAAGTTCGGGTGTCATGTCAAAATTGGTGTGTGCACGCTTTTCGGTGTACGACTATACTTGATTTGACCAATTACCGTCGAAATTGACTAGGACGACTTTCGTTGACTTTGTATTGACCACACGAGTCCAACTCCACTGACTGTGGTTGAATCAGAGTCCGTTTGGAGTAAGTCCAAAATTTGCGCGTCGCAACGCGCTAAAATGGCTGAAGTGTGTAAAACTATCATTAGACCTCGGATTATGACGTGACGGGTTCCGATGCACCTTTTAGGTTATATGAGGTCACAGGAATCGACAGAACTCAATTCGGAGTTCTCTAGCTCGATATCCAAAATCTGCTCTCGTTGTGTTTTACGAGGAATGGTCACATTCACTATATGGCCTGGGGTCCAACTGAACGAGTTCCGATGCACTCGTATTGACTATACGAGGTCACAAGGACTGACAGAACTCCATTCAGAGTTCTCTAACTTTATTTCCCGCTTAGGGTTATCTCCCACCGGGTCATGGGTAGGGTTTGGGCCACTTTTATTGGGCCCACTAGGGCTCTGGTGGCCCAATAAAAGTCGGGATGTTACAATCCAATAAAAATAAAATGATTTTTGTCCCCGAAAATTTGCTTGAAGTAGGGGGGAAAAGTACCATACCTGGGGAAAGAGCTCTTGGTGCTTTTCTGGGAGGAGTGCTTCAGGTTCCCACGTGAACTCCTCTCGTCCGCAGTTTGACCATAGCACCTTAACCATCAGAATGATTTTGTTACGTAGTGTCTTCACCTTGTAATCTACCACTCTGACGGGTTCGAGCTGGACGAATATATCTGACTGTAGTTGCACCGGTGGGGTACGAAGGTGCTTCTCTGGTGTCCGGAGGACTCGTCTCAAGGAATAGACATGAAATACATCGTGAAGATTCCCCAACTCTAGGGGCAAGGCTAAACGATAGGCGACGGGGCCAACGCGCTCTATCATCAGATAGGGGCCCAAGAAGCGGGGATCTAACTTTTTTTGCTTTCTCAACCGGGAGACACCATGCATGGACTTTATTTTCAGAAACGCCATTTCCCCCACGCTGAACTCCACCGGTCAGTATCACGCATTATAGTACTTAGCCTGCCGGCTCTGCGCTTCCAGCATTCGCTCCTGGATCAGCCGTATCAATGCTGTAGTGTCATCGATGTAAGCCACTACCAAGGCTTTCGGGTCCTCTTCCTGATCCCAAGTCAACTGGGTTCGGCAACGTCTTCCATACAATGCCTCGTATGGTGCCATGTTAATGCTAGCATGGTAGCTGTTATTATATGAAAATTCAACTAAGGGCAACAGCTGCTCCCACGGCTCATTGTGTTTTACTATGTACAGTCGAAGAAGATCCTCCATCTTCTAGTTCGTCCTCTCCGTTTGTCCGTCTGTCTGCAGGTGGAAGGCGGTGCTGAAGGCCAATTTGGTTCCCAAGTATGCCTATACCCATCTCCACTCCTTAGATATGAAACGCCCGTCACGATCTGACACAATGGACTTTGGTACTCCGTGAAATCGTACCACTTGCTCTAGGAACATTCTAGCCAGGATATCCACTCCATCACCCTGTCGATTTGGTATGAACCGCGCTACCTTGGTGAGTCGATCTACGACCACCCAAATTGAGTCATTCCCAGCGCGAGATCGAGGTAGGCCGTGGACGAAGTCCATGGAGATGTCTTCGAACTTCCACTCTGGTATCGACAGGGGCTGTAATAGGCCTCCTGGCCTGCGGCATTCAGCTTTGATTTTCTGACAGGTCTGACACCGGGCCACGAAGTTGGTGACATCTCTTTTCATTCCAGGCCAGTAGATGGTCCTGCGCATGTCCACATACATCTTAACTACGCCAGGGTGAATCGAGTACCTGGACTGATGGGCCTCTTGCAAAATTTCCCCACGAATCCCTCCGGTAGCGGGAACGAATATGCGATGTTTAAATTGTAGAATCCCGTCATGCATGTTATAATCCTCATGTGCCCCTGCTTGCAGAGATCGGATGATCGGCATTACCTCTCGGTCGATCTTCTGGGCTTCCTATATCTGGTCCCCAATGTCGCATTGGATCTCCATCCAATACAGCTGAGAATAGTACTCTTCCGGATCTCTTCGGGCAACCAGGGTAATCTCCAAGTCTATCAAGGACTGGAAAAGTTCCTTAGGGATCTGCTCCATCCAACTCTCGGCTATCGCGGGCTGGCGGCTCAAAACATCAACGACTCTGTTAGCCTTCCTGGGGTGATATTAGAGAGCGAAGTCATACGTCATGCAGATAATGCCTCCAGATTTTAAGGGCGAAGACGACAACGCACAACTCCAAATCGTGCGCTGCGTAGTTTAATTCATGCGACTTTAATTATCGCGAAGCGTAGGCCAGTACCTTGCCATGCTACATTAGGACTGCTCCCAATCCCTTTAGGGAGGCGTCAGTGTAGATTTGGAATCCCTCGGTCCTCGTGGGTATCGAAAGGATTGGCGCAGAAGTCAGCCACTTCTTCAGTTCGATGAACGCAGCCTCGCACTCTGGAGTCCATCGGAATGCGACGTATTTCTTGGTGAGAGCGATCAGGGGAAGGGTAATCTTGGAAAATCCCTCGACGAACTTCCTGTAGTATCCGGCAAGGCCGAGAAAACTCTGGATGTCTGCAGCCGTCCTGAGTGTCGGCCAATTTTATACTGCCTGGATCTTGGCTTGGTCTAATGTCACTCCTTCCTTATTTATCGTGTGGCCAAAGAATCCAACTTTTTCTAGCCAAAACTTGCACTTAATCAATTTCTCGAAGAGAGAGTGCTCCCGGAGCTTTAATAGCACCATCTGCAGGTGCCGGGTATGGTCCGTCTTAGTCTTCGAGTAGATTAGGATGTCGTCTATGAAGACGATGACAAAGTGATCCAAGAAGGGTTCGAAGACTTTATTCATCACGGCAATGAAGGCGGAGGGAGCGTTGGTGAGCCCAAAGGGCATCACTAGGAACTCGTATAGACCGTACCGGGAGCTGAAGGTAGTCTTAGGAATATCTTCCTCTCAGATTCGAAGCTGCTAATAGCCGGACATCAGGTCCATCTTGGAGAACACAGATGCACCTTGCAACTGATCGAATAGTTCGTCGATCCTAGGGAGGGGGTATGTGTTGCGTATGGTAAGCTTATTCATTTCCCTGTAGTCGATGCACAGACATAGAGTCCCGTCTTTCTTCTTGACAAAAAGCACCGGGGCTCCCCAGGGCGCGGAACTAGGACGGACAAATTCAGCATCTATTAGTTACTGTAGTTGAATTTTCAATTCAGGCAGCTCTCTGGGGGCCATCCAGTAAGGGGTTCGTGATACTGGTCATGCTCCGGACACGAGCTCAATTTGAAAGTCGACCTCTCACTGGGGAGGCAATCCCGGGATGGACTCAGGGAAAATATCTAGAAAGTCCCGGACTACTGGGACCTTGGCGAGCACCTGAGTTTTGTCTTCCATCTCGAAATAGATTAGGTATACTTCGTCCTTCTGTCGGACTGATTTCACAATTTGCATAAAAGTTAGAATAATATGCGAGATAGAGGGCCCACTAGTCAACGTGATGCTCTGGCCATTTGGGTTCTATAGCCGAACTTCTCGCGTGGAACAGTTTATTTGTGCTTGGTGCTCGGCCAGCCAGTCCATCCACAGAATGATGTCAAATCTAGTTATTGCTAGGATGGTTGCGTAGATTTCAAATTCTACCTCTCCCAGCGTAGCCTTGAATGAACACTTTTCGGTAGATGTCATATCCGACCCGTCTGGTAAATGGATTCATATAGACAGTCCGGTTGAACGGATAACATTTCCTTTTGTTGCGATGAATTCGTGGGAGACGAAATAATGAGTCGCTCCTGTGTCGAAAAGGGTTTTGGCAGGGTGTCCTTCTACCAACAAGATTCCTGACGACATGAGAAAATATATAGATATATATCATCCAACTAATATACATATATATATATATATGAAATATACAACATCAGTGGAAGATCTGATATCTCCTATCGCCTAAGATATATACCTATGACTACGTCAGGGGCCGGTCCGTACTGCAGGTCTAGTGCATAGGCCCCTAAGGGCGCTGCTCGGCCCTACTGGCCTCTCCTGCCAGCTCTGCCTCTATGGCCTCTCTGACCATATCCCCGTGCCAGCTATCCACCCTGAACTGCTCCTAATCCAGGTATTCCTATTGCCTGAGGGAAAAAGGCCCTCATATGTCCTGGCTGCTGACACAAGAAGAAGTTCCCTGTGAAGGGAACATCTCGTCGGGCCACTAGTGGGGGTTGTGGTGCTAGAGCTGGTCTACTGTCTAGCTATGCAGCTGGGGGTGCTGGAGGTGCTGGTGGGCGCCTATAAGGCTGCCTGCGGCGTCACTACCTGCGCTCTCTATCCTGTCTGTGGGGAGCGACTCCTCTATCTCGCCTCTGGTCGCGAGGAAGCTATACCTGACCTCTATGCCGCTGAGCCACTGTCTACTGGTCCAACTATAAAGCTGCCGCATGGGTGGCTATGGTGTGGAATGTGGCCTGAGAGAGCATGATCAGGGCCTGCCTCAAGTCGTCTCGTAGTCCTCGGTAGAACCGAGAAGCTCTGTCCCTGTCAGAGGCAGCCAGATTCCCGGTGAAGCATTCTAGGTGTATAAACTCTCTCTCATACTCTGCCATGGTGCGGTTGCCCAGTCGAATGAGCAGGAACCTCTCTTGCAGCGTGGCTCGGTCTGCATCTGTGATGAAAAACTCTAGTAGGGCTACGGAGAACTCCCCCCAAAGGATCGTGCTCAACGGCCGACCTCGAAATGTAGAGTGACTAGCCGCTCTCCACCAATCCCTCGCATATCCCTCCAAAAGGGTCACCACCAAAGAGACTACAGCCACAGCTGGGCACATCATTCCTACTAACAGCTCCTCCACTCGCTCCACCCACTCCTCTACCTATATGGCCGTCTCTGTACCCCTGAAAGGGGGAGGCCTTAGCCCTCGGAAAGTCATCAGCAGATCGGTGGGTGCGGTCATCTCTCGCGGTGGCTGTGTCAGGGCATCCCGGAAAGTCGCTAGTATAGTCGTCAGTGTCTGCCCTATATCTGTCTCGGCAAATGGTACGACCGCGGGATAAACCGGGTCTGGTGGTGGGGTAGCTGGAATGTATCCTCTAGACGAGGATCCCCCATTACTATACTCTGGTATTTGGAGAAGTAACAGGAAAGAGTGTCAGTATTTTGCAAAACTAGGAGGAAATTTGCAAAAACGATAACCTAAGCGGAAAACAACAGTATATGGGCGTACTATCGTACAGTCAAGAATACCTAACCCTCTACACTAGGGTCCACCAGGCTTCCACTGCAAGGTTCATCCTAAACCTAGAACAAAGCGAGAGACGAAGGGATCCTGAGACTGCTCCATAAGGACGAATCGTGATGGCTCTGATCCGTTTGTAGTGCCCCCCAACCTTTTGCCCGGGTTGGACCGGAGGGGTACTACTGGTCCAAGACGTCCACCCAGTGCTCTTAGGGGAAACGATCCACCCTATCCAAGTACTAGATGACCGCCCTGCTTAACTCGAATCATAATATTCACAACTCATCAAAGTAAAGCGGAAGCATTAACAGGAAGCCATTACAGATATAATATATCAAATCTCAGAGGTTCTGGGGCCGAAGCCTAAGCGTTTAAATAATCCCACGGGCTATACATGTGCTACATATATCACTCATACTCTCTCTCTCTCTCTCTACGCTGCTCGGCAGAACTCACGTCTCTAAACTCTGGGGACAGCGGGGGTGCATCTGCTTGAGTCGACCTAGCTGCTGGCGTAATCTCCTATGGGAGCGGGTCACTACAGTGCTTCACCTCCTGTGAATGGTTAACCAAATAACCGTTAGTCACAGAGCTAAGTGGAAACAAATCTCCTCCCCGGATCCACATCCTAGGGATGAGCACGCACCTACCCAGCAAAAGTAAATAGCAGAAGCAAGAGAGTGTTAGCACAACATTTCATATATGAACAACTAGGAGCAATTATAAAACGGGCAGTATAACCGGAAGAAAGCAACAATAATATAAATTGGTTATAACAAGGCTCTACTAGCTCATCAGCATAACAAGTTTTCATATCCTGAAATCTATTGCAGACATTCACAGCCGCACACACACCGCAGGCATTCATAGCCTCTGAAAGATAATAGTTGCCAACCTAAATCACCTAGAGGGGGTTGAATAGGTGAGTTGTGCAACTTTTTGCGGAATAAAAAAAATCTCAACCAAAGCACAGATTTATCTACCAAACAAGCAAACACAGACGAGGCAAGATTTATAGCTGTTCCCCAACCTTGGGTACATCCCTTTCCTTCACCGATCTAGCAATACACTAGACTCAGCTACTCCACTATCTCGGATTGGAAAATAATCCTACCCTCGGAACAATGTTCCTACAAACTCGATCCACAAAATGGATCTACACTCGCAAGGCAAAACTTCCTACAATCTCGGAGTTGAAAAGTCCTACACTCGGAGAAAACTTCTCCTACACTAATGAAATAAAGTAGTACAGAAATACGAGTAGTAAATTATCTTGTTCAGATCTGCAACAGAAAATCATAAATTCCTTCTTCTAGGCGTGCGGCTTTATCAGAATATTGAAGAAGAATCTCGGTAATATCAGATCTGGAACTTCTCTACTTTACACGATCGAATGAGAAGATGAAGCATTGAGCGGAGATCTCGATCTATAGAGTCTTCTTAATCTGAATCCTCTGAAAAGAAGAAACCCTAGCCAGTCGGAAATCAGCGATGGCGGCGGCGGCGAGTTTCCGGTTCTTGCAGAGATAGAGAGAGAGGAGACAGAAATCTTCTTAGAGAGAGTACGGCTGCAAAATCTCTTAGAATTATTTTCTTTGAAAACTTAGGGTTTGTCGGTTTGACAAGACCTTTTATAGGAGAGGAAACGATTAGCCATAATTGCGTCATTATGAAAGACACGTGGACCAATCACGTCAACGTTTAAGAATAAGACCGTTAGGTCTGGACTTAAAGAATTTCTGAAAAGTCAAAGTAAATTACTCGAGTCAAGCAGAACTACTCGAGTATATGCAGCACTACTCGAGTAGGTAGAAGATAACTGCTCGAGTACATGAGAAAAATTACTCGGGAGAAAAAGAAATCATTACTCGTGTACATGGAGTCAACTACTCAAGTAAATAAGAATGAGAAGCACTCAGTTACTCGAGTAACAAAAATGACTTACTCGAGTACTTAAGTACTTACACGAGAGGTGGAGTAAATTACTCGAGTACAAGAAATACTACTCGAGTATATAAGAATGAACTACTCGAGTATATAATAGACTACTCGAGACAAACACTTCGAAAATTTCTGGAACAGGAAAAACTGAACTACTCGAGTATGTAAGATAATCTACTCGAGACATAGGGAATTACTCGAGTATATAAGATGAATTACTCGAGACAATTAGAACTACTCGAGTATATAACATGAACTACTCGAGTAATTCACTTAGAGAAATTTTCTGGAGGGGGAATCTGGATTACACGAGTAAGAGCATTTGACTACTCGAGTAGTAGATGAACTACTCGAGTATATGATTTAGACTACTCGAGTAAGTAGGAACTACATGAGTGTCAGAATACAATTAACTCGAGACAGAAGATAGAACTACTCGAGTACTCTATATTACTACTCGAGTATATAACTTAGAAAACTTTAGAAGAGAATTTTATAAACTCGAGAGGTAAAAGGAAACTACTCGAGTATATAAGATGAACTACTCGAGAGCAATAATTGGACTACTCGAGTATATCTTAACTACTCGAGTAAGTGAATTACTACTCTAGTATACACTCAGTAACTTACTCGAGTAAGTAAGGAACTACTCGAGTACTTTACTTAGGAAAATATTTCTGACAAAATTTTTCTTCTTCTAAGGTGAAATCAACATCAAGTTATTTCCCATAGTCCTAGATCTTGAATATGAAGTGTATCCCAATAGAGAGGCTACACATGAGTCAACACTTTGGAACACACAATGAGGGATTACATTGTATGGTCCTGTGTTTGGTGACCCATTGTAGACTGACATTAATCTACACTTCCCATAAGAATTCATGCACACACATAACTCAAACCATGCATCAAATACAACTTAATTCATCTTAGTTCAAGGGTGACTTCATCAATTCTGGGTTAGTGTGGATACAATACACAACAGCCGCGCACACACCGCAGGCTTTCATAGCCGCGCATACAAACCCTATGTCGACATAGTTTGGACCGCTTCTGTTCAAGCAGGGTAGCGAGCCCCGCGGGCCTCACCGATGTGGCCGTCAGTGATAGTGGCTAGTCCTACCACTTCTGGGGGTGATCGTACCGCGTAACCCCAGGCCCTAACGTACAACCTTGTGTACTTTTGGATGTGTGTGACATCTGACGAATCATTTTGGCTGACCAGCGGAGGAAAACCCGACGGGGAATATAATGGCCGTTCACCAGTGGTACTCATCTCCCTGTCGCCTTGAGTCATCTACCTTCCCGCACCAGTACAAATGGTCTGCAGAAGGGACTGACCCGCCATTATTTCACAGCAAGCAATTTATAATCAATCAAATAAAAGGCAAACAATATAATATCGGGTCTATGTCGGCCTGCCTTACTAGGCTTACACTTCGGGCACTGACACTCAGCTTTACTTTCGACAAGGAGCATGGGAGCGCATTATTTGGGGCTAGTCCTGGAGTACTACTTCAACTCCCGTTATCCCCAACTAAGGCTCGACGACTGCTCGTCAGAGCAGGACCCGGTATTATAATAGTAAATTGCAATGGAAATAAGTGCGGTGATTATACTGCTTATTTAAAGTGCTAGAATGAAATATGACCAGTACGTGACTGTAGTAGTACTGAATAGAAAGTTCTTAAATAAGCTTGACCTGTATGGGACTGGAGTAGTACTGAATAGAAAGTACTGAAATAAGCTTGACCAGTACGAGACTGGAGTAGTACTGAATAGAAAGTACTAAAATAAGCTTGACTAGTCCAAGACTGGAGTAGTACTGAATATAAAGTTTTGAAATGAGCTTGACTAGTACGAGACTGGAGTAGTACTAAATAGAAAATACTCAAAAAGCTTGACTAGTGCGAGACTGGAGTAGTACTGAATTGAAGGAACTAAAATAAGCATGACCAGTACGAGACTGGCGAAAACACAAAAAAAAAGGTTAGTAGTCCAATCACTCATATTCAGGAGGCTTCGAGATTTAAGGAGATTTTGATGGGTTACATCCATTATTAGAGTTTAATTAATTTGGTTGCGCCATAATTGTTACGGCTTAATTGGATCAAGGGCTTGTTAGGAGTTATATTCTTATTAGCAGTCAGGCACAACTCACTCGTACACTCATCTTCCGAGCGTGCCCTATTCATCCGAGAGTCGAGGCACTCGATGGTTTAACGAAATCTTGGAAAACCCAGAGCTTAGTCACTTGCCTCGGCCGTTCTTGTCGATAAAATAGTTTAAAGTACTTATTTAATTATATGGAGTGGTCGCGCACTCCAATTTCCATCTTTTAGGGAAAACGAGCAGATAAAGGATCCGTCTGCGACCCTAGGCTTAAATATTTTAGGAAAAATATTAAAACTCATCCTCATGACTTCAAATTTTTATACAACCCTTGGGAGGGCCTAAAATGAGCCTAGTAATTGTTTTATAATTTTTCAAGATGTTTTGGGTATTTAATTTAGCCAAACAAATTTTATTTTTGGCTTTTAAAAATACTAAATTAACTCCAAAAAATCTCAACATTTTTGAGGAGGTAGCCCTCATTATGGGGAACATTTTTCATGTTGGTCATTTTTCTCCTAGAGGCAAAGGTTTGGCCTCAAAACTTTCTGAAGCTCCTGCCCTCTGATTTGGTCTGCTAATAGCAGATCTAACTGATCCTGCGGCTAAAATAAAGCCGCAGGGTGCTTTATGTCCTACGGTCCCCACGGCGGATCGACAGTGGATCCGCTGTGGGGGCGTTGATGCTGAGGTGGGGGATATAAGGAGATCTGGGCCGTCCGATCTCATCATGAGATCGGACGACCACTGCTACTCCCAGCGGTGTGGAGGGTGGTGGCCTCCACCACCGCTGGCCAGCCTTTACTAGCTGCCATTGCCGGCCCCAATCAACTCGCCAAGGGCCGGTGACTCTCTGGGCGGTGGTCCGGCGGCCGGGCGCCGTCTGCCGCCGCCGGAAATTCCCATCCCGAGAGCCTGGGGTGGCAGTGGCCCAGCTCCCGGCGCCACCGTGTCAGCCCAGCTCCTCGGGTGGATGGCCGCCTACCAATCCAACCCCGGCCGACGTGTCGGGGGTCAGGCTTCACATCGGCGGTGGTCCGGCGGCCATGCGCCACCGGCCGCCGCCGCCGGTTTTAAACAGAGAACTCCTCTGTTTTTGCAGGTGCCGCTGGAACTGCATTTTCCCGCGGCACCGCCGCTCTCCGCCTGTGGGGGCCGCCGCCCCCAGTGGGATAACACTCCCCTAGTACCGCCACCGGTGCTGGGGGAGGATCCATCCTCCTTGGGCACCACCCGACCTAGAACTAGGCTCGGGTGGCTCTGGCGGCGCTCCGGCTGCCGGGAGCGCCATGCATCACGTCAAAAATGGGGAGAGGGAGGGAGAGAAGGTTCCACCTGCATTTGGTGGGCTCGGGAGCGGCCGGCCTGGTCGGCCATGGCTTGGTGGTGGTGGTTGAAAGATATGGTACCTAAACACCTAGAGGGGGGGGGGGGTGAATAGGTGACCTAATCCTTTTCTATCTTATTGGCAGCAATCAGTTATATCACAGCAATCTAACTAGTTTATCACAGCAAACACAGCATACACAGCAACAATTTCAGCACAGTACAGCACACAGTGATTTATAGTGGTTCCCCAAGATATGGGTACATCCACTTTCCCCCTTCGCCTATCTAGCAGTGTACTAGATTCGGCCAAACTCCTGCACTGTCTCAGAACCCAAATTGGTTCCTACACCTCAGGCCCAAAGCCTTACAACTCAGCTTTATCCCAAAGCCTACACTCAGCCAATCAAGGCCTACACTCAGCCAACCAAGGCCTACACTCAGCCAACAAGGCCTACACTCAGAGATCTCTATCTCCTACACTCAGGCAAACAAGCCCTACCCTCAGCCTTTATAAATATAGGCTTACAATCACTCAGATCCAATGGATCCTACAAATTAAAAATGTAATACAAGTAATAACTCTACAACTCAGAATTAAAGGAGGGGAGTTGAGAGATTGTTGATGAGTTCTTGGAAGAACTCAGCTGGATTCACCCTGACTTAGCTTTCTTCAAAGCTTCTTGAGTAGAACTGAATAAGGCTGAATCCTCTGCAGTTGTTCCTTGACCTCTGCCACTTAAGATCCAGAATTAAATCTGAATCCTTCTTCTCAGCCTAGTTCCAGAGGCTGATTTCTTGGATGGAGCCCTCTCTCTCCAACTTCTTAGATCTGCACTTGAACTGCAAGATATTCTTGTGTTGATCCTCTTTGTAACACTATAATTACTTCAATAATCTGATCAACAACTTTGAACTTCTTTCAACAACTTTCCACACTCTTGTTTCTGTAAACTGTAGGTGCCTATTTATAGGCTTTCTTCATGGTAACCGGCTGAACCGGTTCATAACTGACTTCTGACAACTCTGACAGTTGCTGTAGACCGGCTGGAACGGCAGCTGTCAAGTCATCCAGTCACTTCTTAAAAATCTCTAACTGTCTGTAAGTGTCGAGACTTTCTGTCTTTAAGTGTCGACACTTATAGTCCAAGTGTCGATACATGTTGTGTAAGTGTCGACACAAGTCTACAAGGTGTCGACACAACTCCTTGTATGTCTCGACACAGATTCTTCTGCATGTGTCGACACTGAAATTGAGTGTCGACACAAGTACTTGTTCTTCTAGCTTTTGCTGAATTTTTCTATGTGTCGACACATCTCCTTTGTGTCGACACATCTTCTTGTGTTGAATCTGTCAAGTGTCGACACTGCTTCTTGGTGTCGACACATAGTCTTCTATGTTGAATCTTGCTGAGTGTCGACACAGCTCCTTGTGTCGACACACCTTCTTGTCGTTGAGACTTCAGCTGAGTGTCGACACATTCCCATAGTGTCGACACTTGTACTTAGAATAATTTGTTGTTCTTTCTGTTCTTTGCTAAGTGTCGACACAGCTCCATGTGTCGACACTTTCTTCCAGTGTTGAGTCTTCAGCTGTGTGTCGACACATTGTTCTGGGTGTCGACACATACTTCAAATGCTGACTCTTCTGTTGAGTGTCGACACATTGTGTTGAGTGTCGACACTTACTTCAAGTGCTGACTCTTCTGCATAGTGTCGACACATTGTGTTGAGTGTCGACACTTGTACTTAGACTCTGCAGACTTTTGCTGAGTGTCGACACAGCTCCAAGTGTCGACACTTTCTGGTGTAGACACAGCTTCACTGGGTGTCGACACAGCTCCTTGTGTCGACACTTTCTGTCTGCACTTTTCTTCACTGAGTGTCGACACAGCTCCAAGTGTCGACACTTTCTGTCTGGTGTCGACTCTGCATCCCAGGTGTCGACACAATGACTCCAAGTGTCGACACTGCTTGTCTGGGTGTCGACACAAGCTTTCTTAAGTGTCGACACTTTCCCTCTGGGTGTCGACACATGGACTTAGAAACTTTTTGCTTCAGTCCAGTGATTTCTTAACCTGCACAAGTAACTCAAACATACATCAAATACATTATGATGTATATCATTGAGTTGGGTGAGGCTTCTTCAAATCAGGTACATTTGACCAATGTACCCAACAATCTCCCCCTATTTGGAGAAGTCATAACCCTTAGTCAATGATATACACCATTCATAATTAAAAATTACAGAATGATGTAAAGCAGTTATAAACAGCAGGGTAAACATAAACATGTAATATTTCACACATGTATACACATTCAACATTTCAGAACAAACAAGAAATAGACAAATTCTCAGAACAATCATAAAATAGATTTATCATTTATTGTTCTAATATTTTTCTAATACATCTTCAATGGTTTACAAAAAATGTATTTCATTCAAAAGATTACAATAATCTTCAAGTCAATTCCTAATCTATTTCTGGTCTGGTTCTTTGATAACAATGCCTTTGCCAGATTGGACTTGAGCTTTGACAGTGGCTTCAGCAGTTGCAGCATCAGCAGGCTTCTTGCCTTTTAAGTCCTTCTTCTTCAGCTCTTCTGCTTTGATTTTCTGCCTTTCAAAATAGTGGTATGGCTTGGGGAAGTACTTGCTAGGCTCCACTGCAGTAGGTGGTAGCTTTCCCATCTTTGCCTTTCTTCTATATTGAACAATGGCCTCCTGTCTTATTTCATGTTTCCTTCATTCTGCTTCAGAGAACCATTTGTTCCTTTCATGAGCATTGTCCTTGGCAGCTTTCCAGGCAGTTAAAATTATATTTCTAGAGGTAGGGCTCCACTGTTCAAAATCTGGCCTTTGTTCTGCTTGTTCCCTAAACCTCTTCTTTGACAACCTTGCCTCTTCTTCTTTCTCTAATGCCTCTTGCATAGCTGCAGAAATAGGCTGAACCACTTTATCCAGAATAACATTAGGCTTCCCTTCAGTTGGGCTATACATTGTCTGGACATCTGCTTGAACCATGTCAAAATCTGGAGGTGGATAAATCACTTGAGCTACCTCTGGTTGCTCACCTCCAAGATATGCAGTTTGAATCCCTGATTCAGCAACATTATCATCATCACAGAGTGGAGGATAGCCCAGTGTAGCTCTGATGGAGTTAGATATCCATTTGGCATGGTCAGAGCTAGCTTTGACTAACACTCTCTCCCCCTTTATGACTTCTCTGGCCATATGGTCTCTGACATCATCCTTTTGAAACCTTATCTGACTGTCCAAATACCTGATTCCCTCTTTAAAGAATGGTTTCAGCTTTGTAAGTTGTTCAGAGATGACTTTCTGGGAATCTTTAATAGCAGACTTAACAGCAGTAAGTTCTTCATGTAATACTTTATCAAATTCAGCTTTAGCAGCAGCAGTAGATGTTGAAGGTTCAGCAGTCTTATTCTTCAATTCAGTGACTATAGCATTGTGTGAAGCAGTCAAGTTGTCATTCATCCTTAACTGATTTTCCAGTACATACCCTTGCTTCAATGCTATATCATCTACCTGTGTCTTTATCTTCTCTTGGTGTGTTGCCAGATACACCACAGCATTTCCACCCTTGTGGAAGCATTCATTCATCTCCTTCTTATTAAGGTTCATCTCAAACCTTATAGACTTTATTTCTTGGGCCAGGTCAAACTGTAAAGTCTTCTGCCCTTCATCAACATAAGCCTCTATGGCTTTCCTTTGTTCATCCATTTTTATCTGCAGTGCAATCAGTAAAGCACTATAATCAACAGTTGGGGCTTGTTGAATTATAGGCTGTGGGGCAATGGATTGCAAGGCTTTCTTATAACTCTGACTTCTCCTCTTGAAGACATAGAGTTTCTTCTTCTTAGCCTTTGCAGCCTCATCTTCTTCAGATTCTGAAGTGCTGGCTATTTCAACCCTTTCCTTAGGGCTTTGAGGTTTGTCAGCTTGCACAGCAGTTGCCTTTTCAGTTTCTTGCCTAATAGGCTCTTCCAGAACTTCCATGTGCTCCCCCTCAGCAGCAGCACTCTTATCTTCAGCAGCAGCATCCTTGTCCATATCAAAATCTTCTTGATCTAGATTTAGAAACAAATCTTCCATTGTATATTCAGGTTGAGACTGTGCAGGAGAAGTTCTTGATTCTTCCACCACTTGATCAGGAACCACTTCTAGTACAACAGATGTGTCTTGGATAACAACATCTGGTTCTTGACTGTCTAGCTGAGTTTGCTGATGTATATCAGACAAATCAGAATCTACTATAGAAAAATTCAATGTATTTAGATCAATGAGTACCTCTTGGATGATGTTAGTGGCTTGCTCACTGTCCAGAGTAGAGGGTTCTTATACTACTGGAAGCTCCCCCTGGCTGTGATCCCTATAGATGGGGCTAGCTTGAGGCAGCTCCCCCTGGATCTCAGCTACATCTTGAGCAGCAGGGGTCTTCTCTGCAGCCACTTCCTCTTGAGCATCAGGAGTGAAAACAACTTGTTCTTCACTCCCTGAACTGCTGGAGGACTCCTGTGTCACAGCAGCTGTCTTCCTTTTCTTCCTTGGAGGAGTCTCCTTCTCAGTAACTAGCTTCTCTGTGGTTGCCACTTCCTTGGACAACACCCTGTCCCATCTGGAAAATATCCTTTGATCCATCTTCCTCATGTGGTTAATCTTACTTCCAGCAGCATTGCTCATTACCTCTGGTATTGTACCAGCTAGGTAGAGACTTATAATTCTGCCCAGATTGGGCTTCTTCAAGCTCTCCTTGATCTTGTCAAAAACCACTATTGACCAGTCTGTTTTCAGAGTGAATATGATTCTAGTCATAATTCCAAACATAGAGGCAGACACCCTGTCATGCCCTCCAGGCTTACTGAGAATAACCTTGCCCACAATCTCAGACATGAATTTTCCTTGACTGTTCATGCCTTTCCTGTTAAAGACAGATCCTATCTTCATCTTTGGATCAAGTCCACACCAGGTAAGGGCTTCCCTGGTCTTGGATGCAGTTACTTCTTCTTCATCTTGTGTTTTAGGTAGCTGGAGTACCTTCCTCAGACGTTTTGGTGAAATCTTGACTTTAGATCCATGAACTCTGGATTTGATTCTATATCCAGAGTCATCTACAGCAGCTCCATTAAGGAATTCAAGAACTTCCTTCTTCCAAATCTTTGTTGGTTCTGAAACCAAGTATTCTAGTCCAGAATTGGCGACTAGGGTTACCACTGACTTGATTTCTTGATCAGCTTCATCGAACGCGCCTCGCACTATCTCATAGCCCTCGTTAACATTCTCCTCAAGCTTAGGAGCCATTAGAGTTTGGAGAATTAGTCTTTAGAAAAGAGAAGTGTCGACACAATAGTTTTGGTCTCGAAACTTTGAAAGCGTGTCGACAAACAAAGACAGAACCCTATTTATACCTTTCTGATTTTGAAGATGAACAGGCGGGACAGCTAGCTTAACATGTGTCGACACTGGCAATAAGTGTCGACACTGACTTATAATGTCTCGACACATATGTGTCGACACAAGTTTAGTCAACAGAGTATATGTGTCGACACTTGGTTATGTGTCGACACAACATAACTCGACACATTGTCGAGACTTTACTTAGAAAAATTCTGAGTAAAACTTACGTGTCGACACCATATTGAATGTGTCGACACCTACTTGACATGTGTCGACACTAACATTCTGAAGTGTCGACACCACATTCCTAGATGTGTCGACACCTTTTTCCTGAAGTGTCGACACCACTATTCTGTGTCGACATAGACTTGTCTATGTGTCGACACCTTTTTACTTAGCCAATTTTCTATTATGTAAACTTAGTCTAAGTTTATCATTCCTAGTTCAATTTTGAATCTATTGAACTTAGCTTCTTCTAGGGGCTTAGTAAACATATCAGCTACTTGTTCATCTGTTTTAACATATTCAAGTGAAATATCTTCTCTTTCTACATGTTCTCTAAGAAAGTGATATTTAATCTCAATATGTTTTGTTCTACTATGAGATACAGGGTTATTAGCTATTGAAATAGCACTTGTAGAATCACAATAAAGTGGAGTTCTACTTACCTGAAATCCATAGTCCTCTAGCTGATGTTGAATCCACAGAAGTTGAGCACAGCAACTTCCTGCAGCCACATACTCTGACTCAGCTGTGGAGATAGCCACACTAGTCTGCTTTTTGCTGCTCCATGAAATTAGTCTCCCACCTAGGAATTGACAGGTTCCAGTAGTACTCTTTGTATCCTCTTTGCATCCTGCAAAGTCTGCATCTGAATAACCTGTTAGATCAAAGTCTCCATTCCTAGGGTACCAGAGGCCTAGATAGGGAGTGCCCTTTAGATATCTCAAAATTCTCTTGACTGCAGTCAAGTGAGACTCTTTAGGGCAGACTTGATACCTTGCACAAACACATGTAGCATACATGATGTCTGGTCTACTAGCAGTCAAGTATAATAGGGAGCCAACTATCCCTCTATACAAGGTTTCATCTACAGGTTTCCCTGCATCATCCTTGCTAAGAGACATACTTGACCCCATAGGAGTCTTCATGGTACTGGATGAATCCATACCATACTTCCTTATGAGTTCTAGGGTGAACTTTGACTGACAAATGGACAAACCACTCTCAGTCTGTTTAACTTGGAGACCCAAGAAAAACTTCAGCTCTCCCATACTACTCATTTCAAACTGATCTTGCATAAGTTTTGCAAACTTTTTGCAAAGGATGCTTTCAGTAGGCCCAAATATAATGTCATCTACATATATTTGGACTAGTATGACTTTGCCTCTAGATTCCCTAAGGAATAGAGTCTTATCTATTTTCCCCCTTGAGAACTTGTTCTCAATGAGGAAACTAGATAGGGTTTCATACCAAGCCCTAGGGGCTTGCTTTAACCCATATAAAGCTTTCCTAAGTCTATAGACATAATGAGGTAGAGTTGGATCAACAAAACCTGAAGGCTGCTCCACATAGACTTTTTCTTTCAAATTACCATTTAGGAATGCTGACTTGACATCCATTTGGTATACCTTGAATCCTTGATAGGTTGCATAGGCCAAGAACATTCTTATGGCTTCCAGTCTGGCTACTGGAGCAAAGGTTTGATCAAAATCAATACCTTCTTCTTGCCTATATCCTTTAGCAACCAGTCTAGCTTTATTCTTAATGATGACACCTTGTTCATCCATCTTATTCCTGTAGATCCACTTAACTCCTATTACACTGTGGTCTTTAGGTTTAGGAACAAGTTCCCAAACCTTGCACATCTTGAACTAATTAAGCTCTTCTTGCATTGCTTCAGTCCATTGTGGATCCATTATTGCTTCTTCAAATCTTTTAGGTTCAACTTGAGACAAAAAGCTGGAATAGATTGCAGCATTCATGTTTCTACTCCTGGTTTGTACTCCTTGTCTTGGATCTCCAATAATCAGCTCTACTGGATGATCTCTAAGATGCCTGTGGGCTGAAGGCATCCTCACTTCAGGTTGAACCACTTCAGCATCTGCATCATGCTGTATTCCTTGGATTTCTTCAGCAATTGGCACATGTAGTTCTCCCCCTGGACAGCAGCTACTCTCCTCTCCTTGCTGTCTTGCAGCAGGCACCTCTTCTATAGTAAGCTTGTCCATTGTCTTTGTCAAACCTGTGGGGCTGCATAGATTGCTAGACAACTCATTATTAATAAGTTTTGACTTATCAAAAACTACATGCACTGATTCTTCTACAACTTGTGTAGTCAAGTTGTAGACTCTATAAGCCTTACTATTATTGTTGTACCCAACAAAAATTCCCTCTTGGGACTTGGCAGCAAACTTAGTTAAGTAAGACTTCCCATTGTTAAGTATGAAGCATTTGCAACCAAAGATCCTGAAGTAGGATAGGTTTGGTTTCCTGCCTTTCACAACTTCATAGGGGGTCTTATTTAGCCCTTTAGTGATGGTAGCCCTATTTATAACATGGCATGCAGTGTTAACTGCTTCAGCCCAGAAATACTCTGGCAGTGATGTATCACTCAATAGGGTTCTACCAGGCTCTATCAAGGTCCTATTTTTCCTCTCAGCAATGCCATTTTGCTGAGGTGTTCTAGGTGAAGAGAATTCTTGAAATATCACAAAGTCTTCACATAGTTTTGTCATGCTTTCAGATTGAAACTCAGTACCATGGTCACTTCTAATTTTGACCACAACACTATTTAGTTCATTCTGAATTTGCTTGACAAAGCTGTAGAAGACACTAGGTGTTTCAGATTTCTGTCTTAAGAAGAACACCCAGGAAAACCTTGAGTAGTCATCTACAACTACAAGGGTATAGACCTTCCTACCTAAGCTGTGAACTGGCATTGGACCAAAGAGATCCAAATGCAAGAGGTACAAACACCTCACAGCATCTTTGTTTTTTATGCTTTTAAAGATGGATTTAGTCTGCTTGCCCTTTTGACAAGCTGAGCAAATGTCATCTTTAACACACTTAACTTGAGGACCATTCCTCACTAACTCTTTGCTAAAGAGTTTGCTAATAGTCTTGTAGTTAAGATGGGCTAGCCTCTTGTGCCATTTGACACAATGAGAGACTATCTCATCAGCTACAAGATAAACTGGAGAACCATTGTTCTCAATCATAATGTCTAGGCAGTAGACATTCCTCTTCCTATAACCTGTCAAAATGATCTCTTGATCACTTGACCTCTTGATATGACAACCATTTTTAACAAATGAGATGTCATACCCTACATCACTTAATTGACTTATACTTATTAGGTTGTGTTTCAACCCTTTAACATAAGCCACTTGAGTAATGGTAACTAAGTTTGAAGAAATGTTACCAAACCCTTTGATGATTCCTTTTTCAGAACCACCAAAGGTCACTTTAGGACCATTTTTGATTGGAATGTAGTCCTTCAGTAGTCCCCTAGTTCCAGTCATATGTCTGGAACATCCACTGTCCAAGTACCATGTAGGGGTATGGCCACTTGGACTCACCTGCAAAACAAATTAATGAACCTTAGAACCCAAAGTATTCTTGGGTCCTTGGTGATTGTTAGTTTGCAATTTGACAAACCTACCTACTGGCTTTCCAACAGGTAGTTTGGAACTCACTTTGGCACTCACATTGTGCCAACAGTCTACTGCAAAATGGCCAACTTTGCCACAGCACCAACATTCAAATTTATTGT
Source organism: Platanthera guangdongensis (assembly GCA_039583875.1). Classification (NCBI taxonomy): domain Eukaryota; kingdom Viridiplantae; phylum Streptophyta; class Magnoliopsida; order Asparagales; family Orchidaceae; genus Platanthera; species Platanthera guangdongensis. The sequence goes on from CM077166.1 coordinate 173,344,191, forward strand.
ACCTTTGCTTAGGTACTGCCTTGGCTGTCTTGACTACAACAGGCTTGTTGAATGTTGGGGCTTTGCCCTTGGACTTATACTTGGACTACTCAGTCCTTGCAGGTCTAACAAAGCCCAGTCCAGCTTTACCCTTGTGATGAACAAATTCATCAATTATGGGTAACACTGACTTAGGTTTAGAAAACCTAGCAACCAAGTCCTTCTCCTTCTGAAGATTGTTCTCCAGACACTTAATTTGATCATTCTTAAAAGTGATAGTTCCCATCTGAATCACAGTAATGTGTTTCAGCCTGGCTACCTCATTCAGTTTTTGATCAAATTGCTTCTCAAAATCTGTTGCAGCAGCTTTAAGATCAGCAATTTCCTTTGCCTGACTTTTGGCTAGGGTCTTGCTTTTCTTGTAGGCTTGCAACAGTACCTTATATTCATCTATAAGCTGATGAATATCTTCCTCAGACTCAGATACATTCTCATCACTTGATGAAGAAGAATCTGAATCTGAACTAGAACAAGAAACTGAACTTGAACATGAACCTTATACCTGACTGGGTCCTGGCTGCTCCAGGATTTTGGCACTGTCTGTCAAAACCATTAGCCCTTGGCAATGACTTTCTTCTTGTTCATAAATTGACTCCAAGATCTGCATGAATTCTTCCTCTTCTTCTTCAGCAAACAGCCCTATGTAGGCTTCAGCCTCAGACTCAGTTTCTGAAGAAGAGATATCTGATAGAGTCTTCTCCTTCTTAGCAACAAAAGACTTTTCTTTCTTCCCTTTGAAGTGAGTCGTTTTCCTGTCACCAGATTCCTTTCTCTTCTCTGGACAATCTGCAATAACATGGCCCTGTCTATTGCAGCAATAGCAAACAATCTTTGAACTAGTTGCCTTGCTTGATTTTGTCCTTTTCTTGTCATTTTTTGAAGACCTCTTTTTCTGATAAGAGTCTTCCTTTCCTTGTGATGTAGAAGGCCTTGACCTCCACTGTTTCTTTTTCAAAAACTTCTGAAAGTGTCTAGTGAAAGCAGCAAAGTCTTCATCACTTTCACTGCTCTTAGACTTTGTGCTGACAGACTCATCAAACTCTGATTCAACTACCTCTGGAGGTGGAGTTGAAGACTTATTCCTGCACTTTCTGGGAATTTCTGTCTTGAAAGCAACAGTTCTTTCTTTGTGCTCAGTCCTTGTTGATTTCTCCTCCTCTTTTCTCACTGTTAACTGCATTTTATAAGACAATAGCTTGCCAAACAGTGTGGGAGGAGGAATTTCCCCCAACTTAGCCATTTCTCTTATGGCACAGATCTTGGTGTCCCAATCTTTGGTTAGGGGCCTTAAGAACTTGTCATTTAGTTCATAGTTACTGAACTCTCTTCCATAAGACATGAGTTCATTAACTATTCTGTAAAATTTCTTATAGCACTCAGTGATGCTATCACCCTTTCCTTGCCTAAAGCTTTCATACTCCTGATTTAGCAAGGACTTCCTATCTTGCCTAACTTCTTCAGAACCTTCCATATAGACAATGAGAGTATCTCACATCTCTTTTGCTGTTTTACAGTGAATTAAGTTCTGAAAAGTTGCATCATCAATGGCACTCACTATTATGTTCTGTGCCCTCTTGTCCATGGTGGCCAGGACAATTTCATCCTTAGTCATCTCAGAGAAATCCTTTGGAGTTCTCTGGTTTGCATCCAATACTGAAATCTTCATTGGCACATAAGGCCCTTCCTTAACTGTGATGTAGATTCTAGGGTCAGAGGCTTCCATAAATAGCCTTACCCTTTCTTTCCAGATCCCAAAGATCTCCTTTCTGCATATGGGTAATTTCATGGAACCCAATTCCTTGTGATTCTCATAAGAACCCATGTTTCTTGATTTTCTTGATTTTCTTGAAACTGTGTAATGCCTTACACTGAATCTGCCAAACAGGTTTCTCTTCATACTGTTAGTCCTTGTTTTGAGGAACCTGGCTCTGATACCACTTGAAAGATATGGTACCTAAACACCTAGAGGGGGGTGGGGGTGGGGTGGGGTGAATAGGTGACCTAATCCTTTTCTAACTTTATTGGCAGCAATCAGTTATATCACAGCAATCTAACTAGTTTATCACAGCAAACACAGCATACACAGCAACAATTTCAGCATAGTACAGCACACAGTGATTTATAGTGGTTCCCCAAGATATGGGTACATCCACTTTCCCCCTTCGCCTATCTAGCAGTGTACTAGATTCGGCCAAACTCCTGCACTGTCTCAGAACCCAAATTGGTTCCTACACCTCAGGCCCAAAGCCTTACAACTCAGCTTTATCCCAAAGCCTACACTCAGCCAATCAAGGCCTACACTCAGCCAACCAAGGCCTACACTCAGCCAACAAGGCCTACACTCAGAGATCTCTATCTCCTACACTCAGGCAAACAAGCCCTACCCTCAGCCTTTATAAATATAAGCTTACAATCACTCAGATCCAATGGATCCTACAAGTTAAAAATGTAATACAAGTAATAACTCTACAACTCAGAATTAAAGGAGGGGAGTTGAGAGATTCTTGATGAGTTCTTGGAAGAACTCAGCTGGATTCACCCTGACTTAGCTTTCTTCAAAGCTTCTTGAGTAGAACTGAATAAGGCTGAATCCTCTGCAGTTGTTCCTTGACCTCTGCCACTTAAGATCCAGAATTGAATCTGAATCCTTCTTCTCAGCCTAGTTCCAGAGGCTGATTTCTTGGATGGAGCCCTCTCTCTCCAACTTCTTAGATCTGTACTTGAACTGCAAGATCTTCTTGTGTTGATCCTCTTTGTAACACTATAATTACTTCAATAATCTGATCAACAACTTTGAACTTCTTTCAACAACTTTCCACACTCTTGTTTCTGTAAACTGTAGGTGCCTATTTATAGGCTTTCTTCATGGTAACCGGCTGAACCGGTTCATAACTGACTTCTGACAACTCTGACAGTTGCTGTAGACCGGCTGGAACTGCAGCTGTCAGGTCATCCAGTCACTTCTTGAAAATCTCTAACACTCTGTAAGTGTCGAGACTTTCTGTCTTTAAGTGTCGACACTTATAGTCCAAGTGTCGACACATGTTGTGTAAGTGTCGACACAAGTATACAAGGTGTCGACACAACTCCTTGTATGTCTCGACACAGATTCTTCTGCATGTGTCGACACTGAAATTGAGTGTCGACACAAGTACTTGTTCTTCTAGCTTTTGCTGAATTCTTCTATGTGTCGACACATCTCCTTTGTATCGACACATCTTCTTGTGTTGAATCTGTCAAGTGTCGACACTGCTTCTTGGTGTCGACACATAGTCTTCTATGTTGAATCTTGCTGAGTGTCGACACAGCTCCTTGTGTCGACACACCTTCTTGTCGTTGAGACTTCAGCTGAGTGTCGACACATTCCCATAGTGTCGACACTTGTACTTAGAATAATTTGTTGTTCTTTTTGTTCTTTGCTAAGTGTCGACACAGCTCCATGTGTCGACACTTTCTTCCAGTGTTGAGTCTTCAGCTATGTGTCGACACATTGTTCTAGGTGTCGACACATACTTCAAATGCTGACTCTTCTGTTGAGTGTCGACACATTGTGTTGAGTGTCGACACTTACTTCAAGTGCTGACTCTTCTGCATAGTGTCGACACATTGTGTTGAGTGTCGACACTTGTACTTAGACTCTGCAGACTTTTGCTGAGTGTCGACACAGCTCCAAGTGTCGACACTTTCTGGTGTAGACACAGCTTCACTGGGTGTCGACACAGCTCCTTGTGTCGACACTTTCTGTCTGCACGTTTTCTTCACTGAGTGTCGACACAGCTCCAAGTGTCGACACTTTCTGTCTGTTGTCGACTCTGCATCCCAGGTGTCGACACAATGACTCCAAGTGTCGACACTGCTTGTCTGGGTGTCGACACAAGCTTTCTTAAGTGTCGACACTTTCCCTCTGGGTGTCGACACATGAACTTAGAAACTTTTTGCTTCAGTCCAGTGATTTCTTAACCTGCACAAGTAACTCAAACATACATCAAATACATTATGATGTATATCATTGAGTTGGGTGAGGCTTCTTCAAATCAGGTACATTTGACCAATGTACCCAACAGTGGTGGAGGGGGAGGGAGGTCTCGGCTTGGCTTTTTCCGGCCACCGGAGCTCCAGCAGGGGGTTGGGCAAGGGGAGGAAGGTTGCTCTGAAGCTTGGGGAAGGAGAGGGGATTGGGTGGCCTTTATAGGGTTGGGGAGGGAGAAGCTCCCCTCCTTTGTATGGTGTGGGACTAATCCCTCCTTAGGGAGGGATTAATCCCACCCTCCAGCTGTCCAAGGACATCTGGAGTGCAGAGATTTTCCCCACATAGGAAAAACGTCAAGCCCTCCTTTTGGGATTGGGCCTTATGGGTGGGAAAGAGAGAGAGAGGGAGAGAAGAAGTGGTCGGCCTCCACTTGTTTTAGGATAGAGCCTTGCTGGTTGGGGGCCCAAGGAGAGTGAGGGGGGCATGGGCCATCCTCCCTTGGAGAGGAGGTGGGCCCCTACTTGGAGAAAAATCCAAAAAGTGTTTTAGGGGGGTTTGACCAAGTCAACCCTAGGGTGGGTCCCCCTTGCTGGTCAACGTCAAAGTGGGTCCAAGTCATCGGGGTCAGGTCAAAGTTCGGATGTAGTGTCAAGATTGGTGTGCGCACGCTTTTCAGTGCACGACTACACTTGATTTGACCATGGGTTGACCAATTACCGTCGAAATTGACTAGGACAACTTCCGTTGACTTCGTATTGATCACACGAGTACAACGCCACTGACTGTGGTTGAATCGGAGTCTGTTTGGCAAAAGTCCAAAATTTATGCGTCGTAGCGCGCTAAAATGGCCGAAGTATGTAAAACTATTATTCGACCTCAGATTATGACGTGACAGGTTCGGATGCACCTGTTTAGGTTATATGAAGTCATAGGAATCGACAGAAATCAATTCTGAGTTCTCTAGCTCGATATCCAAAATCTGCTCTCACTGCGTTTAACGAGGAATGGTCACATTCACTATATGGCCTCGGGGTCCAACTGAACGAGTTTTGATGCAGTCATATTGACTATACGAGGTCACAGGTGTTGGGTATTGTATCCACAATTACCTGGATTTGAGGAAGCCACCTGTCAAGCTAAGATGAATTCACAATGTATTTGATGAAACCTCTTAAGTTGTGCTTGCAGTTATTCCACGCTAAGTGCACACCAATGTCAGGGTGCAGTAGGTCAATATACACGGGTCTGCACGACGTAATCCCTCGTTGAGCAGATCAGTGTGTTGGCCTACGTGTGCTCTCTCTATTGGAGTGCACTTACTTTCAAGTACAGGGCTGTAACTATGCAAGAGCGGACAAGGAGCAAGGATGGGTCAAGGAGCAGCTCTTGGGTGAAAAGACGAAAAATCGTCTAAGTATAAATCGACGAGAATCACCAAGTGATTCTCGCCGATTCGGCGAGAATCACTAGTGATTCTTGCGGAATCGTCGAGAATCATTAGTGATTCTCGCCGACTCTATCCGGCTACCTCAAAGCGGTGCCAAGTAAGATTCGGCGAGAATCACTAGTGATTCTCGCCGAACCCATCGTTGAGCAGATCATGGCCAAGTAATATTCGTCGAGAATCAACAAGTGATTCGGCGAGAATCATCAAGTGATTCGGCGAGAATCACTAGTGATTCTCGACGAATCGTCGAGAATCACTAACTGATTCTCGCCGATTCGTCGAGAATCACCTTCGATTCTCGCCGATTTTGACTTGGGCATTTTTCTGGAAAAAGCTGGACCGGATTCTGCCGCTGACACTGTTTTGAACCGGATCTAGGGTTTCTTCTGGTGGGACCCATAACGGTCATAAAGGATTATTTCACTGTATAAATACAGGCGTATTTTTGAACAGTAAAGAAGCGAAGAAGAAAAGAAATACACGAGCCGCGACGTAACCTAGATCGTGATTTCCGCCGCCGTCGCCGTCGCCGCTCGAGAGAGTTGATCGCCGGTCTTGATCGAGGTTTCTTCCAGATCTCCGGTCGACAGAAGCTTAGCCAAGCTTAGAGTCTCACGTGTCTAACCAGAGATCTCTTGTCTCTTGATTTGTTGATCGGGAAAACCTTCCCCGTCCGAATCGATCGAGACGACTGATCCTAGTGTGACCGTTGGTAGACCTAGCTTGCTTCGCTACGAAGTTTGGATCTCCAAAGTACAGCAGCCGCACATCGTTGTCGCCGCCGATCCCGTGAACCTAGCCGCCGCCCATCTTGCCGCCGCCGGTTTCGGGGAGATTCTCTCCAAGAGAGATCTAGGGTTGTGGACTCTTCGTGGACTTCAAAAACACGTCGTCAACGAAGAGGGACACCTTAGTCTCCAAACGTAGTTTGTATCTCTTGTACATTCTAGTTTTACTTTTGTTGTAAAGGAACGTTGGTTCCTATTTGTAAGGGTTGGGTGCAACCCGTGTGTGGGAGTGTGGACTCCTACGTGTGGAAGGGTTCCTTCCGATAGTGCAAGGATTGGATTTCAATCCTGTTGGTGAAGAGACCGAGTCGTCCCTTGTTGGGAGATAGGTCGAAGGGGGAAAGTGGATGTACCCAAATCGGGGAACCACTATAAATAGCTTGTGTATTCTGTGTGCTGTGCTGTTTATTTTTATTGTGCAGGTATAATTTTAAATTCCGCAAACACGCTGCACGTGACCTATTCCCCCCCCCCCCATCGGTGAAGATAGTTGACACTAGGTGGACTTTCAAGTGGTATCAGAGGCAGGTTGCTCATCAAAAAGGTTTACACCTTGAGTAGTATCCTGCCACCAGTGTCAGAAGCATGGAGTTGGATCATGAGATATCGCCACTAAGACTCCCCACATGCACAAGGGAGTATTATCCCGTCTAGAGGATGAGAGTGTCATATCACTTGGAGGCTATCGATGCTCGAGCATCTTTCATCCTGGAAGAGGGTCCTTTCATTCCTATGAAGACCTCCGGCTCTGGAAAGAATATCCAAGTGCCCAAGTGTATTGCAGAGATGTCGGAGACGGAACTTTCTTTATTTAATCTGGACAAGAGGATTCGTCAGATTATCATGGATATTTGGTCTGGACCTTCTTGCTCTAGATTGGAAAAATGTGAGACGGCCAAATCTATGTGGGTGATGATCTCAGAGCTGATGGGGGGAACAGAGAAAGCTGGAATCTGCTGTCAACTAGAGGATGAAGCCTATGTGGGGGTCCTCGCCTCTGAAGATGAAGGCAAGGATCAATCGGACAGCATCAGAGCTCCAGTGTCCGTGTCAGAGACTGAAGAGGCCAGTGAGGAAAGCAACTCTGATGAGGATGACACAACGGTCACTGACTCTAATGACAATAACACCGAAGAGCAGGTAACGTTTTCATCCTGCCCCGCCTCTCTTGAAGTTTCTGAAGACAGGAACTGTGTCCCTTCAGAAAATTCTGATTCCCTGCAGAGAGCCCTTCAGAAAAGCAACCTGCTTGTTGAAGAACAAGATCAGGAGATTGCACGGCTGAAGATCTTGTTGGTTCTCCAATTGGCATCCAACAAGGTCAAGGACTCTAAAATCTCTGATCTAGAGAGTAGTCTAGAGACTGAGAAAAGGATAGTATCAAACTTTTCCAAGGTTGATGCTATGAAGAGAAAGGTAGAAAATGGGTGGATCTCCCGAATTATCAATTCGTGGAGAAAAGGGGAAACGGTATTTCGACCCCCCACTCTAAGTAGGAAGGGTACTCATCATGCCTTCAGGTATGATCACAGGAATAATCGTGATCATTGCAAGGGTGATCTGTCCTCATGTGGAGACACCCATAGTGCAAGGGCCGTCATGGCCACCCGTGAGAGAATACCTAAGGCTCCTTCTGAGCCCTTTGTATTCTCGGCCACTGCCCGTACTCGGCATGAATCGGCTAGTATTAGCTCTCAGAAATCTTCTCTCCACCCAAGTACACAGGAAAGGGGGGTTAGAAGTCATGCTGTAAGTTCTCATGGGGTCTCAGGAAGGGGGCTGTCTGAAAGGAAGGCACCACTTCCCAGACCTCGTGACGCTCGCTGCATGCATTCATTCCACCCTTCCACATGTCACAGTGGAAGAGGCAGTTCTGGGAGCAGATCCAGATCTATCCCGTTTGGACCTAGGCTCATGACTACCTCAGTCACAAGTTCAGTTCAGAAACGGAGATACAACATTCACGAGTGTTGGTGCTGTGGCAAGGTGGGACACTTTGCCATAGACTGTTGGCACAACCCCTCTGTGTCAAGGGCAAGGGCCTATCCACATCTCCAGGGCAGAGGTAGTCTTCCTGTCAGAATTTCTGAAGGAAGGCAGTCGAGTGTTTATGCTAACAAGAACCTAGGACCCAATATGTATTGGGTTCCTAAGGTAAAGTAATTCTCTTTTGCAGGGTAGTCTAGGTTCCCGTAAATATAATGGGAACTAGACAGTAGATGTTTCAAGACTGAATTGGAACATGCATCTGGAATAACAGCAGTGATATCTATCTGGGCATACTCACATCGCGCACCTGGTATGTTTTAGTCAGAGAGGCTAAATGATAACTCTCATAATCCTAGGTATTTTTCATCAGCCCCAAGACTTGAGTCATTTTCTATCGACATTTACATATATATATATCTTTATATATATACATATATGTGTGCACATCTAAGGATAGGTTAACACGGTGAATATAAACCTTAGATACATATTTAAAGAGTTATCGGTAATTCCACTGGTAGACTCGAGATCTAACATCTACAGGCGTAAATTAGTTCACTGAAAACTAACGAAGATATGTCATTGGAAATCTTGCCATCAAGAAATGTATGGAAAAGCCGGTTCAAACCCCAAATAGATTGGCTTTAAGAAGTATTTGCATATTTAGAAGATTTTTAAATTAACTTAGACAAATGGAAACCCGTTAAAATCCCTTTTAAAACCCGTCGATATCGCGCAGTCTCCCGCCGACTCTTCACATTCTCACGGAAATCCGTTTTAAACTCGTCGATCGCCTCTTTCGTCGACAACAGCAGAGATCGACATCTGCAGGACTCTCGCTGATTGCCCTCCGCCTTCCCGCAAGATCCCCGGAAGCTTCTTTCCGAAGGTCTCTCGCCGAATCGTGAAGGCTTCCGTCGACATCCCGCAGGACGCTCACCGAAGGTCTCTCGCAGGAAGCTCACCGAAGGTCTCTCGCCGATTCTTCCTTCCAGGAATTTCTCCGCGGTTCCGATCTCTCCCGGTTTCGATTCTTCCTTCCAGGAATTTCTCCGCGTGCACTCATCGGGTGTCCATTATCTTCAACTAACTAACTACCGTCTACGCTTTTAGGTAACCTCATCCTCACCCGTACTTGGACGTTATCACTAGTGTCGCTTCCCTTTTGACTTTTAATTAAGCGTAGAGTAGGGATTCTCTCCCTATGTGTGCAATGGCTCCAAGGACAACCGCTGGGCTGGTCACTGTATGCGAGCTGGTTCGAACAGGGTTCTCTCATGCCTCAGATGAATTCAGAAACATCATCCTTATGCTTGAAGAGGCTGGACTCTCATTCGTACTAGAGCATCCCTGTAAAATCCTGGACAAGGAAGTGCTGGAGTTCTTTGTAACTGCAAAACTCCGGAATGATGACTCACTTATCAAAAGCAAGGTTGTCGGGGCAAAGATCAAGTTGTCTGCCAGCAAGCTGACCCACTACTTGCAGCTCACTAGCTCGGAGCACGAGGATTATCTTGAGGAAGAAGACAAAACCAGGACTCTATTATTCTGTGGTCTCGCTCGAGGAACTCGGTCGATAAAGAGAAAGGATATGAATGAAGAAGGAAAACTTCTGTCAGACATCATTGGAAAAGTACTCATATGCAAGCCGGGCTCTCATGACCACATCTCTGCGGACATGTTCAAGATCCTAGTGGCAATTGTCTGCAGAAAAAGCTTCAACTGGGGGGCATTGCTTTTTGAGAAGATAAAGGACACCCATAGATCTCCGAGCTTTGGCCGAATCATCAGTCTGTATCTCAATCAGGTAAACGGAGATAAGTATGACATGAGTAAAGGTGTTCCTCTACATTACTTGAAGAAAATGGACTCGAGTGTTTTTGACAGATGGGAGAGGCACATTGGGCAGGCTGCCGTGGTAGAACAACAAGCAGCATCTCCAGCCGAGGACGGCACTGTGGCTGATTCTGTAGTAATCCCCAGTGAACTTCCTGATGCATTGACTGCAGGAAATGAGGGGGAGCCTCTACCCACTTATGCTGACGTTGTATCTGACATCTCCCAGATAACCAGAGATGCAGTGGTGGTTATACCAGAAGAAAGTGAAGCCGTGCTGGAGAATGAGGAGGCCCTGAACCTGAACGATTTAGGAGCCGGAGGTGCTGTAGAGGAGACTGCTGACGAAGGGTTGGAAGATGATGCTGAGGAGAATGCTCTCATGGATGATGAAGGTGAGGCATAAGGCAATGAGGGACATGACGCTTTGGAGACTCAGGATATCACTGAAGTTCCATCTGACAAGCACGCTCCTGAGATCGTTCCTGAGATCATTGGTGCAAGAGTGGAGGGGGAGTCCGAGAAATCTATAGATGCTGCAAGTATTCCTCCCTTAGAGGCTGTGCTCGTGTCCAGCTCTACAGGTGCATCTGATGAAAAGCAAGGCCAAGGAGTGCCTCAGGCTCATCCACTACGAGATGATCTAGCCACTCACACCGTAAATGTCATTCAGGCCATAGTGGATGAGCTTAAGGCATCTTTTGAGAAAGCCCAAAATAAAATGTTGAAAAAGATTAAGAAATCTGAAAATCTCATGCTCAAGAACATAGTGGAGCTCAATCACAAACTTGATGTGATGGAAATGAAGTTTGAAGAGAAATATACAGCGGTCGGCCAAGCTGTCACTCTTCTTATGGACGGACTGAAAAAGAACACCGATACTCTCGCCGTAGTGAACCAAAATGCTCATGTCGTAGCAAATAACATTCAAAAGTTTGATGGCAATATGGTAACTCTTAACACCAATCAACAAGCCTTGGTCACTGAATTCTCCAGGACTACGAAGCATATTGATGAGTCACTGCATTCTTATGCAAACTCCATTGCAGTTGAAGCCAAAAAGGGGGAGAAAGAATATATAGCTAAGATGGCTGAGCTTCGGGAAGTCATGATCAACAACTTTGAGCAGTCAAACAAATATGTTTATGACAGTTTCTGGTGGATGCTCCAACAAGTGTTAGGCGTTAATATCCCTGAAAATCCCCAGGGTGCTCCTGCTCCTGAAGATAATTCTGTGGCTGATGAGGGAGTAAGTGCTGCAGAAGTTCATTTAAGTGAGGCTGATGCTCATAGGGGTGCTAGGGCCTCCTCCAAGGCAAAACTGATGACAATGTTTGATCAAGGAGCCCTAGCAAAAGCCAGGGACAAGAGAAAATCTCACGAAGGGACATCAAAGGAAACACAAGCTGAAAAGAGAATCAGACTGAATGAGGAGGAAGTAAGAAACGAAAAGTGGAGTCCAGTATCCAAGAGTATCATACTCGACACATTCTGGCTACAAGAACAAGGGGAAATCAATCGAAACGATGTATACAGCCAGCATGAGTGGGAGCTGCATAAGACGTATGAAGGAAAACGGAACATCTTTTTTAGGACCAATACTGCGGCAGATAAAGCTCCTCCTCTCAGATATTATCCGAAGCCCAAAGAGTATATGGAGAGGCAAAGAAAGAAGTATTTGGCTCAAAAACTCAAGGATGACTTAGCCAAAGCAAAATAGTCAAAAATTTATTGCCTGTCATTCTCTCTTAAGAACAATTAACGTTTATTGTTATTATATGAACAATCTTGAGATTATATATACATATACACATATATATATATATATATATATATATTTGAATTTATGAATGACTCAAGTCTTGATCTGTTTGCCTATATTCTCTTGTGCTGCACATTTAAATTCTTAATGTTGTTTATATCATCTGGTTGGTGTTATTCATCTTAGCTAGTAGGATTTTGGCTTCGTCAAATAGGGGGAGATTGTTGGGTATTGTATCCACAATTACCTGGATTTGAGGAAGCCACCTGTCAAGCTAAGATGAATTCACAATGTATTTGATGAAACCTCTTAAGTTGTGCTTACAGTTATTCCACGCTAAGTGCACACCAATGTCAGGGTGTAGTAGGTCAATATACACGGGTCTGCACGACGTAATCCCTCGTTGAGCAGATCAGTGTGTTGGCCTACGTGTACTCTCTCTATTGGAGTGCACTTACTTTCAAGTACAGGGCTGTAACTATGTAAGAGCAGACAAGGAGCAAGGATGGGTCAAGGAGTAGCTCTTGGGTGGAAAGACGAAAAATCATCTAAGTATAAATCGACGAGGTGATTCTCGCCGATTCGGCGAGAATCACTAGTGATTCTCGCCGAATCGTCGAGAATCATTAGTGATTCTCGCTGACTCTATCCGGCTACCTCAAAGCGGTGCCAAGTAAGATTCGGCGAGAATCACTAGTGATTCTCGCCGAACCCATCGTTGAGCAGATCATGGCCAAGTAATATTCGTCGAGAATCAACAAGTGATTCGGCGAGAATCATCAAGTGATTCGGCAAGAATCACTAGTGATTCTCGATGAATCGTCGAGAATCACTAACTGATTCTCGCCGATTCGTCGAGAATCACCTTCGATTCTCGCCGATTTTGACTTGGGCATTTTTCTGGAAAAAGCTGGACCGGATTCTGCCGCTGACACTGTTTTGAACCGGATCTAGGGTTTCTTCTGGTGGGACCCATAACGGTTATAAAGGATTATTTCACTGTATAAATACAGGCGTATTTTTGAACAGTAAAGAAGCGAAGAAGAAAAGAAATACACGAGCCGCGATGTGACCTAGATCGCGATTTCCGCCGCCGCCGTCGCCGCTCGAGAGAGTTGATCGCCGGTCTTGATCGAGGTTTCTTCCAGATCTCCAGTCGACAGAAGCTTAGCTAAGCTTAGAGTCTCACATGTCTAACCGGAGATCTCTTGTCTCTTGATTTGTTGATCGGGAAAACCTTCCCCGTCCGAATCGATCGAGACGACTGATCCTAGTGTGACCGTTGGTAGACCTAGCTTGCTTCGCTACGAAGTTTGGATCTCCAAAGTACAGCAGTCGCACATCGTTGTCGCCGCCGATCCCGTGAACCTAGCCGCCGCCCATCTTGCCGCCACCGGTTCCGGGGAGATTCTCTCCAAGAGAGATCTAGGGTTGTGGAATCTTCGTGGACTTCAAAAACACGTCGTCAACGAAGAGGGACACCTTAGTCTCCAAACGTAGTTTGTATCTCTTGTACATTCTAGTTTTACTTTTGTTGTAAAGGAACGTTGGTTCCTATTTGTAAGGGTTGGGTGCAACCCGTGTGTGGGAGTGTGGACTCCTACGTGTGGAAGGGTTCCTTCCGATAGTGCAAGGATTGGATTTCAATCCTGTTGGTGAAGAGACCGAGTCGTCCCTTGTTGGGAGATAGGTCGAAGGGGGAAAGTGGATGTACCCAAATCGGGGAACCACTATAAATAGCTTGTGTATTCTGTGTGCTGTGCTGTTTATTTTTATTATGCAGGTACAATTTTAAGTTCCGCAAACACGCTGCACGTCACCTATTCCCCCCCCCCCCCCCATAGGTGAAGATAGTTGACACTAGGTGGACTTTCAACAGGGACTGACGGAACTAATTTCGAAGTTCTCTAGCTTTATTTCCCGCTTATGGTTATCTCCCACCGGGTCATGGGTAGGGTTCAGGACACTTTTATTGGGCCCATTAGGGGCTCTGGTGGCCCAATAAAAGTCGGGATGTTACATTTGTGACAAGCGGTCACAAGGAAGAAATGTGGAGAGACGGAAATCTATCTAAGTCTACAGGCGTTGAGAGAAGTCAGTTCACTCAATGCCATATGTCAACAAAGGATGCTGGAAAGAATGAAAATTGTCTAAGTCCACAGGCGTTGATTGAACCCAGTTCACTCAATGCTAGATGCCAAGAAACACTGAGTAAAACATGGAAAGTCAAATCCTAACAGTTTGCAAAGCAGATTTGCAACCAAGTTCACAGGAGTCGAGTGAAGGCAGTTCACTCGATGCCATATAACTTGTGGCGTCAAGTGAAGCTCAGTCTGTCTAAGCTTCAGCATTGGCAAGGGAGAAATTCAACTAAGTCCAAAATCATTGAGTGAGGATAACTCACTCAACGCCTGTAGATACAAGCGTTGAGTCAAAGCATTTGAAGAATCTGTCAAGAATTTTGGCTAAGTCCAGAAGCGTTGAGTGAGGACAGCTCACTCACTGCCCAAAGAAAAAGGTTTCGATAGAACAATGATCAGTCAAAGCATAAGAAGAGATAAACAAAAAAAAATTTCGAAGTCCATATGCGTTCAGTGAGGATAGCTCACTCAACGCAAGCTCATCATGAAAGTCGGCTAAGTACAGAAGCGTTAAGTGATGAAGGCTCACTCAAGGCATTCATAAAGAGAGATCTGACTAAGTACAGAAGCATTGAGTGAAGGCAGTTCACTCAATGCCTCAGCATAAAAGTAGACAGTCATTGAAGCAGCTATTGTCATAACCCGCACTTTCTCCGAATTTAAATGTATGCCAAAGTAAGAGAAAACACGCGTCGTGATGTCATGCCATGCAAGGGATAACTAAATACGCTCAGGCAAGACTCCAACACTACATTTTATATGAATTTCATAAGTTATTATGAATAAAATCCATTTTAAGTTTAATTGATTAGCTGTATCCCTTGTCTCAATGGATCAACTAGTCCACCAGTAAAATATAATTATACGTTGCAGAAAATACTTTGCTTTCAATGATTAACATCCTACATGAGCATATACATCCACATAGCACAACTCATGGCATGGATGACTCTAGATTTAGTATAAGTATATAAATAATTTGTACGCTAGTTGGAATATAATGTCTTTAGCTTTAAAAGATGTCATGCATGAGATAATAAAGGAAATATATTTTTATACTTTAAAATATCTAACATGCAACTTAGCATAAAACCTTCCCAGAGAGTAAGTCAATCCAAACCAACATAAAAAAGGCTTAGCAGTTAGCAAGTACTTAGCATTAAACAAAAATCCAGTGGGCGTCAACAACTTGACACGAACCCACTAAAAATATGTATGTTTGAACTAAAAGAAAACAAGCAACAACTATTTCACAGTCGGTGAGGAAAAGACAGTTGTTGGGTACCAACCAAAAACCAATACTAGTCGCTAAACCGGCTACTTCTTCAAACCTGAGGCATTCAAAGAAATAACACCTCAGCAAGAATGAAAATACAAATGGTGATCAAAGATCAAAGGGTTAGCAAAAACCAAAAAAAGAATAAAGGGTTACTAACCCATCATAAGGAAGCTGACAAAACTCAGCAAATTAAACATATGACCATGGTAAATGATTACTTAATGTGTTCAAAAGTAAAAAAGTTGCACCAAGTGCGAAATGAAGCCATGCTTCAAAAATATCTACAAAAGTAAACAGAATAACATATATCTGTACAATATAAGGAAAGATACTTAATAACTCTACTCATATGAATCATTACCACTGGAAGAAATGGTCCAGAATCGGTGGCCATATTGTCCAATCCGAACTTGCAGACTCAACATATTTCAAGAAGGTACTGTGGTGGTCGCAACATTGTCCAACACAACCTGTCAGTCTAATTGTCTCAACAAGACACTGGGGTGGTGGCAACATTGTGCAACTCAACCCAATAATCTAAATATATATATAAATAAGATGCTGTGGTGGTGGAAACACTGTCCAACTCAACACAAAGTCCAAAAACAAACCCAGCTGTATAATAATTCACAATTTGGCACTAGGTTGGTGGTCTATTATCCATTGTCAACCCAAAGGACACACTAAACACCCATAAACATCAATAAAACTCTAACTAAAACACTAGATCTCTCCCCATAACAAAAGGAAAGAAAATCCCAAAATAAAACCATCCTAAGCCATATTTGACGAATTAGACCCAATTCAGCGAAAATTTCTAAGTCCCCACTGATTTGTCGAGTATACTCGACGAATATAGTAGATACACGATGAATTATACTTGGCAAAACTTAGCTATTAGCAATATAGAACGATTTGACAAAAAACCTAGTCCACAAAAAAGCGGAGAGTCAACTCGACACCACGTTGAGTGCATTCATTGCACTCGACGCCAACCAGCTAAACTCAATGATTCTGCCTTCACTCAACGCCGCATTGAGTTCACTCAATGCCGTGTTGAGTACACTCAACGCTTTTTCTTAGTCTCACAGACCACTTAACACCAAGGCTTCACTCAACGCCAAACTGGCATTACTCGACGAATTAGTCGAGATTACTAGAAGAATTTGACTTAGACTCAAATCTCACTCAACGCCAAGGCTTATACTCGACGGACTCAACGCTATTACTTAGCGGAGATAGAGACACTCAACGCCGAGATTGTTACTCGACAAACTCGATGCCTATTACTCAAAGAACTCGACGACAAGTTAATCTCACTCAAAGCCAAGCTGATATTCGACAAATTCGTCGAGATTACTCGACGAACTTTCCTTAGATCAACTGTCATAGACTCAACAGGTTTTCCCCTAACCGAATTAAATCCTTGACCACCAAATCACTCAGGCTATCTCCTATACTCATGCCGAATCTATCCTGGTTGGTACATCTACATAGCACAACAAATTGACAATGGCCGAACCCAACACCACTCCTGAATATTAAGGAAAGAAACAACAGAAGGTACATAAAGGAAAAAAAAGCTTGGCAAGGGGAAGAAGTCACCACTTGCCTCGATTCGGCCGAAATCCGGCCACACAACTCTCCTGCCCACTAATCTGGCATCAAGAATGCCTAAGCAACAAAACCATAAAAACATAGATCTTGGTGAGAGCTATCCAGATCGACTCTCTGATGATGTTTTCGAGCACCAAAGCTCCTGCAATCGGCGGTTGAATTTCAAGATTGACCAGCATCTGTTAGAGAATGGGTTCCAGAGGTCCGATTTTGAACCTTCCATCTACCACAAATGGCACTCCAACAATGATGTTATGTTTGTTTGCATATATGTTGATGATATTCTCATTACAGGATCAAATATGGCGTTCATAATTGATTTTCGTGCTCACATCAAAACTGTCTTCCAAATGACGGACCTTGGTCTAGCCCATTACTTCCTCGGCATACAAATCATCCAAACACCAGAGGCAATTTTCATCAATCAAAGCAAATACGTTGATGATCTCCTCACCCGTTTCGATATGTCCAATTCCCGACCAACAAGCACACCTATGGTCACTAGAGAAAAATTCAGAAAGGAAGATGGGGAGGAGAAGGTGAACGCAAAAATATATCGAAGCATGATTGGGTCTTTAATTTACTTAACGAACACCCGGCCAGATCTGGAATTAGCCGTTAGCATCTTATCTCGCTTCATGCAAGCCCCAAGCACTAAACATCTGATGGGATTCAAAAGAGTCATGAGATATGTTAATGGAACCAAAAGTTTGGGGTTGAGGTACACTAAAGGAACAAACTTGAATTTGAAAGGATATGTGGACAGTGATTGGGCTGGGTGTGTTGACGACCGGAGGAGCACTTCTGGTTACCTTTTCTTCTTGGGCAACAATCTCATCTCCTGGAATACTAAAAAATAAAAAACCATTGCTTTATCCTCCACAGAAGCTGAATACACAGCCCTGAGCGAAGCATCCAGAGAAGCTGTTTGGTTGCGGAACCTCCTGCGTGAACTAACCAAACAAGAGGGAAATCCAACCTCAATCAATATAGATAACACTTCCGCAATTGCTCTTGCCAAGAATCCTGTCTTCCATAACAAATCAAAGCATACAGAGTTAAAATTTCACTACACTCGAGATTTAATTAGCCAAAAGGAAATCGAGGTTAATCACTGTAAATCGGAAAATCAACTCGCGGACATGTTAACCAAGCCGCTTTCCGCTTTGCCATTTGCAGATCAACGAGCAAGATTCAATATGTCGGAATGCCAAGATTACGGGAGGATGTTGAATGTAAGTCTTGGCCCTCCCGCCATCAGCATCTGGAATACCTTGGAGAAGAGGAAGCTGGAGCTGCAGAAGAAAAAACAAGAATTTGGGACCAGCTGCTCTGATATGGGATAAAGCTGCACATGTGCCCTCTTTTTAAGCTTTATTTTTTCTTTTTCCTGCTGCGACCTCGAGCCCCGTTCAGCATTGTCTTATCTGTTGTAACCTTGGGCTTTATATGTTGTATTTTCCTGTTATCTTATCCATCACCTGCAATACGAACAACATCATGGAAGTATGAGATTAATGGTAGTAAGAACTTCTCCTCTGTTTTTGCTTCCTCTTTCGATTTGTTTTTCCTACATATATAAGAGCTAGTAAAAGAGGAGGAATGAGATGAAGAAGAATGCAACAGCTAGTTGGAGTGAAATCACAAAACATAATAGGTGTGGCTGACTGAGTATAGTGTTGTAGCGCTTGGTGAACATCAGCTATGCTAGGAGGTGCTTGCGATGCTTGAAGAGATCCTAGCTTTGGCTACGAGGCAAGGAGAAGAGAAATCGTGGGAAACGACTTGTATAGTTTCGTTGGGGTCCGTGCGTCGCTCTCGGCAGACCGGGGCTTCTGAACGATCCTAGCCTGCGGAGCGGTTGACTGAACCGACAGTTAAAGATTCACAGAATGTTGAGCCTGAGACTTGATGACTTGAAAAACCGGCAATTAGGGTAAAAAACCACGCGGCTGGTACAGTGTCAGCCTAACATTTACTATTACAGAACTTTCAGGAGGAGAGTGAGGGTGACAGGCCGCACCTCGTTACACTTGATGAAAAGAGAGAGAATAGATGTTGAGTGCTGCGGGTGACCGTATTGCTCTCATGGCCCTCCGATGGTCGCTTTTTGTGGGAGTGAGCGTTGTCTTGCCTTCAGAGTCGACTTGACGTGTTGGCGTGGATGGCTCTGCGCGTCCTGTCTTCTGTTCCTTCATGATGAGGACTGTCAGAGGGGTTCTAATTGAAGTGTATGTGCTTCCCGTTCTTGTCTTGTTTTTTCTCCTAGCTTGTCTTGGCTATACGGCCTTGACGGAGCCTTGCGGAAGTGGACATAGGTGGAAATCCTGCAGGGGGAAAAGAGAGAAGAGAGGAGTGGAGTCAAAGTTCCAAAAAGAGATCATTTTTAAGTGAAATCAGACCTATTATATTATTTTAAGAGGGGCGGTCCGATAATTTCGTTTAACTATTTTCAGACCGGCCAATAAGATCGCTTGAAACGAAGCATGTGGATCGTCACTTTTGAAAAATGACGATCCCACCCCAGGGTCAAAGGAGAGCCCGCTCGCGAAAACTGGGGTCCCACCCCGGTCGTGGCCGCCCGGATCCGGGCGGTCTCGGACGGCCCTTGCGGGGGTTGGCCGCGGCAAGGCCGCCCCAATCCGGGCGGCCCCGACCGGCCCTTGCACGGGCCGGCCGCGGCGCGGCCTCCTGGATCCGGGCGTCCCTGACTGGCCCTTGCATGGGCCGGCCGCGGCGAGGCCGCCCGGCTCGACTGACCCTTGCAAGTGTCGGCCGCGGCGAGGCCGCCCGAGGTTCGGCGGCCCCGGCCGACCCTTGCGGGGTCGGCCGCGGTGAGGCCGCTCGGGCTCGGCCAACCCTGGCTCCCCCTCACAAGGGCTGGTCGTGGTGAGGCCGCCCGAATCCGGGCGATCCCGGTCGGCCCATGGGGGGTTGGCAGCGGCGAGGCCGCCCGGGGACGGGTGGCCTCATCTTGCCCTCGCGGGGGCGGCCTGCGGCAAGGCCTCCAGGGAACGGGCGGCCGAGGAGAGGGAGAGGGCGCAAGCGATGGTGCTGTCGGTCAGTGTCGAGTGCACTATGTTAGGGATCCGGTGCCCCGCGGTTACCGCGAGGATCGGGCATGCGGAACGCCTATGCGGTGGTTACGCGTGTAACTTCCTATGACGCTAGTAGGGGAGAGGGTAAACTGGTTATATGCAGTCCAATTTTCCTATAAATTGGGGTTAACCCCATCAAACATGAATTAAAATGCAAAGACTATTTAGTTAGCTTCACTGGTATTTGTGCCGTGTACCTGCTTGGACCCCACTATTTTCGCGTCCAGCAGTGCGCAATCTTTTTTTTGGATAATTTTATATTATTCACAATAAAATAATTAATTTAATACACAAAAAGACCAAAAAAAGTGTCCATAGCACCGACCCTTTTTTTTACAACTTATTACTACAATCAGAATATATTTAAAGATTACCTAACAAATAATTACATAAATATCCGTATTTAAACAAATTTATGAATGAA
Organism: Platanthera guangdongensis; assembly: GCA_039583875.1. Lineage (NCBI taxonomy): Eukaryota > Viridiplantae > Streptophyta > Magnoliopsida > Asparagales > Orchidaceae > Platanthera > Platanthera guangdongensis. The sequence goes on from CM077166.1 coordinate 173,364,581, forward strand.
GGCAAAAATTAAAATAACTATAAAAAACTGACAAATCTATATGAAAATAAAAAAAATAAAAGTAAACATAAATAATAAAAGAAAATATATTTAGGGCGGTGTTAAAGACACACTATTTTCGGGTTTGTGCACCCATCAAAAAAATAACTTTTAATATTTTAGGTTATCTAAACCCCACTCATAAACTAAAGCCGAAGCATTGAACCCGCCTCCCCCTTCCCGATGTTCGGCGCTCCTCTTCCCGATTGTATCCGGAGAAACCTCCCCCCTCCAATTACTCTGGCGAAACCGTTCTCCTCATACGCAATCCCGATTCTTCCCCGCCCGCCTCATCTCTCTTCCCCGTCATCTTCCCCGACTGCATCCGGCGAAAACTGCAAAACCTCATCCTGTTATCTTCCCCGATTGCATCCGGCAAAAACCGCCCTATTGTAGTTAGGAGAGTTCACCTCCAAACTGGGTGCACATAGCATTGATGTGCACATAAAATTCAAATGGGTGCATATAGTATTGATGTGCCTTTAACACCACCCATTTATAAAACATTAATAAATCTAAACCTAAGCCAACAATGATTGCACGTAAACAGTGCCTTTAGAAGCCGTTAATCCGAAGCCCGAAGCAACAGCCCCGGAATATTTTTAATTATATATAAGATGGATAAAAAAAAGTATAGGAAGAAGGGGGCGGAAGCGGGAGAGAAACAGGAAAAAGAGAAGCTGCAATTGATGGACCCAGGAGACGCTTTCTCCGCGGGGTTGTTCCGGTGGGACCCCCGCACCACAGCCGGGCCACCACATGCTGCTGCTGCTGCTGCACAGCCATGTCCTTCTGCGGCTGTCTCCATGGTGATGGCCGCATCGCAGCAACACCACCACCATAACCCTCACGAAGTAGCACTCCAGCAGCACCCGCCGGTGCCGCCGGCAACGGATTCGTCGTCGCGGGAGCTAGAGGAGGTGTTCGAGGGGTACGGTGTTCGGTATTCGACGGTTGCTCGGATCGGGGATCTGGGTTTCACGGCGAGCACGCTGGCGGGGATGAGGGAGGAGGAGGTGGACGATATGATGGCCACAGTGTCCCATCTTTTCCGGTGGGATCTTCTCGTCGGCGAACGATATGGGATCAAGGCGGCTATTAGGGCGGAGCGACGCCGACTTGAAGCCCTCATTTTTTCTCACCTCTCCGGCGCACCCGCCCACCTCAACCATCATCAACACCAAATGGGTTACCTCTTTTCCTCTGCCGCCTCCACCGGCCACCACTTAATGCCTGATGATCCTCGCCGCCGCCGCCTGCTCCTCTCCCCCGACCACCACAACGCTCTCGACGCACTTTCCCAGGAAGGTGCATTTCCCATCTCTCTCTCTCTCCTCTCTCTCTCTCTCTCTCTCTCTCTAACACTGGCGAAAATTATGTAGATGCATGCGAAGAAAAATAAATTCAACCGTCGAACTACTCAAAATAAAACTCTAAAAAAAATCTGACTGTGATACTGCTCAAAAAAAGAAATATATAAAATCGTAGGAAAAGAGAATTGTATAAGAATCCGAAGGAATTTTTGATTTCATGAGAAGGTGGGCCCAATCTATTTATGCATGCACCAATTTTTTATGAGTTACACAGAAAATTTTCTCCGCAAAGAAACAGTCTCTCAAATGTCTATTACTCACAATAATTTTTTAAATATTGACATTTTGATAGAATTTTTAGATTTCAAGTGAAATGGATGAGATCCATTTAATCATCCAATGAATAAGACAAGTTTCGAAGAAATATTGTGGTGGAATTTTTTTGATTAAAAAATCTCAAAAAACTTGAGAAATGATGAACCCGTCGGATCAAAGAGATTTCAATCTGGACCGTGAAATGGATCCCTTCATTTCACTTTAAATGAAGAGTATCGTGATGGATTTTTTTGAGGCTTGCAGATAGGGAATTGCAATAAAAATAAATAATTAACATTTATTTTTTATCATTTATTAGTAAAATTATTTTATGTTACAGCGGGCAATATTGCATCAGCAAATGAAACAGTAAATAGTCCCATTGAATCCCACAAAGTTTATTTTTCTCCTATATTCCCCTTATGTAAACTAGTTTATGTTTTGTATTTATAAAATACAATTATTTATATATCCATATGAGAACGCGCAGATTCTTCTTTTTTTGGGTAAATAAATGGTCAGCGGTGACGTTTGTTCCGTTTGCACCGGCAGCAAAAAGAAAACGATTCCGATCCGCTCCGTTTCAACCTCCACCTCTCCCCTTCCAGTTTCAAAGTGACGTTTCAATCCACCGAATGCACCCGCCACCGCCAAATCAAATATAGCATTAAGTTATAAAAATAATTGTAAATCTCATAAATGATGAGAAATAGGCTTCAAGCTTATTATTTGCTCCAAAAAATTTGGTCAAAATACCAATATCAAGACCGTTATTAAGAAAATAAATTAATTTTGAGCATAAAATACATGAATTTTGTTAGGTGAGATTAAGCGTTCAAGAACGACGATTCAGGACCATCATGCTCACGACTGTCGCCACTGCTCCAAACAAAATCTTATCATAGAATGTATGTTTGACAAGAAAATAAAGTAGTTTTGAGCATAAAATACATGAATTTTTTTTTATGTAACAAAGCCATAGTCGCATTGGATGCTGATTTCAATATATATTATTCCACTGCAGGACTGTCCGAGGAGCCGGTACAGCTGGAGAGGGAGGCAGCTGGCAGCGGCGGCGGCGAGGTGGTTTGCCGGAGAGATGGAAAGGGGAAGAACCAGCAACGGCAAACCTCCGGAAAGAAGAAGGATGCCTCCTCGACGAAGAGCAAGAAAAAGAAGAAGAAGGGGATGGAAGAAGGAGACGATGATGAAGAGGAGATGGAGATGTGGGGCCGCGGGGCCAGCATTGAGAATGATGAGGAGTATGATGGGGAGGAGTCGCAATCAGAGCAGAGTAGCGCTGCAGAGCGTCAGAGGGAGCACCCGTTCATCGTGACTGAGCCAGGCGAGGTGGCCCGAGCCAAGAAGAACGGGCTCGATTACCTCTTCAATCTTTACGAGCAATGCCATGAATTTCTGCTCCAAGTCCAGACCGTGGCCAAGGAGCGCGGGGACAAGTGCCCAACTAAGGTATGCTATTCTTTTAAATTTGCACCTACTTTTTAACCAGCTATTACTGGTCGACACGTGGATGAATAGGACGCTGCTTCGTAATATTTAGTTACACGTGTCAGGTACTCATGTGCCTTTTTATAATTATAATATATATATATATATATATATAAAATATATATATATATATATATACTGTTTTTCAATACACAATAGTTGCATGTTATCGAGCTATACCAATATGATTAATTTGAAAAAAAAGTAAAAATAAATACAGAACAATAGGAATGTTGAGCGAGCGATTATCAAACTAAGGCTCCGTTTGACACGATGGTGGCGGTCGTAAACGCATGAGTTAAATCATTATTCGTTAAGGATCACATAACAAACATCATCTGTTTGAACATAAAAGTGGATGAAGTTCTTTAGACTGCGTTTGACATGACTTATCACTGTTTATTTGCTCCGGTGAGATTGGACAAAAATGTCATTGTCATATCAAAATCTTATGCCCCAAAATAGTTTCATTTTTGATAACGGTAGTAACATTTGTCATACCAAACATACATTCTAGGGGTGCAAGTTGAGTTGAGCCGGCTCGAAAGCTCGATGAGCCGGCTCGAAAAAAGCTCGACTCGAGCTCGAGCCTGTCGAGCTCGAGCTCGATTACGAGTCGAGCTCGAGCTCATCTAATGTTGCTCATGAGCTCGCGAGCCGGCTCGCGAGTTTTTTATTTATACTTTTTTAAAAAAAAAATAAGAAAATAAGGCTCATGAGCTAAAAAACTCACGTGCAGCTCGAGCTCGAGCTCGAAATGAAAAGCTCGAGCTCGAGCTTGGAAATTTTGCCAAGCTCGACTCGAGATCGACTCGTTTGCACCCCTAATACATTCTATGATAATGACGTTTTTGTCCAACCTCACTGGAGTAAATAAGCTGCTATAAGCCGCGCCAAATGCAGCATAAGGCTCTGTTTGGCATGGTGGCGGCGGTCATGAACATGGGGGTTAAATTGTCATTGGTTAACGCCCACCTAAGGAATTTCATCCACTTTTATGTTCAAACGGATGATGTTTGTTAGGTGATCCTTAACAAATGACGGTTTAACCCATCCGTTTACGACAGTCACCACCATGCCAAACGGAGCTTAAAAGAGTAAAAAGCCCGTAACTTGACTTTGAGATAGTGAGATTACATTCTTAGTAATGACGCCTTTAATTTGTTGGAAACGTGTAACAGTGGGACCAACACAAGTAAATGAGCAAACAAACTTCTTCATGTAACTAACAAATATTTACAAGGCTACAACACAATAAAACTCCACTATGAATTACAACTCATACACAACACAACACAAGCTTATACACACTAGAGCTCCCCAACATTAAAATATATGGCTATTTTTGAGGTGACGGAGCCGTTGTCCGCAACCCGTAAAATTGATGTTCACCAGGTGGCTATCCGCACAATTTTTTGTCTGCAAAGAACGAATCAGTCCGCTGCCTCTATCTTGCATGCAGTTTATTGTTCGCCGCCTTGCAGGAGATCGCCCACCTTTTGATGCACTATTCAATTAGCTAATAGGAGACCGCAACCTACAACTCGTGCTCACGCTCTGCTATTCTGTTCGCAGAATATAAGCTGCAGTGGCACCTTTCACGCCATTTCAATCCACACCTTCAGTTATTTGCAAGATGCTGGTCGCAGCTTTTCCCCACGGAATTTCTAATCTCCCTGCATCTTGTTAGACTTCCGCAATCTACATAGAGATTGGGAAAATATATAGAGATGTAGGACCAATACATGGCAACCACGTGGTTAGCCCTTCGCCATTCCTGTTTATTCTTCCACGCCACCATTAATGCTTCCATGTGTTTCTCTCTCTTCCCATTTTTTAACATTTGCCCTGTACAATCCCGTGTTCGTCGAGCGGGCCCCGCCAAGCCAGGCGAGGGAACCAGGTCGCTCGGCCCGCACCGGAACAACATGCGAGGGGGAGGTGGCAGGAGGTCGGCTCGCTCTCGCCCAGGTCGGGCGGGCGAGCCACGCGGGTTGGCCCCTTCACCCTTCTCGCTCGCTCGCCATTCGTCGAACAAAGTTTCGCTCACCATTCGTCGAGCAGAGTTTGGGACGCCATTCGTCGAGCAGAGTTTCGCTCGTCATTCGTCTAGCAGAGTTTCGGTCGCCATTCGTCGAGCAGAGCTTTTCGCTAGCCATTCGTCGAGCAGAGTTTGAGTCGTCATTCGTCGAGCAGAGCTTTTCGGTCGGCATTCATCGAACTGGTATTCGGGGATGGGTTCGACGAGTACAGATTGGCGAGTCCTCCTCCGAGGCTCCCATGGTTACAGTTGGAAGCCTGGCCGCCAGTCCTCCCTCCTATACGCGGATGGGCCGCCTGTCCGCCTCGGTAGAGGATTGGCGGGTCGCGGTGGCCCGGCAAGCGCTCGCGCAGGAAGAGTAGGCAAGCCGCTAGAGCAAGGTCGCACCCGCCTCTCGCGGGGAGAGATTAGTGGCGAGCTGACCTCCCTATCCCTGGATGGGGCCCAGTAGCAGCCCCGAGGTGAAATTACCTGGATGCCCTCCCCATAGGTGCGAATAGCTTGTTGGAACAGCGGAGCTACGCTGTTGGCAGATCAAGTTGGACTGCACATAGCTGTTCAAAACAGCGGAGGTTGGCTATTTGCAGACCATTTTCAGAATTCTATAAATAGAACCCAAGGGGGCACCTCAGAAGGGACGTTCTCATACTCCCTAGCTTCTTGGTCATGTAGTGCTTTCTGAGGTAGCCTTAGCTCGGCCTGTGGCTAAGGAGGGAAGTACTCTCAGGTCTTCCGGGTGTGTGGTGGGTCCTCCTCGCCGAGCCCTTGGGTCGGTTCTTCTCTTGTCTCTTTTGTTGTCTTGTTTGCAGGAGCGAAGTAGGTGCGCGATCACCACTTCCCCAAGGGTGAACTCTACAAGAGACCGAGATTTCAGTTTCAACATTTTGTTGCGGTGAGCTTGGAAAGTGGGCAGCACAGAAAAACTTCAGCGAGCTCGATGACGGGAGGACAGGGATCTGACAGGCCGGCCTCGCCGCCCCCCCCCCCCCCCCCCCCGCCTCTTGCCACGGTAGGGATGTTCGAGGATTTCAGGAACGAGGTGCTGAACCTTGTCAAGTTCGCACTCGGCACACGGGCCGAGTGCTCGACTCCAGCAGTTCAGATCGTAGCTGCCCCTTCTCTGGGCGAAGACGCCCCCGGCAGGCGAGCCGGTAGGAGGTTTTAAGATATTGTACCTAATCACCTAGAGGGGGGGGGGGGATAAATATGTGACTTAAATCTTTTTAACTTTTTAGGCTGAATTCAGAGTTTATCACAGAATTATAACACAGCAATTAACCAGCAATCACAGCAATCAATCCAGCACACAGTGAACACACAAATTTATAGTAGTTCCCCAAGATTTGGGTACATCCACTTCCCCCTTCGCCTATCTAGCATTGTACTAGATTCGGCCAAACTCCTCCACTATCTCAGATCCTCAGATCTTACACTCAGAACCCCAAAACAGGTTCCTACAGCTCAGGCCCAAGGCCCTACAACTCAGCTTCTTCACAAATCCTACACTCAGCTTCTTCACAAAGCCTACACTCAGCCACCAAGGCCTACACTCAGCCACAACAGGCCTACACTAAGAGATACAAATCTCCTACACTCAGACACACATGCCCTACACTCAGCCTTTATAATTACAGGCTTACAAACTCAGATCCCTAAGGATTCTACAAGAAAATATGAATACAAAAATGTAAACTCTACAACTCAGAGAAGAGAGAGAAGAGTTGTGAGTTTCTTGATGAGTTCTTGGATGAACTCTGTGCTGAGATCAATCTGACTTGGCTTTCTTCAAATCTTCTTGAATGTAGAACATAATAAGATTGATCTCCTCTGCAGTTGATCCTTGATCTCTGCTACTTAAGATTCAGAACAAAATCTGAACCCTTCTTCTCAGCCTGTTTCCAACGGCTGTCTTCTTGGATGGAGCTCTCTCTCTCCAACTTCTTAGATCTTCACTAGATTCTTCAATGAATAGCTAGATCTTCTTTGTATAACTTGATGTGTTGATCATCTGAACAACTTCTTCTGTATACAGTATAAGCCTATTTATAGGCCTTTTTCATGGTAACCGGCTAGTCCGGTTCATAACTGATTTCTGACAACTCTGACAGGTGCAGTAGACCGGCTGGAATGGCAGCTGTCAAGTCATTCAGTCTGTTCTTGAAAAATCTATAACTGTCTGAAAGTGTCGAGACTGTCTGTCTTTAAGTGTCGACACTTATAGACTAAGTGTCGACACAAGTTGACTAAGTGTCGACACTAGCCTACAAGGTGTCGACACAACTCCTTGTGTTGTAGAATGCACTTCTCGACACAGCTTCTTCTTCATGTGTCGACACTGATACAGTGTGTCGACACAAGTCCTTGTACTTCAGTATTTTGTCGAATTCTTGTAAGTGTCGACACAACACCTTTGTGTCGACACATCTTCATGTGTTGAATCTGTTAAGTGTCGACACTTCTTCTTGGTGTCGACACAAGCCTTCAGTGTTGATACTTGCTGAGTGTCGACACAGCTTCTTGTGTCGACACATTCTTCTTCTGTTGAGACTCTGACTGAGTGTCGACACATCTCCTTAGTGTCGACACTTGTACTTAGAATTTTGTTGAACTTTGCTAAGTGTCGACACAGCTCCTTGTGTCGACACTTTCTTCAAGTGTTGAGTCTTCAGCTGAGTGTCGACACATTCTTTCTTGTGTCGACACTTTCTTCAAGTGTTGAGTCTTCAGCTGAGTGTCGACACATTATTTCTTGTGTCGACACTTTCTTCAAGCGTTGAGTCTTCAGCTGAGTGTCGACACATTCTTTCTTGTGTCGACACTTTCTTCAAGTGTTGACTCTTCTGCTGTGTGTCGACACATTGTTCTGGGTGTCGACACCTATACTTAGACTCTGCTGACTTTTGCTGAGTGTCGACACAGCCTCCAAGTGTCGACACTTTCTGATATAGACACAGTTCCTCTGGGTGTCGACACAACTGCTAAGTGTCGACACTGCTTCACTACACTTTTCTTCATTGAGTGTCGACACAGCTCCTTGTGTCGACACTTTCTGTCTAGTGTCGACTCTGCATCCCTGGTGTCGACACAATGACTCCAAGTGTCGACACTGCTTGCCTGGGTGTCGACACAAGTCTTCTTAAGTGTCGACACTTTCTCTCTAGGTGTCGACACATGGACTTAGAAACTTTTTCTTCTTTCCTGTAAATACTTAACCTGCACAAGTAAACTCAAAGCACATCAAATACATTTTGATGTATATCATTGAGTTGGGTGAGGCTTCTTCAAATCAGGTACATTAGAACCAATGTACCCAACAATCTCCCCCTATTTGGAGAAGTCATAACCCTTAGTCAATGATATACACCATACAGAATAAAATCATAGTATGATGTAAAGCAGGATTATATAACAGGGAAAACATAAACATGTATCAAACAAAACATGTATACACAGATAACATCTCAGAACAATTATGAAATAAATTTATAACACATCTCATTGTTCTAACACTTTGTCATATTCATAATTCTAAAGTTTATAAAATGTTTAAAATCAAAAGATTACATAGTAAACTTAAGAAAATTTCTATGCTATTTTTGATCAGCATCTTTGATCACTATCTATTTTCCAGACTGTATCTTGGCTTGCACAGAAGCTTCAGCATCTTCAGTTTCAGCAGGCTTTTTCCCTTTCAGCTCCTTCTTCTTTAGCTCTTCAACTTTGATCTTTTGCCTCTCAAAATAATGATAAGGCTTGGGAAAGTACTTGCTAGGCTCCTGGGCAGTAGGAGGTAACTTTCCCATCTTTGCCTTTCTCTTGTATTGCACTATGGCTTCTTGCCTTGTCTCATGCTTTCTCCATTCTACTTCAGAAAACCACTTGTTTCTGTCTTGTATATTATCTTTTGCAGCTTTCCATGTAGTTAAGATAATGTTTCTTGAAGTGGGGCTCCACTGCTCAAAGTCTGGTCTTTGTTCAGCTTGCTCTCTGAACCTTTTCTTAGACAATCTAGCTTCCTGTTCTTTCTGCATAGCTTCATGTTCTCTCTGCAAAGCTTCTTGCATAGCCTCAGATACTGGCTGAACAACTTTCTCTATGATGACATTTTGCTGTCCCCCTGGTGGGCTATACATTGATTGTATATCAGCTTGAACCATATCAAAATCTGGAGGAGGGTAGATGACTTGAGCCACTTCAGGTTGCTCCCCTCCTAGATATGCAGGATGTATTCCAGATTCTGTTATATTGTCATCATCACATAAAGGAGGATATCCAAGAGTAGCTCTGATAGAATTAGAAATCCACTTAGCATGATCAGAGCTGGCTTTGACTAACACCCTCTCCCCCTTTATGACTTCTCTTTCTATGTGATCTCTTACATCATCTTTCTGAAATCTGACCTGGTTATCCAAATAATTGACTCCATCTTTAAAGAAAGGTTTCAACCTTTGGAGTTTGTCAGTTATCGACTTCTGAGAGTCTTGAATTACAGTTGTAACAGCAGTTAAGCTCTCTTGCAAGTGCTTATCAAAATATTCCTTAGCAGTAGCAGTAGAAGTAGTCAGTCCAGTAGCTATGTTCTTCATCTCAGTGACAATTGCATTGTGTGAAGCTGTCAAATTGTCATTCATTCTGATTTGGTTCTCAAGAACATACCCTTGCTTCAGTGTAATGTCATCTACTTGAGCTTTTATCTTTTCCTGATGAGTTGCTAAGTAGACCACTGCATTCCCTCCCTTGTGGAAACAGTCAGTCATCTCATTTTTATTAAGATTCATTTCAAATCTTATAGACTTTATATCTTGGGCTAGATCAAACTGTAAAGATTTATGCCCCTCATCCACATAGGTTTCAATGGTTTTCCTGTGCTCATCAAGTTTTATTTGCATAGCAACCATGAGAGAACTATAATATACAGATGGTGCTGGTTGAGATATAGGCTGTGGAGCAATAGTTTTGTAGAGCCTTTTTGTAATTCTGACTCCTCCTCTTGAATACTTGGAACTTCCTTTTCTTAGCTCTAGCTGCCTCCTCATCTTCAGAAGCTGAGGTGCTGACTATGTCTACCCTCTCCCTTGGTAGCTCCTCAACTTCCTTAGGCTTCTCAGGTTCTTGCCTTGCAGGTTCTTCATCAAGTATTACTTGCTCCCCCTCAACATGAGCAATCTCCCCCTCAGCAGCAGCATTTTCCTTGTCAAAGTCTGTTTGATCTAGGTTGAGGAAGAGATCTTCTATTGTAAATTCTTGTGGAGAATGGGCAGGAGAAATTCTTGGCTCATCTACCCTGGATCAGATACTACTTGAACTGTAACAGATGTGTCCTCCATGACAACATCTGGGAGTTGGCTATCAATCTGAGTTTGCTGATTAACATTATTTAAGGAATCAGACAAAACATTATCCTCTATAAGGAAATCTAAAGCATTAATCTCAGTGATTACCTCAAGAATGATGTGTGTTGCTTGTTCACTTTCCAGTGTAGTTGGCTCTTCCACCACTAGAGGCTCCCCCTGGATTTGATCCAGGTGTATGGGGCTAGCTGGTGGTAGCTCCCCCTGTCTCGCTTCAGTATCTTGTTGAGCTGGAGACCTCCCAGCATTTTCTTCTACATCCTCTTCTGGAGTAAAGACAACTTGCTCTTCACTACCAGAGCTGCTAGATGAAACCTGAGCCACTGGGGCAGTTTCTTCTTCTTCTTTTGGTGTGTTACTTTCTCAGGAGTTATTTTCTCAGGGTTGGCATCTCCTTAGACAAAACCCTGTCCCATCTAGAGAATATCCTCAAGTCCATCTTCCTCATATGATTGATTTAGTGCCAGCAGCTTGACTCATAACTTCTGGTATACTACCAGCCAAGTATAGACTTAAGATCCTACCCAAATTGGGCTTCTTCATACTCTCCTTGATCTTTTCAAAGACTACTACAGACCAATCAATTTTTAGGCTGAAGATTATCCTGGTCATGAGATTGAACATATGGGCAGATACCCTGTCATGCCCTCCAGGCTTACTTAAGATCACTTTGCCAACAATTTCTGATAGAAATTTACCCTAGCTGTTCATCCCCTTTCTATTGAATACAGAACCAATTTTCAGTTTGGAATCTAGACCACACCATGTCAATGCTTCTCTGGTCTTAGAAGCAGTTACATCATCCTCTTCTTTTGTTCTGGCAGGTTTAGAAACTTCTCAAACTTTTGGAGAGACCTTCACTTTTTCTCTATGTACCCTGGACTTGATCTTGAATCCAGATTCGTCTACTTTAGCTCCATTCAGGAATTCCAGTACTTCTTTCTTCTAGATCTTAGTCGGCTCAGAAACAAGAAATTCTAACCTGAGTCTGCAACTAGGGTTACTACATTCTTGATTTCCTGTTCTGCTTCGTCAAACGCTTGTCGCACCAGTTCGTAGCCTTCATTGACGTTCTCCTCGAGCTTTGGCGCCATTAGGGTTTGAAGAATTTGACTGGAGAGAAGAGAGGTGTCGACACACAAGTTTGGTCTCGAAACTTTGGTGAGCGTGTCGACAGACAATGGAGAAATTCTATTTATACCTTTCTAGGTTTGAAGATGAAAGGCGGGTTAACTAACTTAAATTGTGTCGACACTGTGGAAAAGTGTCGACAAAGACTTATAATGTCTCGACACCTATGTGTCGATACAAGTTTAGTCAACAGAATATATGTGTCGACACTTGTTTATGTATCGACACCACTTAACTCGACACCTAGTCGAGACTTTACTTAGATAATTCTGAGTAACTCTAAGTGTCGACACCACCTTGGATGTGTCGACACCTACTTGTCATGTGTCGACACTAATTTTCTGAAGTGTCGACACCAACTTCCTATGTGTCGACACATTTTCCCTGAAGTGTCGACACCACTTTTCTGTGTCGACACAGATATCTCTGTGTGTCGACACTTTTTACTTAGCCATTTCTATAAACTTATTCTAAGTTTATCATACCTAGTTCAATTTTAAACCTATTGAACTTAGTTTCTTCTAAGGGCTTAGTATACATATCAGCTAGTTGATTATCTGTTCTAGCATATTCCAGTAAAATATCTTCTTTTCTACATGTTCTCTAAGAAAATGATATTTTATTTCAATATGTTTAGTTCTACTATGGGAATAAGATTGTTTGCAATTGATATAGCACTAGTAGAATCACAAAATAGTGGAGTTATACTTACCTGAATTCCATAGTCCTCAAGCTGATGTTGTATCCATAGAAGTTGAGCACAGCAACTTCCTGCAGCCACATATTCTGATTCTGCAGTGGAGATAACCACACTTGTTTGCTTTTTTCTACTCCATGAAATCAGTCTTCCACCTAGGAATTGACAGGTTCCAGTTGTGCTTTTTGTGTTTTCTTTGCATCCTGCAAAGTCTGCATCTGAATAACCTGTTAGTTCAAAATCCTCATTCCTAGGGTACCAGAGGCCTAGATAAGGAGTGCCCTTTAGATATCTCATATCCTTTTGACTGCTGTCAAATGAGACTCTTTAGGGCATGCTTGATACCTTGCACAGACACATGTAGCATACATGATATCTGGTATACTTGCAGTCAAATATAATAGGGAGCCAACTATCCCTCTATACAAAGACTCATCTACAGGTTTCCCTGCATCATCCTTGCTAAGAGACATACTTGACCCCATAGGAGTCTTCATGGTACTGGATGAATCCATACCATACTTCCTTATGAGTTCTAGGGTGAACTTAGACTGGCATATGGATAAACCATTCTCAGTCTGTCTAACTTGAGACCCAAGAAGAACTTAAGTTCCCCATACTACTCATCTCAAATTGTCCTTGCATTAGTTTTGCAAACTTTTTGCAAAGACTACTTTCAGTAGACCCAAATATTATGTCATCTACATATATTTGGACTAGTATTACTTTGCCTCTGGATTCCCTAAAGAATAGAGTCTTGTCTATTTTCTCCCTTGTGAACTTATTCTCAATGAGGAAACTAGACAGGGTTTCATACCAAGTCATAGGGGCTTGTTTTAACCCATATAATGCTTTCCTAAGTCTATAGACATGATTATGTTGAGTTGAATCAATAAAACCTGATGGCTGTTTCACATAGACTTCCTCTTTTAGATTACCATTCAGAAAGGCTGACTTAACATCCATTTGGTAAACTTTAAATCCTTGAAAGGTTGCATAGGCCAGGAACATCCTTATGGCTTCCAGTCTGGCTACTGGAGCAAAGGTTTGATCAAAGTCAATACCTTCTTCCTGCCTATATCCTTTAGCAACCAATCTTGATTTGTTCTTAATGATGACTCCATGTTCATCCATCTTGTTCCTAAAGATCCACTTGGTCCCAATTATGTTGTGGTCTTTAGGTTTAGGAACAAGTTCCCATACCTTGCACCTCTTGAACTGATTCAGCTCTTCTTGCATTGCCTCAATCCAATGAGGGTCTAGGATGGCTTCTTTAAACTTCTTTGGCTCAACTTGGGATAGAAAACTGGAGTAGAGCACTGCATTCAGATTTCTGCTCCTTGTTTGTACCCCTTGTCTTGGATCACCAATGATTTGTTCTGCTGGATGATCTCTTAGATGCCTATTAGCTGGAGGCATCCTGGCTTCAGGTTGAACATCTTCAACTTCTTCTCTTGCTGTACTTCTTGACTTCTTCTTCATTAGGTACATGTAGTACTCCCCCTGGACAACAGCCACTATCATCTACTTGCTGTCTTGCAGTAGATTCTTCTTCTATAGTGAGCTTGTCCATCTTCTTTGTTATACCTGTGGAGCTACATATACTACTAGACAACTCATTATTAATAAGTCTAGTTTCATCAAATACTACATGTACAAACTCTTCTACAACTTGAGTAGACAAGTTGTAGACTCTATAAGCCTTACTATTATTGCTGTACCAGCAAAGATCCCCTCTTGGGACTTGGTAGCAAACTTACTCAAGTAAGACTTTCCATTGTTAAGTATAAAGCACTTACAACCAAAGATCCTGAAGTAGGATAGGTTTGGTTTTCTGCCTTTCACAACCTCATATGCGGTCTTGTTGTGGCTTTTAGTAATGGTAGCCCTATTAATAACATGGCATGCAGTATAATTGCTTCAGCCGAGAAATATTCTGGTAGTGATGTGTCACTTAATAGGGTCCTACCAGCCTCAATCAAGGTTCTATTTTTCCTCTCAACAATGCCATTTTGCTGAGGTGTTCTTGGTGAAGAAAACTCTTGAAATATCCCAATTCTTCACATAGTTTTGCCATACTATCAGACTGAAATTTAGTACCATGGTCACTTCTTATCTTGACCACTGTACTGTCTAGTTCATTCTGAATTTGTTTGACAAAGCTATAGAAGACACTAGGTGTTTCAGATTTCTGTCTAAGGAAGAACACCCAGGAAAACCTTGAGTAGTCATCTACAACTACAAAGGTATAGACCTTCCTACCTAGGCTGTGAACTGACATTGGACCAAAGAGATCCATATGCAAGAGGTATAAACACCTCACAGCATCTTTGTTTTCAATGCTACTAAAGGTGGATCTAGTCTGCTTGCCCTTTTGACAAGCTGAGCATATTCCATCTTTAATACACTTAACTTGAGGACCATTCCTCACTAACTCTTTACTAAAGAGTTGCCCAATTGTCTTGTAGTTAAGATGGGCTAGCCTCTTGTGCATTTGACACAATGAGAGACTTTCTCATCTGCTACAAGACACACTGGAGAACTATTGTTCTCACTCATAATGTCTAGACAATAGACATTCCTTTTTTCTATAACCAGTCAAAATGATCTCTTGATCATTTGACCTCCTGATATGACAACCATCTTTGACAAATGAGATATCATATCCTACATCACTCAATTGACTTATACTAATAAGGTTATGTTTCAAACCTTTACATAAGCCACTTGAGTAATAGTTATATGGGAGCTAGAAATGTTACCAAAACCCTTAATGATCCTTTTTCAGAACCACCAAAGGTGACTTTAGGACCATCTTTGATTGAGTGAAGTCCTTTAGCAATCCCCTTATTCCAGTCATATGTCTGGAACATCCACTATCCAAGTACCATATTGGGGCATGACCACTTGGACTCACCTGCAAAACAGATTAGTGAACCTTAGAACCAAAGAATTCTTGGGTCCTTGGTACTGGTTAGTTTACTTCTAACAAAGCTACCTGCAGGTTTTCCAACAGGCAGTTTGCTACTCACTTTGGCACTTGCATTGTGCCAACAGTCCATGGCAAAGTGGCCTACCTTGCCACAACACCAACACTCAAACTTATTGTATCTTTGCTTATGTACAGTCTTAGCTGTTTTATCTACAGCTGGCTTGTTGAGAGCTGGGGCTTTGCCCTTGGACTTGGACTGAACAGTCCTAGCTGGTTTAGTAAACCCCATCTAGCTTTACCTTTTGATGAACAAATTCATCAATTAAGGGTAGAACTGACTTTGGTTTAGAAAACCTAGCAACCAAATCTTTCTCCTTCTGAAGACTAATCTCCAGACTTTTGATTTGATCATTCTTAAATGATATAGTCCCCATCTGAATCACAGTTATGTGCTTCAGTCTGGCTATTTCATTTAGCTTTTGATCAATCAACTTCTCATAATCAGTTGCAGCCACTTTGAGACTTGCAATCTCCTTAGCTTGACTCTTGGCCAAGGATTTGCATTTCTTAAAAGCTTGCAACAGAACTTTATATTCATCTATCAACTGATGAATATCCTCTTCAGACTCAGATGCACTCTCATCACTTGATGATGATGAATCTGATTCTGAACTAGCACAAGAAATTGAACTGAAAGAACAATTTTGTACCTTACAAGGTCCAGGCTGCTCCTGGATTTTGTCACTTTTCTGTCAATGCCATCAGTCCTTGGCACTGACTGTCCTCTTGTTCATATATAGAGTTCATGATCTGGATGAACTCTTCTTCTTCTTCTCAGCAAACAGTCCTATGTATGCTTCTGCATCTGACTCAGTTTCTGATGAAGATAAATCTGACAGCTCTTATCCTTTTTGGCAACAAAAGATCTTTCCTTCTTGCCCTTGAAGTGAGTCTTCTTCTTATCATTAGACTCCTTCCTTTTCTCTGGACAGTCTGCAATAACATGTCCTTGTCTATTACAGCAATAGCAAACAATTTTTGATAGAGTTGCTTTGCTAGACTTGGTCTTTTTCCTGTCTTTCCTTGATGACTTTTTATTCTGATAATAGTCATCTTTCCCTGTGAAGTAGATGGCCTTGTCCTCCACTGTTTCTTCTTTAAGACTTCTGAAAATGTCTTGTGAAGGCAGCAAAGTCCTCATCACTTTCACTGCTTTCAGACTTTCTGCTTGCTGACTCATTTGACTCAGTTTCAGCTACTTTTGGTGGTGGAGTTGGTGACTTACTTCTGTACTTTCTGTGGCTTCTGTCTTGAAGGCCACTGTCCTTTCTTTATGTTCACTTCTTGTAGATTTCTCTTCTTCTTTCCTCACCATCAACTGCATTTCATAGGACAACAGTTTTCCAAACAGTGTTGGTGGAGGAATTTCTGCTAACTTTGCCATTTCTCTTATGACATAGATCTTGGTGTCCCAATCCTTTGTTAGGGACCTTAGAAACTTATCATTAAGTTCATAATTACTGAACTCTCTGCCATAGGACATTAGCTCATTCACTATCCTATAGAACTTCTTATAGCATTCAGTTATACTATCAGATCTACCTTGCCTAAAGCTTTCATATTCTTGGTTTAGCAAAGACTTTCTGTCTTGCCTCACTTCTTCAGAACCCTCCATGTACACAATAAGAGTATTCCACATTTCCTTGGATGTCTTACAGTGTATCAAATTCTGAAAAGTAGCTTCATCTATAGCACTCACTATGATATTCTGAGCCCTCTTGTCCATTGTGGCTAGAACTATCTCATCCTTTGTCATTTCAGAGAAATCTTTAGGTGTTCTTTGATTAGCATCTAAGACTGAAACCTTCATGGGCACATATGACCCTTCTTTACTGTGATGTAAATTCTAGGGTCTGAGGCTTCCATAAACAGTCTCACCATTTCCTTCCAGATGCCAAAGATTTCTTTTCTGCAAATGGGTAGCTTCATGGATCCCAATTCCTTATGATTCTCAGTGGAACCCATGGTTCTTGATTTTCTTGATTCTGTAATGTACTTAGACTGAATTTGCCAACATGATCTACTCAGACAGTTATGTCCCTTTTTGAGTAACCTCGCTCTGATACCACTTAAAAGATATTGTACCTAATCACCTAGAGGGGGGGGGTGAATAAGTGACTTAAATCTTTTTAACTTTTTAGGCTGAATTCAGAGTTTATCACAGAATTATAAACACCAATTACCAGCAATCACAGCAATCAATCAGCACACAGTGAACACACAAATTTATAGTGATTCCCCAAGATTTGGGTACATCCACTTTCCCCCTTTGCCTATCTAGCAGTGTACTAGATTCGTCCAAACTCCTCCACTATCTCAGATCCTCAGATCTTACACTCAGAACCCCAAAACAGGTTCCTACAGCTCAGGCCCAAGGCCCTACAACTCAGCTTCTTCACAAAACCTACACTCAGCTTCTTCACAAAGCCTACACTCAGCCACCAAGGCCTACACTCAGCCACAACAGGCCTACACTCAGAGATACATATCTCCTTCACTCAGGCACACAGGCCCTACACTCAGCCTTTATAATTACAGGCTTACAAACTCAGATCCCTAAGGATCCTACAAGAAAATATGAATACAAAAATGTAAACTCTACAACTCAGAGAAGAGAGAGAAGAGTTGTGAGATTCTTGATGAGTTCTTGGATGAACTCTGTACTGAGATCAATCTGACTGGCTTTCTTCAAAGCTTCTTGAATATAGAACATAATAGATTGATCTCCTCTGCAGTTGATCCTTGATCTATGCTACTTAAGATTCAGAACAAAATCTGAACCCTCTTCTCAGCCTAGTTCCAACGCTGTATTCTTGATGGAGCTCTCTCTCTCCAACTTCTTAGATCTTCACTAGATTCTTCAATGAATAGCTAGATCTTCTTTGTATAACTTGATGTGTTGATCATCTGAACAACTTCTTCTGTAGACAGTATAAGCCTATTTATAGGCCTTCTTCATGGTAACCGGCTGGTCCGGTTCATACTGATTTCTGACATCTGACAGGTGCAGTAGACCGGCTGGAATGCAGCTGTCAAGTCATCCAGTCTGTTCTTGAAAAATCTATAACTGTCTGAAGTGTCGAGACTGTCTGTCTTTAAGTGTCGACACTTATAGACTAAGTGTCGACATAAGTTGACTAAGTGTCGACACTAGCCTACAAGGTGTCGACACAACTCCTTGTGTTGTAGAATGCACTTCTCGACACAACTTCTTCTTCATGTGTCGACACTGATACAGTGTGTCGACACAAGTCCTTGTACTTCAGTATTTTGTCGAATTCTTGTAAGTGTCGACACAACACCTTTGTGTCGACACATCTTCATGTGTTGAATCTGTTAAGTGTCGACACTTCTTCTTGGTGTCGACACAAGCCTTCAGTGTTGATACTTGCTGAGTGTCGACACAGCTCCTTGTGTCGACACATTCTTCTTCTGTTGAGACTCTGACTGAGTGTCGACACATCTCCTTAGTGTCGACACTTGTACTTAGAATTTTGTTGAACTTTGCTAAGTGTCGACACAGCTCCTTGTGTCGACACTTTCTTCAAGTGTTGAGTCTTCAGCTGAGTGTCGACACATTCTTTCTTGTGTCGACACTTTCTTCAAGTGTTTAAGTCTTCAGCTGGAGTGTCGACACATTATTTCTTGTGTCGACACTTTCTTCAAGTGTTGAGTCTTCAGCTGAGTGTCGACACTTCTCTTATTGTGTCGACACTTT